>CM053028.1:188124043-188724043 GCA_028564925.1 Lithobates sylvaticus
CGCCTCGAGTACAGTCAGTCTGCCTCCTCTCTGCTCTGTAACACCCCGTCTCACCAGGGCACTGCCCAGTCTTCACTCCTGTCAAGAAAACTCCACTTGAACTGCTGGTGTCCTTCTCGTCAGAACACCGGCAGACACAGTCACACAGACAGATCGTCAACTGCCCCGCCCCGCCAGGGTGTGTGCATGTGACTGATTGGTGTGTACATGTGACGGGGGTTTGTGAATGCGACTGGGGGTTGAGAGCACTGACACCAGTGCAAAGTATTAATTTAAAATGAATTGCATATATTAAGAGTACTGGTGTCAGTGTGCTCTATCTCAGCCCTGTTTCAGTGTGCTCTATCTCAGCGCTGGTGTCAGTGTGCTCTCAGTACTGGTGTCAGTATGCTCTCAGTGCTGGTGTCAGTGTGCTCTCAGCGCTGGTGTCAGTGTGCTCTCAGCGCTGGTGTCAGTGTGCTCTCAGCGCTGGTGTCAGTGTGCTCTCAGCGCTGGTGTCAGTGTGCTCTCAGCGCTGGTGTCAGTGTGCTCTCAGCGCTGGTGTCAGTGTGCTCTCAGCGCTGGTGTCAGTGTGCTCTCAGCGCTGGTGTCAGTGTGCTCTCAGCGCTGGTGTCAGTGTGCTCTCAGCGCTGGTGTCAGTGTGCTCTCAGCGCTGGTGTCAGTGTGCTCTCAGTACTCAGCACTGGTGTCAGTGTGCGCTCAGAGCTGGTGTCAGTGTGCTCTCAGCGCTGGTTTCAGTGTGCTCTAAGACAGTACACTGACACCAGCACTGAGATAGAGATCACTGACACCAGTATTCTTAATATATGCAATTCATTTTTATTGCTTGAAACATTATTTTTTTTCCCATTATAGACATGAGTGGGGCCTCATGTCTAGGTTATGCCTAAGGCCTCACAAAGCCTAGAGCCGCCTCTGCCAGACAGTTCCCAGTGGGCAGAGTCTATATTGTCTTGCATAAAAAATTGGAGATTTTTCCCTCATGGGGTCGGGAGAAGGAAATAGTGCAAACCAGAAAGGGTTTAGTTTCCACCCCTTGGGTTTGACAGTAATGGGTAATGTAAGTTCAACCCAAAAGGAGGAGTGATCAGAAATGTGTCTATCCCCATATCCAGAGTTTATAACCAGTGGAAGTAAGGCGGCATTCCCTAGACCCAGATCAATTCTGGACAAGCTCCCATAAGCTGTGGATAAGCATGAGTATTGTCTGGATAGGGGATGGGCATTTCTCCATACATCCATCAAGCCAAGTTCAGCAAGTGAATCTGCAAATGGGGTGTCACCCTTAGGGCAGGTGGGTATGTCAGGCGGTACAGGTATTTTGTCCCATTTGTAGTTTAAGTAGTTGTTAAAGTCACCCATTGCTAATAAGGGGACATTGGGAAACTGAGCCATGAATCTGGCCAGGCATCTAAGAACATCGGCTGAGTAAGGGGGTGGTATGTAAATATTAATTAGCTATGATGCACACCAGGGGAGCCACTTTACATAGTATGAATATATATCTCCCTCCAGGGTCAATGATCTTTTGTGAACAGGAGAAATGAGTGTACTGACGAATCAGGACACTAACTCCTCTGGCATAAGCAGAAAACGTAGAGTGATATTGGGTAGTGTGTACTCTAGGACTAAGGCTAGGCACAGTGTCTGAGGCAAAGTGGGTTTCCTGCAGACAAACAATTCCTGCGCCTATGGCTTTCAGGTGTCTCAGGGTTGCCAATCTTTTCACAGGATTACTCAGCCCCCTAACGTTCCATGATAAACATTTAATGGTTGCTGCCATTTGTAAGTACTGTAATTAAGTGTATACGCAACATGTGTACCAACATAAGTGGGTTAAAGTGAGTAAATACATCTAGCCTTAACACATTATACATGATCTCTCTGTATACCATGGTACCTGTGACACCCTTATATAGACCGTTAGTGGTAGTCCTGATAAAAAGTCGCAGAGGTAGCTCCGTGATAGCAGGAAGGGAGTTAATGTTCCGAGATGTTCTGAAGAAAAAGAACAAAAGGGAGGAAAAAACAACCAAAAAATGTAAAACTGTTAGATTGTCATTTGCAGAGCCAACCGGGCTCTCAACCTGTAAGGCTAAGGTGGGATAAGACCCCAAAACAACTGCTTGGGGGGGGGGGTAGGCCATGGAAACACCCATAGGAATTACTTCCAGTTATTATAAGGGGGTTTCACCTGTGCAAGGAGCATAAGTCAACTTGTGGTTAGAAGATATCGCAATGTTCTTCTCACTCCGCCGGCTCTGCATGTAGATGTTTCCTTTCAGCTTGATGTGTCTGGGCCTCTATTTATGAAGGTGGTCGTTGCTGTCTGGCATCTTTAAGAGCTTTATCTTCCCGGTCCAACCATTGTGCTGCCGCAGCTGGTCTGTCAAAGAAATGGGTCACCCCCAGGGCAGTGACGCGAACACAGGCTGGGTACAGCATGCCATACTGGACATTAAGATCCCTGAGCCTCCTTTTAACATCATTAAATGTTGCTCTTCTTTTTTGCAGCTTAGCTGAAAAATCGAGGATCAGCGAGATTCTGGAATTATCAATCTACATTTTGCCAGATAACCCCCTTGGTTTGGACAACATTGCATCTCGATCCTTGTAATTGAGTAGCTTAAATAAGAAGGGTCTGGGGTGGTTGCCTGGAGGCAGTGGGTGAGTGGGCACTCTATGGGCACGTTCCACAGCAAAAAGTGGGGAGGATTCCCTGCCGAATGTAGAGATTAACTAATGTTCTATAAAGTCCACTGGGTTTTTGCCCTCAGCCCTCTCTGGGATTCCCAAGGCACGTACATTATTACGTCTCATGCGATTCTCCATTTCGTCAAGTCGCAGAGCATGTTGTTCAGTGAGATGACAATTGTATTTCAGGTCTCTCTGCATGGGTGCCATCTCATCCTCCACTGTGCTCAACCTACCCTCCAGTGCAGAGGTTCTCTCTCTGAGTTTTTGCATGTCCTGGCGGACATATGTTATTTCAGCTTTTACTCCATTTATATCAGCAGAGAGAGCGGTTATGGACTGATTGCATGAGGTTACAGCAGTAAATATGTCTCTCAGCGTGGGTTCTATCACTTCTGCATTAAGTGAATGAATTCTTTGACCCAGCCATATTGCCATTAGGGGTACTCACTGTGTTCCATACTGCTGACAATCCGTCTTCATCCTCTAAGGGGACAGTGTCATCTGCTTCTGGAGACCCTCCAGGGGTACCTCCTGTTGTGGGTAAGCCAGCCAGGGTGTCCTTGTAGGATTTTCCCCGATATAGGAGCTTATGTGCATCCTCCTTGTACTGGTCTTTTGCTGCACGCCGCGCCGGTGCCATCTTGGCCTGGGGGGTCCGTTGATGCTTTGCCTCAGTTATGCCTTTTTGACATGGTTGTGGCCGTTCGGCGGGTATTACCAGAACCCGCTCGTCTCCCAGGGATCGGTGGAGCAATCCTGGGGAATTCAGTGGTCCGGGGCAAGCCTGGGAAGGATGATTGCACAGATGGCCGGCGGAGCTCCAGGAACACACGTCCTTCTACATTAGCCGCTAAGCCACGCCCCCCCACAGATCTGCCACTTTACAGATAGATTAAGGGGACACCCCTGGCACTATATTGGAAGGAATTTTTCATTTTTAGGCTTTCACTTTAAAAATCTAAAAATCACTGCTCATTTAAAAATTACATTTTTCACAAACTTTTTTTTTTATTGATCCATGTCCCCCCAGGGCAGGACCCGGACCCCTATAACCAATGTATGCCTAATTACTTGCATTTAAGCCTTAAAAATGGGCACTTTTGATATTTAACATTTGGGTCCCATTGACTTTAATGGGGTTCGGTGTTCGGGTCCGAACGTTTGCGGGGTTCGGAAGTTCTGGTCTGAACCGAACAGGGGTCCGTTCCCATCCCTATTCTGGAGCGTGCAGCTGCTTTATGGACTCTACTTTTGCATCAAAACATTGCATTCCTTTACTTCCCAAGACCCAAGGGCTACTTATACATCTTGCTGATGGGTCTGCCATCCGGTCTGGTCCAGTCACCTAGGAAACCACCCCTCTATCTGCCACCATATCCAATCTTCACCAGGAACTTTTATGTCTCGATATCATTTCCTCACCCTTGTTCCCAGTTATCCTGGGCATGCCCTGGCTCCAGGCTCACAATCCCTGCATTGACTGGATTACCAGAGAAGTTACCTTCCCTTCTTCATACTGTTTTCAACATTGCCTTCCAAAAACTGCCAACCAGTCTGCATCTTTGATGTGCCTGGATACCGAAGCTCGCCAATCAGTTACAGTATGTAGAGGATATATATATGCATCCCAGGTGTTGTATATATATTTATACACTGTATTCAGTTTAGCTAGATCCGTTCCTGTTATTCTCTTCATAATATACTGACAGGCAGGCAGGGAGCTGCAGTATTTTCACTTAGTGTACTGTGTGCACCTAAAGCTTTACCTGAATACAATTGCCGGTGTTCTCATACAAATACAGGCAGGGAGCTACAGTATTTTGTTTTAGTGTCCTTTGCACAGTGTGCACCTAAAGCTTTACCCGAGTACAATTGCCGGTGTTCTCATACAAATACTGCCAACCAGTCTGCATCTTTGATGTGCCTGGATACCGAAGCTCGCCAATCAGTTACAGTATGTAGAGGATATATATATGCATCCCAGGTGTTGTATATATATTTATACACTGTATTCAGTTTAGCTAGATCCGTTCCTGTTATTCTCTTCATAATATACTGACAGGCAGGCAGGGAGCTGCAGTATTTTCACTTAGTGTACTGTGTGCACCTAAAGCTTTACCTGAATACAATTGCCGGTGTTCTCATACAAATACAGGCAGGGAGCTACAGTATTTTGTTTTAGTGTCCTTTGCACAGTGTGCACCTAAAGCTTTACCCGAGTACAATTGCCGGTGTTCTCATACAAATACAGGCAGGGACCTGCAGTATTTTGTTTTAGTGTCCTTTGCACAGTGTGCACCTAAAGCTTTACCTGAATTCAATTGCCGGTGCTCTCATACAAATACAGGCAGGGAGCTGCAGTATTTTGTTTTAGTGCCCTTTGCACAGTGTGCACCTAAAGCTTAACTGAATACAATTGCCGTTGTTCTCATACAAATGCAGGCAGGGAGTTGAAGTATTTTGTTTTAGTGTCCTTTACACAGTGTGCACCTAAAGCTTTACCTGAATACAATTGACCGTGTTCTCATGCAAATACAGGCAGGGAGCTGAAGTATTTTGTTTTAGTGTCCTTTGCACAGTGTCCACCTAAAGGTTTACCTGAATACAATTGCCAGTGTTCTCATACAAATACAGGCAGGGAGCTGCGGTATTTTGTTTTAGTGTCCTTTGCACAATGTGCACCTAAAGCTTTACCTGAATACAATTGCCGGTGTTCTCATACAAATACAGGCAGGGAGCTGCAGTATTTTGTTTTAGTGTCCTTTGCACAATGTGCACCTAAAGCTTTACCTGAATACAATTGCCGGTGTTCTCATACTAATAATACTACAGGCAGGCAGTTGATTCTGCTAGCTGCAGTATAATCAGTATTATATATATATACGTCCCAGCTTTGTGAAGCTACATCTCCCTGCAGGCCATTAGTATGTCTGGAAGGTCAACAAGGAGATTCAGACAGTCACGAGCCAATAAATTGAGCCGCATTGAGCCGCAACATGCCGAAGACTTGGTAGAGTGGATGACCAAGTCCTCCTCATCCTCTCTCACCCAGGCTCAGGTTACTTTGTCTGGCAAAGCAGCTGCCAACGCAGCCTCTTCCCTCGGCTCAATGGCATCAGTCACTACTTCCCTAGCCCCACCATGTCCTCCTGAGGAGTCCCCCAAACTGTTTGACCACAGTGTTGGGTACATGCTCCAGGAGGATGCCCAGCGTTTTGAAGGCTGACCACAGTGTTGGGTACATGCTCCAGGAGGATGCCCAGCGTTTTGAAGGCTCTGATGATGGTACCCAGCAAGAGGAAGGCAGTAACGTGAGCCCAGAGAGAGGGGGTGCCCAAGAAGGACAGCAATCTGGCAGTCATGTTCCCCCAGCTTCAGCAAACTGCCAGGTTTGCTCCAGTGATGAGGAGGGAGGGGATGATGGGGTCACTGACTCCACGTGGGTGCCTGATAGGAGAGAAGAGGAGGAGGCACATCTCCAATGAGGCAGGATGCCCTCCAGGAGCCAGCTTAAGGGCAGCACCCCGACTGCATCACACCGCACAGCTCCGTATATGCAGGGCGCTGCTGTCTCTGCGCGTTATTCCAAAAGTTCTTTGGTGTGGGCCTTTTTTGAGACGAGTGCATCAGATCACACCGCTGCTATTTGCAACATATGTCTCAAGCGTATCTTGCATGCTTGACCAGACATATGTCGACCTGCCATGCAGTTCGTTGGCAAGTGTACCTAAAAGACCCACACCAAAGAACAAAGTGGACCTCTCCTTGCTCCTCATCAGCTGGGATCTCCAACCTCACTTCAGTCCTCTCTGAAACCTGCACTGAGAGGCATGAAGGTGTAGAATTAGGTGTGTCACAGCCAAGTACTTGCGGGCAATCTGCTATCGGTACACCGACGTCAGATTGTACCAAGCAAATTTCCCTGCCCCAGCTGTTGCACCGCTGAAAGAAGTTCCCTCCCAGCCATCCACATGTCCAGCGTTTGAATGCTAGCTTGGCTAAATTGCTAGCACTTCAACCGCTGCCTTTTTAGTTGGTAGACTCTGCCCCCTCCTGTGAGTTTGTGGAATGTGCGGTTCCTCAGTGGCAGGTTCCCAAATGCCACATTTTCTCACGGAAGGCAATTCCGGCTCTCTACCAGCATGTGGAAAGCAATGTCTTGGCCTCGCTGGACAGGGCGTCAGCGGTAAGGTGCATATTACCGTTGACTCATGGTCCAGCAGGCATGGACAGGGACGTTACCTATCTTTCACGGCGCATTGGGTGACTCTGCTGGCAGCTGGGAAGGATGCAGGACAAGGTGCAGTAGTGTTGGAGGTTGTTCCGCCACCACACTCCAAAATTCTACTACTGGTGATTCTTTCTAACACACCTCTCTCCTCCACCCCCTCCTCTTCTTCTTCCTCCATGGCCTCTTCCTGTGCTTTGTCCTCGGAACCAGAGGTGCTCGGTAGGTGTTCAAGGGGCTACGCAAGTACGCAGGCAAAAAGATGCCATGCGGTGCTTGCGCTGGTGTGCTTTTGGGGACAGGAGCCACACTGGGGCAGAGATTCTGTCAGCTTTGCAGGGGCAGGCTAAGAGGTGGTTGATGCCACACCAGCTTAAGCCAGGAATGGTGGGCACTTGAGGCAGAACAGAGGCAGGAAGAGGAGGACTTCCTTACCTCTCAAGGCCCCCTTTATCGAGACAGTGTTCCTGCAGGCCCACCAATCACACAGGAAGAGGAGGAGGAGGAGGAGGATTGTGTCATCATGGAGGTGGAGCCTAGCACTCAGCATCAGCAGCAGTCCTTAAGGGATCATTTACAGTCCCAAGAAACCCATGGACTTGTACGTGGCTGGGAGGAGGTGGCTGCGGATCATGTCGTCCTTAGTGACCCAGAGTCCTCCGGACCGAATGCCTCAGCTAACCTATGGTGCATGGCATCCCTGATCCTGCAAAGCCTGCAGAAGGATCCTCATATTTGTCCGATCAAGAAAAGGGATCATTACTGGCTGGCAACCCATCTTGATCCACGTTACAAGGGTAAGGTTGCAGACCTTATATTGCCGTCGCAGAGGGAGCAGAGGATGAAACATCTTCGGGAGGCCTTGCAGAAAGGTCTGTGCAATGCGTTCCCAGAGACTGGGAGGTTACAAATTCTTTGTCCTGGACAATTTGTTGCTGAGGCTTTGGTCAGTCACAGAAAGAGCAGTGGAGAAGGTGGCCGTCTGACCGATGCGTTCAGACAATTTTTTAGTCCGCAGCCCCAAGGTATGATCGGTTCCAGCAACCATCACCAGTGTCTGATTTACATGGTGCAGGAATACCTAGGGGCAAGATCAGACTTGGACACCTGTCCCACCGAAAATCCTCTGGGTTACTGGGTCTTGAGGATAGATCACTGGCCAGAGCTTGCACAGTCTGTAATTGAGCTACTCTTCTGTCCTGCATCCAGCGTTCTTTTGGAACGCACATTCAGTGCTGCTGGAGGCTTTGTAACTGATCACAGGGTGCGCCTGTCCACTGACTCGGTTGATCGACTGACCTTCATAAAAATGAATCAGTCTTGGATCACCACCAGCTACCAAGCACTTGATGCTGATGTAACAGAATACATTTTTTTGAAATGTCAGATCCCTTCAAGACTGCCTATGCTGATGCTGAGTGACTATCCTGTTATGCGAAGTGACTATCCTCTTCCTCCTTAATGATCATGCTGATAGCTTGTAAGACATTTTTTGGTTCTGGGCGCCCCCACCAGTGGCTGAGGCCCAATTTTTCAGCCCCTGTTTAACAGGGGCGTGTAATTACAATTTTTGATGCAATACTTTTCAGCAGGGCTCATTCCTGCACTCCAACTAGAGTATCTGTGAGGGGTTGCAGTGTTGTGGCACCAGCACCAGTGCCTAAGGCCCAATTTGTCAGCCCCTGTTTAACAGGGGCGTGTAATTACAATTTTTGATACAATACTTTGCAGCAGGGCTCATTCCTGCGCTCCAACTAGAGTATCTGCGAGGGGTTGCAGTGTTGTGGCACCAGCACCAGTGGCTAAGGCCCAATTTGTCAGCCCTTGTTTAACAGGGGCGTGTAATTACAATTTTTGATGCAATACTTTGCAGCAGGGCTCATTCCTGTGCTCCAACTAGAGTTTCTGTAAGGTGTTGTAGTGTTGTTGCACCAGTGCCTAAGGCCTAATTTTTCTGCCCTGTTCAACAGGTGCATGTAATTACAATTCTTGATGTAATATTTCACAGCAGGGCCCATTCCTGCGCCCACCAAGAGTAACTGTGAGGGCTTACAGTGTTCTGGTACCACCAACACCTAAGGCCCAAATTTCTGCAGAGCACCACCACCACCACAAAGGCCCAATTTTTCTGCCCCTGTTCAACAGGTGCATGTAATTACATTTCTTGATATAATAGTTCACAGCAGGGCATTCCAGCGCCCACCAAGAGTAACTGTGGAGGCTTACAGTGTTCTGGTACCACCAACACCTAAGGCTCTAATTTCTGCAGAGCATATAGGGCAGGCCCCTACTTTCAAACATCCAACTTACAAATGACTCCTACTTGCAAACGGAAGGAGACAACAGGAAGTGAGATGAAATCTACCCCTAGGAAGGCAAATTCTCTCCTGTAAGAGTTGATATGGGAAAAAACGTGTCTCCTCTCCATATGCTTTATCACATATCCATGTTTCATTAACCACCTTAGACCCGCGCTATAGCCAAATGACGGCTACAGCGCGGATCTGATGTGCCGGGACTACGTCTATTGACGTTGTCCTGGCAACGAGCTGCCTGCACGCCCCCTAAAGGGCGCGCGCGGCGCGCTCTGTGATCCGCGAGTCTGTGAGACTCGCTGGATCACAGATCTGAGTAAGGGGTCGATCCCCGACCCCTTACCACGTGATCAGCTGTCAGCCAATGACAGCTGATCATGTGAAAATAACCGAGCCGGTAATCGGCTTTTTTTCCTGCTCGCGCTGACAAAAAAGCCGATCACCGGCGGCAGTGAGAGGGACATCAGTCATCAGCAATATGCCCAGGGTCCATGGTGCCCTCCTTTGGACAATAAAAGTGCCCACTAGCTCCACCTGTCAGTACCCACAGTGCCACCTGTCAGTGCCCACAGTGCCATCTGTCAGTGCCCACAATGCCAGTGCTGCACATCAGTGTCACCTACCAGTGCTCATCAGTGTCCCCTACCAGTGCTCATCAGTGCCCATCAGTGCCACCTATCAGTGCCCATCAGTGCCATCTATCAGTCCCCCTTTTTTTATTTGTTTAGCAAAAAATAAAAACCCCAGATGTGATTAAATACCACCAAAAGAAAGCTCTATTTGTGGGAAAAAAATTGTAAAAATTTAATTTGGGTACAGTGTTGTATGACCGCGCCATTGTCATTCCAAGTGCGTCAGCACCAAAAGCTGAAAATTGGTCTGGTCACGAGGGGGGTTTAAGTGCAAAGTAATCAGTTGGTTAAAAACCCCAAATTTTCAAAAAGCATTTGTCATTGGGACAGAAAGTGAGGTGAAATCTTCTAAAAAGGTGCACAGACAGCAAAACAAATGTTACAGGGGTGATAACCCTTCCCTATGTTTTCCAAAAAGCTTCAAAATGTATTTTTGGCTGGAGCTACACTTTAAAAATGTACCATTGTAAAATTTCAAACAGATTCTACTTAACAACAAACCTACAGTCCCTGTCCCTGCCTGTATACTGCTGTTCAGAGTATATAGGGCCTGGGGGCCCCACGCTTTTCCTTTTTTTAATTTGGGTGCGGGGTTCCCCTTAATATCCATACAAGACCCAAAGGGCCTGGTAATGGACTGGGGGGGGGGGTACCCATGCCGTTTGGCTCACTGATTTTCATCAATATTGCCGGGACCAGACATTACATTAAAGCCGCAAGCAGTTTTAAAAGGGGACTTGTATTCCTATAAAAATGTAATTTTGTGCAGGGACTGTTCTAAGCATGGGAAACACGCGCCACTTTACAGGCATACTATAGACAACACCCTGGTACAATATTTAACCACTTCAATACCAGGCACTTATGCACCTTCCCGTCCAGACCAATTTTTAGCTTTCAGCGCTCTCACACTTTGAATGGCAATTACTCAGTCATGCTACACTGTATCCAAACAAAATGTTTATCATTTTCTTCTCACAAATAGAGCTTTCTTTTGGTGGTATCTAATCACCACTGGGTTTTTTTTTGCGATATAAGCCAAAAAACAGTGAAAATCTTGAAAAAATTAATAAAAAATCTAGTGTAAAATTAAGTAATTTTTCTTCATAAATTTGTGCCAAAATTTCTACTGCTACATATCTTTGGTAAAAATAACCCAAAGTTTTTGGAGTCCAAGGTATTTACTAAAAGGCATGATGAGTTTTTTGAAGTTGTAATTTTTTTCCCACAATTCTAACAAAAGATTTTTTTTTTACACCAACTGGTCATATTAACAGGTTATTTCTGTCACACAGCATATGCATAATTGCAAATACACCCCAAAATACATTCCTCTACTCGTCCTGAGTATGGTGATACCACATGTGTGAGACTTTTACACAGCCTGGCCACATACAAAGGCCCAACATTGAAGTAGCACTTTCAGGCATTCTACAAGCATAAATTGTACATATCCTTTCTCAATCTATTACACTTTTGAAGGCCCTGGGGCCCCAGGACAGTGGAATTATCCACAAAATGACCCAATTTTGGAAAGAAAACACCCCAACGTATAATCTATGAGGCATAATGAGTCTTTTGAACGGTTCATTTTTTTCCAGAAGGTTTTGGAAAATGTGGAAAAAAATTAAAATGCTTTTTTTTTTTTACACAAAGTTGTCCATTTATAAGATATTTCTAACATATAGCATGTACATAGCAAAAAATTCCCCCCCAAAATGCATTTCTCTACTCCTCCTGAGTATGGCGATACCACATGTTTGAGACTTTTACACAGCCTGAACAAACATATTACAGCGCACACATGCAAAACTGACATTTACCTCCAGCAAGGCTATTTAAAAGCACCTAGACAGACATTTTCAAAAAACATTATCAAAAAAATATGGGGATTTGGTCACACCATATTGCTATATGGTGCTTAAGCCCACTTACTGCGACAAAGTACCCCATGATTAGTGGGTCCTACACTATCCATAGATCGGGAGATCCTGCTTCTCTGAACCAAGGGAGCTATACTCCTCTATATGGGAGAACATGAGGTCTCCACCCATGATACAGGTGGTCACTAATTGAGGTACTTACTGAGTGGGGTGCTCCACCCAAAAGGATTTGGTCAAAATCCATACAATAGACAAAAGAGATATTTGGGGGGCACACCCTAAAAAATGCATAAAGATGGTGCTGCCATAAGACCATACAACAGAACAAACATATTACAGCGCACACATGCAAAACTGACATTTACCTCCAGCAAGGCTATTTAAAAGCACCTAGACAGACATTTTCAAAAAACATTATCAAAAAATATGGGGATTTGGTCACACCATATTGCTATATGGTGCTTAAGCCCACTTACTGCGACAAAGTACCCCATGATTAGTGGGTCCTACACTATCCATAGATCGGGAGATCCTGCTTCTCTGAACCAAGGGAGCTATACTCCTCTATATGGGAGAACATGAGGTCTCCACCCATGATACAGGTGGTCACTAATTGAGGTACTTACTGAGTGGGGTGCTCCACCCAAAAGGATTTGGTCAAAATCCATACAATAGACAAAAGAGATATTTGGGGGGCACACCCTAAAAAAAATGCATAAAGATGGTGCTGCCATAAGAACATACAACAGAACAAACATATTACAGCGCACACATGCAAAACTGACATTTACCTCCAGCAAGGCTATTTAAAAGCACCTAGACAGACATTTTCAAAAAACATTATCAAAAAATATGGGGATTTGGTCACACCATATTGCTATATGGTGCTTAAGCCCACTTACTGCGACAAAGTACCCCATGATTAGTGGGTCCTACACTATCCATAGATCGGGAGATCCTGCTTCTCTGAACCAAGGGAGCTATACTCCTCTATATGGGAGAACATGAGGTCTCCACCCATGATACAGGTGGTCACTAATTGAGGAACTTACTGAGTGGGGTGCTCCACCCAAAAGGATTTGGTCAAAATCCATACAATAGACAAAAGAGATATTTGGGGGGCACACCCTAAAAAATGCATAAAGATGGTGCTGCCATAAGACCATACAACAGAACAAACATATTACAGCGCACACATGCAAAACTGACATTTTACCTCCAGCAAGGCTATTTAAAAGCACCTAGACAGACATTTTCAAAAAACATTATCAAAAAATATGGGGATTTGGTCACACCATATTGCTATATGGTGCTTAAGCCCACTTACTGCGACAAAGTACCCCATGATTAGTGGGTCCTACACTATCCATAGATCGGGAGATCCTGCTTCTCTGAACCAAGCGAGCTATACTCCTCTATATGGGAGAACATGAGGTCTCCACCCATGATACAGGTGGTCACTAATTGAGGTACTTACTGAGTGGGGTGCTCCACCCAAAAGGATTTGGTCAAAATCCATACAATAGACAAAAGAGATATTTTTTTTACACAGCCTGGCCACATACAGAGGCCCAACATCCAAGTAGCACCTCCAAGCATTCTAGCAGCATTAATTACACATATGATTTTCTGACTACCGATCACATTTTTGAAGGCCCTTCATATTTCTTACACATAGCAGGTACATGCCAAATAGCAAAAGATTACCTGTGGTTTTAGAAGTGCAGTAGTCCACAGAGGAGAGCATCGGTCCAGGCAGCAGGCAGGAATGAGGTCAGTGACAGCAAAAGCAATCATCCAGGCAGCAGGCAGGAATACTGTCCATAGTTCGTACAGGCAGAGATACTGTCAGCACAGCCAGAGCACAGCCAAAGCACAGCCAAAGCACAGGTACAGGTAGCAGGCAGAGGTGTCCCGGCAGAAATACTGTCCAAAGTCAGTAGAGGCAGCAGGTAGATATATGGTCAACACAGCCAAAGTATTGGTGCAAACAGCAGGAAGAAACATGGTCCATAATGTCATGGGTCATTACAGGCAGCAATATGCTCAGCACAGCCAAAGTATTGGTCCAGGCAGCAGGAAGGACCATCAAGCTTAGGGCCAGGGGGACAGAGGTAGAGGCTTCTCCCACCCAAATCGCTTTGAAGCCTCGGGACAACCAGACCCTGTTCTGGGAGAAAAGAAAACGAAAAACTGGTTTTCTCTACTCAGAACACTATTCTGAAGCCCATCACATATGTGAGACCTCTGTGTACTAAATTAGATGGCCAAAAGATCAGTCCAAGTGGCAGGCAAAAACATAGTCGATTAACAGGCTGAGGTTGGTGCACATGGAAGTCAGAAACATGGTTTAAATCAGCAGGCAGAGGCATTGTCGGTAAACAGGCCAGGGTCAGTTAATTAACATGGAAGGTAGTAACAGGGTAGCAGGCAAATGGGGAAATGGTAGTCTGTTAATAATAAGGGGAACTGATATTGGATGGATGTATGATAATTTTTGAAGCGATCTCTGATGCACAGGCCAGGTTGGGGGGGACATTGGGGACAATAATAGCTGGTATCTCTTCTTACTCCTCCTCTGCTGCATACACAGCATTTCTTTTGGCATCTTCTTCCAGATTCTCTGGGGGAAAGGCTATAGGGAAAGTGTTGCTTGTTAAGTCGACTGACACTATCAGAGCGAATGCTTCCTGGGGCGGGACCTTGTTGGTAAATGAGGGCAGTGATGATATCTTCAATATACTTGAGATAGGTGATTTGTTGATTTTGAGTTGCTTTTTGGTAGCAGACAAACAAATTAAAAAATGCCATGTGAAACAGGTGAAACGCAACTTTCTTGTACCAATAATGGGACTTTCTGGTTGATAAATAGGGCTGTAGCATCTGATCGTTTAAATCCACCCCCCCCCCCCCCCCATGTACATATTGTAGTTGTGGACACATTCGGGCTTTACAATGGGACAGCGTCTTCTTTGGATCTCCACCACGGTGTCATTGTGGATGGTAGAGAGGATGTGGACATCTTTCTTGTCCCTCCACTTCATGGCCAACACCTCCTCGTACCTCATGAATGCCAATTCTCTATTTTGATATTTTTTTGTCAACAGATTTTGTGGGAATCCCTTCTGTTTTTTTTTTTAAAGGTACCTCAGGCTGTTTTTTTTTTTACTGTAAAGATGACGAAAAAGGGGCAGACTGGTATAGTAGTTGTCGACATACATGGTATCCTTTTTCAAACAGGGGGTATGCCAGCTCCCAGACAATTTTCCCACTGGTTCCAATTAGAGCTGCCACGACGCGTCGACGTAATCGGTTACGTCGACTACAAAAATACGTTGACGTGCGTGAAAGGCGTTGACGCGTCACACGTTGCAAGTTGCAGGTCAATACAACCCCACCTTCTATCCCACACATGATTACCGCTGACTGTCCCCTATCCTCCTCCAGTCTCCATCTGTCCTTCTCCATGCTGCTGTCCCCCTCCATGCTGCTCCGTGCATCTGTCCCCCTCTCTCCTCTGTGCATCTGTCCCCCTCTCTCCTCCGTGCATCTGTTCCCCTCTCTTCTCAGTGTCCCCCTCCATGCTGCTGTCCTCCTCCATGCTGCTCCGTGTCCCCCTCTCTCCTCCGTGCATCTGTCCCCCTCTCTTCTCCGTGTCCCCCTCCATGCTGCTGTCCCCCTCCATGCTGCTCCGTGTCCCCCTCTCTCCTCTGTGCATCTGTCCCCCTCTCTCCTCCATGCATCTGTCCCCCTCTCTTCTCTGTGTCCACCTCCATGCTGCTGTCCCCCTCCATGCTGCTCCGTGTCTCCCTCTTATCTCCGTGGGTGTCCCCCTCCATGCTGCTGTCCCCCTCTCTCTTCTCCGTGTCTCCCTCTCTTCTCCGTGTCCCCCTCCATGCTGCTCTGTGTCCCCCTCTCTCCTCTGTGCATCTGTCCCCCTCTCTCCTCCATGCATCTGTCCCCCTCTCTTCTCCGTGTCCCCCTCCATGCTGCTGTCCCCCTCCATGCTGCTCCGTGTCCCCCTCTCTCCTTCGTGCATCTGTCCCCCTCTCTCCTCTGTGCATCTGTCCCCCTCTCTTCTCTGTGTCCCCCTCCATTCTGCTGTCCCCCTCCATGCTGCTCCGTGTCTCCCTCTTATCTCCGTGGGTGTCCCCCTCCATGCTTCTGTCCCCCTTTCTCTTCTCCATGTCTCCCTCTCTCTCGTGGGTGTCCCCATCTGTGCATCTGTCCCCCTCTCTTCTTCCCCTCCGTGCTGCCGTCCCCCTGGGTATCTCAGGATGGAGAGCGGAGGTAGGAGCCGGTAAACCCGGCTCCTTCGTTTTCTGAATGGACAGAGTCAGTGACCACTGACTCTGTCTATTCACATAACTGAAACATTGTAACCTCCTGTGATTATGATGTCTCAGTTAATGAATGAAGAGAAGCCGCTGTCTACTCTCCATTCATTATCAGTGCAGTGAGGCTACAGAGAAAGGGACTGGGGAATATGTGTCCCTAGTCCCTTTCCCTGTCTCAAATGGGAGATGTCAGAGATCTGTTAAGACCCCTGATATCTCACCATAGCCCCCCAACAGGGCTGATAAAAAAAAAATTGCAATAAATATATATATATTTTTTAAAAATAGTAAACTGACACTGTCCCCCCCCCCCCCCCCCCCCCCCCTTAAAAAAAGAAAGCATTGTAAAAAATAAAAATAAATTATAAACATTCATTAACTTCTGAACAGAAAAGAACAACAGAACATAAAAAAAGGTAAGATAAAAGAATATAACTACATACATATATATAATAAATGTAATGTAAAAGTGTAATAAATGTAGTTATATTCTTTCATCTTACTTCTTTTTTTTTTTTTATGTACATATCATTTTTTGTAAAGTTATCCAAAGGATTAATTAATTAATCAAAAAAAAGAACACTAGATTAAGTAAAAGAATTAAATAAAAATAATCGTTATAGTCGATGACTAATCGAAAAAATAATCGATAGATTAGTTGACATACAAAATAATCGTTAGTTGCAGCTCCAATATATGTGGGGCAATCATGGGGCTGGAGCTGGGAGTCTTTGCCTTCGTAGATCTGGAATGTGAAGACGTATCCAGTGGCTCGGTCACATAATTTATTTAATTTCAGCCCATACCTGGCTCTTTTGTTTGGTATATACAGCTTGAAGTGCATTCGACCAGTGAAATGTATGAGGGACTCGTCCACACAAATTTTTTGGTCTGGGATGAAAACTTCTCTAAATCGCTGAGAAAAGGAATTGATTAGGGGGCGTATCTTGTATAATTTGTCATGGTTTTGATGATCTCGGGGAGGGCACTGTGAATTGTCATTGAAGTGGAGAAAACGCATAATCATGTCGTATCTTGTCCTGGACATGGCAGAGGAATATATGGGCATGTGTTAAATGGGGTGGGTGGACCAATATGCATGGACTTTGTTCTTTTTTGTAAGCCCCATATTGAAAATAAGTCCCAAAACAATCCAGTGTGACACGTTGCCACTGGAACATGCGGACGTAGGAAGAATTGGGGTTGGCAGCAATAAATTGGGATGCAATTGGGATGCACACAGATTAGTTTGATCCACTATATTCTGCAGAAAATCTTCTGGGAAAAATAATCAAATTCAGAAAAATTTGTAGTGTCAGGCTGCACACCTGGCTGTGCGGCAGTGCTGCACTGGCCTACCGTGATATCGGGAAATTTCCCGGTAGACCGTCTGCTCTCAGTGCCCTGGGGCCGCTTTTATCTCTGGGCTTGGCTGGCAGTGTCAGCACAGCAAAAAAAAAAACAGCAGCGGCAGCCGCTGCACTTTGCAATGCAGCCCGTGTGTGCGGCGAGTGTGCCTGTATCTCCTCTTCTAATCCGGCGCCGCCCCCACTGATATGCCTGTCTGCCTCAGTGAGGGGAGGAGCATGAGAAGATTTCTAGATGCATTCGGCGCCACGCACGGAGGCACCGCTGATTTCTCCTTTCATTCGGCCCGCCCACTAGTCTGCACGAGGAGAAGTGGACGGCCGCTCAAGGATCAGAAGAATTAAGGTGTCTCTTGCTCTCTCTCCCCCTCTCACTCTCTCCCTCCCTCTCTCTCTCTCCCTCTTGTAAAAAAAAGAGTGCATTTTTTTTGCAGAGCGTTGCAGTTTCTTGGGGGGGGGCGGGGCAGAAACTGAAAATAAATAAATAAAACATCAATTGCATCACTGTGCCCCTCAAACGCATGCCACTGTGCCCATCAAACGCAGCCACGGGCCTACATGGCGCTGCATCCCCGGGTGGTAGCAGAGGAGGATCCCCGGCCACAGCATCCCCAGCAGCTCTGCACGAGCAGAGGGGAGTATAGAACATAGGTCACAGGCACACAGCAGCAGCAGGCAGGGACAGGAGGATGGCCGGATCAGCAGGCTCTTCCATAGTGATGTCCCCCCCAGCAGCTCTGCACGAGCCGAGGGGAGAAGAATTACCAGCAGCGAGAGGCACAGCCAGGAGGGGGGTTACAACACCCAGAAGTTCTTCGGCGACAGT
Source organism: Lithobates sylvaticus (assembly GCA_028564925.1). Taxonomy (NCBI): domain Eukaryota; kingdom Metazoa; phylum Chordata; class Amphibia; order Anura; family Ranidae; genus Lithobates; species Lithobates sylvaticus. Next base: position 188,142,329 of record CM053028.1, read on the forward strand.
CCCCCCAGCAGATCTGCACAAGCCGAGGGGGGTGGACAGAAGGGGGAATAGAGCAACGGCCACGGCAGGATTAGCGGGCAGTTCTACAGAAGGCACAGCGGGTGAGCGGACGCCACCGGGCGGTGCCAATAAAGGGTCACAAGGCAGGAGTGGTGCCCGGACTGGCCCAACTGCTCGGGAATCGGGGAGACAAGGGGTACAGAGGGACGGCGAGATGGCAGTGGCAAGAAATGCAGGAGGACAGAGGCGCACTGAATCCAGGAGCCTCTCCCCAAGGGGGCGGCTGTTTTTGTCTGAGCAGGAGGAGGCGAGCAGATCTGAAGGTGAACTGTCGGAGGAGGAGGTGGAGCCCAGTCGCCCGAATACGTCGGTGGAAGTTAGCACAGCGGCTGTGGGTAAGGCGCCCGGTCAGCCCGATAAGTCAAGTCATAACGTTGCTTTTACTGCTGCCTTGCAAAGTTTATTGGGTGTAGTATATGTCGGAGGGGGGAGGGCTTCGCCTCCCGCACCGCTGTTGGCAGCCACGGACCAACCGTGGGCAGGGAGTGGGACCACAGGAGTGGGGTCCGGGGTTCAGATACAGGAGTTACTTGAGGGTCTGCGGGCCTCGGTGGGCCATTTTGAGGGAGGACAAGGTCGATCACCAGTAAGCAGGCTAGGGGTCGGCAATGCCGGAACAGACGGTGGGGTTGGTGAGGCGGCTTCTGGTGGGGAGACGGTCACAGCGGCCGCAGCAGGTATGCCGGCCAATGCGGCGGAGGACAAGACGGAAAAGGTGAGTTCTAAGGAAAAAGGGTCCACGGAGCCGACTGTTCGAGCTGACATCGTGAGGATAGCCGATGCAGCAAAGGTGTGTGCATCGGTGTGTGTGTGTGAGGTGTATGTATGCTTTGAGGGACTACTGGGTGTACACCTGAAGCAGGAGGTACGGGAAAAAATATGGAAGGGGGAATACGTGGAGATTTTCTCCTTGTTACCCCTGGAAAAGTTTAATCTGGATAGGGTGAAGCCGGATGACACTAAGAAGGAGGACGAGGAAAAGCGGAGATACCGGCTGATCCCTCAGACGTTTGCAAATTGGCTGCAAGCGTTCGCCATTTTGGCTGGTGTCATAGGTGAAAAGAACCCAGAGCATTGTTCGGCGTTATTTTGTTATATGGATGCTGTCGGGGAGGCATATCGGATGTACGGAGGCACAGCGTGGCTACGCTACAACGAGCAGTTCCAAAAGCGCAGGGCGGTTCGTCCCGCTCTGCGGAGGGACCATAAAGACATTAGCCTCTTGATGAGACTGATGGCGTCGGCAAAGGCCCTGACGCAGCCATTTCAAGGGGGGGGGGGTGGTGGTAGCCATGCTTGGGGACCTCCGGCCGGAAAAATATGGGGAGTGTGTTGGCAATTTAATGAGGGCTCCTGCAAGTTCGGAGGTACCTGTAAGTTTAAACATGAACGTTCTGGGTGCGGGGGAGCACACACACACTCACCAGGTGCTTTAAAAAGGGGTAGCGTGCCGGAGAGCCTACTCACAAGAGGGACGACTCCGGTGATGTGGGAAAGGATGCAGCCTTTTCTAAATAGATACCCAGATAGGGCAGCGGCGGAATTGATCAGCACAGGGTTCAAACATGGGTTTCAGATTCTGTGTGCACTGAAAGTGATTTCCCCGCTGGCAAAAAATTAGAAAAAGGCTTTACAACACCCAGATGTGGTGTCGGAAAAACTAGCCATGGAGGTGGCGTTGGGTCATATGGCGGGGCCATTTGCTGTTAAACCTTTAGCCGATTTGGTGGTGTCCCCGCTGGGGGTGGTCCCCAAAAAAGAAATGAATAAGTTTCGGTTGATACACCATTTATCGTTCCCCAAAGGGGGTTCGGTAAATGATTTCATTGACTCCAAGGCTTGTATGGTATCGTATACATCCTTTGATGCCGCGGTCAGGTGGGTAAGGTGGTACGACCAAGGGGCGCTAATGGCTAAATTGGATGTGGAGTCGGCGTTTAGGCTCTTGCCAGTTCACCCAGCCAGTTTCTGTTTGCTGGGTTGTTGTTGGCAAGAACAATATTACGTAGATAGGTGTTTGCCCATGGGCTGTTCCATTTCATGCACTATGTTTGAGGCATTTAGCTTGTTTTTAAAGTGGGTGGTTAGGGACGTCACAGGAATTGAATCCGTCATCCATTACTTGGATGACTTTCTCTGAATGGGCCCCCCTTCTTCCAATGTGTGTGCGATCCTGTTGTCAACGTTGCAGCACATTGCGGAGAGATTTAGGGTGCCTTTGGCAGCCGATAAAACGGAGGGCCCAAGGACGGAGCTGAGCTTCCTTGGTATAATAATTGATTCCATGGCTATGGAATGCAGGTTACTGGAAGAGAAGCTCAGGGACTTGCAGAAAGAGATTAGGGAGATCCATGGGTGTAAGAAAGTGCAGCTGCGTACGTTACAATCACTGTTGGGGAAATTGAACTTCGCATGTAGGATAATTCCCATGGGGAGTATTTTTTGTCGCCGGATGTTGTCTGCTACGGCGGGGGTGATTTCATTTGACTGAGAAAGGAACAGAGGGAAGATCTTCAGGTATGGTATCAATTCCTTGCAGAGTATAACGACAGGTCGGTTTGGATGTCGGGCCCGGTGAGCAATTTCCATGTGGAATTGGTTACGGACGCCTCAGGATCTAAGGCATACGGGGCATTCTTCCAGGGACATTGGAGTGCGGAACCGTGGCCACAGTCATGGGTTGAGGCAGGTTTCCTTCGGAATTTGGTGCTCCTGGAACTTTTTCCGGTGGTGCTGGCATTGGAATTGTGGGGGCAGTCCTGCAGGAATCTAAAATTACGGCTGAACTGTGACAACATGGGTGTAGTGCAGGTTATCAATAGCATGTCAGCGTCTTCGTAACCTGTCATACGGCTAATGCGACAGTTGGTGTTGCGCTGCTTGCAATTGAACGTCTTTCTCTATGCTGTGCATATTCCTGGAGTAGACAACACACTGGCTGACTCTTTGTCTCGCTTCCAGTGGGACAAGTTCAGGGCTCTGACGCCGGAGGCGAAGAAGGGGGGTGTCCCGTGCCCGGGCTGGATATTGGATTTGGCGTTAGAATCGCCGCGGGATACATACAGCGGTCAGTAAGTGTGTCCACATGGTCGGCTTATGAAAAGGTATGGAAGGAATGGTCGGCTTTGATGCATGAGGCAGAGGTCAAGGGGGATGAGTCAGCGCGAGGCTTTTAGTGTTGTATTTTGTATCCAGAAACATGGAAGCAAGGAAGTCAGTTTCGGCCATAGAAAAGAAGATGGCAGGGTTGGCATTTTGGTTCAAGGAAGGAGGATTGGACGAAGGATTTCTGGGTCAAACAGGCCATTAAGGGATACAGGAAGGAACACAGGAGTAAGGATACGAGGCGGCAAATTACTTTTGCGAACCTGATGGCGTTATGTGCACAGCTAGGTTTTGTTTGTGCCTCTCATTATGAAAGATTGTTGTTTTCAGCGTCTTTTTCGTAGGCCTTTTTTGGAGCATTCCACATTGGAGAACTGGTCAGTCCATCAAAAGGGGTGGTGGGCGGGTTATTGGTACAGGATGTGGAAGTGTTTGGGGACAGGGTGTCGGTTCGGTTAAAGTTTTCGGAAAGTCGAAAAAACAGATCAAAGGGGTATAGGGGTTCAAGTGTGGTGTATGCTCTGCAGGGCTGTGCGGTGTGCCCGGTGCAGGTGGTGGGGAATTTTACAGGAGTGAGACCGGGTGGGGGTGGTCCTTTTCTGGTACATGAGGATGGCTCTCATCTGTCAAAATTTCAGTTTGTGGCGGTGCCTCGGAAATGTTTGGGGAGGTTGGGATTTGATACGCTTCACACTCCTTCCGCAATGGGTCGGCCACTGAGGCCGCCAGGCGCGGGCTGGATGAGCCAGGTGTGTGACGGATGGGGAGATGGGAATTTAAGCGATTCTGCACCTATATTCGGCCTCAGTTGGTTTGTGAATAAGATAAAAAAAAAATATATATAATTTACTTTTGTGGTTTCAGGATGCAATTCACATTTATTAGGGGTTGAGAAGTTGTGGGGGGACGTTGGGGTTTTTGACTGCAATTTAAAGTCATGCTTGTCGTTTCAGATGGAGGACTTCCACACCTCGTCTGGATCCTCGGGCATACATATGTGTGTTGGGGTGCCCGGAGAGGAGACGCAAGACCAGGTGGGAGACAGTTGGGAATTTCCAGTAGAGAGGTGTCCATAAGGTGGTTGGGTAGACCGGGAATGATGTGGGGTGGTCCTGGGATGGAGAGATATGCGTGGTTGGACAGACCACCTGAGGTACTGGTCATCCACGCAAGGGGTAATGACCTAGGAGTCAGGACAGTCAGGGACCTGATAGCGGACATAAAGGCAGATCTGATATACCTGCGTGCAACATTCCCTGACACGTTACTGGTGTGGTCAGATATGGTGGCGAGGACGGCATGGCGCATGGCTTGATCCGTGTATAGGCTCAACAAGGCTAGGATCAGAGTGAACAAGGTGGTTGGGAGGTTTTTGGCCTGGGAAGGGGGATTAGTGATTCGCCACAGGGAGTTGGAGACAAACGTTGGCCTCTATTTAGGGAAGGATGGGGTTCATCTGACTCATGTGGGCATTGACCTTTGGTCATTGGGTCTTCAGGAGGGTATTCAGGCGGCCCTGAGGGTGTGGAGGGGCCATCAAGGTTGAGGTTTCACCCTTTCAGGCTGTGGCGGTGTTTGTTTGTTGGTCAGCAATTATAGAGGTGGTAAGTGGGTGGGGGGGCTCATCAGTAGATGGCCCCTCCGGTGTAGTACATCAAATGTTTGATGATTACTGGTGTTGTTGCACTGTGGGAAAGGTGGTTGTCTCCGAGCGGTACAGATGGAGGCCTATGTGGTTTTGGTAAAGTCCAGCAGTGCCCCCTGGTGGTTATATATACATAGTTAATGATATATATACGGTAAAAGTACTTAGCTCCGTCACTGACCAATAAAGCGGGTGAAACATGTTGTTTCTATGTGTTTATATGTTATTATATGTTTTTTATATTTTAAGTTAAATTTGGAGTTTATTTTGGCTGGTTTAATAAAAGGCTGTTGTAGCCATTTTACTCAATAAGAATGGTGTGGTCTCTTATTCAGGGGCAATAAGGGGGTGGGAGTAAGAGGGCTGTATCAGCATAGAGTGGCTTATCTGGGCTACACTGGTCAAGAGTAGGGATGAGCCGAACACCCCCAGGTTCGGTTCGCACCGGAACCTTCAAACGGACCGAAAGTTTGAGCGAATTTTCGAACCCTATTCGTTATAATGGACGCGAACGTTCAAAATCAAAATTGCTAATTACAACGGCCAATATGCATGTTAATGTCATAAAACAGGTTTGGGGACCCGGGTCCTGCCCCAGGGGACATATATCAATGCAAAAAGAACTTTTAAAAACTAACGTTTTTTCGGGAGCAGTAATTTTAATGATGCATAAAGTGAAAAAAAAAGTGAAATTTTCCTTTAAATATGGTACCTGGGGGGGTGTCTAAAGTATGCCTGTGAAGTGGCATGTGTTTCCCGTGTTTAGAACTGTCCTTGCACAAAATGACATTTGTAAAGGAAAAAAAGAAGCCATTTAAAACCACTTGCGGCTTTAATGTCATGTCTTGTCCTGGCCGCCATATGGCTGAAAATCCTTGAGAAAAATGGCATGGCTACCCCATCACCCCCCCCCCCCCCCCCCCCCAGCCCCTTTGGGTCTTGTATGGATATTAAGAGGGACCCCGCACCCAAAATAAAACCCTATACCTACAACCCTATATACTCTGAACAGCACTATATAGGTGGTGCAAACAAGACACGGACTGTAGGTTTGTTCTTAAGTAGAATCTGAACAGGTACATTATGAAGTGTAGCTCCATCCCAAAAAAATCTATTTTTAAGCTTTTTGGAGAACATAGGGAGGGGTTATCACCCCTGTAACATTTGCTGTCTTTGCACATCTGTTCAGAACACCTCACTTTCCGTCCCAATGACAAATGTTTTTGGAAAAGTGGGGTTTTAATTGAAACAAGGATTGGTGATAAAGCATCAGTAGAGAGGAGATACCTTTTTCCCAAATTAAATCTAACAGGATAGAATTCCCCTTCCTAGGGGTAGATTTCCTCTCACTTCCTGTTTTCTCTTTCCGTTTGCAAGTAGGAGTCGTTTGTAAGTTGGATGTTTGAAAGTAGGGACCTGCCGTATATACTCTGCAGAAATTTGCCCTATTAGATGTTGGTGTAGCCACAAGACTGGTGGGCCCAGGAATGGGCCCTGCTGTGAGTTAATATATCAAGATTTGTACTTGCATGCACCTGTTGAACCGGGCAGAAAAAATTGGGCCTTTGGTGGTGGTGGTGGTGGACGGTGTTGCCACAAGACTGTAAGCCCTCACAGTTACTCTTGGTGGGTGCAGGAATGGGCCCTGCTGTGAGTTATTACATCAAGATTTGTAATTGCATGCACCTGTTGAACAGGGCAGAAAAATTGGGCCTTTGGCGTGGTGGTGGTGGTGGTGGACGGTGTTGCCACAAGACTGTAGGCCCTCATAGTTACTCTTGGTGGGCGCAGGAATGGGCCCTGCTGTGAACTATTAGATCAAGATTTGTAATTACACGCCCCTGTTAAACAGGGGCTGAAAAATTGTGCCTTAGGCATTGGTGCTGGTGCCACAACACTGCAACCCCTCACAGATACTGTACTCTTAGCACAGCAATGAGACCTGTTGCAAAGCATTGCCTAAAAATTGTAATTACACGCCCCAACAGGGGCTGAAAAATTGTGCCTTAGGCACTGGTGCTGGTGCCACAACACTGCAACCCCTCACAGATACTGTACTTGGAGCACAGCAGTCACACCTGTTGCGAAGCATCTTTTTAAAAAATTGTAATTACACGCCCCTGTTATACAGGGGCTGAAAAATTGTGCCTTAGGCACTGGTGCTGGTGCCACAACACTGCAACCCCTCACAGATACTGTACTCTGAGCACAGCAATGAGACCTGTTGCAAAGCATTGCCTAAAAATTGTAATTACACGCCCCAACAGGGGCTGAAAAAATTGTGCCTTAGGCACTGGTGCTGGTGCCACAACACTGCAACCCCTCACAGATACTGTACTTGGAGCACAGCAGTCACACCTGTTGCGAAGCATCTTTTTAAAAAATTGTAATTACACGCCCCTGTTATACAGGGGCTGAAAAATGTGCCTTAGGCACTGGTGCTGGTGCCACAACACTGCAACCCCTCACAGATACTGTACTCTGAGCACAGCAATGAGACCTGTTGCAAAGCATTGCCTAAAAATTGTAATTACACGCCCCAACAGGGGCTGAAAAATTGTGCCTTAGGCACTGGTGCTGGTGCCACAACACTGCAACCCCTCACAGATACTGTACTTGGAGCACAGCAGTCACACCTGTTGCAAAGCATCTTTTTAAAAAATTTTAATTACACGCCCCTGTTATACAGGGGCTGAAAAATTGTGCCTTAGGCACTGGTGCTGGTGCCACAACACTGCAACCCCTCACAGATACTGTACTCTGAGCACAGCAATGAGACCTGTTGCAAAGCATTACCTAAAAATTGTAATTACACGCCCCTGTTATACAGGGGCTGAAAAATTGTGCCTTAGGCACTGGTGCTGGTGCCACAACACTGCAACCCCTCACAGATACTGTACTCTGAGCACAGCAATGAGACCTGTTGCAAAGCATTGCCTAAAAATTGTAATTACACGCCCCAACAGGGGCTGAAAAATTGTGCCTTAGGCACTGGTGCTGGTGCCACAACACTGCAACCCCTCACAGATACTGTACTTGGAGCACAGCAGTCACACCTGTTGCGAAGCATCTTTTTAAAAAATTGTAATTACACGCCCCTGTTATACAGGGGCTGAAAAATTGTGCCTTAGGCACTGGTGCTGGTGCCACAACACTGCAACCCCTCACAGATACTGTACTCTGAGCACAGCAATGAGACCTGTTGCAAAGCATTGCCTAAAAATTGTAATTACACGCCCCAACAGGGGCTGAAAAATTGTGCCTTAGGCACTGGTGCTGGTGCCACAACACTGCAACCCCTCACAGATACTGTACTTGGAGCACAGCAGTCACACCTGTTGCGAAGCATTTTTAAAAAAAATTGTAAGTACACGCCCCTGTTATACAGGGGATGAAAAATTGTGCCTTAGGCACTGGTGTGGTGACATGGATCATTGAGGAGGAGGAAGAGGATAGTCCGTGAACATAACAGGACAGTCACTCAGCATCAGCATAGGCAGTCTTGAAGGGATGTGACATTATAAATTATTCCGTTATATCCGCTTCAGGTGCCTGGTAGCTGGTGGTGATCCAAGACTGATTCATTTTTATGAAGGTCAGTCGATCAACCGAGTCGGTGGACAGGCGCACCCTATTATCGGTGACAAATCCTCCAGCAGCACTGAATGTGCGTTCGGAAAGGACGCTGGATGCAGGACAGGCCAGTTGCTCAATTGCATACTGTGCAAGCTCTGGCCAGTGATCCATCCTCAGGACCCAGTAAGCCAGAGGATTTTCGGTGGGAAAGGTGTCCAAGTCTGACCTTGCCCCTAGGTATTCCTGCACCATGTATATCAGACGCTGGCGATGGTTGCTGGAACCGATCATACCTTGGGGCTGCGGACTAAAAAATTGTCTGAACGCATCGGTCAGACGTCCACCTTCCCCACCGCTCCTTCTGCTACTGACCGAAGCCTCAGCAACTCGTCGTCCAGGACCAGGAGTTTGTAACCTCCCAGTTTCTGGGAACGCGTTGCACAGACCTTTCTGCAAGGCCTCCCTGAGATGTCTCATCCTCTGCTCCCTCTGCAACGGCAAGATAAGGTCCGCAACCTTACCCTTGTACCGTGGATCAAGGAGAGTGGCCAGCCAGTAATGGTCCCTCTCCTTGATCCGAAGAACACGAGGATCCTTCCGCAGGCTTTGCAGGATCAGGGAGGCCATGCAGCGTAGGTTAGCTGAGGCATTCGGTCCGGAGTCTTCTGGGTCACTGAGGATGACATGATCGCCAGCCACCTCCTCCCAGCCACGTACAAGTCCACTGGTTTGTTGGGACTGTACATCATCCCTAAAAGACTGCTGCTGCTGCTGATGCTGAGTGCCAGGCTCCACCTCCATGCTCACACAATCCTCCTCCTCCTCCTCCTCATCCTCATCCTCTTCCTGTGTGATGGGTGGGACAGAAGGAACACTGTCTGGATAAAGGGGGCCTTGAGAGGCAAGGAAGTCCTCCTCTTCCTGCCTCTGTTCTGCCTCAAGTGCCCTGTCCATTATCCCACGCAGCGTATGCTCCAACAGGTGGACAAGAGGTACAGTGTCACTGATGCATGCACTGTCACTGCTCACCATCCTCGTGGCCTCCTCAAATGGTGAGAGGACAGTGCATGCATCCCTGATCATGCTCCACTGGCGTGGGGAAAAAAAGCCAAGCTCCCCTGACCCTGTCCTGGTGCCGTAGTCGCAAAGGTACTCATTGATGGCCCTCTGCTGCGTGTGCAGTCGCTGCAGCATGGCCAACATTGAGTTCCACCTGGTGGGCATGTCACATATTAGGCAGTTCTTGGGCAGGTTCAGCTCCTTTTGCAGCTCAGTCAGCCGAGCACTGGCATTATAAGATCGGCGGAAATGCACACAGACTTTCCTGGCCTGCCTCAGGACATCTTGTAAGCCTGGGAACCTGCCCAAGAACCGCTGCACCACCAGGTTGAGGACGTGAGCCATACAGGGCACATGGGTGAGCTGCCCCTGTCGCAGGGCGGAGAGGAGGTTGGTGCCATTGTCAGAAACGACCATTCCTGGCTTAAGCTGGCGTGGCGTCAACCACCTCTCGGCCTGCCCCTGCAGAGCTGCCAGAACCTCTGGCCCAGTGTGGCTCCTGTCCCCCAAACACACCAGCGCAAGCATGGCATGGCATCTTTTTGCCTGCATACTCGCGTTGCCCCTTGTACGCATACGGAGCACCGCTGGTTCCGAGGACAGAGCACTGGAGGAAGAAGAAGAGGAGGGGGTGGAGGAGAGAGGTGTGTCACAACCAGTAGTAGCATTTTGGAGGCATGGTGGCGGAACAACCTCCAACACTACTGCACCTTGTCCTGCATCCCTCCCAGCTGCCAATAGAGTGACCCAATGGGCCGTGAAAGAAAGATAACGTCCCTGTCCATGCCTGCTGGACCATGAGTCAGCGGTAATATGCACCTTACCGCTGACCGCCCTGTCCAGCGAGGCATGGACATTGCCTTCCACATGCCGGTAGAGAGACGGAATCGCCATCCGTGAGAAAAAGTGGCGTTTGGGAACCTGCCACTGAGGAACCGCACATTGAACAAACTCACAGAAGGGGGCCGAGTCTACCAACTGAAAAGGCAGCAGTTGAAGTGCTAGCAATTTAGCCAAGCTAGCATTCAACCGCTGGGCATGTGGATGGCTGGGAGTATACTTCTTTCGATGGTCCAGCAGCTGGGGCAGGGAAATTTGCCTGCTACAATCGGACGTCGGTGTACTGCAAGTACTTGGTTGTGACACACCTAATTCTACACCTTCAGTCCTCTCAGAGCAGCTTTTAGAGAGGACTGAAGATATAGTGGGGATGAAGATCCCAGCTGATGAGGAGCAAGGAGAGGTCCGCTTTGTTCTTTGGTGTGGGTCTTTTATGTGTGCTTGCCAACGAGCTGCATGGCAGGTCGACATATGTCTGCTCATGCTTGTGGTGCCCAAGTGGCTGATGTTTTGGCCACGCGAGATACGCTTGAGACAAATATTGCAAATAGCAGTGGTGCGATCTGATGCACTCGTCTCAAAAAAGGCCCACACCAAAGAACTTTTGTGATAACGTGCAGAGTCAGCGCCCTGCACAGGCGGAGCTCTGCGGTGTGGTACAGTTGCTGTGCTGGCCTCTAGCTGGCCTCCAGGGGGCATCCTGCCTCGTTGGACATGTGACGCCGCATCCTCCTCCTCCTCCTCCTCCTCCTCTCTCCCTTCAGGCACCCACGTGGAGTCAGTGACCTCATCATCCCCTCCCTCTTCACCACTAGAGCAAACCTGGCAGTAAGCTGCAGCTGGTGGAACAGTACTGCCAGATTGCTGTCCTTCAGCATCCTCTCTCTCTGCGCTCACACTACTGCCTTCCTCAAGCTGGGTATCATCATCCGAGCCTTCGAATCGTTGGGCATCCTCTGGAGCATGTACCCAACACTGTGCTCAAAGAGTTCGGGGGACTCCTCAGGAAGACATGGTGGGTCTAGGGAAGGGGTGGCTGATGATGCCATTGAGTACGCGTTGGCAGCTGCTCTGCCAGTACCCTGAGCCTGGGTGAGAGAGGATGAGGAGGATGAGGAGGGCTTGGTCATCCATTCTACCAAGCCTTCGGCATGATGCGGCTCCACATGTCCAGCTGCCGAAAACAAAGACAAGCGTGTCCCATGGCCACGTGCTGATGACGATGCATGACCACGTCCATGGCTAGCACTGTTGTCTCTAGAAACAGAGCCTGCCTGCCCTGTGTTCTTGCCTCGGCACGCTCTGCCTCTCCTTGGCGGTCTTCCAGCCATTGTAGTCGGTAGTGTATATAGTATAAAAAATGGGTGCTTCTGAGAAGAAAATATAGGAGCTCTGTGGGCTGCCACTAACACACTAGAAGTCCTATGGGTGCTTCTGGGAAGAAAATATAGGAGCTCTGTGTGATGCCACTAACACACTAGAAGTCCTATGGGTGCTGCTGAGAAGAAAATATAGGAGCTCTGTGTGATGCCACTAACACACTAGAAGTCCTATGGGTGCTTCTGGGAAGAAAATATAGGAGCTCTGTGTGATGCCACTAACACACTAGAAGTCCTATGGGTGCTTCTGGGAAGAAAATATAGGAGCTCTGTGTGATGCCAATAACACACTAGAAGTCCTATGGGTGCTTCTGGGAAGAAAATATAGGAGCTCTGTGTGATGCCACTAACACACTAGAAGTCCTATGGGTGCTTCTGGGAAGAAAATATAGGAGCTCTGTGTGATGCCACTAACACACTAGAAGTCCTATGGGTGCTTCTGGGAAGAAAATATGGGAGCTCTGTGTGATGCCACTAACACACTAGAAGTCCTATTGGTGCTGCTGGGAAGAAAATATAGGAGCTCTGTGTGATGCCACTAACACACTAGAAGTCCCATGGGTGCTTCTGGGAAGAAAATATAGGAGCTCTGTGTGATGCCACTAACACACTAGAAGTCCTATGGGTGCTGCTGAGAAGAAAATATAGGAGCTCTGTGTGATGCCACTAACACACTAGAAGTCCTATGGGTGCTTCTGGGAAGAAAATATAGGAGCTCTGTGTGATGCCACTAACACACTAGAAGTCCTATGGGTGCTTCTGGGAAGAAAATATAGGAGCTCTGTGTGATGCCACTAACACACTAGAAGTCCTATGGGTGCTTCTGGGAAGAAAATATAGGAGCTCTGTGTGATGCCACTAACACACTAGAAGTCCTATGGGTGCTGCTGAGAAGAAAATATAGGAGCTCTGTGTGATGCCACTAACACACTAGAAGTCCTATGGGTGCTTCTGGGAAGAAAATATAGGAGCTCTGTGTGATGCCACTAACACACTAGAAGTCCTATGGGTGCTTCTGGGAAGAAAATATAGGCGCTCTGTGTGATGCCACTAACACACTAGAAGTCCTATGGGTGCTTCTGGGAAGAAAATATAGGAGCTCTGTGTGATGCCACTAACACACTAGAAGTCCTATGGGTGCTGCTGAGAAGAAAATATAGGAGCTCTGTGTGATGCCACTAACACACTAGAAGTCCTATGGCTGCTTCTGGGAAGAAAATATGGGAGCTCTGTGTGATGCCACTAACACACTAGAAGTCCTATGGGTGCTTCTGGGAAGAAAATATAGGAGCTCTGTGTGATGCCACTAACACACTAGAAGTCCTATGGGTGCTGCTGGGAAGAAAATATAGGAGCTCTGTGTGATGCCACTAACACACTAGAAGTCCTATGGGTGCTTCTGGGAAGAAAATATAGGAGCTCTGTGTGATGCCACTAACACACTAGAAGTCCTATGGGTGCTTCTGGGATGAAAATATAGGAGCTCTGTGTGATGCCACTAACACACTAGAAGTCCTATGGGTGCTTCTGGGAAGAAAATATAGGAGCTCTGTGTGATGCCACTAACACACTAGAAGTCCTATGGGTGATGCTGAGAAGAAAATATAGGAGCTCTGTGTGATGCCACTAACACACTAGAAGTCCTATGGGTGCTTCTGGGAAGAAAATATAGGAGCTCTGTGTGATGCCACTAACACACTAGAAGTCCTATGGGTGCTTCTGGGAAGAAAATATGGGAGCTCTGTGTGATGCCACTAACACACTAGAAGTCCTATGGGTGCTTCTGGGAAGAAAATATGGGAGCTCTGTGTGATGCCACTAACACACTAGAAGTCCTATGGGTGCTTCTGGGAAGAAAATATGGGAGCTCTGTGTGATGCCACTAACACACTAGAAGTCCTATGGGTGCTTCTGGGAAGAAAATATAGGAGCTCTGTGTGATGCCACTAACACACTAGAAGTCCTATGGGTGCTTCTGGGAAGAAAATATAGGAGCTCTGTGTGATGCCACTAACACACTAGAAGTCCTATGGGTGCTGCTGAGAAGAAAATATAGGAGCTCTATGTGATGCCACTAACACACTAGAAGTCCTATGGGTGCTTCTGGGAAGAAAATATAGGAGCTCTGTGTGATGCCACTAACACACTAGAAGTCCTATGGGTGCTTCTGGGAAGAAAATATGGGAGCTCTGTGTGATGCCACTAACACACTAGAAGTCCTATGGGTGCTTCTGGGAAGAAAATATGGGAGCTCTGTGTGATGCCACTAACACACTAGAAGTCCTATGGGTGCTTCTGGGAAGAAAATATAGGAGCTCTGTGTGATGCCACTAACACACTAGAAGTCCTATGGGTGCTTCTGGGAAGAAAATATAGGAGCTCTGTGTGATGCCACTAACACACTAGAAGTCCTATGGGTGCTTCTGGGAAGAAAATATAGGAGCTCTGTGTGATGCCACTAACACACTAGAAGTCCTATGGGTGCTTCTGGGAAGAAAATATAGGAGCTCTGTGTGATGCCACTAACACACTAGAAGTCCTATGGGTTCTTCTGGGAAGAAAATATGGGAGCTCTGTGTGATGCCTTTAACACACTAGAAGTCCTATGGGTGCTTCTGGGAAGAAAATATGGGAGCTCTGTGTGATGCCTTTAACACACTAGAAGTCCTATGGGTGCTTCTGGGAAGAAAATATGGGAGCTCTGTGTGATGCCACTAACACACTACAAGTCCTATGGGTGCTTCTGGGAAGAAAATATGGGAGCTCTGTGTGATGCCACTAACACACTAGAAGTCCTATGGGTGCTTCTGGGAAGAAAATATGGGAGCTCTGTGTGATGCCTTTAACACACTAGAAGTCCTATGGGTGCTTCTGGGAAGAAAATATGGGAGCTCTGTGTGATGCCACTAACACACTACAAGTCCTATGGGTGCTTCTGGGAAGAAAATATGGGAGCTCTGTGTGATGCCACTAACACACTAGAAGTCCTATGGGTGCTGCTGAGAAGAAAATATAGGAGCTCTGTTTGCTGCCACTAACACACTAGAAGTCCTATGGGTGCCTTTGGGATGCAATGCTGTGCTAACAGCACTGCGGTTGGTACTACTGCAATACTGTACTAACAGTAAGCACGCACCAGACTAATCCCCAGCAGCAGCTAAAAACACACTAACTGTCCAATCAGCAGCAATGAACGATCAATGACTTAGGTAGCAATGGTTTAGCAAAGAACTAGCCAATGGTTTAGCAAAGAAGAGCAAATCTTTCTGGAGCAATGAATCAAGCAAAGACAGAATCAGCAGACTGATCTCTCCTAAAGCCGGAACTCATGTGACCGGCGCCGACGGCGTGGCGGCCTTTTAAATGGTGGGGCGTGTACTAAAGCCCCTGAGCTTTAATTGGCTACAGGCGTCCTGCCTGTAGCCAATTATTGCTCTCCGAGTTTCCGGCGCTGTGATTGGCCAAGCATGCGGGGTCACAGTGCATGCTTGGCCAATCATCAGCCAGCAATGCACTGCGCCGGCCACGCCGGCCGCAATGCATTGTGGGGCCGCTCGCATCACACGAATGTGATGCGAATGGCCCAAATAGTTCTGGGCTCGCCGAGCGAGCGAACGCCCGGTGCTCGATGCGAACATGGGTTCGCATCGCGCACCGGGCCCATCCCTAGTCAAGAGATAATCTTGATGAAAGCAAGAATTTGCCTTGCTGTAAAAAATTGCAATGATATGCACCTGTCAGACAGGTGCAGAAAAATTGGTCTTTGGGTGTTAATTGTGCCCATGAAACCTATACCAAAAAACATTCTTCCAGATTAAATGATTGAACACCCTCAAAGCTAGGCATCCTCGAAATCCTGCAGAGATTCCCCATCCCAAAAAGACTTAATCAGTGACATCGGCATCAGAGGCTTCATAGCTGGTAATCCAGGACTGATTCATTTTTATAAAAGTCAAACGGTACACGGAGTCTGTGGACAGACGCGTTCTATGATCAGTAACAAAACCTCCTGCAGCACTGAATGCCCATTCTGAAAGCACGCTGGATAGCACAGGCAAACTCACTAAACAGAGGAAATGATGCCCTGCCTCAGGACCGACCACCACGTCCACCTTTGCCTGTGGACACATTTGTTGCTGGCCCCCTTACAGTGCCAAGGGAATGTCTGCCTCTCCTTGTTGTCTTCCCAGACATTATTGGGAGAGAGGGGGAGGTGCTTATAAGCAAATGTAAAGAAGAAGTTGAAATCTGTACGTAGATGCACTTTAATCAATCTAAAGAGGTGTTTGGGGCACTTTAATTTGAGTACTCACACTACACAGACACTCCACGGATACAATATAATATACTGCAATATAATGTGCCAAATTTACAGTGATGCACAGAACTATATGGCGTTAAACTGGCAGTAACACACACAAAACGATATGGTGTTAAACTGGCAGTAACGCACGCAAAACTATATAGCATTAACCAATTCAGCCCCGGAAGATTTTACCCCCTTCATGACCAGAGCACTTTTTGTGATTCGGAACTGCGTCGTTTAACTGACAATTGCGCGGTCGTGCAACGTGGCTCCCAAACAAAATTGATGTCCTTTTTTTTCCCACAAATAGAGCTTTCATTTTGTGGTATTTGATCACTTCTGCGGTTTTAATTTTTTGCGCTATAAACAAAAAAAGAGCGACAATTTTTTACTGTTTGCTATAATAAATACCCCCCAAAAATATATAATTTATTTTTTTCTCAGTTTAGGCCGATACGTATTCTTCTACATATTTTTGGTAAAAAAATCGCAATAAGCGATTATTAATTGGTTTGTGAAAAAGTTAGTTTTATGGCATTTTTATTAATATTTTTTTTTTCACTAGTAATGGTGGCGCTCTGCGATT
Organism: Lithobates sylvaticus; assembly: GCA_028564925.1. Lineage (NCBI taxonomy): Eukaryota > Metazoa > Chordata > Amphibia > Anura > Ranidae > Lithobates > Lithobates sylvaticus. The sequence goes on from CM053028.1 coordinate 188,158,885, forward strand.
TTTATCATGACTGCGACATTATGGAGGACACATCGGACATTTTTGACAAATTTTTGGGACCATTGTCATTTATACAGCAATCAGTGCTATACAAATGCACAGATTCCTGTGTAAATGACACAAGGGGTTGACCACTAGGTGGCAGTGTAGGGGTTAAGTGTGTCCTGGGGACGTGTTTCTAACTGTGGGGGTTCGTGTCTGTGTGTGACATGTCACTGATCTCTGCTCAGATCACAGGGAGCAGAGATCAGTGACACTGTCACTAGGCAGAACGGGGAGATGCTTGTTTACATTAGCATCTCCCCGTTCTTCCTCTCCGTGAGACGATCATGGGAATCCCTGCAGCGATCAAGTCCGCGGGACCCGCGACCCGACTCACGGAGCTTGACGCGGGTGCGCGCCCCCTGGCCGCCTCTTAAAGGGCAACGTACAAGTACGTGGTTCTGCCTGTACGTGCCCTTCTGCCGCAGTATATCTACGTGAGGCGGACACAAGTGGCAGGCAGTAACGCACGCAAAATCATATGGCATTAAACTGTCAGTAACGCACGCAAAACGATATGGCGTTAAACAGGAAGTAATGCATGCATAACGATATGCCGTTAAACTGGCAGTAGGGCACGCAAAACGATATGGCGTTAAACAGGCAGTAAGGCATGCAAAACTATATGGCGTTAAACTGGCAGTAATGCATGCAAAACTATATGGCGTTAAACTGGCAGTAATGCACGCAAAACTATATGGCGTTAAAAACTGGCAGTAATGCACGCAAAACTATATGGCATTAAACAGGCAGTAATGCACGCAAAACGGGACTACCGGGCCATCGGGACTACCGGGAGTTTCCCGGTGGGTCGAATGGCTCAGTGGGCTAGTCAGGTGGATTCGCTCCTCTCTGGCAGTGAGTGATCGCAATTTCACTCATGTCAGGAGGAGCTGCTTCCGTCACTTGCTGTAGAGAGCATTAGTCGTTATGCTCCCTCCAGCCTGCAGGGGGAGATAGACAGCCGGCAGAGTTTCCTTCCTCTCTCCCCTTATCACTTGTTATCACATGACTGGAGAGAGGAACGAGAAGCTGCCTTCAAAACTGTGAGTACATGTGGGAGGGGGAGGATAGGGAGGACACTCTGATGTGAAGGGGGCTGCTTGTGGGGACTCTGATGTGAAGGGGGCTGCTTGTGGGGACTCTGGTGTGAAGGGGGCTGCTGGTTGGGACTCTGATGTGAAGGGGGCTGCTGATGGGGACTCTGATGTGAAGAGGGCTTCTGATGGGGACACTCTGATGTGAAGGGGGCTTCTGATGGGGACACTCTGATGTGAAGGGGGCTTCTGATGGGGACTCTGATGTGAAGGGGGCTTCTGATGGGGACTCTGATGTGAAGGGGGCTTCTGATGGGGACTCTGATGTGAAGGGGCCTGCTGATGGGGAATCTGATGTGAAGGGGCTGCTGATGGGCACTGTGATGTGAAGGGGGCTTCTGATGGGGACTGTGATGTGAAGGGGGCTTCTGATGGGGACTCTGATGTGAAGGGGGCTTCTGATGGGGCTTCTGATGGGGACTCTGATGTGAAGGGGTCTTCTGATGGGGACTCTGATGTGAAGGGGTCTTCTGATGGGGACTCTGATGTGAAGGGGTCTTCTGATGGGGACTCTGATGGGGACTCTGATGTGAAGGGGGCTTCTGATGGGGACTCTGATGTGAAGGGGTCTTCTGATGGGGACTCTGGTGTGAAGGGGCTGCTGATGGGCACTGTGATGTGAAGGGGGGCTCTGATGTGAAGGGGTCTTCTGATGGGGACTCTGATGTGAAGGGGGCTTCTGATGGGGACTCTGATGTGAAGGGGGTTTCTGATGGGGACTCTGATGTGAAGGGGGACTCTGGTGTGATGGGGGACTCTGATGTGAAGGGGGATGCTGATGGGGACTCTGATGTGAAGGGGGCTTCTGATGGGGACTCTGATGTGAAGGGGTCTTCTGATGGGGACTCTGATGTGAAGGGGGCTTCTGATGGGGACTCTGATGTGAAGGGGGCTGCTGATGGGGACTCTGATGTGAAGGGGGATTCTGATGGGGACTCTGATGTGAAGGGGGCTTCTGATGGGGACTCTGATGTGAAGGGGGCTGCTGATGGGGACTCTGATGTGAAGGGGGCTTCTGATGGGGACTCTGATGTGAAGGGGGCTTCTGATGGAGACTCTGATGTGAAGGGGGCTGCTGATGGGGACTCTGATGTGAAGGGGCTTCTGATGGGGACTCTGATGTGAAGGGGCTTCTGATGGGGACTCTGATGTGAAGGGGGCTTCTGATGGGGTCTCTCTGATGTGAAGGGGGCTTCTGATGGTGACTCTGATGTGAAGGGGGGATGCTGATGGGGACTCTGATGTAAGGGGGGTGCTGATGGGGACTCTGATGTAAGGGGGTGCTGATGGGGACTCTGATGTTAAGGGGGATGCTGATGGGGACTCTGATGTTAAGGGGGATGCTGATGGGGACTCTGATGTGAAGGGGGCTGCTGATGGGGACTCTGATGTGAAGGGGGCTGCTGATGGGGACTCTGATGTGAAGGGGGCTGCTGATGGGGACTCTGATGTGAAGGGGGCTGCTGATGGGGACTCTGATGTGAAGGGGGCTTCTGATGGGGACTCTGATGTGAAGGGGGCTTCTGATGTGAAGGTGGCTTCTGATGGGGACTCTGATGTGAAGGGGGGCTGCTGATGGGGACTCTGATGTGAAGGGGGGCTGCTGATGGGGACTCTGATCAGTCATAATGAAGTCCAGGGCCAAATTTTTGTCCCAGTCCAGCCCTGACTGTCCCTACTCTAGCTATATATTAATGTCAAGACTACTGACACGGTCTCACTACACTACACTGAAACTATCTGAGCTGCCCCTACTCTAGCTGCACACTATGAAAAGCTGAATGATGGTCCTCCTTACTACACTAACACTATCCCTAGACTGACACTGAACTAATATTCTACACTGACAATTGAAGCAAAATAGCACAGTATAGCACACTAACTAACTAATAGCACTGAACAGAGCCCTGTTCTATCTCTCTCCACTGTGAAATAACACTGAAAATGGCTGCCATTGAAATAATACTTTTATACTGTGGGGCGGGAATGAGCCATGATTCTTTGAACGTCCGAACAACGAAAATTCGGCCCAAACTTATGCTCGGGCCGAACCTCTTACCCATCCCTACTCCAGAATCAACGATATCGGGAACCTGGATGTTCTTTCCGGGGAGCTGCAACAAAATGGAAAGAGCAAGATGAGAAGCGTTGGTAACAGCAAGGGTTTGATCAGCAGAAAGAGGGTGCCACTTACGGATCTTGGCGGGGCAGGATCTCACATAATGCCCAGGTTCCCCACAATACATGCACAGATCGTTCATGCAGTGACATTGGCGTTCTTCATATGTAAGTGTAGGGCATATACCCCAGTTGAAGCCTATATCAGGCGAAACATGTCGGGTTGGATGCTTACCTGAGCCACTATATCTGGGTTGGATGCTTACCTGAGCCACTATATCTTTTTTGAGCAAATCTTTTATACTTTTATATTTTTTAATAGATTGAAAAATCTTTACAGTAAATAAACGCCAATTTGGTTGTTGGAGTTACGCTATGAGGAGTTGCTTCCTTTTTTCTATATCTCCTTTTTTGAGCTATTACTGGTGAGGACCACAACAAGGACCCTCCACATAACCCCTCTCCCGGGATCTCTCAACCAGCTGCTGGTGAGTAAGAGGGTATGTTTACCCAGAAAACCATTCTCAGATGATTTGGCTGACTGCAACATCGTTCCCACAAATCCGGTAAATCCGGTCCAGGCACCTTTGACTCACCACCGAAAGGTTTGTGGGTCCAACTGATCTGGTAAGGGTATCTTGATCGTTACCTGCATATTTACATATGAGAGGATTTGTATAGAGATCATTGAGCCGATTGAACATCTAGAGAGTCTAAAGTGATATATTTCATCTCCCTGGGAACTATATTAATACAGTTGCATCTCACCATTTGGGAACCATACCTTGGAGATGGATTCTTTTCACCCCTTGTATTAATTTTACTGCTTGTTTATCACTTTATTCTTACATATTGTGGACCATTGCATGAGAAATTGCTTAATGCAAATCCATTAAGCCTGCTGTTATCTTTTCTCCTTAGTGATAAACCACAATCACCACATATTATGCAATTTGTCCTGTATCGAAGAAATGTCTATAGTGCATAGCTTTTCATTTATATAACTACCACTAGTATACTCACTTTAATTTGTGTTGTGTTTTAGTTTATTTTTACTAATAATTTTTTGCGATTTTTCGAAATCGCACACTTTTGATATCACGCTTGAAAGCCTGTGCCCTTCCTATAGTGATTTGATATAGGTCCCCTTGAACTAGTGACCATATATTTTTTTCTAGTTTATTTTTACTAATATTTCTTTGCGATTTTTCGAAATCGCACACTTTTGATATCACGCTTGAAAGCCTGTGCCCTCCCTATAGTGATTTGATATAGGTTCCCTTGAACTAGTGACTATATATTTCATATCTTTATTACACCAGATTGTTTATTCCAATTTTTTTCAAGTTTTTTTACACTTTATAGAAACACGACCCGTTTGGGTCAGTTCACTCACATTAGCTGAAAAGCTTTATTGATACACCCAATTAGGTGGGTATTCACCATTAAAATTCCTGTCACACATTCCTGCCCGCAGGCTCACATCTTCCTGCGTTGCCGTATGTGAAATCAGGGACACTTGATTATTTAAGCGCTGCACTTTTTTACTTATTCACGCTTTACACAATTACGGCTGATTGTTGTGCCAGCTGCTAGATACAACTTAGGTTTGGCGCAGTATTTCCCCCACAGTTTTAGGGCATAGCATACCCAGCTGCATAGATTCTGGTACGTCTGGGGTGGAAGCAGGCTGAACTGGTGGTGCAGTATTGGAGAAACTGGACACTCTTGGCAACATCCAGGTTTTATGTGTCTGACCTGTGGTTCTCTCAGGTCTGCATTCACGTAGGCGTCTATCGATCTGTATGCCTAAGTTAATTAGTTCATCCAAGGTCTGAGGAACCCCTACTCGGGCAAGTTCATCTTTAAGAGGGTCAGACAGACCCAACCGGAACTGGTAGCGGAGGGCAGCATCATTCCAGTTGGTATCTGCACTCCAATGCCTGAACTCTGCAACATAGTCCTCTGCAGCCCTGCGACCTTGTTGCAATGCATGGAGAGCACAGTTGCTGAGAGCTGAGGGTCTTCATAGATTTGGGCCATAGCATCAAAGAATGTGGTCAGGTTGGTTAAATCAGCAGCTTTTTGTTCAAGAAGGCGATGCGCCCAGGTCTGTGGCTCGTTCTTAAGTAGGGAGATCACGAAGCCCACTTTGGTGACATCCAAAGAGAAAGCCCATGGCTGAAGGGCAAAGTAAAGCTCACAGGAGTTGTGGAAGGCCCTGAATTTGCTGCGTTCACCTGAAAATCTCTCAGGTGTAGGCACTCGAGGATTGGAGGGTAACATCACTACTGCTGGTGGAGCAGGCATGCTGGCAGAAGCGCGTGGAGACCCCTGGGTCGTAGCAGGCGGAGAGAGAGCTTGAACACGTTCCTCCAGATGGGAGTAGCCTTCTTTTTTTTAATCAGAAAAACTTTTATTAATTTCTTTGCACGGTACATGTTATGAAACATTCAACTTACAGATATGTATGACAAACATTTTTTGAGATCAGTAAAGTGTGGTAGATTTCCAACAGGCCATATCCATATTGCATTCTCACATATTTTTTAATATTTTTCATTATTGTGCAATAACTTTAATCCTTTTAGCATATACAATAAAGCATAGTAAGTAACCAACTGAAAGAGTGGTGCAACTATGTGCACCCTTTGTGATTCTCGTGTCCTCCCATGTCCCCCAATGTACTTTTTGGAACTTGGTTCTCAGTGAAAAGCGGTCGTGTATCTTTTCATTTTTAACTAGCCCAGCAACAGTCTGTCCTTTATCAGTTGGTATGGAGCTAGTCCTGGGACCTCTAGCCAGTCCTGCCACAATGAGTAGAATTTCTGTGGAACTTTTCTGTGCTGATATGTGAGTTTCTCCCTAATCAGTAATTTATTGACACTATCCACCCATTGTCCTTTAGTAGGTACTCTAGGAGTTATCCAGCGTTGGGCGATTAGTTTACGTGCTTCGTAAAGTAGTCTCTGGACTGCCGTATGTGTATGTGGCGTTAGCGTTTCGTCTTCAAAGATTCCCAGCAGACATACGCCTGGTTCTCTTTGGAGTGTTATTCTGTATACTGCGGATATTGTGTCCAGTACCCCTCCCCAGTATCTGAATAGCTTGGGGCATTTCCAGAACATATGGAGAAGGTCTCCATGTTCCGTTTCACACTTGGGGCATAATGGGGAATCTCTAATACCCCAGTCATGAAGTCTCTTGGGAGTCCTGTAGGCTCTATGAAGTAGATACAGGTGAGACATTTTGTGGGATGCAGAGACTGAAACTAGGGGGGCAGCCGCCAGGCAAAGCTCCCAGTTCTCCCCATTGATGGGACCAATATCAGTTTCCCACCCCTGCCTACATGGAAGTTTAGTCGGGTCTTGTATTCGTGCCAGGAGGGTGCCGTAACAGCTGGAAATCATGCCTTTCTTGTCCTGTTTCATGAGAATGTTCCTAATTATTGCATGGTCTGTCTGTTGTATCACAGTGGTTTTTGCTTGTGTCTGCAGGGCATGACGTAGCTGCAAGTATTTGAAAAAATTGTTGTTTGGGATCCCGTATTCTGCCTGGATCTGAGAGAACAATTTGAAAGTGGGTCCATTATATAATTGGGAAATGTACCTAATACCCGCCATTTCCCAGTCCCTAAAGCCTTTTAGTTTTTGTAGCTCTTTAAATTGTCTATTACGCCATATGGGAGTGCAGTCCAGATACCCCCTTATTCCCAGTTTTTTTTTTATGTATGTCCATAGCGTGTTCAGTAATTTGACAGTGGGGGCCCTGGAGTCCAGGTGTAGATACCCTGCCTCCAGCCTTGTAAGAGCGGATTCGCAGTCTCCCTCTGTGCCCAGTATTTTGCAGATAGGATCAGCCGGATCCAGATTGCCCCAGCCCCCCAGCTGTTGTAGCTGGGATGCTAGGAAATACGTCCTGGGATGGGGAACCGCCATTCCCCCCTCTTCCTTGTTATACTGTAATGTAGATAACTTAATCCTGGCAGATTTTTTCCGCCATATCAGTTCCCTAAATTGTGATTCTATTCTTGCAAACCACCTCCTAGGGATCCACACCGGGGAGTTGTGGAATATGTATAGCAACTGCGGTGCCCAGACCATTTTAATGAGGTTTACTCGGCCAGCTACAGCTAGGGGTAGTTTGCACCAAGATGTGCATTTTTCTCGGAATTTACTAAGCAGAGGTGTTAGGTTATGTTCGAGGTATTGTGACGGGTCAGGGGTTACCTGGATTCCTAGGTATTTAAATGCTGCCACTATCTGAACCGATTCTGCGCAGCTCGGCAGGGGAGTGTCTAGTATGTCTAATGGCATCAGTACCGATTTATCCCAGTTGATGGAAAAGCCAGACAGTTCCCCAAATGTTGTAATAAGAGTCATCACTGCCTGCAGTGAGCCCTGCGTGTCTCCCAAATACAATAGTGTGTCATCTGCATACATAGACACAACATCTGTGCCGGTGGGTCGTTGAAATCCTATAATGTCTGCGTCTCCTCGTATCCTAGCTGCCAGGGGTTCCAGCGCCAAGGCAAACAGCAGGGGTGACAAAGGGCATCCCTGCCGAGTGCCTCTGAATAGTGGGAAGGGTTCTGACAGCTCCCCATTTACTCTGAGTCTTGCGGTGGGTTTTGCGTATAACAGTTGGACCCACTTAATAAAGGTGTCCCCCAGGCCTACAGTCTTAAGCACTTTCCACAGATAGGGCCACTCGACGCTGTCGAAAGCCTTAGCTGCGTCCAGCGAGAAGACAGCTCTATTGCCAGAGTTGGTTGTTGGGATTTGTATGTTTAAGAAGAGCCTCCTTATGTTTTGTGCTGTGGATCTTGTAGGGATGAACCCGGATTGATCTCTGTGTACTAATTTATGTATCACCTTAGCTAGTCTATTTGCTAGGATGCGGGCCAGTAGTTTGACATCAGCTGTCAATAGAGATATGGGTCTATATGATCCTGGAGACCTGGGCTCTTTGCCAGGTTTCAGCAGGACTACTATGATGGCCTCATTCATAGAGCTTGGAAGGGATCCCTTCTCAAATGCCTCCATGTAAACTTTCAGAAGGTTGGGGAGCAGTGTTCCGGCGTATCTCTTATAAACTTCAGACGGTAGCCCATCTAATCCTGGTGATTTATTATTCTGGGATTGAGTCAGTGCTATCTCTAGTTCTTCCACTGAGATTGGCGCGTTAAGCATGTCCGCATCATTAGCTGGCAGGACTGGGAGGTCTCCCTTTCTCAAGAAATTCTCTATTGCCTCCTCTGTGGGGTTCACTTTGGCTGTGTATAAGTCTGCATAGAAGTTTTTAAATGTCTGCACAATGTCCGGTGTCATGAAGTGTTCGACTCCCTGGTCATCACAGATAGCCGAAATAATGGAGGAGGATTGTTGAGCTTGCGCCATTACCGCCAGCATGTGCCCAGTTGCCTCCCCCTCCTCAAAATGTGACTGTTGGAGAAAAAATCGTTTATTTTCAGCTAGCTGCAATGCCAGTTGTCTGGACATGGATTGTGCTCCCAGCCATGCCCTTTTTGTGTCCTCCGTGGGATTGGCAATGTAGTTGTTTTCAGTTTCAGTGACCATCCCGCGCACCGTCATCTCCCATGCCTTAGTGTCGGTTTTAATGCGATTTATTGATTTTATGAACTGTCCCCTCACAAAGGCCTTCATTGCGTCCCATACTATATCTAGATTCGCTGTGCCTATATTCTCTTGAAAGAATAATTTGAGCATGTCCCTTATTGGGTCAGGCTCTGGGAGCAGTGAGAGCCAGAAGGGATTGAGCCTCCAGACTGGGCTTTTAACTACTTCTGGGAATGAGATGGAGATGCGGAGTGAGGAATGGTCAGAGATGTGTCTGTCAGTGTATTCTGATGATATAACTCGAGGCAACATTTTATCATTGCCCAGACCTACATCAATTCTGGATAAGCCTCCATGGGAGGCTGAGTAGCAGGAGTATCTCCGAAGCTCCGGATATCTGCTACGCCAGACATCCGTCAGTCCCAGCTCCTCTAGGACTCTGGCAAATGGTGTTTGTCCCGTTGCCCCTTGTGCAACATTTTGGGGGACGGGCAGTTTGTCCTTAAAATGATTCAGGTAATTATTAAAATCCCCTACTGCAAGTAGGGGTATTTCAGGATATTGTGCCATAAATTTTGCCAGACTCCCGAGGACCCCGGCTGAGTATGGTGGTGGCACATATATATTCGCCAGTATGCAAGTCAGGCCATAGATTTTACACAATAAGAATACAAATCTACCCCCTGGATCAATCAATTTCTGGATACATTGGAACCGGACCCCTTTACGTATGAGTATGCTTACCCCCCTGGAATAAGACGAGTACGTGGAGTGGAACTGTACCTCATAGATGCGTGGGCTTAAATTAGGGGGTGGGTCAGCCTGAAAATGCGTCTCCTGCAAACACACAATACTGGCCTTCATTGATTTAACATATCTAAGGACTGCAATTTTTTTCACTGGGGTACCTAAACCTCGTACGTTCCACGTAAGCACATTTAGTTCAACCGCCATCTGGGCGTTCTGGGAATAAAGGCAAAATAGTACATAGCATGTAATACAATTTGTTAGAGTGGTAGACTGCTTTCCTGTGGGGAGGTAGAAATACATACACTAGCACAGTATCATTACCCGGTATGCAAGGAGATATCTGTGTTGAGGTCAGTTCCATGGTTTCTGCTTGTTGTGTCTCCCGGAAGACATGGAGAGGGCACGAGATCAGACAGTAGGTGATGTGACCGCAGAGGGTCATTCGATGAGTGGAAAATAACTTGCGGGGCCAACAGGGCACCCAGCCGCTTGGGCTACTCAAAAAACAACTGTTCCCTTGCATCTGCCAAAGGGGGGGGGGAAGGCGGAGGAAACTCCCTTGCAACCCGAGGGTTAGTTCTTCTAGGAGTCTCACTTTAGCCGTACGTGTGAGACGTGTCGTCTTGTGCATAATAAGTGTGAATATGTGGGTCTCCTTTCGCCGCCTTGCTCTCAGGAAGTGTCATAAATCCAGGATAAGAAATGGGAAAAGAAGGGGAATGTAGACCGACTCGGGCCGTTTATCAACTTCTGTTGCAACCTTGGGCATGTCTGCAGGGCGTCGGTGAACTCCAGTATCCTTGAGGGCAGGGTTGTCAAGCTGGTGCGTTACGCTGCGCTCGGTTGGCTTTAAGTGCTCTATCCTCTCTGTCTAGCCATTGTGCAGCGGCTGTGGGTCGTTCAAAAAAGTGGGTTTCACCCAGAGCGACTACCCGAAGCCGGGCCGGGTATAGCATAGCGTATGGGAGGTTGAGGTCCCGCAGCCGTTTCTTCACATCAATAAATTGTGCGCGTTGCTTCTGCAGCTCCGCAGAAAAATCTGGGTATAATGAGACCTTGGAGTTTTCAATGTTCATTGTGCTGCCCATGGTTCTGGCTCTGGACAGTATGGCATCTCTGTCTTTGTAGTTGAGCAATTTGAAGAGAAAGGCACGTGGGTGGTTGCCTGGTGGTAATGGCCTGGATGGTACCCTGTGCGCCCGTTCGACCGCAAAAAGCGGGGAAAATGCGTCTTTGCCAAACGTTGCGATCAGCCACTCCTCTATAAATGCGACTGGATTTTTGCCCTCTGCCCGTTCAGGGATGCCTATGGCGCGAATATTATTTCGCCTCATGCGATTTTCCAGGTCATCCAAGCGGGCCGCGTGGCGGTCAGTAAGGTGGCAGTTGTATTGTAGGTCTCTCTGCATAGGGGGGATATCATCTTCTAATGCACTCACTCTGCCCTCAATGGCTGCCGTGCGCTCCCTCAGCTTCTGCATATCCTGTCTCACATAGGAGATCTCTGCCTTCACTCCCTTCACTTCCATTGCTAGTGTGGAGATGGACATATTGCATGCAGTGACAGCAGAGAAGATGTCTCTAAGTGTGGGCTCAGGATTGTCAGCCAAAGGGGGGGTGGATCTGGGGCCTGTGTGTGCATTTCTTGGAGTACTCACAGTATGCCAGTCAGGGACAATCCCTCAGCATCCTCCAGCGGGACGGTGTCATCCGCAGCCGAATGTTCTCCTGAGATATCTCCTGGGTCTGGTGGGGAAGATGTGGAGCCTTTGGGAGCCTTTCCTCCAAACAGGAGCTTCTGGGCTGCCTCCCTGTATTGATCCCTTGTGCTGCGCTGTGGCAAGGCGCCATCTTGGGATATTTCCTCATGCAGGCTCCGGTTCTCTTTTGTCCTTTTTGACATGGCTCAGCGCTGTGTATCGGTCCGGTAGATGGGTCGCTGGTACCGCGGGATCGGTGCGGTTCCGATGCCGGTCGTTTCGGGTCAGGATGAGGGGATAGACAGGATTAATGCCCGGATTTTCGGCGGAGCAGGAGGTGAGTGCGACCGTCTACATGTGCCGCTCGGCCACGCCCCCAGGAGTAGCCTTCTTGGAGACTCTTAACAGCCTGGGTCAGGCCTGCCAAGTGTAAACATAGTTCATCCATCGGAGAGGCTCCCTGCTCGGGCTCAGACATGGCTGCCTGATACTGTCACGTACCTAGTGATGAGCCTGGAAAGCAGAAGAAGACCTCTCTTGCATCCCTGACTCGCGGCCCCTGATATAGAGAACAGGAGGCACGGGAGTCCGAGGTAGCACGAGTGCCCGGCAGGATCAACAGCCAGTGGATGGATCAGGAAGTCTTCAAGGAGCAACTGTAACTGGATCGGTAGATCTTGACAGCAGAAGACAGGAACCAGCAGGAACCAGGGATTATACAGGAACAGGTAAGTCGCACTAGAGATGGTACACAGAAAGGTCAGGCAAACCGGGTCAAACCAGGCGGTCGGTACTGGAACAAGTGCAGAAGACGGGGACAGAGTCACAGAGCAGGCCGGGCCGGTAATAGGTGGGCACGGATGGACCAGAGGATGAGGCAGATGCAGAGTCGTAGACAAGCCGGAGGTCAGAGGCAGGCAGAAGGTAGGGGAGGTCACAGGTCAAGCCGGGTAACACAAGATCAGATCAGGTCAGTAGGTAAGCTCAGGAACGCTGTAGATAAGACAACAATGTCTGAGGGGAGAGCTGTGTTTAAATAGCCCGCCTGGCGCCGGTAACCGTGCGCGTGCACGTTCCCGCGTGCAAACGCGTGTTCCCGCGCATGCGCCTAGGCGCCCACAGGCGCGCACAGGCAGGTGAGGGACCACTGTTTCCAGCCAGCCTTTCCTGACACCTGGGCCGACGTAAAAGTGTGGTCCAGGTCTCTTTCCCATTTACTTATGAAGTTCAATGTCATGTCCTCCGCTGGAGAGATCAATAGACTGTACATCAAAGACAACACCCTCGGAAGGGTATCTTCTGTCATACAGAGTTCCTTGAATGTTGTTAATGGCTTATTAAACCGTTGTGGATTAGGTATAGATGTGAGGTAGTGTCTTAATTTTAGAGCAGTCCAGAATGGCTGCTTAAATGGACCTGTGGTGCATGTAAGTGTTTCTATCGAGGGCCAGGAGCCATTTCTCAAAAAGTGTGCCCTTGTGCGGTTAGCTGTGTAAAGCATGTCTCTGACTTGGAGGTCCACCCCGGGAGGGAATTGAGGGTTTCCTATAATGGGAAATAATGGTGATTCAGTCGTGGATAGCAAGTGTGTGAAACAAGCTTGTGAGCCTACGCGGATTGTTGTACCTATAGTTGGGTGTTTCTTCAGGTTTAGTGGCAGATGTTCACAACACCAAATAGCACTCCCGAGCAGAACTTGTGTATGGGCTTGCTCTAAACGTGTCCATAATTTAGATTCCTGATGAAGGCACTAATCAATGACCCTGCCCAAATGGCCAGCCTGGTAGTATTTCCCCACATCGGGAACCACCATGCCCCCATTAAGCTTGGGGAGGGACAGAAGGGCGCAGGGTAAGCACGGTTTCTTGTTTGCCCAAATAAAAGTATTAAATTGCGCATGTACTTTTTTAAAGAACTGCAAGGGGATTGAGATTGAAAGTGTCTGTAGTAAGTATAGAAATTTGCGTAGGATGCACATCTTAATAGGTTACATCTGCCAAACCATGAATGCAGACCTTTTTGCCATGAGTCTAGCAGGGCTTGGGTCTTGATCAGTAGGGGTGGGAAGTTCAGGTTGAAAAGTGCGGGTTAAGTCAGCTGGGACAGAGGTACCTAGATATTTGAGGGTGGAGGATGTCCATTTAAAATTAAAACTAGAGCAGAGTGTGGACATGAGGGTAGGAGGTATTCTGACCCCCATCGCCTCTGATTTGATATAATAAATTTTCAAATTGGATATAGTTCCATAAATGTCAAATTCTCGGAGGAGGTTCTGGAGTGAGATAGATGGATTTGTGAGAGAGAAAAGTAAGTCGTCCGCATATGCTGAGACTTTGTATTGAGTGTATCCAACCGTGAGGCCTTGAATGTCTGGATTCAGTCTGACCTTGCATAGGAATGGCTCTAGGGATAGGGTGAATAAGAGGGGCAACAGCGAACAACCCTGTCTAATTCCATTTGTGATCTGGATGGGATCTGATAGGATGACATTAGTTGTGACCTGTGCAGTAGGGGTTGAGTAAATTTGGGTAATCCATTTAATTATAGTTTCCCCTAGCCCGACGTGCTTTAGGACTGCAAACAAGTAATGCCAGTGAACACGGTCAAAAGCCTTTTCAGCGTCGGTGTTGACAAATATAGATGGTGTATGGGTCTGATTAGCTATATGAATGAGGTTTAGCACGTTCGTTGTGCTGTCCCTGACCCTCCCCACTTGATCTAGAGGTCTAACTCTAGTTTTCAATTCTATTTGAGGTGACGTTCATGATTCCCTCCGGGCAGTTGCTGACAAATTCAAAGGCTTTGCTGACCGCCGCAGGTGTAAACTGCCTTCTCTTCAGCCAGGGGACAAAGTCTGGCTCTCCACCAGGAACATAAATTTTAGATTTCCTTCTCTGACATTTGCCCCAAGATTCATTGGTCCGTACACTATAAACTCTAAACTGTTTCAAACTGCAGATTCCTAAAGAAGCCTTTAATCCTCAATAATTTCTCTCTCCTCTCCCTACCGTGGCCCTGGTCTCTGCGGATAATCAGGAGTACGAGGTTAGTACAATTCTGGATTCCCGGCTCTGTAGAGGGATTCTTCAGTACCTTGTGCATTGGAAAGGGTTTGGTCCTGAGGAGAGGTCTTGGATCACTGCATCTAAGGTCTTTGCGCCTCGTCTGTTGAGGGGGTTTCATCTGAAGTTTCCCTCTAAGCCTGGCCCCAGGCGGGGGAGGGGGAGGCCACATAAGAGGGGGGTACTGTCATGGTTATGCATAATGTTTGTCTGTCAGATTACCTCTCCATGTGTTCAACTTAAGAGGCCAGCCACTCTCACCTGGCTGCTTAAGTAATCTCTCCTCAAAGCAAGAACAGCCCGCAGCAAAAGCCAGCAGAGAATAGGTAAAGGGCTGGCATGAAAACAGTTAACAGTCCATTTTTGTGCTGGCCATTTAAGAATAGGGGTGGGGCTTGTGGTAGAGTAAGGGAGGTTCAGCCCTCCCCAGCATCCGTTCGTCTGGAGCAAAGTTCAGTGCGGCCAGACATGGAGGAGCTCCTGCAAAATATCAGGGCGGCGGCGGCGGCAAACGGGGAGGCCTGGATGCGGGCCCAGGTAGACAGGGTGTTAGGGGGTGATGGAGGGGGGACCGGGGGGGGGGGACCTGTGGACATCGGCCGGGCGCGGCGCTCCTGCCCGCCGGAGCGGTACTCCCCGGAGCACTACAGGGCCGCAGGTGGCCTGGGGGATGGATTGAATGTGAATGGCGGCGAACCGCCAGCCAAGCGGCCGGCGAGGGGGGGGGGGGCGGCAAAGCAGTGCCACCATCCATGGCCTCAGGCCTACCTCATGCGGCGGGGGCGGGGCCTCAGAACGGCGGTCTCGGAGTGAGGGGGCAAAGTGGAAGGGGGGGCCCACACAACGTCCGATGGCATGAGCAGGAGGAATACATCTGGGGGGACCCAGGCACAGACCCAGGGTGGCGACCCGCCAGCTGGGGGGGACAGGAAGACCGGCCGGAACAAGAGGGGAGCACCGGGGGGGTCCCGGGTAGAGGATGGGGCCCAGAAAGACTCCCAAGGAGGTGGTCCGCCTACTGGGGGAAGAAGGACAAATGTGACGGGTGGCGGTCGGCCCAGTCAGAGGGCTGCGGCGCTCAGGGCCAGTGCGAACAGGCCCAGGGACAACGTTGGCAGACAGGGGGACGGAGGCGTTCCGCCTGCCCAGGCGCAGGAAAGAGGGAGGAGCCATTCGGTCAGCGACCAGGAAAAGCATCCAGCTGGGGCCAGGGGCGTTCAGCCCAGGCCCGGGATGTCAGCTCAGGGTTACAGAGGCGAGCGGCCTAACCCCAGGACAGCAACACAGGGTTACAGAGGCGTGCGGCCTAACCCCGGGACAGTGGCACAAGACGCAGCAGTGATCGGCGACAAGGGCCCAAAGAAGTGCACTGCAAAGTCGGCGGAGGGGAGGAGAAGGAGCCAGCGGGAGCGGAGCTCGTCTGCATCCGGGGGCGAATCCTCTGGAGGGCAGGCTATGTCCACAGCGAGCGAGGTCGCGGACTTGTCGGAGGGCGAGCTGGCTGGATCCGAGGACGAGGTCGTTGAAGGACGGTCGGCAACGGTGGATGCAGGACCTTCGGCTGGTGGGATCGCTTCCAGGCAGCCCGGTAAGTCATGCTCTTGTCATGGGTTTGTGGGTTTGGAAGAGGTGTTAGGGGAGGCGCGGGGGAACAGGGCAGCCGCGTGGGACAGGGAGGGGGGGCCTTTCTGGGGAACAGGGTTCCCGAGCCCTTACCTGGGGACGGGGGCCTCAGGGGCTTCCTGGAGGGCCTGAAGGAGCTGGTGGGCAGGTTTGAGCCTACACCAGCGGGCCCCCCGGGGCCGGCCAGGGCCTGGGTTCCACAAGGGGAGGTTAGCTGAGGGGGGGCGGGCGGTACAGGGGGGGAGGGAGCGTCAGTAAAGGTCGGGGAATCGGTGGTGGCGGATCCGCCCGCGGTGCCTCAGGGGGGGGTGAGGCGGACTCGGGGGACTTGGTGGTGGCGGTTCCACCCGCAGTGTCCCCGGCGGTTGAGGGGGAAAGGGGGGGGATAAACCCAAAAAACAAGACATCGTGAGGCTGGCAGATTCAGCGCGTTGCGAGGTGTATGTGTGTTTCGAAGGGCCGCTGGGGGCCCACTTGAAACAAGAGGTCAGGGAAAAAATTTGGAAAGGGGAGTATGTGGAGATATTTTCATTACTTCCCCTGGAAAAATTTAATTTGGATCGTGTGAAGCCAGAGGATACCAAGAAGGAAGACGAGGAGAAAAGGAGATACAGATTGATACCACGCACTTTCCAGAATTGGCTACAGGCATTCGCCATTCTGGCAAGTGTGATCGGTGAAAAAGAGCCTGAGCATTGCTCTGCACTTTTTTGTTACCTTGACGCCATAGGGGAGGCGCACCGGACCTACAGGGGACTGTCCTGGCTTAGGTATGATGAGCAGTTTCGTCAGAGAAGGGCAGTGAGTCCAGCTTTTCGTTGGGATCACAAAGACATCAGTCTTTGGATGCGTTTAATGTCATCGGGAAAGACAACTGGGCAGTTTTTTCAGGGGGGGGGGGGGGGCGGTGGATCTGGGGCTTCAGGTCAATCAGCCGCAAAAAAGAAAGGATTATCTTGCCAATACAAAGAAGGAAGTTGTAAGTTCGGCAACGGCTGTAAATACAAGCACGAGTGTTCAGGGTGCGGTGGAACGCATCCAGGATCTCGATGCTTCAAACAGGGAAAAGGCAAGGCCAGCGAGTCTACTAGCAAAGGGGAAGACGCCGGTGAGGGTGGAAAGAATGCGTCATTTTCTAGATAGATACCCGGATGGGGCGGCGGCGCAGTTACTCAGGCAGGGTTTTTCGGAGGGTTTCAGGATTCCTGCCACATTGGGCATACCTTCTCCAATTGCGGACAATTTGCGGTCCGCTTTGAAACATCAGGAGGTGGTGTCGGACAAATTACACAAGGAGGTAGCTCTGGGCAGGATGGCGGGCCCCTTCCCCGAAAAACCCATTCCGGAACTGGTGGGGGTTGTCCCCAAGAAGGAACCGAACAAATTCCGGCTCATTCACCACCTGTCTTATCCAAAAGGGGGGTCGGTGAATGATGCCATTGATCCCAAAGTTTGTGTGGTCTCGTACACGTCTTTCGATGCGGCGGTTTACGAAAGTACGGCAGAGGGGCACAAATGGCGAAAACAGACATTAAGGCGGCGTTCATGTTGCTACCCGTTCACCCTGATAGCTTTTATCTATTGGGTTGCAGGTGGCTAGGGGAGTATTATGTGGATAAGTGTCTGCCCATGGGCTGCTCCATCTCGTGTGCTTTTTTCGAATGCTTCAGCTCATTTGTGGAATGGGTGGTGAGGGACGTCGCAGGGCTGAATTCGGTGATCCATTATTTGGACGACTTCCTGTGTGTGGGGCCACCCGCATCGAATGTTTGCGCGGTGCTCCTGACAACGCTGGAAAGGGTGGCGGGGGATTTCGGCATTCCTCTTGCTCCGGACAAGACAGAAGGGCCCAGGACGACCATCAGTTTTCTGGGGATTGTCCTTGATTCTGTGGCTATGGAATGTAGGTTGCCAGAAGGAAAGTTAGATGCGCTGAAGGTGGAAGTTAGGGCGATGGTGGGTCGGCGAAAAGTTCAGCTTAGGGCTTTGCAATCGGTTCTGGGCAAACTCAATTTTGCATGTAGGATCATACCTATGGGCAGGATCTTCAGCAGAAAGTTAGCGGCAAGCACGGGTGGGGTGGAATCGCCCAGGCATTATGTGACACTTTCAAGGGAACACAAGGATGACCTGAGGATGTGGCATGTGTTTTTGGACAATTTCAACGGCAGAGCATTGTGGATGACCGGGCCGGTGAGTAATTTCAACCTGGAATTGTTCACAGACGCGGCAGGTTCGGTGGGTTACGGGGCCTTCTTTCAGGGGCGCTGGAGTGCCGGCCCTTGGCATGACAGCTGGGAGCGGGAGGGGCTCCTCAAGAACATGCTTTTGCTGGAGTTGTTTCCTGTAGTGCTGGCAGTTTAATTGTGGGGGGAATGCTTCCGGGATCGGAAGGTTCGTTTCCACATTGACAACTTGGGGGTAGTACAGGTGATTAACAAAGTGTCAGCGGCGTCTCCACCGGTGGTGTGTTTGTTGAGACACCTGGTGCTTCGGTGCATGCAGCATGCATGCATGCAGTGCACTTACCAGGACTCGACAACGTGATTGCTGATGCTCTCTCTCGCTTTCAGTGGGAAAGATTTCGGGAGCTGGCTCCGGAGGCAGAACGTTGTGGGGTCCCGTGTCCATTGGAGGATTGCCCTGGACGGGTAGCAGATTGGATCCGGCAATCAGTGAGCGAAGGTACATGGAGCGCGTACAGGATGGGAGGAATGGGTTGCTTTTCAATCGCAGGCCACGGAGGGCGAGGGGGAGCTCCGTTTACTCTTTATTTATTTTGTCGCCAGGCACATGGAAAATGGTATTTCCGTGTCGAGGCTGGGGAAGGTGATGGCAGCCATGGCCTTTTGGTTCAAGCTCGGGGGTGGGAAGGATTGGACCAAAGAGTTTTGGGCCCGGCAGGCGGTGAAGGGTTACCGAAAGGGGAAGAGGGTCCGGGACGAGAGGAGGCCGGTTACGTTCGAACTTTTGGGCAGGCTGGTGGACAGCTTGTCTGGGATTTGCGTATCCGATTATGAAGTGGGGCTTTTCCGCACGGCCTTCGTGTTGGCATTTTTTGGAGCTTTTCGGATAGGGGAGCTGGTGAGTTTGTCAAAAACAAAAGGGGATGGTTTAGCTGTGGGCGATGTGCATTGCGGTACAGATAGGGTGGCATTTCACGTGAGGAAATCAAAGACGGATCAGGAAGGTCGAGGCAAGGAAGTGGTGGTATTTGCCATTCCAGACGCCAAGCTTTGCCCCGTCTTGGTCACAACTGTTTATCTGGGACAGAGGCCGGCTGTCGCGGGTCCTCTCTTAATTCATTGCAACGGGGAGGCGCTGTCGCGTTCCAGTTCATTGGCTCATCTGTCTCGGGGGACGAAGTACTCGTCCTCTCTTAATTGAGGAGGCGTTAAAAAGATTGGGCGGTGGGATTCCAGCAACGGGGAGGCGCTGTCGCGTTTTTGTGTTTTTCCAGTTCATTGGGGGCATATTTGCTGGGGAAAAAGACGTGTTTGGCTCATCTGGATCTCGGGGGACAGAAGTACTCGTCGCATTCATTTAGGATAGGTGTGTGGTCGGCGGACCGAGGCAGTTCCTGAGGTTTGGGCGGTGGGAATCCAGGTCTGTCGAGCTTATCAGCCAGAAAAAAAGTTAACCAGGGCCAGCAGGTTTTTTGTAAAATGGCTAGGTTTCCCGGGGATGGAGGCCACAAATCGCGATTAGGCACAGGGGGTAATGTTGGTCTAAGGAGGACTACCAGGGATATTAAATATGATTTTTGCCGCGGTACCTTAAGATAGCTCGGACTGGAGTGCACTGCATGAAAAAAAAGTGGGCACAGACATCTTGGCCAGTAGGAATCCAGGATGGAGTGCACCTAGAGTGGGCAGAGGCGCTGATAGAGAGAGCGCTTTGGAGGTGCGCTCAAGGTTATGTTTTAACCTTGTTTGCTGTGGCGGATGTTGGCTGACGCAGGTAGAGAGAAGATACCCCCTCCCCACAGAGAATTTGATGTGGGACCCATTGGAGATATGGGCCCGTTTTGTTAATATTCCTTATAGGAGATGTAGGG
Source organism: Lithobates sylvaticus (assembly GCA_028564925.1). Classification (NCBI taxonomy): domain Eukaryota; kingdom Metazoa; phylum Chordata; class Amphibia; order Anura; family Ranidae; genus Lithobates; species Lithobates sylvaticus. The sequence continues at coordinate 188,178,913 of CM053028.1, forward strand.
AATATGGTGGATGACTGCACTGCGGGAATAGTTTTGTCTCTGAGCTAGCATGTCAGCTTGAGGCCTAGTTTACAGTTGATGTGACCGCAGTGCACGATGAAAAAAGAAAACCTTCTGTGAAGGGGAGGGGAAAACATGAGGCCACAAGCCTCTGGGATTTTTTGTTAGTGGTATCTAGGTAGATTAATGTATAGGAACAAATAGAGATGTATATATAAAAATATAGAATTTTATTTTCCCAAAAGGGTAGAAGACAATAAGGACACAAGTAATACATCCATACTTTACAGACATATATGTTACATCAGATGAAAATGTAGAGCTTCGCCATACTCGACATGTTTCACTCTATGGAGTTTCTTCAGGAGTTTGATAGGTTAAGCTCAAAGATATGCTGAAATAACAGAATTGCATGAAAAACGTATCCTTTTCTAGAAACTGTACAGACAAGGTGTACATATTCATACAATGTGTAGAACAATTGGCTCAAGCAAAATATACATCTGGGTGACTGAGCAATTAATACATAGTTACAAGTTTGATATAGATATGACATGGGGCATAGAAAGCAGAGGGAAGGCTTACGAAGTAGAGCTAGGCAGAACTTACCACAGATACTTGGATTTGTCTGAGATATATCTGTTGATTATAGAATTCTTGTATAAAAACAAATGAATTTCAAAGAGAGATGAAATCACTTCCAGAATGCCACAAAACAGCACTATGTCGCTTGCAGAGAGTAACGCTACAAAATTTAAAGGAATAAGGTGGGACTGTTAATCAAATAATAATTGTATGGTTCAGAATAGTAAAGTTATATTAAGTAATGACTGAATAAATGGATGATACCTGTTAATTATTAAGAAGTACGCTGGGGGTTACAGAGCTTGTGAACAAGTTCAGTATGGTATGCACGTTTGGTAGTTGCAACATATCCAAAAATTGTTGTTAGGGAATCATCCAAAGGATTGTCTGCAATGAACCGGGTGAAAAGACACTCCGTTAATTGCTGAGTGTAAGTTAGAGAAAACTACTGAGTTTAAATAGGTAATGAAGGTAGTAAGTATAGAGAGAAAAGTTTAATGAAGTCTTACCCCATTTAGTGCTGATTGTCAATGACGGAATTTGCCGATGAGTGGGGGCAGAGAAAACCGCCTCACCCCCTCGTGTGCTGAAAATTCCCTGCAGAGATGGATTGGCAGAGGGAGTTGCCTTAAATAGCGGCTCTCCGACCCGGTGGCGTCTGACATCACCGCCGGGTCGTGGGCGCCAAAACGGCTGCGTCCAGCCATGGACGTCCGTGGATGGATAGTGCGCATGCTTCGACGACGAACCCTGTCGCCGGCGCATGACGTCAGTCGGCGCGTCGCTAGGAGACGGCGCGCCGGTGGCCATCTTGGATTGTCCATGTTTGCCCACACTTCTAAATAAGAGGGTGTGGGCATAACTATCCAAAGTGGAAAGGAACCCCTGGGTGGCGAGCGTAGGTTGCCACCAGGGGAATACACTCAGGGTGGATGGGGAACAAATCAAGTGGGCCGAGGGCGGACAGGGCCAAAGCAAGCCATATAGATGGGGGGGGGGCCCTATAAAAGAGGCTGCAAAACTGATCTCCGTTGCTGTGCCTCAAAAGAAAACCACCCCCGGGGCGCCCATACAAGCGACTTACAGCGTGCGGCAGTGGACATTTCTGTGGGAAGCATCTCTCTGTAAATGCAATTCAAAACTATGGCAATCCATAGCCAAAGTAGTAAAGGAAAAAGAGTACCAAGTTCAATTATGTGACAGGTCTGCCCAGCCGAACCAGTCCTCCATCTGCTTTTAACAAAGTAGAATTTTAATGTTAAGGTCATCAATTACATATTCATATAAAATGACATGCTGCATTAGTCTATTACAAATAATAAGGCAAGAAAGATATAGCAAAAGAATGAATAAAAAAGAGGGGGTGAAAACATAATAAAAGAAGGGAACTAAATAGTGTATTTTTTCCCCATAACGGTCTCAAAGTGCACTTGATTAGAGAAATGATTTATAGCTGAGGGCATCATTTAACCCTGGATAAATGGTGGCTTTAAGATCAAAGATCCAGCGAGCCTCACGTTGGAGTAAGGTGCGATCATAATTGCCACCCCTTTCACCTGGGGGTACATGCTCGAGTGCGAAAAAGTGCATTTTTTGATCATCATGGGCATGAAATAATCCCATATGACGACTAATTGGGGTTTCCATCTTCTTTCCACGGACAAGGTTTACATGATCCCTTATGCGGTGGAAGAGTGGACGTTTTGTTTTTCCAATGTAAAAGGCTGTGCATTCACATAACATAATGTATACTATGCCGATAGATTGGCAATTAACCAAAAAATTGGGTTTATAGATACGTTTGTTTGGTAAAGTAATTTGTCTAGATGCATATATGTAGCGACAAAAATTGCATTTATGACAGGGTTTAGTTCCAACATTTTTTTTGGTGGTGGTAAAGTTGGAACAGTTGTCTTGAGTTGAAACATAATGACTACGTACCAGAGTGTCTCGGAGAGATTGAGATCTCCTGAAGGTTATTACCGGGTGATCCTCTATGTGTTTAGAAACCAACGGATCCGCCCTCAGCAAATACCAATATTTGTCAAAAAAAAATCGCACCCGAGCATGGTGTCCAGAGAAACGGGTAACAATTCTGATGCCTGAATCATTGGTGGACAAGACTGAGAATAACCACGGTGTCGTAAGCGCTGCTGCAGTTTTTTGGCCTCCACTTTAAAGTCGGAGTCCTGGCTGCAGTTCTGTTTAACCCTAAGGTATTGCCCGTAGGGTATACTCGATACCAAAGGGCCAGGGTGAGAACTAGTTGCATGTAGCAGTGTGTTAGCTGCCGACGGCTTGCGATAAAGAGTGGTTCCAACACTCCCCTCCCCATCCACATATATTGTGATGTCAAGGAAGGTTAGTTGTGACTGACTTTTTTCTATTGTAAAGCCAAGATTATAGGTGTTAATCTTGAGTTTGTCGTAAAAAGTTAACAAATCTGATTCGGTGCCTGTCCAGATGAAGAATACATCGTCGATGTATCTTCTCCAGACTGGGATTTGGTCTAAGAATATTTGTATGTCCTCTCTTTGAAATAAGTGACGCTCCCCCCCCCCCAGGTACAAGTTGGCGTAGGATGGGGCACATTTGGTCCCCATAGCCACGCCTTGCACCTGGAGGTAGTGGGAGCGCCCAAATAGGAAAATGTTGTTGCCTAAATTAAATTCAAGCAGCTTTAAAATGAAATCATTGTATTTGGATGATGACTCGGTGCTCTCGGAAATGAAGCCCTTCACAACTCCAACCCCTAGATCGTGGGGTATGGAGTTCTTAGACCAAATCCCAGTCTGGAGAAGACACATCGACGATGTATTCTTCATCTGGACAGGCACCGAATCAGATTTGTTAACTTTCTACGACAAACTCAAGATTAACACCTATAATCTTGGCTTTACAATAGAAAAAAGTCAGTCACAACTAACCTTCCTTGACATCACAATATATGTGGATGGGGAGGGGAATGTTGGAACCACTCTTTATCGCAAGCCGTCGGCAGCTAACACACTGCTACATGCAACTAGTTCTCACCCTGGCCCTTTGGTATCGAGTATACCCTACGGGCAATACCTTAGGGTTAAACGGAACTGCAGCCAGGACTCCGACTTTAAAGTGGAGGCCAAAAAACTGCAGCAGCGCTTACGACACCGTGGTTATTCTCAGTCTTGTCTGAGGAAGTCATATTTGAAAGCAAAGCAACAAAACCGTTCTAAACTTATTCATGCAAACAAAATATCCACCAATGATTCAGGCATCAGAATTGTTACCCGTTTCTCTGGACACCATGCTCGGGTGCGAAAAAAAAATTTTTTGACAAATATTGGTATTTGCTGAGGGCGGATCCGTTGGTTTCTAAACACATAGAGGATCACCCGGTAATAACCTTCAGGAGATCTCAATCTCTCCGAGACACTCTGGTACGTAGTCATTATGTTTCAACTCAAGACAACTGTTCCAACTTTACCACCACCAAAAAAAATTTTGGAACTAAACCCTGTCATAAATGCAATTTTTGTCGCTACATATATGCATCTAGACAAATTACTTTACCAAACAAACGTATCTATAAACCCAATTTTTTGGTTAATTGCCAATCTATCGGCATAGTATACATTATGTTATGTGAATGCACAGCCTTTTACATTGGAAAAACAAAACGTCCACTCTTCCACCGCATAAGGGATCATGTAAACCTTGTCCGTGGAAAGAAGATGGAAACCCCAATTAGTCGTCATATGGGATTATTTCATGCCCATGATGATCAAAAAATGCACTTTTTCGCACTCGAGCATGTACCCCCAGGTGAAAGGGGTGGCAATTATGATCGCACCTTACTCCAACGTGAGGCTCGCTGGATCTTTGATCTTAAAGCCACCATTTATCCAGGGTTAAATGATGCCCTCAGCTATAAATCATTTCTCTAATCAAGTGCACTTTGAGACCGTTATGGGGAAAAAATACACTATTTAGTTCCCTTCTTTTATTATGTTTTCACCCCCTCTTTTTTATTCATTCTTTTGCTATATCTTTCTTGCCTTATTATTTGTAATAGACTAATGCAGCATGTCATTTTATATGAATATGTAATTGATGACCTTAACATTAAAATTCTACTTTGTTAAAAGCAGATGGAGGACTGGTTCGGCTGGGCAGACCTGTCACATAATTGAACTTGGTACTCTTTTTCCTTTACTACTTTGGCTATGGATTGCCATAGTTTTGAATTGCATTTACAGAGAGATGCTTCCCACAGAAATGTCCACTGCCGCACGCTGTAAGTCGCTTGTATGGGCGCCCCGGGGGTGGTTTTCTTTTGAGGCACAGCAACGGAGATCAGTTTTGCAGCCTCTTTTATAGGGCCCCCCCCCCATCTATATGGCTTGCTTTGGCCCTGTCCGCCCTCGGCCCACTTGATTTGTTCCCCATCCACCCTGAGTGTATTCCCCTGGTGGCAACCTACGCTCGCCACCCAGGGGTTCCTTTCCACTTTGGATAGTTATGCCCACACCCTCTTATTTAGAAGTGTGGGCAAACATGGACAATCCAAGATGGCCACCGGCGCGCCGTCTCCCAGCGACGCGCCGACTGACGTCATGCGCCGGCGACAGGGTTCGTCGTCGACGCATGCGCACTATCCATCCACGGACGTCCATGGCTGGACGCAGCCGTTTTGGCGCCCACGACCCGGCGGTGATGTCAGACGCCGCCGGGTCGGAGAGCCGCTATTTAAGGCAGCTCCCTCTGCCAATCCATCTCTGCAGGGAATTTTCAGCACACGAGGGGGTGAGGCGGTTTTATCTGCCCCCACTCATCGGCAAATTCCGTCATTGACAATCAGCACTAAATGGGGTAAGACTTCATTAAACTTTTCTCTCTATACTTACTACCTTCATTACCTATTTAAACTCAGTAGTTTTCTCTAACTTACACTCAGCAATTAACGGAGTGTCTTTTCACCCGGTTCATTGCAGACAATCCTTTGGATGATTCCCTAACAACAATTTTTGGATATGTTGCAACTACCAAACGTGCATACCATACTGAACTTGTTCACAAGCTCGGTAACCCCCAGGGTACTTCTTAATAATTAACAGGTATCATCCATTTATTCAGTCATTACTTAATATAACTTTACTATTCTGAACCATACAATTATTATTTGATTAACAGTCCCACTTATTCCTTTAAATTTTGTAGCGTTACTCTCTGCAAGCGACATAGTGCTGTTTTGTGGCATTCTGGAAGTGATTTCATCTCTCTTTGAAATTCATTTGTTTTTATACAAGAATTCTATAATCAACAGATATATCTCAGACAAATCCAAGTATCTGTGGTAAGTTCTGCCTAGCTCTACTTCGTAAGCCTTCCCTCTGCTTTCTATGCCCCATGTCATATCTATATCAAACTTGTAACTATGTATTAATTGCTCAGTCACCCAGATGTATATTTTGCTTGAGCCAATTGTTCTATACATTGTATGAATATGTATACCTTGTCTGTACAGTTTCTAGAAAAGGATACGTTTTTCATGCGATTCTGTTATTTCAGCATATCTTTGAGCTTAACCTATCAAACTCCTGAAGAAACTCCATAGAGTGAAACATGTCGAGTATGGCGAAGCTCTACATTTTCATCTGATGTAACATATATGTCTGTAAAGTATGGATGTATTACTTGTGTCCTTATTGTCTTCTACCCTTTTGGGAAAATAAAATTCTATATTTTTATATATACATCTCTATTTGTTCCTATACATTAATCTACCTAGATACCACTAACAAAAAATCCCAGAGGCTTGTGGCCTCATGTTTTCCCCTCCCCTTCACAGAAGGTTTTCTTTTTTCATTTAAATTGGGATTTTGGTATCGCCATCTGTTCAACTTCTTCATCTAATAAATTAATTTCTCCGCAGTGCACGATGTTTTGTTTATGGTAAAATGGGTGGGGGGGGGGGGGGTAAGGTCCTCCTGCAGACCAATGCCACGCTTTATTAATATGTTTGTTTATTGGTTTATTTGTTTATGGTATTTTGTTTATTTTGTTTATTAAATAAAGGGGCTGCTACGGCCCATTAACACTCCAGCTACGGTGTGGTCTCCATTATTGGGAATGGAAAGGTGGGAGTGTTACAGCCGGGTAGCATTAAAATGAGGTAGGTTATACTTGTTCAAGAACAGCCCGCAGCAAAAGCCAGCAGAGAATAGGCGAAGGGCTGGCATGAAAACAGTTAACAGTCCATTTTTGTGCTGGCCGTTTAAGAATAGGGGTGGGGCTTGTGGTAGAGTAAGGGAGGTTCAGCCCTCCCCAGCGTCAGTTCGTCTGGAGCAAAGTTTCCGCCCTCCTTCCCCTTTTTCTTTTACAGGTGGTGTTTAACATTTTCTTGTAGGGTCGCTTGGATGTAGTAGCAGTGGCGGATGTTGGCTGACGCAGGTAGAGAGAAGATACCCCCTCCCCACAGAGAATTTGATTTTATACTTGTTCATGGCTCCACCCCAGCCAATATCAGGGAACTCTATATTAACCTGTGCACTGCAAACCAGCCCTGCTGATCAATATTGTGTATTTTGGCTTTCATGTGCTCAATGCACTGTGTCCTACGTCTGATCCTGTTTATCGATGACAGAGCGTGTCTGGTGGGTAATTAGTAAAATAGAACCACGTATGTTACATAATAGCATAATGCATGACAAAGAAGTAAAATAAATAAGATTTATTTCATACAGAATATATAGTAACATGATAATACAGTAACATATTAGTTCATATTGTAAACATTAATATAAACACCAAACTCACTATTGTGTGTCTCCACAATGTAAAACATCATCTTGATTGAATTGGTACACTCCAGTAAATCGTAGTCAGTAGGGATAGGCGAACGGACAGAAAGTTTGCGCGAACATTCGAACACCGTTAAAGTCTATGGGACTCGAACGTGAGAAAAGTGTGAATTTTAAAGGCTAATATGCAAGTTATTGTCCTAAAAAGGGTTTGGGGACCCGGGTCCTGCCCCAGGGGACATGTATCAATGCAAAAAAAAGTTTTAAAAATGTCAGCCTCTAGGTAATATGCACCTTACCGCTGACCGCCCTGTCCAACGAGGCCAAGACGTTGCCTTCCACATGTCGGTAAGGAGCCGGAATTGCCTTACGAGAAAAAAATTGGCGTTTGGGAACCTGCCACTGAGGTACCGCACATTCCACAAATTCTCAAAAGAGGGCAGAGTCTACCAGCTGAAAAGGCAGCAGTTGGAGTGCTAGCAATTTAGCCAAACTAGCATTCAGCCGCTGAGCATGTGGATGGCTGGGACCAAATTTCTTTCACTGGTTTAGCAACTCGGGTAGGGAAATTTGCCTGCTACAATCGGACGTTGGTGTAGCGATAGCAGATTGCCCGCAAGTACTTGGCACACCTAATTCTACACCTTCATTCCTGTCAGTGCTGGTTTCTGAGAGGACTGAAGGTATAGTGGGGTTGGAGATCCCAGCTGATGAGGAGCAAGGAGAGGTCCGCCTTGCTCTTTGGTGTGGGTCTTTTAAGTACTGTTGCCAACGGACTGCATGGGAGCTCGACATATGTCTGGTCAAGCATGTGGTGCACAAGCGGCTGCTGTTTTGCGGCTGCTGTCTCTGAGGATAATCAGGAGTACGAGGTTAGTAAAATTCTGGATTCCCGGCTCTGTAGAGGGATTCTTCAGTCTAAGCCTGGGCCCAGGCGGGGGAGGGGGAGGCCACATAAGAGGGGGGTACTGTCATGGTTATGCAGTAATGTTTGTCTGTCAGATTACCGAGCTTGTTCAACTTAAGAGGCCAGCCACTCTCACCTGGCTGCTTAAGTAATCTCTCCTCAAAGCATGGCTCCACCAAAGCCAATATCAGGGAACTCTATATTAACCTGTGCACTGCAAACCAGCCCTGCTGATCAATATTGTGTATTTTGGCTTCCATGTACTCAATGCTCTGTGTCCTACGTCTGATCCTGTTTATCGACCTTGGCTTGTTCTTGACTGTCCTCGTCTGCTTCATATCCCGATCTTTGGCGTGTTCTTTGACTATCCCTATCTGCTTGTTGCCCTGACCTTTTGGGTTATCTCTTGACTATACTTATTTTTACAGGCTGCTTCTTCCTTTCTTTCCCTTAGTAGTCTACTGTGAGCGTGAGCTGGGAGACCCTGGGGGGGCTGCGACCTGGAGCCAGACTGCAGCGAAGTCCATCCCCACCATCAGGGGCCCTGGTGAACACCCGCTGGCACTTAGATTCAGTGCACTGGGAAATCTCATGCACTAGCTCCCAGTGTGATCCGTGTTGGTGCTCCAGAGTACCTGCTTTGATGGACCACCCAGGGCTCCATCTGCAGCAGTCACCGTAGGGTCCACTACCTTGCAGTGCACTCCAGACCCCAACGGGGTGCATCTGTCACCTGGACTCAGGTGACCTGACATCAAGAACTGGATGTCCCTCCAAAATTGATATAAAGACCAGAAGAAAACTGGGTTAGGGAGGCTGCCAAGAGGCCTACAGCAACATTAAAGGATTAACGTTAGCAACAGTGAACATTGCAGGAATATCTAGCAAGTACTGGCTGTGTGGTACATGTGACAACAATCTCCTGTATTCTTCATTAGTCTGGGCTATGGGGTAGAGTGGCAGGATGGAAGCCTTTTCTTACGAAGAAAAACATCCAAGCCTGGCTAAATTTTGCAAAAACACGTCTCCCAAAAGCATGTGGGAAAATGTGTTATGGTCTGATGAAACCAAGGTTGAACTTTTTGGCCATAGATCCAAAAGATATGTTTAGTACAATAACAGCACTGCACATCACCAAAAGAACACCATACCCATAGCGAAGCATGGTGGTGGCAGCATCATGCTTTGGGGATGTTTTTCTTCAGCTGGAACAGGGGCCTTAGTCAAGGTAGAGAGAATTATGAACAGTTACAAATACCAGTCAATACTGGCACAAAACCTTTAGGATTCTGCTAGAAAGCTGAACATAAAAAGGAACTTCATCTTTCAGCATGACAACGACCCAAAGCATGAAAAATATGGGGAAGGTTTGGGACTTTGTATGAAGCATGCAGCCAGGGAGATGACAGAGCGTGTCTGGTGGGTAATTAGTAAAATAGAACCACGTATGTTACATAATAGCATAATGCATGACAAAGAAGTAAAATAAATAAGATTTATTTCATACAGAATATATAGTAACATGATAATACAGTAACATATTAGTTCATATTGTAAACATTAATATAAACACCAAACTCACTATTGTGTGTCTCCACAATGTAAAACATCATCTTGATTGAATTGGTACACTCCAGTAAATCGTAGTCAGTAGGGATAGGCGAACGGACAGAAAGTTTGCGCGAACATTCGAACACCGTTAAAGTCTATGGGACTCGAACGTGAGAAAAGTGTGAATTTTAAAGGCTAATATGCAAGTTATTGTCCTAAAAAGGGTTTGGGGACCCGGGTCCTGCCCCAGGGGACATGTATCAATGCAAAAAAAAGTTTAAAAAATGTCAGCCTCTAGGTAATATGCACCTTACCGCTGACCGCCCTGTCCAACGAGGCCAAGACGTTGCCTTCCTGTCAGAGGTACTCACCCGGGCCGAAATGCTGAGAGCTGCTCCCCTTGCGACTAGGTGCACGATGCCTCTGGAGTGGGTACAGAGGTCACCGGGCACAAAGATGCACGGGTTGCCAGCAGGTGTGTTGAAGGTGGTGTGCAGTAGCGACGTTGACCAGGAGAGGCTGATGCTGCACTGGAAGTAGACACCTGGCAGGACTGTGATGAGGCAGAGGCTATGTAGGTACCAGAACGTGTACTGGAAGAGAACCCTTAGGTGCATGTGAGAACTGGAAGTCCAGAACACTGGGCTGAGGGTCAAACACAGGTAGGTAACTCAGAGAATGTCCAGTAGGCAAGCCGAGGGTCAAGCTCAGGTAATCAGGCAGAAGAGGTATCCAGGAAGCAGGCCAGAGGTCAAACACAGGTAAGTAACTCAGAGAATGTCCAGCAAGCAGGCCGAGGGTCAAGCACAGGTAATCAGGCAGAAGAGGTATCCAGGAAGCAGGCCAGGGGTCAAACACAGGTAAGTAACTCAGAGAATGTCCAGCAAGCAGGCCGAGGGTCAAGCACAGGTAATCAGGCAGAAGAGGTATCCAGGAGACAGGCCAGGGGTCAAACACAGGTAAGTAACTCAGAGAATGTCCAGCAAGCAGGCCGAGGGTCAAGCACAGGTAATCAGGCAGAAGAGGTATCCAGGAGACAGGCCAGGGGTCAAACACAGGTAAGTAACTCAGAGAATGTCCAGCAAGCAGGCCGAGGGTCAAGCACAGGTAATCAGGCAGAAGAGGTATCCAGGAGACAGGCCAGGGGTCAAACACAGGTAACAGCAGCGGTGGTCAAGCGGGTTCCAGGTCAGGCACAGGTAGACAGGCAGATACAGGATACAAGATACTGGATACAGGATACTGGATACAGGGACTGGAGCCAAGACTCAGGAAGTAGAGACAACAAACCAGCGATTAGTGAAGGGAAAGGGAAGGCCTTTTATAGGTCAGGTAAGTGGTCAGGTGGGATACCCGGATGAGTGCGCATGCGCACTCGTCCTCTGTCAGCGCCGCGCACAGCGGTGAGCCGTACTGGCTGAGCTGCATCAGATACCCGAGCGCCGTGGACCCGTGCATGCGCACCCGCTACCCGGCGTACCTGTACTGTTTGCTGAGCCACTTTACCGCGCATGCGCATTCTTGGAACCCGGCGACGAAGTACGGTATTTCCCTGACAGTGCCCCCCCCCCCCTAAGGGCAGCCTCCGGATGCCCAATCCAGGGTGTCTTTGGTGGTATTCTCGTATTAATCGGGGGGCATGGATATTTTCAGATGGTTCCCAGGAGCTGTCTTCAGGGGGATAACCCTTCCATTTGACTAGGTACTGAGCCTGCCCTCTTCTTTTATGGAAATCCAGGATCTTCTCGACCTCGAATTCTTCCTCTCCTTGGATAGTGATGGGTGGAGGAAGTGCCATTTGCCTTCCAGGGAAAGAATTGGCAATTACAGGTTTCAGTAAAGAAGCATGGAATACTGGATGGATCTTATAGGAGCTGGGTAAATCTAGTTCAAAGGCGACTGGGTTGATCACCCTCTTGACCTCAAAAGGACCGATGAACCTGGGGCCGAGTTTCCGGGATGGACAGGGGAGTTTCAAATTAGCAGTAGATAACCAAACTCTTTCACCAACCTTGAACGTCGGACACTCCTTCCTACCCCGGTTGTACTGTACCTCTTTGCGCCTCCTTCATGGCCTGTTGGATTTGGAGGAAGTTGTCCTGAATATGCTTGACCAGTTCCTGTGGTGCTGGGGTAGAGACGTCTGGAATAGAATCTGGAAGAAAAGAGGGGTGATATCCGTAGTTTGCCCAAAAGGGCGTTTGGTTAATGGCAGAATGTAGGGAGTTATTGTAAGCGAACTCTGCGTAGGGTAACAGGCCTGACCAGTCATCTTGGGAATAGGAACAGAAACATCTCAAATATTGCTCAAGAGTCTGATTAGTCCGCTCAGTTTGGCCATTGGTTTGCGGGTGGTACGCTGAGGACATGGAAGATTTAATCTCTAGGGCCCTACAGAGGTCTCTCCAAAACTTAGAAGTGAACTGTACCCCCCCGATCTGAGGTGATATTGGCTGGTACCCCGTGTAGCCTTACAATTTCCTTGATGAAAATGTCTGTGGTGGAGACGGCAGAAGGGGTACCCTTCATGGGCAAAAAGTGGGCCATCTTTGAGAGGCGATCTATCACAACCAGGATAGTGGTAAAGGAGTCTGAGGGAGGCAAGTCAACAATAAAATCCATAGAAATCTCTTTCCCTGGACGTTCAGGAACGGGTAGGGGTCTCAACAGACCCCAGGACTTGGTGTTGGACCCCTTGTTTCTCTGGCAGGTGTTACAGGAAAGTACATCATTTTGGCAGTCCTTTCTCCAGCCTGGCCACCAGTAGGACCGACTCACCAAGTCGGCCGTCTTCTGCATCCCAAAGTGGCCAGACATCTTGTGGTCATGGAGGGCCTGCAGAACTTGGAGCCTGACCGGAGGGGGAACAAATATTCGGCCATGGGCCCAAAGTAATTCCTGTTTCTTTTCAAGAAAAGGTAAGGAGGGAACAGAGAATTGATTGGAGGCTTGTTTAAGGGCTACGGTTAGGTCAGGTTGGATGGCATGGAGGAAGTTATGTGCAGACAGAATGGTGGCAGGTTCTTTTGAGGACTCTGTGTTCAGGAACATGCGGGATAGAGCGTCAGCCTTGCCATTCTTGGACCCGGGACGGTAGGTGTTGTGGAAGTTAAATCGGGAAAAGAACAAGGCCCAGCGGGCCTGTCGAGGTCTTAGGCGTTTAGCTGCCCTGAGGTATTTCAAATTGCGATGATCCGTGAAGATGAGAATGGGTTGAGAGGCTCCCTCCAGCAGATATCTCCATTCTTCTAGGGCGAACTTGATCGCAAGTAATTCCCGGTCGCCTACGTCATAATTCTTTTCTGGGGGACTCATTTTTCGGGAGGCGAAGGCGACCGGGTGGAGCAAGGCCTTTGGGCCACTTCTCTGTGACAGGATTGCTCCTGTAGCAGAATCGGAGGCGTCTACTTCTAGCACATAAGGGAGTTCTGGGTCAGGATGCTTAAGGATGGGTGCAGAGGAAAAAAGTTCCTTGAGTCTTTCAAATGCGCCTTAACGCTTGGGGAGTCCATTGAAATTTGTTTTTCTGGCGGGTAAGCTGGGTAATCGGGGACACAATTGCAGAAAACCCCTGAATGAACCGTCTATAGAAGTTTGCAAACCCAATAAAGCGTTGAACTGACCTTTTGTCCGTGGGGGCAGGCCATTCCTGGATGGCTTTCACCTTTTGTGGATCCATCAGAACTCTTCCGGTGGTGATGATGAAGCCCAGGAACTTGATGGTGTCTGTCTCGAACTCGCATTTCTCCCCTTTGACATAGAGTCCATGCTTACGTAGGATGAGAAGGACCTTCCGGACATGTTGACGGTGGGTTTCTAGTGAATCAGAGAAAATCAAAATATCGTCAAGGTAAACAATGAGGAAGTTATCCAGATACTCACGTAAAATGTTGTTAACTAAATGCTGGAAGGTAGCTGGGGCGTTGCAGAGCCCGAAGGGCATGACCAGGTACTCAAAATGACCGAATCTTGATCGGAAGGCCGTTTTCCACTCATCCCCCGGACGTATTCTTACCAAGTTGTAGGCCCCACGTAGATCAAGCTTGGTGAAGATTTTGGCAGTTCTGAGCCGCTGGAAAAGTTCGGGGATGAGTGGAAGTGGGTACCTGTTCTTGACTGTGATTTTGTTTAGTTCCCTGTAGTCCACACAGGGCCTGAGAGAACCGTCTTTCTTCTCCACAAAGAAGATCCCAGCCCCTGCTGGAGAAGAGGATGGTTGAATGAACCCCTTAGCAAGGTTCTCATCGATATAAACCCGCAGGGCTTCTAGTTCGGTTTCTGATAAGGGAAAGATTCTTCCAAAGGGGATCTCAGCCCCTGGCAGGAGATCGATTGGGCAGTCATATGAGCGATGAGGAGGAAGAACTTCAGCCTTTTTCTCGTCGAAAATGTCCATAAAGTCCTGATAGGGTGCTGGAACATGTTGCAGGTCCTTGAGACTGGGTTGCATAGCAAGACAGGTGGGAGATTTTGAGGTAACGTCCGGGAAGCAGTGCTGCAAACAGTAGGGGGAAGAAAACACTACTTCCCTGCTGTTCCAGTCAATCCGAGGGTTGTGGGCCTGTAACCAAGGATACCCCAGGATGATAGGGAACATTGGAGAATGAATTATATCAAAATGTAAGAGTTCATGGTGCCCTGAATTGGTGTAGGTCAGGATGGGGCCGGTCTCCTGGGTCACAGGTCCTGAGCAGGGTGGAGAGCCATCAGCCAACTGGACTTGGAGAGGTTGCCTCTTGGTTTTCAAAGGGAGGTTCAGGTGCCATGCCAGGGTCAAGTCCATGAAGCAACTGCATGCCCCTGAATCAAGGATGGCTCCCAGCTGGAAAGCTTCTCCCGCCACCTGTAGGGAGAGTGGAACAATAAGATGAGAACGGGGGACCCCGGTAGTGTGGGAGCTCAGAAGGGACCGAGGAGGGCACTTACTGGGTCTCACTGGGCACTTCAGTAGGTAATGTCCGGTAACACCGCAGTATAGACAGAGGTTAGCTTGCCGGCGACGAAGTCTTTCTTCAGAAGACAAGGGGGACCGTGCCAGGCCCAACTGCATGGGATCCCCATGGAGGGAAGAGCGAGAGTTCAAAGAAGGAGCAGGTGCCAAGGGAACCCGGGGCATCATCCAGGTGGGCCGGGGACTTTGGAACTTCTCTGCCCGTCGTTCCCGCAACCGACGATCTAGTTTAGTGACAAGTTGGCAGAGGTCTGACAAAGTGGTTGGGACTTCTCCCCGGGCCAGTTCGTCTTTTAACATCTCAGAGAGTCCCAAACGAAATTGGTACTTCAGGGCAGACTCATTCCACTCTGTGTCTGCAGCCCATTTACGAAAATCCACTATATAGTCCTCTACGGGCCTTTTACCCTGGGATAGGGTGTGCAGAGTGGATTCCGCTGTACCTGTGCGTTGGGAGTCCTCATAAAGTGCTGACATGGCGGAGAAGAAAGTCTCTACAGAATCCAGCTGTGGGCTCTTTTGTTCCATCAAGTGGTGTGCCCAGGATTGAGGTTCATCGGAGAGCAGGGAAATAATGAAACCCACCTTGGTGGATTCCAACTGAAAAGTCCTGGGTTGGGGGCGTGGCCAGGACGGGCATGTGAGAAGACGTGTGTCTCACAGCTCCCGCACAACACAGCGTACCGATCCTCTCCCAGCAGCGATCTAACGCCCAGAAACGGCTCTCCAGCTGGATCCCGACAGCGGCAACCCTCCGGACCACCCGCCGGCCCTCTGCACCCGAGGAAAGGGTAAAAAAACGGCCTCCTCCATGAGCTCCGAATTCCAAGATGGCGCCGCGGCGGCCCTGGCACAGCGCACACCGAGGGGAGCAGACAAGCCCAGAGGGGAATCCAGCAGAAAGGCACCAAAGGCTGCGGGTAAGGAGTACCCCAGAGACATGACCTACTATGCCCAAAAGCTGGGGGGATCCCTGGAGCAGATGGCAGAGGGGGGCTCTGTACATAACCATGAGGCACCACAGGGCCCAGCAATACAAAACTACATGAGGCAGTCAGCAGGAGAGGCAAAGGGACAGGGAGAGCAGGACTGTACTGTTGAGCAGCATCATCCCTCACACACAGACATGGCAGCAGAGGAGAGTGAACAACCAACCCTGGCAGAGATACTGAGGGCTGTGCATGTATGCACTGCCTCAGTGAATACCCTTAAAGAACAGTTTGGGGGACTGAGGGAGGAAGTTTCCCTGCTGAGGCAGGATATGCAAAAAATCAGAGAACGCACAACCGCCGTGGAAAGCAGGGTGAGCGATGTAGAAGACAGACTCCCCCCAGTTGCTCGAGAGGCTCATGCGGCACATCAGCTGGCCAAAGAAACTAACAGAGCAGACGATATCGAGAACCGCCTGAGACGGAACAACGTACGCATTGTGGGACTGCCCGAGAAGACTGAGGGGAAGGACCCTACCACATTCGTGGAGGGATGGCTAAAAGAGTTGTTTGGCAAAGAAGCGTTCTCTCCATTTTTTACGGTGGAGAGAGCCCATCGCACACCGGGACGCCCTCCGCAACCGGGTGCCCCACCCAGGCCCATCCTAGCCCGACTCCTGCACTACAGAGACAGGGAAGCGGTACTTAGACAGGCCAGAGAAAAGGCTAATGTCCAGGTGAATGGGGTACGGGTATCCTTCTATCCGGACTTCTCTGCGGAAGTGCAGAGACGACGGGCCAAGTTTGCAGATGTAAAAAGGAGGCTGAGAGCTCTGCAGCTTCCATATGCCATGTTATACCCCGCCAAGCTGCGAGTTACCGCCAATCGACAAACCCACTTTTTTGAATCGGCCCAAGATGCTGCAATATGGCTGGATCGGAATGAGCAGGCTCTAAGACACTGTGGCAGAGAGGAAGAGGGAGACTGATTTGCTACCAGCTGCGGCCGGATACCAAGATGAAGAAACTACATACTGGATGTACCGACGAGATGTACCTGGAGAGCTCATATTTTGTTTAACTTTTTCTTTCTACCCCTGAGTTTCCCCTGCATCTGCGCTTGTTTACGCTTTGTTTGGCTTGACAGGATATTGATCGTTTTGATCCCGATGGAAGGACTTGATCAAAGGGGGAAACTCAGGTTTGGAGTTGCTGGGAGACATAATACTACCATGTGAGTCTCGAGTTACCTTGTGAAGAGGCAAGGAAAATGCGTTCTTTCTACGTGAGAAGTGGAAAAAAAGTGCTAAAAACTTTTTGTTTTCAAGTTAGAGCAATCTGGCCTGTCACGTTGACGGCCTGGACTCATGTTTGTCTTAGGTGTTTAACGTTCTTTTTCCACAGGCTTCGACTGGAGGACACGGGACTATGGTACTGGCATTTCCTAATTGATGGTAAACTTGAGATACCTAAACTGTGGCACATGCCCATTCTTGTTCTGAACATGCTGAACTATGTCATCAACCCACATATCTTTTATTTGCCTACTTGCACCCTGGGGTTCATAGAAAATATAAATGTAAATGGCTGAAATGAACGTGGTGTCATGGAATGTTAGAGGGTTAAGCTCCCCAATTAAACGTATGATGATAGCCACATGTTTAAAGAAGTTTCACCCAGCCATATTGTGTTTCCAGGAAACACACTTGACTCCGGAAACTCAAAGATGTTTACAGTACTCGTGGGCGGGGAAGGTATACCACTCCACACACACCTCCTTCTCTAGGGGGGTGAGTGTGATAGTGCACAATGCCATAGATTTTCAGGAGTTTGACGTATGTATAGATGCTGAGGGGAGATACATCTTCATACACTGTCGCATTGGGTCGCTACACTGCATTTTGGCATGCATATATATTCCTACACATGTACAAGAATTTTTTTCCTTTTATTTTCTCTTTCCTTTATTCATTTGTTTTATGGTCATGATGGTTGTTGTGTAGAAAGAGATGGAAGGGGGACCCACATTTCAAAACAAACAAGTAGGAGTCCCCTTTTTCTTTTTTTTCCTTTGGGAGAAAGTCTGAGTTCTGCTTGGAATAGATGGTTATTGCAGGTGGTGGTAATATTCTCACCTCATAAATAAGATATGACATTGAATATAGGTACATGGAATGTCAGAGGAATGGGGACGCCGGCCAAGAGAACAGCAATTTTTTCAACACCAGAAGGGTATGGGGTGGGGCTGATCTGTCTCTAGGAGACTCACTTGACCAAACAAACTGCCCCGCTCCTACAGAGCAGGAAATACCAGTGTCAATATCATTCAGTATACTCCTCATACAGCAGAGAGGTAAGTATCCTGGTGAGGGCGGGGGTGAATTTCTCCTGTAGACAGATCAGCGTAGATGAGCACGGAAGATATATCTTTTTGTATTTCATGATTGATGGGGTTACATATGTAGTGGTGAATATTTACATTCCTCCACCATATAAAATAGATGTGATGTTTAGACTGAATGATTTTCTTTTGGATAAAGGGGAGGTACCGATTTTTATAGTAGGGGATTTTAATGAAGTTCTGGACAGAAAACTAGACAGGTTCCCCACACGAATATCCCCTGAAATTAAACTGAGCCAATTTATGGAAGAAGTAGGATTAATAGACATATGGAGGGTGCGTAACCCCATGGTCCAGCAATATTCATGTTACTCTGCTACACACTCTACACTCTCAAGGATAGACTTGGTCCTCGGGAATGAGAGAGCGTCACAAATTATAGAAAACGTCACATTTTGGCCCAGGGGGATATCTGACCATTCTCCAATAGTGACAACAGTAAAAATAGGGGAAAAAAGAATTCAGAGGGAGTGGAAAATAAACCCCAATTGGTTCAAACTAATTAAAGAGGCAGATGGGGTCCTTCCCAAATTACGGGAATTTATGGAATTTAATAAGGGCACGGCAGGGCCGAGTGTAATATGGGACACCCTAAAAGCTTTTTTAACAGGTATATTGATCCAGCAGATAGCCAAGTTTAATAAAGATGCCAGAGCAGTGGGAGAAAGAATCCAAAAAGAGACATTAGAAGCAGAAAATCATTATATAATGGACGCAACAGAGGAAAAAAAAAAGATATGGCTTGATAAGCAACAGGAGTACAAACTGGTAGCTATGAGGAAGGCTGAAACAAGCAGACTCCTTCAGCGGCAAGCAACTTTCGCAGAAGGAGAGAATGTGGGTAAGATGCTAGCACAGCTGTTGAAGTCTAACTCCCCATCGGCTACTATTCAGGCCATAAGAGGGGAGGGAGGAGAAATTATCTCCAACTCTACAAGAATTGTCCAACTCTTTAGGGCTTTTTATAAAAACCTCTATACAGCCCAGAAAATTGGAGCAGAGAGAGCAATGGATGACTTCTTGGGGAGATTGGATACTCCATCCATCACACAGGAGGAGAGAGAAGAGCTAGAGGCCCCAATAACTCTTGTAGAACTGCAACAAGCAGTGGGAAATATGGCAAATCAGAAATCCCCTGGCCCAGACGGGCTCACAATTGAGACATATAAGCAATACGGAGGAATCCTGTTACCGGAACTGTTAAATACGCTGGAGAATGCATTTAGGGAGGGTCGACTGCCGGCTTCTATGCTGGAGGCAACAATTATAGTCTTGCACAAAGATGGAAAGGACCCATTGGACATTGCAGCATACAGACCAATCTCTTTGCTCTGTTCCGACGCAAAGATTCTGGCCAAGGTCTTGGCAGTTAAGGTGAACAAAATTATTGTAAAAATGATCCATCCAGACCAAGCAGGGTTTATACCCGAGCGATCGACAAGTGTTAACATCAGAAGAGCTTTTTTAAATTTACAAAATCCGGTGGTGAATGGGGGACCAAGGGCGATACTGACACTAGATGTGACCAAAGCATTTTAAGTGGGGATACATATGGAAGGTGTTGGAAAAGTTCGGACTTGGTCCCTCATTCACCAGGTGGATAAGGTTGCTCTATGAGGGGCCCACTGCCAGATTAAAAATCAACAATGTGATATCGGATGTGATTGAACTGGAGAGAGGGACAAGACAGGGCTGTCCTTTATCACCCTTGCTCTTTGCCCTGGCAATGGAATCCTTAGCCATCGCTATAAGAAACTGCTCCAAGATAACGGGATTTAAAAAGAAGGTGGGGGTAAAGAAAAGATCGCACTTTATGCAGACGATGTGTTGCTATTTTTGGGAGACATCGGTAAAGCCATGAATGTAGTGGAGGAATTTGGTATGTTCACTGGCCTAGAGATAAACTGGGAAAAATCTGAACTTTTGCCTATAGACACTACTAGTCAGATAACAATACCAGGAATGCCCCAGATAGCGGTGGTGGATATGATGAAATATTTGGGGATAATTTTAACAAAGGACCCCAACCAGTACATAAGTAAAAATCTTGCACCATTGCTGGCTAAATTCAAGGAAAAAATAGGGGAAGGGGGATTTGCGGTCCCACACCCAGAGCGCTACTATTGGTCATCTCAATTGCAACAGCTCATGGGTTGTGGTGTCCCGGAGGGGGGTACTCCAAATGAAAAAATAATGTTGAAGGAGGCCAGACACAACACAATAATAGAAGCACTGGAGGCGGACTCCTTTCGTGATAGATATCCCACAATAAAAATGATAGCTAAACTCTGGATAACAATTAAAAAACAAATGGGCTACAGCGGGATGTCCGATTACACCCCCTATAATAATAATTTACAAGAAGTCCTTCAGTTGGGGAAAAACAGAGTGGGAACACCAGGGAATTAAAAGATTGAGACAACTATATAAAGGTAAATTTAGTTAGTTAAAAACGAGTTTAACATTCCACAGGGTACGTTTTATTTCTATCTGCAAATAAGACATGCCCTGGATGCCCAATTTCTGGGTCAGCCCTTGGTATGGAATGAGATCCCTTTATGGCAGAATATACTGCACTTAGGCCCTACCAAGGGACTGATATCAGAGATATATGGACAAATAACCCACAAAATGATTACAGGAGGAAACCTTCAAAACGTAAAATTAAAATGGGAAGACGACATAGGAGAAATAACAAACGTCCAGTGGAGAAGAATATTAGAGATGGCCCCGGTAGTATCAGTTTCCCCTCCGCAGAGGATATCTCACCTGATGTTGGTGAATAGGGCTTACTACACACCCAAACGACTATTCAAGTTTGGTAGGAGACCTGATGACAAATGTCCCAGATGTCAAGAGGTGGGGGACCTCTTACACATGATGTGGAAATGCCCTAAACTGTTCTGGTATTGGGAGGGAGTGACCAACATCATGAGAGATACATTTGCGATCAAACTAGAAAATGAAGCCACGGTGTGTGTACTGGGATATAGAAGGGAAAGGGGAGAGAGGAAAAGCACCACAGTAGCAATCCTAAAAAGCCTGTTTCAGTCCAGGAAAATGATTGCAATGAACTGGCAATCAAAGGTACCCCCCACAGTAAACATCTGGATTAAGACAATAAATGAGACCTTATGTCAGGAAAGAATATGATAGGATGTGGGCTCTATGGATAAACAAATTGGGCCCCTCTGTGCAGGTGGGTAATGGCTAAGATGTTGCAATCAGACAGGGCAGATAATGAGAGAGAGAGAGGCACCAGCGGCTCAGAAGAGGAAGGATAAGGAGTAAAGATCATTGAAAACACTTGCGAACCCTAGGGGGGGAAAAGGGCTTTGGTAAGACAGGTGAACGGGCGCATGTGGACACACATACATCTATATACTAGGATGGGGAAGGGATGGTGGGGAGGGAGGGGGGAGAGTAATTAAGGGTAATACTAAAGGAAAAACTGGCTGAATATAGAATAGAAAGGTGATAGGAAACTGGTTAAAAGATTCTTCCTTGTAGTAATCTCCAGGTATAATAGGACCTTGTGTTTGCGTAAATTGTTTTTAATTGGTGATAAGAGATTGTTTTTGTACATGTTTTTCTATTGCAATGTTAAACAACTTTGGAAATGAGAAAATAAATAAAGATTTAAATATAAAAAAAAATATCGTACATGGGGGGTGTCTATAGTATGCCTGTAAAGTGGCACGTGTTTCCCGTGCTTAGAACAGTCCCTACACAAAATTTAATTTTTAACCACTTTCCGACCGGCGCACAACTATATACGTCCTGACTTTGAAGAGGGATATCTCGGTAACGGCAGCAGCTGCTGCCACAACCGAGATATCCATCTCTTCAGGCGCCGGTCGGCATTCCGATAATGGTGGTCATCGCGGCGGATTCGCCGCAAGATCACTGTTATCGGCGGCGGGAGAGGTGCCCCCCCCCTTCCGCCGCTTACTGGAGTCGTCGGCAGGGGCGGAAGCGATCGGGTCCTCCTCCGTGCTGGGTATAGAGACAAGTAAGGCTAAGATGGCCGCCACCCGTCTCTATACCATAGCAGGGCGGAAGCAACGTCAAAACGTCACTTCCGCCCATACCTCTTAAAGGAACATTTTCCAAATGTCATTTTTTAAATTACATTTTTATTTTTTATTTTTATTTTTTGCATTTAAGTCCAAATATGAGATCTGAGGACTTTTTGACCCCAGATCTCATATTTAAGAGGACCTATCATGCTTTTTTTCTATTACAAGGGATGTTTACATTCCCTGTAATAGGAATAAAAGTGAGCCAATTTTTAAAAAATAAATAAATAAAATCAAGAAAAAAAATAAGAAAAAAAATAAATAATTTTTAAAACGCCCTGTCCCGACGAGCTTGCGCGCAGAAGCGAACGCATACGTGAGTAGCGCCCGCATATGAAAACAGTGGTCAAACCACACATGTGAGGTATCGCCGCAATCGGTAGAGCGAGAGCAATAATTATAGCCATAGACCTCCTCTGTAACGCAAAACATGCAACCTGTAGAATTTTTTAAACGTCGCCTATGGAGATTTTTGAGGGTTAAAGTTTGATGCCATTCCACGAGCGGGCGCAATTTTGAAGCGTGACATGTTAGGTATCAATTTACTTGGCATAACATTATCTTTCACAATATATAAAAAAATTGGACTAACTTTACTGTTGTCTTATTTTTTTATTCAAAAAAGTGAATTTTTTCCAAAAAAAGTGCATTTGTAAGACCGTTGCGCAAATACGGTGTGAAAAAAAGTATTCCAACGACCGCCATTTTATTCTCTAGGGTGTTAGAAAAAAATTAATATATAATGTTTGGGGGTTCTAAGTTTTTTTCTAGCAAAAAAAACTGTTTTAAACATGTAAACACCTAAAATCCAAAACGAGGCTGGTCTGCTTGCAGGTTTAATGTAATGTCGGGTCCCGGCAATATGGATGAAAATCAGTGAGACAAACGGCATGGGTACCCCTCCCCCAGTCCATTACCAGGCCCTTTGGGTCTTGTGTGGATATTAAGGGGAACCCCGCACCTAAATTAAAAAAAGAAAAGGCCTATATACTCTGAACAGCAGTATACAGGCGGTGCAAACAAGACAGGGACTGCAGGTTTGTTCTTATGTAGAATCTGTTTGTAATTTGGAATAATTTTGTAAGTGTAGCTCCAGCCAAAAAATCTATTTTAAATATTGGAAAACGAAGGGTTATCACCCCTGTAACATTTGTTTTGCTGTCTATGCCCCTGTTCAGCAGATTTCACCTCACTTTCTGTCCCAATGACAATTGGATTTTGAAAATTTGGGGTTTTTAAGGGAAACAGGGATTGGTGATAAATTAGTGGAGGAGACACCTTTTTCCCATATTAACTCTTACAGGAGAGAATTTCCCTTCCTAGGGGCTGATTCCTAGGGGTAGATTTCCTTTCACTTCCTGTTGTCTCCCTCGTTTGTAAGTAGGAGTCGTTTGTAAGTCGGATGTTTGAAAGTAGGGGCCTGCCCTATATACTCTGCAGAAAATTGGGCCTTAGGTGTTGGTGGTACCAGAACACTGTAATGGCCTGTACACACGCTCGGATTTTCCGATGACTAGTTCCGTCGGATAATTTCCGTCGGAATTTGTCCGATGCTGGTGTTGCGTACACACGGTCGGACAACGTTGTCGGAATTTCCGGTCTTCAAGAACGCTGTGACGTAAGTCGTCTTCCACGAGACTAGAAAAGGGAAGTTCAGCACCACGTCCGGCACCCGTTGGGCTCCTTCTGCTGATTCTGTGTTTATCGCGTGTTAGTAGAAGTTTGGGGACTTACGATTCGCGCTTCTCAGTTTTCTGACTCAGATCGTTACTGCTCTTCAGTTTGTGCTTGTCGTGCGTATCTGTTTATTAGTGCGTGTAGTCAGTTCGCATTTGTTGGTCATTGCGGCCTATATCTTGATATAGGACGCTTTGATTCTCACTGCTTATTGTCTGCTCGTTTCTGGTATTCATTTAGTTCTTTCAGGCCTTGCTGTTTATCGGTGCTTTCTGTTTGTCCGTTCTGACCAACCGACCGTTTGTGAGCGATGTTTCCTGTACGTACTCGTCGCCGAGTTTGTGCTTGGTGTCGGGCTTTTAGCTTTGAGCCAAGACCCGTCCATGAACATAGCGAGGAGGAGTATGTGGACCAAGCTTCAGCGTGACAAATTCTCGCACATGCCTTTGCTTCGTGAGATCCGGGAGAATAATCCTGATGATTTCAGGAACTTTCTCCGGATGATGGACCCCGTTTTTCACCGTCTTTTGGCTTTGCTGACCCCTTTTATCAGCCGGCAGGATACCTGCATGAGACAAGCCAGAGGCTTGTTGCCACGTTGAGGTACTTGGCGACAGGGAGAAGCCTTCAGGATCTGAAGTTCTCCACAGGTATCTCTCCCCAGGCTCTGGGAATCATTATTCCAGAGACCTGTTCTGCCATAATCCAGGTCCTGCAGGAGGACTATATTAAGGTAACATTTCTCCTTTACTATTCCCTTCTATGTATGCTCTGTTTGCTAATGTCTTGTATTTGTGACCTCCTTCCCTAATTACCATGATTGCAATATTCTCTAATATGCTGTGCCCCTTTTGTCCTTCATGCATTTTTGCCTTCGCTTACCTCCCCAGCATGCTCTTCTGGCCCAATAGACACCTATGGCCTAGTCACTTAAGCAATGTATTTTGTCTGCTCCATAGTATTGTTTTCCCCCAAACACCCCCTAAAATATGCACAAATGTTTGCTGTGTGTTTGACTTCATGCAGAGTCCCTTTGACTTTTTTTTTTTTTTGGGGTGCCAAACTCAACTGCTCTGTCAGATGCTACCAATCCTCTATCTGCTGGCTTTGCCGAGCTCAATATACACTATATACCTACCTCTTTATAGTGGTCATATTTAGGGATGAGTTCAACAAAGCATGTAGTGCAAGGGGCTGGCTCAATACTTTACAATGTTTTTTTTAGATGTTTTTTTGTATTCTCCTCCTATTATTAGCTTGATAGGTAATTGCAGAATGTCAAAATGTGCTTCCCTTTATTTTTTTTGTTTTGGGGGGGGGGGGGGGGGATTAGGAAGCTTCTTTTATCTTTCCTGTGGGCTGCCAATAGTGTTAAGTAAGGAGGGTCTGGCCAAACTAGCACACATTATTGAGCCATTTGGCTATCAATGAATTGGAGAGGGTTACCTGTCCAATCCCCCCCCCCCCCAAACCCATAGTTATTGTCAATGGCCCATCAGAAGTGGGGGGGATTTATGGGGGGTGAGTAATCTGCTAAGGGGACCTTGTACTTTGGGGTGCAAATACTTTCAAGGTTCCAATTTAAGTCTGATCTTGTTCCAAGATGTTAGTGTCTAATCTGCTTGCAATGTTTATGTGCAAAGTGACACATTTTTTCTTCTTGTTTGACTCCACAGTTCCCTTCCATGCCACAGGAATGGCAGACTGTGGCCTCCCACTTTGCCAGCCGTTGGGACTTTCCTAACTGCGGAGGTGCAATTAATGGGAAACACGTCCGCATCGTCCCACCCCCCAACTCGGGGTCATACTATTATAATTACAAGGGGTTTAATAGTGTAGTGATGTTGGCGGTGGTGTCGGCGACATACGAGTTTTTGTATGTGGACGTGGGGATGAATGGCCGGATCTCGGATGGTGGTGCCATTGCGCACACGGAGTTCTACTGGCGTCTCCAAAGTGGCAGTCTGTGCTTGCCACCTCCAGAGGAGAATGCTGAAGGACTCCCCTTCGCCTTGGTCGCGGATGAAGCGTTTGCACTGACAACCCATCTGATGAGGCCCTTCCCGATGAGGACCCTCACCCCAGACCAGAGGGTCTTCAATTACAGGCTGTCGAGAGCCCGCATAGTGGTGGAGAACACCTTCGGGATCCTGGCCAGCCGCTTCCGCCTCTTTTTGACGGCTATTAACTTGGCGGAATATAAACTCAACCACATAGTTCTTTCCTGCTGCATATTGCACAACTTTCTCAAAAGACATAGCAGCAACTATGTTGTGCCCGTTGGCCCGGATGTGGATGGGCCTTCCAATGCCGACCTCACAGCCCTTCAAGCTGCACATCCTGGCTTGCCCCCTCTAAATGCCCGCGAGGTCCGCGAGAGATATATGGACTACTGTGTGGGTAGGGGGGCCATTGCTCTGCCTGACGATGTGTGAGAGGCATTTTTTAATAAATATATTTTTTAACCAGACCTAGGATTTCTTGTCATTTACTGCTTGTGTTTCTTGTAGGTGTGTTCTAGCTTATTTGTCTTTTAAATTTGGGCCTTTTATCTTCAACAGTGGAAATGCACTTTCTGGGCAAAAGGAGGTTACAGTCTCTTCTTCCCAAAAATAATCTTCTCATGTTGTGTGTGTGATACCTAATATTTTGTCTAGATAAGGTTTGTAGTGCATAACTGACACCCAAAATACTACTTTTCATCACCATGACAGAAATGTGTGTATTCCCGAAAATGGTGTGCTACGTGTTTTATTACAAAGCACTGTGGGTGTCATTTACAAAAGCCAAATCCACTATGCACTACAAGTGCACTGCAAAAGTACCCTGGAAAATACACTTGCAGTGCAAACTGGAATAGCCTTTAGTAAATAACACCCATTGTCACCAAAATCATTTACTTTTGACATAATAATTCTTTTGTGTTTTGAAATAAGGAAGCCACACATTTTTTAAATGTAAACATTTTACTTACAACACATTCACAAGTGCCTTTCAAAAATGCTTTTGGAAACTGAAAAGATCTTTGTTCTTTAGAACATTGTTTACTAACATTGCGCGTTTGGGAAAACCAGGCATGTAGCAAAACATAACAGACTGAACATAGGCACTTGCAAAGTTCAACTTTCAAAAGTGAAGACAAGATCAGACATGACTATATGTTCAAAGTGTGTTTGATCGTGCCTTCATCACATGGGGTGTCACCCCTGGAAAAGTGAAATTTAGAACATGCACACAATTTGGGTATCAAAATGGGCATTTGATGGTAAAAAACATGCCTAGAATGGTCAAATGTGCACTCTCCCATCATGGGGATCAATGGACGTGTTTTGGGGGGGCAACCCCTTCACCTCACCCACTTTAGTAGTTAGTAAAGTGGTTGTACCCCCAAAACGTTGTCATTCATCCACCATGATGGGAGCTAGCACATGTTGACACAATGTGTGCATCTTCCAAATTTGGCACAGTTATTAGGTTATTAAGTTAAAATTTTTGTGAGAAACAGCCACAAATGTGTGATAATTACTTTTTTCAGATTTTCGCTAAAACATCAATGATGTTCTTCATTTTTTGTCATTGATGTTTTTCTTGATCTCATCTAGATCTCTATTGCACACCATTATCTCCCCGATGAGTACGTGTGCACTTTCAGTGATAAAGTGCTATTCTTCTTCCACAACATCCACATAACCTAAAAAAAAACACAAAACAAAAAAAAATGGCTATTGTAAAAGAGGCAGGCATACATTGATTAGCTTACCAGTAGCTGGGTTCTCCCACACTCACCTGTTGTGGTGACAAGTTCTCCAAGTTCGATGATCTCTCCTTTCTCCTCCTCCTCTGCTTCTGGTGTTGGTATTTCCCCTTCTTTGGGAGGTGTGGGTTTCCTGGTGTCCTCAGACGTCCCGAGTCTTAGCTCCCCTATGAGAATGTACAAAAGGAATATTTAGCACAACAATCTATTGAGGGCAGAAATAGGAAATGTCAAACATTGCTTGGAAGTGACGGACAATAGTTGTTTGTGGCCAGGTTCAAATGACAACAACATTAATGTAGTCACTTTGTAAAGGTGCAACACTTACTACCTTTTTGGTTGAAGTTTGTCAGATGGAGACACCCCTATAGTATCCACTGGAGCACATGTGTGGAACAACATAATAAAAAGGGGGTTTGGGTGTCCCAGTACTAGTGCTCTAGAGTCCAGATGGGTAAACAGCTACTGAGTGACTTCTCCTTTACATTGAGGAAATTTGCTTTACATTCTTGATGACATCTCTATTGACAACAAACTTCCTTTCACTAAAAACTTCACCAAACATCGTATTATAAGTGGCCGAACGATCAAGGTTGAGTACGATCGAATGGACACACGAACATGAAAGTGGCCATTTTCAAATGTACAACATTGAAAAAATCAACCACATGGAGCAGTATGCAAGCAAGAAAAAAAAAACACAAAACACGACAGCTACTTACTTTTTCTGATCGGGCTCCCTAAGTTTCAGGTCTGACCAGCGTTTCCTCAGTTGTTCCTTGGATCGTTGTACCCCAAAATTATTGTACAGCCTCCTCACAACTTTAGACATGATCTTGGCCTTTCTGACATTTGGGTTGAGGTAAGGCCCATACTTCCCATCATAGTCGCTCCTCTTCAATATGTCCACCATCTCCAACATTTCTCCAAAAGACATATTGGAGGCCTTAAATTTAAGCCTCCGGGATCGGGACGTTTCTGCCTCCGGCTTTTCCTCGTCCTCCTCCTCGTTGCTGTAATATTTAGGGCGCACCTGCTGTGTCCCCGCCATGTGCTCTCCCCACTGCCCCGTAAAGAGAAGGGGTGGGGAATAGACGAGAAATATCGTCAGGGGTGGGCGGAGTTTCACGCATGCGCACTGTATATAAAACGTCACACGCGTGTGTCGTAGCGACGATCTGTGAGCCAAGGGGAGAGAGAGCTGACGCACGAGACGAGCGCTAGAACGAAGGTACAATTTGAACTTGGTACATCACTAGCCTAGACTGCTTAGACCTTGAGGCTTATTTATGGAGAAGATTAGGAGAGTTTAGCCTGACATTATTTAGTGTTTTGTGTGGTGTTGTGTCTTGCAGAGAAGATGTATGGCTTCAATGACGTCAGTTTTCTCCCCCTCTTTATTGATAAATATCGGGAATTGACCCTTTTGTGGCAGGCAAAACACCCGGAATACAGCAACAAACCAAAGAGGTACGCAGCGATGAAGAAACTTCTTGAATTTTAAAGCCGGTGATCCCCAAGGCAACCATTGAGAAGTTAAGAACAAAAATTGTCAGCCTGAGGAGTACGTATTTCAGGGAGCGCAATAAGGTCCTGAAGTCCCAAGCATCTGGAGCTGGAGCAGATCAGGTCTATGTCCCCAGGCTCTGGTTCTACGACAGGCTCCATTTTCTCAAAGACCAGGCTGATGTCAGGGAGTCACTCTCGACTCTTTCTTCCACGCGTCCTTCCACGCATGCCACCCCTGATGAGGCTTCCGAGGAGCAACCTGGGCCTTCCAGTCAGGAAGAGGTGGAGGAGCCCAGCTTGAGCCAGGTATAGTAGTTTTGTACCCATTTTTGTGAAAAATGAATGATGTTCACTTAATTCAGGATCCCCAATTGCTTATTTCCTAACGTGTTTGACATATCAACAGACAGTAGTGTTGGAGACATTTGGGGCAAGAATCTAAACTGCTGGGCTGAGAATTGTATGGTTTTCTATTTGTAAACATTTTGCAACAGTCAATAGATGAAAATTGTGTGTGTTTGATGAACAAATAACTCAAACTATGTCCCCTTTTCATACACAGGAAGACCTCAGCCAGGAGGTGGCTGTGGAATGTGGCAGTCAGGAGGAGGCAGGGGTTAGTGGCAGCCAAGAGGTGGGTAGGCCTAGGAGCCTGACTGTATCCCAAGTCCCTTCCCTCCGCCTTCCCTACAAAAGGGCCAGGAAGGGGGTGGATGTAGGGGAGTCAGCGCTCCGGCTGATAAGAGAGGCTTCAGCGTCACTACATGCCACACCCACCTACGAGGAGGCCTTTGGCTCCTTGGTTGCCACTAAACTCAAGGATATGGAGGCGGGGCAACGCAGCATGTGTTAGGAGGTCATCCTCAAGGTACTAAATAAGGGGGTGGCTGGGGAGATGACCCCAGCAACACATGTTTGCGAGAGTCACCATGCTCTGCCTCCTCCTCCTTCTGCCACACCTCCAGCACCACAGCCACAGCGTGCAAGGAAGCGTGGAAGGAAGACCAGAGTGTGACGACCTGGATTCAGTCTGGTCTGAGAGAAGATGGAGCCTCTCGTATGACCAGAGCCTGGGGACCTAGATGGCATCTGCTGCAGTTCCAGGTGTTTTGGGCTTCAGGACCAGATAGCACTCCCTTATTAAGATACGTACTCCTCAGGCCACCAATTTTTGAACATAAAAAAATGATGTTTGCCTTGGGGGTCCAAGGCTTTGCAAATTTCCCAAGTTTCTCCATTGCTGCGTTCCTCTTTGGTTTGTTGCTGAGACCTAAATAATGGTATTTTTGATTTCAAGAAATCCTTGCCTATATGTTTTACTTTTCAACAATGACAGTTTATTTGTGAGTAGGCAGGTACATTTCACAAATCATAAAGTCCAATTAACAAGGGGCACCAACAACAAACAACCTCCTAGTGAATTTAGGCTACAAATACAAATGATAATAATGGTGTTTGGATAAGTTGAGACAAACAACCCCCCTCAAAAAAAAAAAAAGTAATAAAGGAAATATGTATTAAAAAAAAAAAAAAAAAAATGAAATGACAAATCCTCCAAAAAATATAAAAAACATTCTTAAGATCTGACGAATAAAAAACATCTAGCCAATAAATCATGCAAAAGAATAAAGAAAGAAGTTTGTGAGAAGTCAGTGTGAATAGGAGCAGCTAAAACACGTCATTCTTCTTGCATTGTAAAGAAAAAGAGAATGCGCTGCATTAAACACATTTTAACATTGCAGCGTGACGAATGTGCTGTGTCGATTAGGAACGGTAGTTTTACCTGACCGAGCGCTTCCGTCACAGAATTTCTTCTGAGCATGCGTGGCACTTTGTCCGTCGGACTAGGCTACACACGATCGGAATTTGTGTGATCGGACTTTGTTGTCGGAAAATTTGAGAGCTGGAGATAAAACTTTGTCCGTCGGAAAATCCGATGGAAAATGTCCGATGGAGCCTACACACGGTCGGAATTTCCGACAACATTATCCGATAGGACATTTTCCATCGGAAAATCCGACCGTGTGTATGGGGCTTAAGCCCTCACAGTTACTCTTGGTGGGCGCTGGAACGGGCCCTGCTGTGAAATATTATATCAAGAATTGTAATTACATGCCCCTGTGGAACAGGGTCAGAAAAATTGGGCTTTAGTTGCTGGTGCCACAACACTGCAACCCCTCACAGATACTCTAGTTGAGTGCAGGAATGAGCCCTGCTGCAAAATATTACAGCAAAAATTGTAATTACACGCCCCTGTTAAACAGGAGCAGAAAAAATTGAGATTTAGGCACTGGTGCTGGTGCCACAACACTGTAACCCCTCACAGATTCTGTTGTTGAGTGCAGGAACGAGCCCTGCTGTGAAATATTAGATTTAAAAATTGTAATTACGCGCCCTTGTTAAACAAGGGCAGAAATTGGGCTTTAGACACTAGTGCTGGTGCCACAACACTGCAACACCCTACAGATACTCTAGTTGAGTGCAGAAACAAATATTACAGCAAAAACTTTAATTACACGCCCCTGTTAAACAGGAGAAAAATTGGGCTTTAGACACTGGTGCTGGTGCCCAGAACCAAAAATGTTCTTAGAAGCTATCAACATGAACATTGAGGAGGAATAGGATAGTCATTCGGCATAACAGGATAGTCAGTCAGCATCAGCATAGACAGTCTTCAAGGGATCTCACATTCATAAAAAAAATATTCAGTTACATCAGCATCAGGTGCTTGGTAGCTGGTGATCCAAGACTGATTCATTTTTATGAAGGTGAGCCGATCAACCGAGTCAGTGGACAGGTGCCCTCTGTGATCGGTTACAAAGCTTCCAGCGGCACTAAATGTGCATACTGAAAGAACGCTGGATGCAGGACAGGCCAGTAGCTCAATTGCAAACTGTGCAAGCTCTGGCCAGTGATCCATCCTCAAGACCCAGTAACCCAGTGGATTTTCTGTTGGAAAGGTCTCTAAGTCTGATCTTGCCCCTAAGTATTCCTGCACCATGTACAACAGACGCTGGCAATGGCGAGCCAAACAGGGCACATGGGTAAAGTGTCCCTGTCGGAGGGCGGAGAGGAGGTTGGTGCCATTGTCGCAAACCACCATCCTTGGCTGAAGCTGGCGTGGCATCAACCACCTCTGAGCCTGCCCCTGCAGAGCTGACAGAATCTCTGCCCCAGTATGGCTCCTGTCCTCTAAGCAGACCAACTCAAGCACCGCATGGCATCTTTTTGCCTGAGTACTTGCGTAGCCTCTAGAACGCCTACGGAGCACCGCTGGTTCTGAGGAAAAAATCTGCACAGGAACAGGCCATAGAGGAAGAAGAAGAGGAGGGGGTGGAGGAGAGAGGTGTGGCAGAATCACCACTATCAGCATTTTGAAGGGGGGTGGCGGAACAAGCTCCAACAATACTGCATCCTGTCCTGCATTCTCCCCAGCTGCCAGCAGGGTTACCCAGTGCACCGTGAAAAAAAGGTAACATCCCTGTCCATGCCTGCTGGACCATGAGTCAGCGGTAATATGCACCTTACCGCTGACCGCCCTGTCCAACGATGCAAAGACATTGCCTTCCACATGTCGGTATAGAGACGGAATTGCCTTACGAGAAAAAAAAGGCGTTTGGGAACCTGCCACGGAGGTACTGCACATTCCGCAAATTCTCGAAAGAGGGCAGAGTCTACCAGCTGAAAAGGCAGCAGTTGGAGTGCTAGCAATTTAGCCAAACTAGCATTCAGCCGCTGAGCATGTGTCACGTACCTGGTGGTAGAGTCTGGTATGCAGAGGGAGGCCTCTCTTACACCTCTGTCTCGAGGCTCCTGATAGAGCAGACAGGAGGCGCAGGAGTGCAGAGTCGCACGAGTGCCTGGCAAGGTTGCAAGTAGACGAGCTGGACCGGAACTGCAGCAGGAACTGGAATGGACTCGGGAGCAGCTGTCACAAAGGAAGCTGAAGCTCAGGCAGGTGCAGGCAGATGGACTGGAAGCAGCGGCACACAAGTCCAAGCAAGTGAACACTGGAGCAGGGTCAGGTGCAGGCAGGTTCGGCAAGAGGCTGGCAGCGAGGTAGCAGAAGGAGCAGGCAGAAACGTAGTCAAACAGGCCGAGGTCAGATGCAGGCGGATAGCAGGAGTTGTCAGGAGCAAGCCGGGTACGGTCAACTGGAGCAGGATACAGGCAGACGACAATCAGGGGTCTCAGGTAAACGCTGTAGACCAGACAGCACCGGTGAAAGGGAACAGGGAAGTTTAAATAGACTATGGCGCCAGAAGCGTCACCATGCGCGCCCGCGCGCGCCAATGCCAGCATTCTGTATAACACTAGTGCACATGCGTGAGCGAGTGAGCATAGGTGCAGGTGCGCGCATAGGTGCGCACACACGCGCAGTTGTGCGCATAGGTGCGCGCAAACGCGCCCGTGCAGCCCTTCTCAGTGGAACATGGTCGCCATCTTGGTTGCTGGTGTGCCCTTCCTGACATTGCCCCCTCCCAATGGGCA
Organism: Lithobates sylvaticus; assembly: GCA_028564925.1. Taxonomy (NCBI): domain Eukaryota; kingdom Metazoa; phylum Chordata; class Amphibia; order Anura; family Ranidae; genus Lithobates; species Lithobates sylvaticus. Next base: position 188,212,529 of record CM053028.1, read on the forward strand.
GCCTCCGGATGCCCAATCGGGCCAACTTCAAAGGATGGGATCTCTTGAATGCCTGAACAAGTCTTTCAGCGTGGATATTATCCTCTGGTTCCCATGAGTTTTCCTCCGGGCCATACCCTTTCCATTTGACAAGATACTGGATCTGGTTTCTTCTTTTCCTACAGTCCAGAATTGCCTCGACTTCAAATTCTTCTGTCCCTTCAATTAATATTGGTTCAGGTGGGCCCGTATTCCGACCAAGAAATGGATCAGGGGTCACGGGTTTTAACAAAGCCACGTGAAAGACAGGGTGTATCTTAAAGGAATCTGGCAGTTCTAGCTAGTAGGCCACATCGTTGATCTTCCTCCTTACCGGGAAGGGTCCCATGAATTTAGGACCTAACTTTTTAGAAGGGCAGTCTAGTTTTAGGTTTGCTGTGGATAGCCAAACCCGATCACCAGGTTCCAGTATTAACTCTCCCCGTCTCTTCTTATCAAAGACCTGTTTGTTACGTTCTTGAGTTTTAGCCATAGTTGTTTGCAACAGTTCGTTATTGGCATGAAAGAAATTTACAGTTTCAAGGACAGCAGGTACAGAGCATTCCGGAAAGGTATTGGTCAGAAATGATGGGTTAAATCCGTAATTAGCAAAGAATGGGGACTGTTTTGTGGCAGAGTGGGTGAAATTGTTATAAGCGAATTCCGCTAAATGAAGTAATGCGGCCCAGTCATCTTGTGAAAATGAGGAAAAACAATGTAAATATTGCTCAAGGGTCTGGTTAGTCCTCTCTGTTTGCCCGTTTGTCTGGAGATGATACATGGAAGAAAAGGTTTCCCAAGGTTTCGCATAGTGACCTCCAGAACCTTGAGGTAAATTGTACCCCTTGGTCCGACACAATGTTTGCTGGGACTCCGTGGAGTCTAACAATTTCCTTCACAAAAATTTGAGCTGTTTCCAGGGCAGATGGGGTACCTTTCATGGGCAGGAAATGGGCCATTTTGGACAATCGGTCTACCACCACAAAGATGGTGGAAAAAACGTCTGATGGGGGAAGTTCCACAATGAAATCGATTGATATATCCTTCCAGGGTCTTTCCGAGACTGGTAGTGGTTTTAGCAAACCCCATGCTTTGGTTTTACTGTTCTTGTTCCGTATGCATACGGTACAGGACTCTACATAGCCCTTACAGTAGTTTTCAACTTGGGGCCACCAGAATGTGCGCTGCACAAGTTCGGTAGTTTTACTGATCCCGAAATGTCCGGCTAGCCTGTGGTCATGACACAATCCTAGGACAGAAACACGTAGACCAGGGGTGCCCAACCTTTTGAAGAGCGAGGGCCACTTAAGCAACTTAGTAACCAGTCGCGGGCCACAATGAGCGGAGTGGGCAGATGACAGGTCCGATTCCACTCTGCATATGCAGAGTGGACACAGACACAGCCCATTCAACTCTTTGGGCCCTCTGATCCGATCAGATGGAAGGGGACGGATCCACTTCTGTTTTTTTAGTAGATTGGATCTGATGTAGGCGGGTGTAAACGGACACAAGTCTGTTTTCATCTGCCGCTCTATAGAGGTGAATAGAGGGTCCGATTGGGTTGGACCGATCGTGTAAAAGGGGCCTAAGGCTGCTTTTACACTGATGGTTTGTGGTCTACCCACGCCGCATGGGCAGCACAGTTCACCTGTGTTTTTCCTGTGGGTTAGCTGCACTTTGCCATACAATTCTATTATATCATGCATGTTTGGTGCACTTTCTGAAAGTCCCCAACCCACAGGTAAAACCAGAAGTCTGTGGCTCAGTGCAGGTAACCCGCAGGTGCACCTGCGGATCAGTTTAAAAGCAGCCCAGTAACCCCTGCAGAACAGATATGCCCTTACATAGACTGTGATTTTAATGAGTTCCATTCAGTTATCGCCAGCTGCTGCTGTCCCAGGCAGAGCGCATTTGGTATCACTCCGCCTATGACAGGAGCCGGCGCTATACAGGAAGCATTGGCTTATGCGGCTCTGCTCTGCAGGTGCTTGCTTCCTCTACCGTCGGCTTCTTTCACAACACTGATGCTCTGGGATGGTGGGTCGGCACTCTGCAATCTGGGCTTGCCAACCTGCCTTCCCAGGGGAAGAGGTCGCGGGCCACATCAGAGGGCTCCGCGGGCCACATGTGGCCCCCGGGCCACTGGTTGGGCACCCCTGACGTAGACTTTCTGGTATGAATATTTTTTCCTTGTGCCACAGCAGACCATCCCTGGTCTGCAGTGTTATTCCTGGCAGTGGAGGGATATTCACAGAAGACTGTTTAATTTGTGACAGCAGGTCTCCCTGAAGCAGTAGAAAGTTCTCAGAAGACAGGATTGTGTCAGGCGGTGCAGATTCCCCAGATTCGGAGAACATACGGGAAAGTGCGTCAGGTTTGGTGTTCTTAGATCCTGGCCTGTAAGTGAGATGGAAAGAGAACCTGGAAAAGAAGAGTGCCCATCTAGCCTGGTGTGGTCTGAGTCTCTTGGCAGTTCTCAGGTATTCCAGGTTCCTGTGATCCGTATAGATTAGAATCGGGTGTGCTGCCCCTTCTAAGAGGTATCTCCACTCCTCTAATGCATTCTTAATGGCCAGGAGTTCTCGATCCCCGACGTCATAATTCCTTTCAGAGTTTGACAATTTGCGGGAGAAAAGGGCAACAGGGTGTAACAGGGCCTTGGGTCCCTGTCTTTGGGATAGAACTGCTCCGACTGCCGTTTCTGATGCTTCCATTTCCAACACATAGGGTAATGCTGGGTCGGGGTGCTTCAGGACTGGTGCGGAAGTGAACAACTTTTTAAGGGTTTCAAAAGCCTTTTGAGCTTCAGGTGACCACTGAACACGGATGCCTTGCTTTGTCAATTGTGTGATTGGAGATATGATGGCTGAAAATCCCCTGATGAATTTACGATAAAAGTTTGAGAATCCGACAAAGCGTTGAATGCCTTTCTTGTCCACTGGGGCTGGCCAGTCTAGAATGGCAGTGACCTTTTGTGGGTCCATCTTGACACCTTCGGTAGAGAGAATTAGTCCCAAAAATTGGATGCTTTGTCACTCGAACTCTCACTTCTCTGGTTTAGCATATAGCCCCTGTTGCCGTAATCTACCCAGTACGTTCTTGACATGCCTGTGATGGTCAACAAGGGAAGAAGAGAAAATTAAGATATCGTCCAGGTATACTACAACGAACAAGTCTAGATAATCACGGAAAATGTCATTAATGAAGTGCTGGAACGTGGCTGGGGCATTGCATAGGCCGAACGGCATCACCAGGTATTCAAAATGCCCGAATCGGGAGCGAAACGCCGTCTTCCACTCGTCTCCTTACTGGATCCGTACCAAATTGTAAGCCCCTCTGAGATCCAGTTTTGTAAATATGGTTGCTGCTCCCAACCTCTGGAACAATTCGGGCACCAAGGGCAGAGGATAACGTTTTTTGACCGTAACTTTATTGAGTTCACGATAGTCTATACATGGGCGTAGGGTGTGGTCTTTCTTCTCCACAAAGAAAATACCCGCTCCTGCCGGGGAAGTAGAGGGGCGGATGAAGCCTCTCTTGAGATTATCTTCTATATAGTCCTTCAGAGCAGCAAGCTCCAATTCAGACAGTGGAAAATCCTTCCGAAAGGGACCTCAACCCCCGGGAGGAGCTCGATCGGGCAGTCATATGGCTGATGATGGAGTCTCAGCTCCCTTTTTGCTGAACACATCTAGAAAGTCATGATATGCAACAGGTACAGATAAGCAGATTTCAGCATCAGAGTCCAGACATAATAGAGATGGCGGGCCTGGTGGGACCTCCGGCAAGCAGTGTTGCAGGCAGTAGGGTGAATGGAACTTGACTTTCCCCTCGGCCTAGTTGATAAGAGGATTATGTGCCTGGAGCCACAGCATACCAAGGATTACTGGAAACAGGGGAGATGCGATGGCATCCAGGCGTAGCAGTTCCTTGTGATTACCGGCTATGACAACAGGTAAAGGTATAGTCTCTTGAGTCACTAGTCCAGATGTAATGGCAGACCCATCGGCCAGATGTACTGAGAGTCCCTGGGCCCTGGGTTGCAAAGGGATTTGGTGTCTTGTAATGAAAGATAAGTCCATAAAACAGCTACAGGCACCAGAGTCAATTATAGCGGGAACAGGAATACATCTTCCCGGAAGCTGTAATACAATGGTGAGAGCCAGATGAGTTGGCAAGGTGGGTGTGCTGGCAGAGAAGATAGTTTGGCCCTTACGGATCTTGGCTGGACATATTCTCACATAATGTCCTGGTGTCCCACAATACAAACAGAGGTTTTCGTGTCGTCAGCGTAGACGCTCTACGAAGGAAAGTGGGGGACGGAGCATGCCGAGCCGCTTGGGCTTAGAGGTATCAGGTGTGAGTGCAGCAGGAGCAGAGGACATCAGGTTACTGGGGTTGGAGGCATGGGACAACTTTCAGGCCGAATAGGGTGGCCTTGTTGCTTTTTCAGATCTCCGTTCTCGCAACCGGCGATCAATTTGGATGGCCAGATTAATTAAAGAGTCCAGAGAATGGGGAATGCCAACTCGGGCCAACTCGTCCTTCAGAGGTTCAGAAAGACCAATGCGGAATTGGTGGCGGAGAGCAGCATCATTCCAGCTGGTATCGGAACTCCAGTGCCTGAAATCAGAGGCATAGTCCTCGGCCGCTCTGCGACCTTGCTGGAGGGCATGTAATGCTGCTTCCGCAGATGAAGTCAGCTGGGGATCCTCATAGAGCCAAGCCATAGAGTCAAGGAAGATACTTAGGCAGTTCAGGGAATCGGCTCCTTGTTCCAGCAGGTGGTGAGCCCATGACTGGGGCTCGCCCCTTAGCAGAGAGATGACAAACCCAACTTTAGTGAATTACAGAGAGAAAGTGCGTGGCTGCAAGGTGAAGTAGAGTTCACAAGCACTGCGAAATGTCCGAAATTTACTGCAGTCACCAGTGAAATTCTCCGGTGCGGGAACCCTGGGTTCTGGAGGTAGCATTGCTACTGCAGTGGCAACTCCATGTGGGGCTGTTGTAGGTGAGGAAAGAGCCTGGACTCGTTTTTCCAGTCGGGTATATGCTTCTTGTGTGATTTCAACAGCCTGGGTGAGGTCTGCGAGATGTAGGCAGAATCCTTCCATGGGAGAGGCTCCCTGCACAGACTCAGGAATGGCTGTCTGGTACTGTCACGTACCTGGTGGTAGAGTCTGGTATGCAGAGGGAGGCCTCTCTTACACCTCTGACTCGAGGCCCCTGATAGAGCAGACAGGAGGCGCAGGAGTGCACGAGTGCCTGGCAAGGTTGCAAGTAGACGAGCTGGACCGGAAACTGCAGCAAGAACTGGAATGGACTCGGGAGCAGCTGTCAGAAAGGAAGCTGAAGCTCAGACAGGTGCAGGCAGATGGACTGGAAGCAGCGGCACACAAGTCCAAGTAAGTGAACACTGGAGCAAGGTCAGGTGCAGGCAGGTTCGGCAACAGGGGGGCAGCGAGGTAGCAGGAGGAGCAGGCAGGGACGTGGTCTCAGGTACAGGCAGGTTTGGCAGCGGGCTGGCAGCGAGGTAGCAGAAGGAGCAGGCCGAAACGTAGTCAAACAGGCCGAGGTCAGATGCAGGCGGATAGCAGGAGTTGTCAGGAGCAAGCCGGGTACGGTCAACTGGAGCAGGATACAGGCAGACGAGAATCAGGGGTCTCAGGTAAACACTGTTGACCAGACTGCACCGGTGAAAGGGAACAAGGAAGTTTAAATAGACTATGGCGCCAGAAGCATCACTGTGCATGCGCACGCATGCCCGCGCGTCCGTGCGCACCAATGCCAGCATTCTGTGTAACACTAGTGCACATGCGTGTGCGAGTGAGCATAGGTGCAGGTGCGCGCATAGGTGCGCGCACACACGCAGGCATAGGTGCGCATAGGTGCGTGCAAACATGCCGTGCAGCCCTTCTCAGTGGAACATGGTCGCCACCTTGGTTGCTGGTGTGCCCTTCCTGACAGCATGTGGATGGCTGGGACCAAACTTCTTTTGCTGGTTTAGCAACTGGGGTAGGGAAATTTGCCTTCTACAATCGGACGTTGGTGTAGCGATAGCAGATTGCCCGCAAGTACTTGGCACACCTAATTCTACACCTTCATTCCTGTCAGTGCTGGTTTCTGAGAGGACTGAAGGTATAGTGGGGTTGGAGATCCCAGCTGATGAGGAGCAAGGAGAGGTCCGCCTTCCTCTGGTGTGGGTCTTTTAAGTACTGTTGCCAACGAACTGCATGGGAGCTCGACATATGTCTGGTCAAGCATGTGGTGCCCAAGCAGCTGCTGTTTTGGCCACACTTGATACAGTTCAGACATATGTTGCAAACAGCAACAGTGTGATCTGCTGCACACATCTCACACCAAAGAACTTTTGGAAAAACGTGCAGAGTCAGCAGCACCCTGCAAATGCGGAACTCTGCGGTGTGATGCAGTCGGCTGGCTGCCCTTAAGCTGGCCCCTGGAGGGCATCCTGCCTCGTTGGAAATATGCCTCCTCCTCCTCTCTTCTATCAGGCACCCACATAGAGTCAGTGACCTCATCATACCCTCCCTCCTCGCCACTGGAGCAAACCTGGCAGTATGCTGCATCTGGGGGAACATGACTGCCAGTTTGTTGTCCTTCTTGGACACCCCCTCTTCTCTCTGGGCTCACGTTACTGCCTTCATCCTCAACCTGGGTACCATCATCAGAGCCTTCAAAATGCTGCGCATCCTCCTGAAGCATGTACCCAACACTGTGGTAAAACAGTTCGGGGGACTCCTCAGGGCATGATGGTGGGGCTAGGGAAGGAGTGACTGATGACATGGCCGATGGAAAAGGCCACTTTGGCAGCTGCATTGGCAGACAAAGTACCCTGAGCCTGGGTGACAGAGGATAAGGAGGATGAGGATGGCTTGGTCATCCACTCTACCAACTCTTCTGCATGTTGTGGCTCAACACGGCCAGCTGCCGAAAAAAAGGACAAGCGTGCCCCAAGGCCACGTGCTGAGGATGCACCGTGTCCATGACCAGCACTGTTTGCTGTAGACACAGAGCCTGCTTGCCCTCTTTTAGTGGCCTGTGAGCGTCTGTCTCTCCTTGGTGGCCTTCCAGACATAATGTACAATTAGATTAGCAAAACAACACCTGAAGTTTACTAAAAACAGTACACCAGGAATGGCCTACAGTTTGGCTAGACTACAATGCAGTGGATATACATTTTATGAACTGCAGCTCAGTGAGTCACCTGCCTGGCTGAAGGTGTCTTTGAACACGCACTCAAGGAATGGCCTAGTTGGGTATAGGCTTGGCTAGACTATATATATATACAAGCCTGTATATATATATTAAATGCACTGCAGCTCAGTCACCCCTGCCTGGCTGAAGTATATTACAAACAATACACCAGGAATGGTCTGCAGTGCGATGAAGCTAAACTGTATACAGTATATATATATATAGCTATATATATATATATAGTATATATATATATATATATATATATATATATATATATATATATATACAAAGCCGGTATGTATATATATATATATATATATATATATATATATACTAAATACACTGCAGCTATCTCGCCCGCCTGCCTGAAGTATATTAGCGACAGTACACCAAGAACGGTATGAGATGAAGCTAAACTGTATAAAGTGTATATATATATATGTATATTATATATATATACAAACCGGGATGTGTATATATATATATATATATATATATATATATATATATATATATATATATATATATATATATATATATATATATATATATATATATATATAAAATACACTGCAGCTAACTGTCTCGCTCGCCTGCCTGAAGTATATTAGCAACAGTACACCAGGAACGGTCTGCAGTGAGATCTGGCTAAACTATATAGAGTGTGTGTGTGTGTGTGTGTATATATATATATATATATATATATATATATACACAAAACTGGGATATATATATATATATATATATATATATATATATATACACAATACACTGCAGCTATCTAACTGTCTCGCCTGCCTGAAGTATATTATCAACAGAACTCCAGGAATTGCCTGCCTGCTCAAACAAAATGAAATGATACTCTCTCTATCTCTCTCTGAACAAACGCCACCAACACACTACATGCGGGCGGCCTTATATAGTGTGGGGCATGTACTGCTGACGGTGCTGTGATTAGCCAAAACATGCGGATCATAGTGCATGCTTGGCCAATCATCAGCCAGCAATGCACTGCGATGACGCAGTGCATTATGGGCTGTGACGCGCCGAACAAATTTGGCGCGAACGGCCCATAATGTTTCGGAATTCGACAAACAAGCGAACGACCAATGTTCGAGGCAAACTCATGTTCGACTCGAACAGGCAGCCCATCCCTAGTAGTCAGTAATATTAATAACAATCTTGAAATATAAACAAGGGGGGCATCTAATAGCTCAACGCATTTCATGGCTATAACCACTCTTCAGGAGCAGATGTAAGATAGGAGTCTATAAAAGTATTAAAGATTACTATAAATTGTAGAATGTTATAGTAGGTCTGTCTATATGAGGAGGAGGGAAAAGGGATGGAAAAATAAACACCCAATTATACTTACTGTAGAATTCGATAATAATTTGTAGAAAACGATATACCACTACAGCCTACGAATTATCTCAATCTAGGTATTCCTTTAGTCTCTGTAGATTAGTTGTAATCATGACCAAAATTTAGAATTCGATAATAATTGTAGAAAACGATATACCACTACAGCCTACGTATTATCTCAATCTAGGTATTCCTTTAGTCTCTGTAGATTAGTCAGTCTGTTAAAACTATGAGCGCATGCTACTGTTAGTATCACAATAATACATTTAGTTATGAAACCAAACACACGGCTTAAGAATAATCAAATCTTATTTATTTCCCAAGGAAATAAGAAAGCTAACGTGTATTAAAAGGGGGTTACACAATTACATAACATACAGCAAGGCTACAATACAATGATATACTATACAGTTAAAATACAATATAATGATCTACTTAACACGATCCTCGCAGCTGGCCTCTCGATGGGATAAGAGGGTCAGTTGTGTGTGAAAACTCTTTTTGTCAAACACACCTCAAGCACAGCACCTCTCATTGCCCGGCCACCTACTTCCTTGGTAGACGCCTTCATTTATTCTGATCGTACTGCCACAAGTGGTCTCTGGGGGGCAGTGTCTGTCCAGAATTGCACTTAATCCGACTGCTGTCTAATCTTGGAATTTTGATCTCTGATAGCACACACCTTACTTAAATTAGCCTTTGTTTCGCACAGACAGATTGGAGCCGCCATTCATCACGTACAATAGCCTTAGACTCATGACAATATTAGGTATAACTGGCTACATTCCACAAGGGGTGGGTGTATCTTGTTCTGCGGGAAATTGTCCATGTATAGATGTGTGGATCCCAGCATATTGAATCCAACATATGCCGCTTTGCGCCTAAACAGGTGCATAACACCCTTCTTACGACCCAGCTCCTATTGAACAGTCCATAACTGTTTTCTCCCTGACATGCGTTTCCAAACCAGTACCCATAGAACAGCCCTTGACTTTCTTAACGCGTTGTGGTTTTCAACCTGTGCAGCAACAGCTCCTATGGAACAGTCCATAATGGTCTTATCGTGTCATGCTTTCCAACACGTGCCGCTTTGCCACTAAGTGACACACCACCATCCTTCTTCTGTGACAGCTTCCATATCACCCCTCTGTGTCTTTGGTATCTTCTCCTTTCTGGTATCTTCGGGATGAGATGCAGTACAGGCAAGGGGTGCTCATTCACTCACCATTCACCATCACACATTCAGGGTAACACATCACCCAGCTTTCCAACACAGAGTCTCGAGGAGGGCCTTTCGCCCATGTTACTAGCCTAAAATACACCTTTATCACACTACACCATAACATAAATCAACCCACTACCATAATATATACATATATACATATGACCCCTCAACTTGCGTATCCCGCTCCCAAGCTCCTATAACTCTTTGCTGAAAATACGGGTCGGAATTAGGCAGGTTTGTTCACAATGGCCATCCCTATCGCAATTCCGGCACGTCAGTGGTATTTCAGGGCTCTGAGCTGGCAGCAAAGCCTCTACCATATATGAAGAGACCTTACCGTCAATTCGTCCCTCCACTTGCATAGATAGATGCAAGACCTTCCTATATAAATGTCTAGTCCAACAACACATACCAATTTGAACCAATGACGAAACTGCAGCAATAATGAGTAATACCACAACGAGATGTATCAAATAATTCAAAACGCTGTTGGCCTTACTGGAATGTCCAAATATTACCTCCCACCAAGACCCTCCCACATCATTTTCTAATTGATGCACTACCTCCTTTATTTCATTTTGATTATGGTATATGGCTATAGTAGCATTAGCTCTCTCTTGCTGCAGCATCTTCATAAGGCTCTCATCTCTATCCCAATCTGCTAACCACTCCTGTATCTTCCTTCCCATACCAAGGTTCAGGGCTCTCAGATTAACAGGGAGGTTCTGGTTGACATCCACAGACAGATTGGCAATGTGCGGTATCACATAATTCCATTCCTGTGTCTGGATTTCAGAGACACCGCCAAAGGTACACCACACTCCTCTTGCTATTGTCAGGTTCACAGAACATCCTATTTCCATGACTAATGTTACATTAGTATCCTTTAGGACAAAGAAACAGACTCTCCCATGTCCCAAATAATACACCGGTGTTGCCTTCCCGACAATGTTCTCCCCATCCAGCACACAGAGTGACGCACCCTCCCAACATTTCTCATTTACTACCGTGCATTGGCCTGGCATACAAAGGATGTCATGGTCATGCCTCCGACAGAGGGAATTATCAACCTGCCTCCAGCTCCCATTCTCTCTGATCACATGTGGGTAATTTAGCCTCAGATGCAACAAAGTAGAATCCCCAGTCAGTAAGCCCATTGATATCACCGAATACACAGATTGAATCTGCACTTCTGTATACAGGATCAACGAAGAAGCATAACATCTCTCATAATCCAAATTCGTACATCCCATCCAGGCATTTGACCACCAACTTGGATTAGTGTAAGAGATGTGCTTTGGTAAAATCTTACTGAGCTGTGATGCTATTCATAAGGCCACTTCCCCCCATACAGGGACTGTACAATCAGTTTGATGTTGGTTAATAGTTCCGCCTGTCCCTGTGTGCATGCCAGAGCCCATGACATATTTTTGCCCTGTATCACCACATTATCCACCAACCTCTTAAAATGGCGTATAAAATCTTGAGCTACTTTTACCTGGGTATTTATGTGACGTTGTTGAATATTATCAAGAATGTCATTAATCTCTCTCTGAGCAACAAAGCCCTGTTTACTGTCTGAAGCTATGGCTGAGAGTTTGTTCCTCAGGAGATCGATGTCCACTCCATTAACAACACCCATCCCAGTTCCTATTCCCCCTAATATAGTGCTGAATACATCCCTCCTCTTTCGGTTACTCCTCAGAAATAAGCGTCCTGCATGGACATCATTCTGTGTCCGCCCATCTCTGGGAGAAAGCCATTGATATACTGACCGTACTTGATTTAGTGTATATTCAGCACATATAGGGTAATAGGATTTTACCAACCATTGCGAGACATTGAAGTGCCATGTGGTGAAAGCATACTGTACCCTGGTAGCCAGCATTTGTGACGAGCTTAGATCTATTTGTAATGGTTCCCCCTTCTCTAACGGAGTATGTTCCTGTGTGTAGCCACTGGCATCACCTATGCACGGTTTTAACCTCTCCGGTGAGACATCAACCAGGCGTATCTCCCCCAAGTCCATCTCTGATGTCCCACATGTCCAGTAACCAAGAGCTTCTCTGTAGGACTGATAGGACCGAGATACTGCCCCCACAAGGACATTTTCACCCCATTGATGTGTCATCTGGAGCTCCCTAGTTTGGCCAACAGACACCTTACTATGTCTAAGTGTCAGCCTCCTGGGTCTCTGCGCCCTATTACTTTGGTCATGCCAATATATGCCACACATAAAAACATACTTCCCTTCCTTCAATTCTTCACCAAAACCCCATATCCTACGTCCCTTGCTTCCCAAGGTTTGGATAGATTGGATTGTTTTCCTAACCAATAACCAGTTTCATTCATATATATAGTTACATCTACAAACGGCTGGAGAGATTCCGGTATGATATTTTGCAAGTGTTGCTTATACGCACGTCCTTGCGATGTTGAGTTAGGATTAAATCGTCCAAAAGCAAAAGAAACGTTGTATTGCAAATTGCCATGGTGACCCCATTGGTACGTGTCCGGTAATTTAGGATTCTCTGATATAATCCTGACCTTTCTCCTTCTTTCATCTCCCCCCTGCATCCCCTTCTGGCCTAACAAGTCCAACATTGATGACATAATTGAAGTGGATGCATGACTTTCCTCAGGATTTTCCCTTTCCACATCATCCCCTGAATATTCGTCAGAATCAATTTGAGATGTTACATGGCTCAGATGGATCGCCAACACGACAAGTATGATCCTTCCATCCATTCTCCAGAGACTTTGCCAATCTTTGCTCCACCAGGACTCTGGAAAACAAGAACAAGAGCGGAATCAATTCTTATCAGCAATACCTTTTACATTGATCAGCATGAACCCATTTCTCTATCTCCCTCTTTTTCATGCCCTTTGCATCCTTGTTATCTACGAGCCGCTTTACTTTGACCACCTGATCACTAAGGGTCATAGTGACTGTGAACCGTGCAGTCCAATTTGCGTCCCATGAAGACTTGTAAACAAAGTTCTTTACCATAACCCTGTCTCCAATCTTCAAGCTAACGGGAAGTTTTAAAGGCTGCTCCTTCTCTTTAGGTGCCATGTTACTTGCAGCAAATTGCAAATACCTCTGTACCTGTTCTTGTAGCTGGACCAGAAATCGGTCCCTTTCAGCACTCTCTCTCAAGGGGGTACTAAGTATTGGGTCTGCTGGATGGCTGAGGTTCATCATTCTCCCTGTCATTAACTGATATGGGGTTAATGATGTACCTTTCGCTGTAGATCCTCGTACGGCCATCAGGATTGAATGCAGATGAATCAGCCAGTTCTTTCCTGATTGCAGTACCATCTTTTTAAGCCTCTCGTTCAGTGTTCGATTCATCCTCTCAACCATCCCCGCCGATTGTGGATGGTATGGAACATGGAATCTCTGTTCTACTCACAGCAGCTCACAAATATTTTTCATGACCCTGCCGGTAAAGTGAGTCCCCCTATCGGACTCCAGGACTTTGGGGAACCCCCATCTTGAAAAGACTTCTGTCCACAAAGCTCTAGCCGTGGCAGTAGCAGAGTCCTTTCATAGGGGCACCACGAGTAGATACCTGTATCCCCCAGAGGCACTCTGTAATGGACCAACAAAGTCAATCTGTAGGTTTTCCCAGGGTCCATTGGCTACCGGTACCCTTGCTAATATTGGCTTCTGTCCCTTTGGCCTAGGGTTCATTTGTGCACATATTAAGCATTCCTGCACTACCTGTGAGATTGTGTTTCCCATTGTCTCCCACCAGTATATAGCTTGCACAAATTTCAAGGTACCCTGAACACCCATGTGGCCTGTTAACCTGTGATTTTCCAGGGCTAAATCTTTTTGATGCTGGGAGGGCACTACAAACCTTCGTCCTTCTGAAGTTTCTTTTAACAGTAGATCGTCTTCTAATACATAATTTTGGGGAGCATCTGCCGCTTTTGTTCTAAGCTGCTTTTTGATTGAGCTCAAGGCCTCATCCTTATTTTGTTCACCTGCTAAGCATGGGGTAGGCATCCTTAGCACCGGCAGGAGTTCATGTGAACCTGCTTTCACCTCCTGCTCCTCAGAATTATGTTCCTCCCAGGCCTGCCTCCCTTCAGTATCATAGGGTGTCCATTTAGCCCCTATCAGGGCTGCCTCCTTTACCAGCTCATCTGCCTTGTTGTTGCCCACAGTAACCTCCACTCCACCTCTTTGGTGTGCTCTCACCTTAATGATAGCCACTCCTCTGAGGTTCCACATTTGCTCTTTCCCATATATCTCTTAGCACCGCACTATGTACCAAGTCCTTCCCAGAGGCATCACTGAAGCCCATTGACTGCCACAAAGTCATGTATTCAGTCAGAGACCTTGTTACATAGGCGCTGTCAGAGAATATGGTTATGGGACCTGAACTGAAATGAGTGATGGCCTCTCTCACTGCCTCCAGTTCAGCTCTTTGGGCAGAAAAGCTTGGAGGGCATTTGGTCATGATTTTCTCATTGGTCTGGGGGCACCACAGGGCATATCCTGTGTGAAAACTTCCTTCATCCCAGTACCTTGATCCATCCACCCAGATTTTAAGGTCTCCATTACCTGATGCTAACCTGAATACCTCCTGTGTTCTGGTCCGATGTACTTCCCCACAGTCATGCTGCTCCCCCTCATATTGCATCAATTGTGGGAGAGTGTAGGTGGCATTGTGGGTCACAGCCAGATTCCTGGGTGTTACTTCCACTAGCCATCTGGCTACCCTTTGGGAGGATACTCCACTGAGGGTACGTTCCAAAAGCATTTTAATTGGAGAATGGGGTGTCTGCAGAATGATTTTACCAAACCCCACAACATGCTCTGTGGCGAGAACCGCCCAGTGCGCTGCCAGAAGGTTCCTGACACATTCATCAAATCCCCTCTCTACCGGGCTTAGTACCCTGGACCAGTATCCCACAGGTACCCATTTGCCCTGCCTCTCCTGCAGCAACACGGCTGTTATTGCTACTGCAGAGGCATACACTTGTAGTGCAAAGGGCAAATCGGCATTCGGATTGCTCAAGGCTTGGTGAAAGCTTGTTCATGCTCTCCCAACCAGTCTAAGGGGTCTGTTTCCTTCTTGTATCCTTTTAGAAAGTCATACAGGGGTCTTGCCTTTTTTGCAAAGCCTTCAATGAAGTCCCTGCAGAAACCGACCATTCCCAGGAATTGTCTCAGCGCAGTTTTAGTAATTGGTCTTGGTAATTTCCTGATAGTTTCACATTTGTTTGGATCTGGAGTTCTTCCCCCCTGTGAAACTATCACACCCAAGAAACATACTGAATCCTTCATCAATTGTGCCTTTTTGGGGTTTAATTTCAGACCTGCATTCTCAATTAGTGTCAGAAGCTCCTCCAGCAGAGCATAATGCTGCTCTTTTGTCTCTGTTTGAAGCAAAATGTCGTCCACATACTGAATCATGCATTCTGGCTCAGAAAATGTCTTCAGAATGTCCACCATACAGATGTGGAAGTATGTAGAGCTGGATTTGAACCCCTGAAACGTAAAGGCTAGCTTGTATTGGCTATCCTCATGCACGGAATTGAAAAATAGCCATTTGATATGTCAATTGATGAATACACATTTGCTGAAGGCTTCAGTGCTGTCATCATGTCTGGCATTTTAGCAACTACATTTGTAATAGATGGGGTGCATCTGTTTAGCGCACGGGCTGCATTTGTTTTAGATTGGCACTCTTTAATTACATTTTGTGCCAACAAATTCCTCACTGTGCTCTCTATGTATGGGATAGATTCAGGCGGAATTTTATACTGACGCTGAGGTGGCGGATCAGGGCCCTCAATTTTAACAATCATGTTTGAAACTCTACCACATTGCGCTTTAGACGTTGCCCACACTTTGTTATGTTGCCACAAGATTTTAGCCAATATTTGGTCCTCTGTTTTCAATATTGCCTGCGGGTCAAGGATTTCATCGGTTTTAACTAATGCAACCTCACAGCTGTCCATAACCATGTGCGCCTTGCCTTTGTATCTAGACCCTTTCCACAATACCCAATTAAATAGATCAAGAATCAGTCCATGTGCCCCCATGACATCAGAGCCCAAAATAGTGCCCTCGTGCGTTGGGGAAAGAAACAAACTGTGTTCCACACATAACCTCTCTATTTCTATGTTCACAGGTATTGATTGCTCAGAAGGTACTAGTTGTCCCCCGAATCCTCTAAGGAAAATTTGTCTCCCAGCAGGATCCTTTTGAAGTTCAATATTTGTTATGCTGACAGCCCCCCCCCCCCCCGTATCCAAAAGTACATTTGTGCGATGGCCCCCTATCGCCCCTCGGATACATGGTCTGCCGCTTTTGTCCCTATCCAGTTGACATACTAGGAACAACACTGGGGCCTGACATCCCTATGGTTTAAAATAAGGATTGGTTGGGGGAGGGATTTTATATTCCTCATGGTTTTCTTTAAACCCTTTTCCTAACCTTTGCAATTCCCTCAAAATTGGACCATATAATGTAGCATCAGGTGCCTCGTTCGGCTCCGTTGCTACCTTATCTGGTCCAGGTTTTCGCTGTTCCTTCTTATGCCAAGGCTTCTTCTCACCCATGCTCCTCCTAGGCAATTTACAGTCCTTGATTACATGGCCTGTATTCCCACATCTATAACACCTGCCTGTAAATCTCACTGTACCTTCGCTTTTAACTATCTCCGCAACTCTTTTGTGGGGCCTATTGTCTTGATCTGTCTCCCGAACCCAGTCCCTTAATATGTTTATAAAGGTCTGGTACGAGGTGGCATTCCTCAGTGCAATTCTGGTATGGTAATCAATACATATGCACTTATTAGCCATATAACACAGAAAACTACTATCATCAGGAGACATATCAGGACAATTATATGTGGCTTTATAAATGGAGAAGTATTCACTGCAAAACAGTATTGGATCAATTCCCCTCCTAAATTTTGTATTTTCTAGGGCGTCTGAACCCCTAGTATCTCTTCCTCCCATTATGCGCTGCATTTCCCTCATTCTATCTGCCGAGTTCCCCCAATTTGAGTTTAACTCGGGAGATAGACCTCTATGATTCCCAACTGGTGGTTGCAGTTTTTTACACAGTTGCAATGGAAGCCATGCGTGGAGGAGTGCGCATGCATCCCTATTGTTCAAAATGTACTGTGTCACTACAGCCTCCAGCCTGTTCGAGAGACTAATGGGTGAAGCGCTAGTGTCAAACTTTCCCAAAATCTGGCACAGATTTGTGCGATCTTGTATGGAGAGTGTTGTGGTTTGGGTGCTACCCTCCCTTTTTATAATTCCTAATCCTTGCCCAGTCCTGTCTAGCACAGGAGTGAAGAGAGAAGAACTTTGATTTGGGGGATCTTCAGGACTGTCGGCCGAACATATTGGCTGCTGTTCGATCGGCATCCTTTCTCTTTGCTCCTGTGTCACAACTGAATGTGTGTCCTTGTTAGCACAGCAATGGCTGTGCACGTTCTCCATTGCCCATGCTCTTAAAGACACAATGGTATTATCTTTTTGGGCTAGCTGAATTTTACATTCCTGTAACTCTGTCTTAAGTTTTTCTATCGCATTTTCATTTCCAGCCTCTTTATTTTCTAGCGCTGCAATAGACTGTTCTCCCAACATACATGATTCCTTCCATTCATCCAATCCCTGTTCTAACAAACCATTCTCAGTCACCAATTGTTCAATCTCATACCTCATGTTATCACACTCACAAACATTTACGTCCGCATTGGCAGTTATAGCTGAAATATCCTTACTCACATTTTCTATCTGTCCTATTAATACTGATATCTCCTTATACCATTCAAACTCCTTCCGTTCAGAAATATCTCTCATTTTTAGAAGCATGCACACCAAATTTGCTAACCTCTGTTTCCTGCCTTTTTTTTATTTTTTTTTTAAACGTTATGGCATCATTATAAGTATTGCATTGTTTCAACAAGTCATTGAACTGGTGTGTTAAAGCATTTTGAGACACTACACTATCGAATTGAATACAAGCATTTTTTTAAAGAAACTCTTCAAGGATATTTATTGACATGCTAATCTGCAACTAGCTACACTGAACAGTTGTTTAGAAAATACACACACAGATGAACAAACAGATAAACAACCCCCCACAGAGACTCAGATAAAAGCTGTTCAAAGTCTAGTTTTTCACCTGTAGTTCCACACAAAAAACCAACAAACAAAACAAAACAAAAAAATACAAAAATCTGTTTAACTACAAACTTTTCCAGAAAAGACACTCTTAATGCTGTCCTCTCTTAAATTGCAGGTCACATTGAACTCCTATTGGAACAGAGAGCTATTTCACACTCACGCGGGTAAAAAAAATAATTAAAAAAAAAAGAAAAAATATAAAATAAAAATATATATTCCCACTTTCTCCTCAGTGCTGTGTGGTATAACCCAAGGGTGATCAGTCCCTTACTCGCCAGTCGCAGTGACTGGTTACCTGGCCAAACTCACAAACATTTAACATACATACATATATCAGCCACAGCTCTCACCAGGTTCTACACGTC
This sequence comes from Lithobates sylvaticus, assembly GCA_028564925.1. Lineage (NCBI taxonomy): Eukaryota > Metazoa > Chordata > Amphibia > Anura > Ranidae > Lithobates > Lithobates sylvaticus. Next base: position 188,230,886 of record CM053028.1, read on the forward strand.
CGTTTCACCGATGAGATCTTTCACAGAATTTTCATGACCATCCAAGCGCGGTTTCAGAATTCGCAAGCCAGCGCCAATCTTGTCCACACTAGAGACGATTTTCCGTTCTGGATGTTTGAGGATTTGTGTTTGAGACTCAAAACAAAGAAAAATGCCTTAGGTTTGTGAATCCTATGCAGAAAAAAACGATATTCTGCTTGTCCAAATCTCGGGTGCCAAATTGTAGCATTCGATAATAATTGTAGAAAACGATATACCACTACAGCCTACGTATTATCTCAATCTAGGTATTCCTTTAGTCTCTGTAGATTAGTTGTAATCATGACCAAAATGTAGAATTCGATAATAATTGTAGAAAACGATATACCACTACAGCCTACGTATTATCTCAATCTAGGTATTCCTTTAGTCTCTGTAGATTAGTCAGTCTGTTAAAACTATGAGCGCATGCTACTGTTAGTATCACAATAATACATTTAGTTATGAAACCAAACACACGGCTTAAGAATAATCAAATCTTATTTATTTCCCAAGGAAATAAGAAACTAACGTGTATTAAAAGGGGGTTACACAATTACATAACATACAGCAAGGCTACAATACAATGATATACTATACAGTTAAAATACAATATAATGATCTACCTAACACGATCCTCGCAGCTGGCCTCTCGATGGGATAAGAGGGTCAGTTGTGTGTGAAAACTCTTTTTGTCAAACACACCTCAAGCACAGCACCTCCCATTGCTCGCCCACCTACTTCCTTGGTAGACGCCTTCATTTATTCTGATCGTACTGCCACAAGTGGTCTCTGGGGGGCAGTGTCTGTCCAGAATTGCACTTAATCCGACTGCTGTCTAATCTTGGAATTTTGATCTCTGATAGCACACACCTTACTTAAATTAGCCTTTGTTTCGCACAGACAGATTGGAGCCGCCATTCATCACGTACAATAGCCTTAGACTCATGACTATATGAGGTATAACTGGCTACATTCCACAAGGGGGGGGGGTGTATCTTGTTCTCCGGGAAATTGTCCATGTGTAGATGTGTGGATCCCAGCATATTGAATCCAACACTTACAGTCCAACCATGAATCTGGGTGCAAGCGTGGAGAGCCGGATGCTGGCCGGAAAGGTCATCAGCCTCGGGAGCTGAGGTAATAAACCCCATGGCACAACGATGGAAATCAGCAGACAACAGCAGCCCCTGGGAATAAACCCCCATATGTGAACTTTTATCAACATACACATATATAAAAAAGTGTAAATTTAATGTGAAATAATACATGAGGGTATAAGATGAGGTTACTAATTATTAAAGGAAAGTGTAGTAGTGCTGTGACCAAAGGAGGTGAGTAATGAGTAGATCTGTGCCAAAATATAAGGCAGTGTTTGAAATGGTGGAAGGTAGTATAGTATTCCCCAACAAGGGGGATAAATAGTGAATAGAATCAAGCCAAACGCCAAAAGCACAAGTATAAAATAAAGGAAAATGAAGTAAGAAAGAAGAAGAAAAAGAAAACTGCCACAGATGTATCTAGGATTCCTATGTGAACAGTTAGGGTCCAATTGGTGCACAGTGTCCCAGGAGCATTGACCGTAGGAAGTGTCAGATTCGGCTAGGAGGAGTATATGTACTCCAAGGTGGCCATGGGTAACCACCAACGACATGCTGGCAGCCAATTGGAGGAGAGGCACCCACAGCTGAGCAGTGTAACACCGCTCACCAGTTGGCGCCAATTGTCCCTGTGTAGGACACCAAGGTCAGATCACAGCACCGGTGCACTCACACCACCAGTGATGACGCAGGGCGCTGGAGGCGTCATGTCTTTAGACACTTATCTTACATCTTCTCCTTAAGAGTGGCGATGGCTATAAAACGCGTCAAGCTATTAGATGCCCCCCTGTTTATATTTCAAGATTGTTACTAATACAGGGGGTCCCCGGGTTACAAACAAGATAGGGACTGTAGGTTTGTTCTTAAGTTGAATCTGTTTGTAAGTCGGAACAGGTACATTTTTTAAGTGTAGCTCCAGACAAAAAAATCTATTTTTAAGTTTTTTAGATAACATAGAGAAGGGCTATCACCCCTGTAACATTTGTTTTGCTGTCTGTGCCCCTGTTAAGAAGATTTCACCTCACCTTCTGTCCCAATGACAATTGGATTTTGAAAATTTTGGGTTGTTAGGGAAACATGGACTGGTGATAAAGCATCAGTGGAGACACCTTTTTCCCATATTAACTCTTACAGGAGTGAATTTCCCTTCCTAGGGGTGGATTTCCTCTCACTTCCTGTTGTCTCCCTCCGTTTGTAAGTAGGAGTCGTTTGTAAGTCGGATGTTTGTAAGTCGGGGACCCCCTGTATTACTGACGACACTTTACTGGAGTTTACCAATTCAATCAAGATTATGTTTTACATTGTGGAGACACACAATAATGAGTTTGGTGTTTTATATTAATATTTACAATATGAACCAATATGTTACTATATTATCATGTTACTATATATTCTGTATGAAATAAATCTTATGTATTTTACTTTGGCATGCATTATGCTATTATGTAACATATGTAGTTCTATTTTACTAAGTACCCACCAGATACACTCTTGTCGTGTCATCTCCCTGGCTGCATGCTTCATACAAAGTCCCAAACCTTCACCATATTTTTCATGTAACAGGGATGGAGGCATTTGTTCAACAATGTTCGATGTCTCATATAAAGTGTCAACCCCCTCTTCCTTCTTCAATGACCCAAAAGCAAACATCAAAATCAACAAAAGAATGGCTTCACCAGAAGATGAAAGTTTCGGAATGGCCCAGCCAGAGCCCAGACCTGAATCCCATTGAAAATCTGTGGGGTGATCTGAAGAGGGCTGCGCAATCGAACAGATTTGGAGTGTTTTTTCAAAGAAGAGTGGGCAAATATTGCAAAGTCGAGATGTGCCATGCTGATAGACTCATACCCAAAAAGACTGAGTGCTGTTATAAAATCAAAAGGTGCTTCAACAAAAGTATTAGTTTAACCACATGCCGACCGCGCTATAGTCGAAAGACATCTACAGCGCGGTCGGGTTTCCCTGAGTGGACGTCCTACGGACGTCCTCCCAGAAACTTGCTCCCGCACGCCCCCTGGGGCGCGCACTTGGGAACATCCGTGACCGCCGGGTCCCCGAGGACCCGGCGCATCACGGATCACGGTAAACAGCCGCTGATAGCGGCCGTTTACCACGTGATCGCTCCGTCAAATGACGGAGCGATCACATGTACGTCATGACGCCGGTTCCTCCCTCCCCTCTCTGTACCGATCGGTACAGAGCGGAGAGGGGGAGAGATGGGACCAGTGCTGTGGGCTGGATGTGTAGTGCCCACATCGCTGGTCAATACACTGCCACCACTGTGCAATGCTCTGCCACCACTGTGCAATGCTCTGCCACCACTGTGCAATGCTCTGCAACCAACCACTGTGCAATGCTCTGCAACCAACCACTGTGCAATGCTCTGCCACCACTGTGCAATGCTCTGCAACCAACCACTGTGCAATGCTCTGCAACCAACCACTGTGCAATGCTCTGCCACCACTGTGCAATGCTCTGCAACCAACCACTGTGCAATGCTCTGCAACCAACCACTGTGCAATGCTCTGCCACCACTGTGCAATGCTCTGCAACCAACCACTGTGCAATGCTCTGCAACCAACCACTGTGCAATGCTCTGCAACCAACCACTGTGCAATGCTCTGCCACCACTGTGCAATGCTCTGCAACCAACCACTGTGCAATGCTCTGCAACCAACCACTGTGCAATGCTCTGCCACCACTGCAATGCTCTGCAACCACTGTGCAATACTCTACCAATACTGTGCAACACTGTAATACTCTGCCAATACTTGCCAATACTCGCCAATACTCTGCCAATACTCTGCCAATACTCTGCAATAATTTTTTTTTACCGAACTTTCAGTATTTTTTGATTTATAGCGCAAAAAATAAAAAACCCAGCGGTGATTAAATACCACCAAAAGAAAGCTCTGTTTGTGTGAAGAAAAGGACACAAAATTCAGTTGGGTACAGTGTTGCATGACGGAGTAATTGTCATTCAAAGTGTGAGAGCACCGAAAGCTGAAAATTGGTCTGGTTAGGAAGGGGTTTTAACTGCCCAGTGGTCAAGTGGTTAAAGCGTTTGTTAACCCCAAAAAAAAGATCCTGTTCCATTAGCCACCTGCTTACTGGGCACTTAAACCCCCCTCGTGACCAGACCAATTTTCAGCTTTCAGTGCTCTCACACTTTGAATGACAATTACTCAGTCATGCAACACTGTACTCAAATGATTTTTTTTTGTCCTTTTTTTCCCACAAATAGAGCTTTCTTTTGGTGGTATTTGATCACCTCTGGGTTTTTTATTTTTTGCGCTATAAATGAAAAAAGACCGAAAATTTTGTAAAAAAAATAATTTTTCTTTGTTTCTGTGATAAAATTTTGCAAATTAGCAATTTTTCTCCATAAATTTTGGGCACAATTTATACTGCTACATATCTTTGGTAAAAATAACCCAAATTAGTGGTTATTATGTGGTCTGTGTGAAAGTTAAAGAGTCTACAAGCTATGGTGCAAATCATAAAAAAATGATCACATCTGATGTACTGAGGCTTATCTCATTACTTGAGACCCTAACAAGCCAGGAACGTACAAATGCCCCCCCCCCCCCTTGACCCCTTTTTGGAAAGTAGACATTCCAGGGTATTTAGTAAGGGGCATGGTGAGTTATTTGAAGTTGTATTTTTTTCCCACAATTCTTTGCAAAATTAAGATTTTATTTTTTTTCCACAAAATTGTCATTGTAATAGCTTATTTCTCTCACATGGAATGTGCATACCACAAATCACACCCCAAAATACATTCTGCCACTCCTCTTGAGTATTACGATACCACATGTGTGAGACTTTTTCACTACCTGGTCACATACAGAGGCCCAAAATGCAGGAAGAACCATCAGGTGTTCAAGGAGCATAAATTACCCATCTAACTTGTTGACTACCTATTACAATTTTGAAGGCCCTAGAGCACCAGGACAATGGAAATGCCCACAAAATGACCCCATTTTGGAAAGCTAACACCCCAATCTATGAGGAGTAATGAGTCTTTTGAACGGTTCATTTTTTTCCCGAAGTTTTTGGAAAATGTGGAAAAAAATTAAAATGCTTTTTTTTTACACAAAGTTGTCCATTTATAAGATATTTCCAACACATAGCATTTACATAGCAAAAATAACACCCCAAAATACATTCTGCTACTTCTCCTGAGTATAACGATACCACATGTGTGAGACTTTTACACAGCCTGACCACATACAGAGGCTTAACATTGAAGTAGCACCTTTTAATTACACATTTCTCAACCACCTATTACAATTTTAAAGGCCCTGGAGCACCAGGACAATGGAAGTGCACAGAAAATGACCCCATTTTGGAAAGGTAATACCCCAACGTATAATCTATGAGGCATATGAGTCTTTTGAACGGTTCATTTTTTTCATTTTTTTCCAGAAGTTTTTGGAAAATGTGGAAAAAAAGAAAACGCTTTTTTTTTTTACACAAAGTTGTCAGTTTATAAGATATTTCCAACACAATGGGGCTGATTTACCAAGCATTTGCGCCTTGAGTTGTCGCGCACGCCGCCGCGCAACAGCCGTTTTCGTATTTACAAAGCATTTGCGCCTGTAACTCAGCGCAATTCCCCATTTACTATAATGTTGCCGGGGCACGGGCGGGCGGGATCTGTGCGCCCCTATAGACCTGGTGCACAGCATCTGCAACTCAGAAAATAAAAGAATCTGGAAGTGGCAATATTATGGGGGTGATGTGGGTGATGTGGGTGATGTGATGAAGTATAGATATGACTGTCCAACTAACAAACATGAAAAGAATAGAATGGAAAACAAACTTTATCTGAGCAGGCTTGCTGCGCCTGCAAATACACTTCTAACTACGTGAGGTCAATTTATGTACTGCGCATGCGCGAGCGGCATTTGCTCCCGTGCATGTGCTCTGGTTCACTGCGCCGGCAAAATCTTAGTAAATATCAAGCCACGTAGGTTCATTTGCATAAGTTGAACGGGCGCACATCTCAACTTGATTTTTTTTTTTTGCGCTGGATCACTTCTTTTCTTTTTTTTTTTAAAGGCTATTTGAACACAGGTCATGTTAGCATTAAGAAATAAAAAAAAATGAAGAAAAAAAATGCGTGGGGGTCCCCCGAAAATTCCATACCAGGCCCTTCAGGTCTGGTATGGATATTAAGAGGAACCCCGCGCCAAAAAAAATGGCGTGGGGGTCCCCCTCAAAATCCATACCAGACCTTTCAGGTCTGGCATGGATATTAAGGGGAACCCCGCACCAAAAAAAAATGGCGTAGGGGTCCCCCTCAAAATCCATACCAGACCCTTATCCAAACACGCAACCTGGCAGACCGCAGGAAAAGAGGGGGGACGAGAGAGTGATCCCCCCCTCCTGAACCGTACCAGGCCACATGCCCTCAACATTGGGAGGATGCTTTGGGGTCCCCCCTAAAGCACCTTGTCCCCATGTTGATGAGGACAAGGGCCTCATCCCCACAACCCTGGCCGTTGGTTGTGGGGGTCTGCGGGCGGGGGGCTTATCGGAATCTGGAAGCCCCCTTTAAAAAGGGGACCCCCAGATCCCGGCCTCCCCCCTGTGTGAAATGGTAAAGGGGTACAAAAGTACCCCTACCATTTCACCAAAAAAGTGACAGTTAAAAATGACAGGAGACAGTCTTTGACAATTCCTTTATTAAAGTCTTCTTTCTTCTGGTCTTCTTCCTTTCTTCATCCTTCGGTTTCTTCATCTTCTTCCTCCATCTTCTTCTTCCTCCGATACGCTTCTTCTTGCTCCGGTGTTCTCGTCCGGCATCTTCCTCCACGGCGTCTCTTCTTCTTTGTCGGGCCGCTCCGCGCAATGGGAGGCTCCCGCTGTGTGATGCTTCTCCTCTTCTTCATCTTCTTCTTCCTCCGATCCGCTTCTTGATCCAGTGTTCTCGTCCGGCATCTTCCTCCACAGCGTCTCTTCTTCTGGGCCACTCTGCGCAATTGGAGGCTCCCGCTGTGTGACGCTTCTCTTCTTCTGACAGGTCTTTTATAATGGAGGGGGGGCCACCCGGTGACCCCGCCCCCTCTGATGCATGAACCTTGCGGAGGAAGAAGAAGATGAAGAAGAAGAGAAGCATCACACAGCGGGAGCCTCCCGACAAAGAAGAGAAGAGACGCCGTAGAGGAAGATGCCGGACGAGAAAACCGAAGCAAGAAGAAGCGGATCGGAGGAAGAAGAAGATGGAGGAAGAAGATGAAGAAACCGAAGGATGAAGAAAAGAAGAAGACCAGACTTTAATAAAGGAATTGTCAAAGACTGTCTCCTGTCATTTTGTACCTCCTTACCATTTCACACAGGGGGGAGGCCGGGATCTGGGGGTCCCCCCCGCCCCAGACCCCCACAACCAACGGCCAGGGTTGTGGGGATGAGGCCCTTGTCCTCATCAACATGGGGACAAGGTGCTTTGGGGGGGACCCCAAAGCATCCTCCCAATGTTGAGGGCATGTGGCCTGGTACGGTTCAGGAGGGGGGGATCACTCTCTCGTCCACCTCTTTTTCTGTGGCCTGCCAGGTTGCGTGCTCGGATAAGGGTCTGGTATGGATTTTAAGGGGGACCCCCTCGCCATTTTTTTTTTTTTTGGCGCAGGGTTCCCCTTAAAATCCATGCCAGACCTGAAGGATCTGGTATGGATTTTGAGGGGGCCCCCACGCCATTTTTTTTTGGCGCGGGGTTCCCCTTAATATCCATGCCAGACCTGAAGGGCCTGGTATGGATTTTGAGGGGGACCCCCACGCCATTTTTTTTTGGCGCGGGTTTCCCTTAATATCCATACCAGACCTGAAGGGCCTGGTATGGAATTTCGGGGGGACCCCCACGCATTTTTTTTTTAATTAAAGTCGTCTGGCCTGGGGGCGACTTCAAGTCGCGTTGGAAGTCGCCCCAAGTCGCGCTGTGATTCACACTCAAGTGGTGTCCAAGTTGTCTCCCAAAGTCGCGCTGGAAGTCGTGTTGCCCCTGTGTGGATGGACTGTATGATACGGCGTGCGCTATTATCAATGGGAGATAATTTTTAGTGGGTAGCGTTGGTTTTTAAAGGTGAATTCCATACTACAGTGCTCTTGTGCCCTTACAATGCATAGTTTTTAGCCTAGACACATTTTAGCTTTTAAAGGGGAACTCTACACTTCAATGCTCTTGTCTTCCCCTTAGAATGCCTATAATTCTTTTGAGCTAGCTTTTGCTTTTAAAGGTGAGGAGTTCACCTTTAAAAGCAAAAGCTGGCTCAAAAGAATTATGTGGGGAGTACACCCCATTCTCCAAAGGCTGTGAGCTGCCTTCACCAATCCAAAACAAATACTTTTTCCCAGCATACAACAGGGCCAGCTAGGAAAGGGGCGAGAAGATTGATCACCCAACTCTCTCCCGAACCATTCAAGGCCACATGCACTCAACATAGCTGGCTAAATGTAAATTTGTATGCATATAAATTCTGTCCAAAATTAAAAATTTCCTCTTCGAATTTTGTATCCTAAATCATAAGTAAAATTTGTAATTGTTACGAAAAGTTAACTCACCAAAAAGCTATCAACCCAGGAAGTCAGCAATGCACAGAGATGGTGGGAACCCCTCATAATGGGCACAGCGGGTGTACAGACCCGGGAACTCAGCACAGGGATGGTGGGAAACCCTCATAATGGGCACAGCGGGTGTACAGACCCGGGAACTCAGCACAGGGATGGTGGGAACCCCTCATAATGGGCACAGCGGGTGTACAGACCTGGGAACTAAGAACAGGGATGGTGGGAACCCCTCATAATGATAAATTCATCATAACAAACTTTCGTTATTTTTTTTTTTTTTCAATAACAGTTTTTATTTGGTATTATTCCAGATACATTTTAAGTACAGTATTCGTTCAAGTTGTACATTATAAACACATGTTCTTAACTTGCACCACTGTGTTACTACCTGATACCATAGTTACTCTCTATCTGGTATTTATGCTCTTCATGGTATAAGTCAGGTTATTTGGTAAATTATTCCTGTTTCTATCAGACAAACTTTTTAACTTGAAACTTGTAAAGTGAGTGGGAGTGTAAGCACCCCTGAGGAAGGGAAAAAAAAAAAAAAATTGAAAGGGGGGGGGGGAGTGGGAGGGGAGAAGAGAAGAGGGGGAAGAATAGGAGGGGAGAAGGGGGGGGGGGTTGGGTAGTTTGTCATCAGCCCGCGCTAGTATCCGGGTTTCTTTGTTCCTCCCGGCGGTGCCACAGGTCCCAAACCTGGTCGTGGGCGTCCAGATGATCCCTGATTCTCGCTGTCATTTTTTCCATTAACTCTATGTCCCCAATCCTAGAATATAGGGCTTCTTCAGGGGGAGGGGAGCGGCGTTTCCAGTGTAATGCCACCAGGCAGCGTGCTGCCGTAAGAACGTGTCTGACCAATTTCTTCTGTGTTGCTGGCGCTTTCAGTGGCATTAGTCCCAGTAGAAAGAATTTAGGGGTGATAGGGACCACCTGTTCGAGGAGACGGGTCAATAGTTGCTGGACCGAGATCCAAAAGGGGACTATCTGTGGGCATTCCCAGTAAATGTGGAACAGTGTTCCCCTGGCTCCCAAGCAGCGCCAGCAGCGATCTGAACTAGTCGGATATATGGCATGAAGCACATCTGGGGTCATATACCAGAAATATAAAACTTTATATGTATTTTCCTTGTAGAGCGTGCAGATCGAGCTCTTGGATGCTTGGGACCATATAGACCTCCACTGATCCAAGGATATCTCCTCCCCCGGCGCCTTTTCCCACTTAAGCATGTATGCATGCTTACCCATTGTTGTAGTGGGCCATTCGTTAAGAATTTTATAAATGTCAGAGATCAGGCCTCTCTGGGCCGAGCCTGCTAGTACAAGGTTTTCAAAGGGTGTGGGTGGGGAAAATTGTAAGTTCGGTGCGAATGTCAAGGTGTAGTGGCGGATTTGGAGATATCCATAGAATACTTGATTCGGCAAATCAAATTTGGTCTGTAGGTCCTTGAATGGTTTCAGTTTACGTGTGCGGGGGTCTATTAAATTTCCATAGTGGAAAAGGTTTCTCGTAGTCCAGGGGGAGGACATCTGGTGGGTCAGGCTGTCTGGCATTTCGGGATTGCAAGCAAAGGATGTCAGGAGCGAGCTGTCCGAGGACAGTTTATGTTGACGCGTCAATTTGCGCCATAGCTTTCTCAGCTGCATCATAGGGCCAAGTAACCGTGCGGGGTCCACCTCCACGTTTGCGCTCCACAGTAGACTATTTGGGTGTATTGGGGCCAGCCACAACTTCTCTATTTCGGTCCATTTATTATATGACCTGAGCGTGAACCAGGAGGTGATCGCCTTTAGTTGCGCCGCCTGAAAGTATCGAGTAAGGTTGGGGAAGGCTAATCCCCCGTCTGACCTGGCCGCCTGCAGCACTGAGCGTGGGATCCTGTGTCTTTTATAGTTCCATGCGTATTGCAGGAGCTCAGTTTGTAATTGCTTCAGTTGGCTGCTGGGGACCGGGACAGGCAGGGTTTGGAAGAGGTACAGTAGTTTCGGGAGGATTGTCATTTTCACTGCTGCTATCCGTCCTAACAGGGAAATGTGATGTTTTTTCCATTGTTGTAGGAGGCTTCTAATGTTTTGGAAAAGGGGGGGTAGTTTTCCTGAAAGAGGGTGGAATACTTTGGGGTGATATTGACCCCCAGGTATTTTAGAGCGGTGGTTTTCCAGCTGTAGGGGAAGTTAGATCGTAAGTGTTCAACCTCTTCTTCTGGAGTATTAAGTGGAAGGGCTTCTGATTTAGATGTGTTAATTTTATACCCCGATAGGGCTCCATAGCGTTCTAATTCCGCATGAAGGATTGGTAGGGAGGTCCTGGGTTGGGTCATCGAGAGGATTATGTCATCTGCAAATAGGGAAATTTTAAATTCCCTATCTCTAACTGTTATTCCCTTAATATCCGGGTTCCGGCGGATGGTGGCTGCTAGTGGTTCAACACAGAGTGCAAATAGTAATGGCGAGAGTGGGCACCCTTGTCTGGTGCCATTCTGCACTGGCATTGGGGAAGACAGGGCCAAGGGAGTTTTTACCCGTGAGGAGGGGTTTGAATATAAATGTTGAATGGCTCTGTAGAAGGGTCCCCTAAATCCTATATGACTAAGTGTGGCGAACAGGAAGGGCCATCCCAGGTGATCAAACGCCTTTTCTGCGTCTAGGCTGAGCAACAAAGACTGCTTGCCCTCCCTATTCGCCACCTCCACCAGGTCTATTATTTTCCTGGTGTTGTCTCCCGCCTGTCGCAGGGGGACAAATCCCACCTGGTCTTTATGAATTAAAGAGGGCAGGACCATGTTCAGACGGATGGACAGTAATTTAGTAAAGATTTTTAGATCCGAATTTAAAAGGGCGATTGGCCTGTAGTTGGCACACAGGGAGGGGTCCTTGCCAGGTTTGGGGATTACTGTTATGAAGGAACTCTGCATATCTCTTGGTATAGGGGTGTCTTGTAGGAAGGCGTTAAATAACTTGCACATATGGGGGAGCAACTGGGGGAGAAATTCTTTGTAGTATTCATATGGGAATCCATCTGGGCCTGGGGCCTTGTGGTTGGGGAGGGCTTTGATGGTTTGTTCTAGTTCTTCCAATGTGATTGGTGCATTTAGAGAATCTAGATCTGCGGTTTGAAGCTGGGTTATCCCACTCTGTTCGAGATATTGTTGTATGCGTTTGGTGAGGTCTGGCGAGGGGGGGTTGCTAGGGATGTCAGTATTGTTGTAGAGGGTCTCGTAGTATTCCGCAAAGGATTGGACTACGTCTTTCGGATGTGAGACAAGGGAGCCTGCTCGGTTTTTAATTTGGTGGGGGGTTGACATCTGGGTATTATCCCGTAATTTCCTGGCTAGTAGTGTGTGGGCTTTATTACCTTTATCATAAAAGGTCTGTTTTAATCTGACTAATGCCTTTTCAACTTGTCCTAAGGCCAGGTCGCTTAAGGTAGCTCTAAGGGATGTGATTTTCTTCAGTAGATTTAACGTAGGTTTGTTTTGTAGTTGTTTTTCATGGGCTTTGAGCTCTCTCTCTCTCTGTGTTTTCAGTGCTTGTGCGCTTTTTTTCATGGCCGAGGAGAGGGCCAGGCATCTGCCCCTCATCACTGCCTTGTGGGCTTCCCATATTGTGGATATGGATACCTCCCCGGTATTGTTTTCCTCTATGTAATTTTTCAATGTAGTGACTAGTTCTGTTTTTGAGGGGAGGTGTTGGAGTAAAAACGCGTTTAGACGCCAGTTGTAGGGCCTGCGAATACAGACGCCTAGATCTAAAGTTATTTCTACCGGGGCGTGGTCTGACCACGAGATCGGCCGGATCTGCGCAGTCTGGGTCAGGTTCAGGGTGAGATTGTTAACAAAGATGTAATCTATACGGGAGTGCGTATGATGTGGGGCTGAATAGAAAGTGTACTGCCGGTCACCAGGGTGCAGTGCTCTCCAGGCGTCCAGTAGGGCGTATCGCCTAGTTAGCTGACGGAACAGCTTTGAATCTCTGAGTGCCCGAGTTGTGGGCGCTCTGGAGCCTAGCCCCTGGCGATCCGAGAGTGTCGAATGAATTAAATTAAAGTCCCCTCCCACCACCAACACCCCGTGTTCTGCTCGAAATAGGCGAGTGAATACCTTATTTAGGAACCCCGTTTGCCTGACATTTGGGACGTATACTGTGCAGAGTGTGATCTCCTTCTCCTGCCATAGGCCCCGAAGGATTAAAAAGTGGCCCCGAGGGTCGCTATAATGGGATACGTATGTAAAAGGGGATCCCTGCTTGATCAGAATGGCCACCCCCGCTCGCTTATGAGGTCCTGATGATAGATAAATCTGGTTATAGTATCTGGAGGCAAACGCGAAGGAGCCGTCTTTATCTAAGTGGGTTTCCTGCGCCATGATGACGTCTGCCCCTGACTGCCTGAACTCCCTCAACGCCAGACACCTTTTACGGTTTGAGTTCAGACCGTGGACATTTAGTGAGTAAATTTTAGCCATGGGAACTCGGGTGGGGGGTATAGATACTTATCTGGTGTAGATGTAAACGTTGGTCCAAGGTGGGCACCGCGCGGGAGGAAGTCCGGGAAGATCTGTGGTCGAGTGAGCTGGTGACAAAGACAGGAGGGGGGGTGAGAAAAGCTAGAAAGGAACGAGAAGCGGTTAATAAAGGAAAAACATAGTTTAACAACAGTAACATCATTATCAGACCTATGTAGGCCGTCTGGCCTAGGTCAGAACGGCTTCCCATGAATCTCTCCAATCCAGCCCAATAGGGGTGAGCTAGAGAGGTCCAGGGGAACCCAAAATTAGAACTGCAAAAAAGCGCAGTCCGTTTATACACAAAAGTGCTTAAACTAAAGTAGGGGGGGTGGAAGGAGTAGTCCGGGAGGTCTCTCTCTAAAGTCTCTGCGGAGACTTGCCCTTAACTTGATTCAGGTCTGTATCCATGGCGACAGGAGGCATAAAAGTTTGTGACCCATTGTTCAGGTTACTTCTTTGGGAAGTTTGATGCCAAAAAGGAAAAGGAAACAAGCATGTTTCTGAGGGAAGTTTGTATTTCTTCGGCAGGTATAGATTTCTTCATCGCTGCTGTGAACGCCGACCCCTTGGGGACTTTTCTGGGCCCCTGGAGCGCTTCGGTGGGGGGACTTTCTGCCAAACCGTTGGTGGTGGGGGTGGGGTTGCAATCAGGTCCCAATCTGGGAGCTGGGGGGCTCCAATTTCCAAGGTGTTGCAGAAGGGGGCCAAATCCTCCGGATATCTCAGAATCGCTGTTTTGCCTTGGTGTTTGGCGGTAAGGCTGAAGGGGAATCCCCAGCGGTAGGGGATATTTTCTTCTTGTAGGATGCGCAGCAGTGGTTGAAGCAGTCTGCGTTTTTGCAGGGTGATCCAGGACAAGTCCAGGAACAGCTGGATGTGGTGGTCTCCAAGTGTCACTTTGCGGGCGAGGCGAGCCTGCCTCATGATATCCTCTTTCAGGGGGAATGACGTGAGTCTGCAGATAATGTCCCGGGGTTTGGCGTCAGTGCCTTTGGGTTTCAGTGCCCTGTGTGCTCTGTCCATTTCAATGGGGTTAGCCAGGGGTTTTCCAGTTAGGTCATTAAAGAGGGATTGTAAAGTGGTCTGGACATCTTCTGGGCCATCTGTTTCTGGGATTCCCCGAACGCGGATGTTGTTCCTACGTCCCCTGTTGTCCAGGTCCTCCACATGGCGCTGCATGTCTCTAAGAAGGGAACGATGTTCTGATCCTTGGAGTTGGGTTCTGTGTATCTCAGTTTTAGTTTCTTGGATTTCCTCCTCCGCCATCTCAACTCTATCCGCTAGGTGCTTAAGGCCCGACTGGAGGATCTGGATCTCCGATCTACAGGTTGTTTTCACGTCTTCTATGAGCTGCTTGAAGTCATCCTTAGTCGGCATTGCTTGAAGATAGACTTGCCACTGCGGGGGTATGGGGGGGCAATGCTCCCTCCCCTGTGCACTGTGATTGCTTTCAGGAGAATTCGGGGATTGCCAGCTGGGTCTCCATGAGAGGTTTGGAGACGGATGGCGTATGGGTTGCTCTTCCCAGGGTTCGCTCCAGTCTGGGCTTTGCGGTGGGACATGGAGGGCCCGTCTTGGAGTAGGTGGGGGGTGTATGAGGGCCGATGCGCTGGCTGCTTGCGCATATGAGAGGGCCGATGTCATCTGAGGACCTTGTAAACTGGGGCCCTGTGGGCCTGACATTTCATAAGTCCCAGGTGGAGAGGGGCCTGGTAGAGAGTTAGTGTTGGGGGGGTAGAAGTCCCTGGGTGCTCAGCAAGTAAGAGCTGATGGGCCTGACCTGGCAGAGTTGGAGAACCCTCCATGTCCCCTGAGAGGGGCTGGGAGCCGCTGGCTTGCGCATATGAGAGGGCTGATGTTATCTGAGGGCCAAGTGGACTGGGGCCCTGTGGGCCTGAGATTTCATATGTCCCAGGTGAAGAGGGGCCTTGTAGAGATTTAGTGTTGGGGGGGGTAAAAGTTCCTGGGTGCCCAGCAAGTGGGAGCTGATGGGCCCGACCTGGCAGAGCTGGAAAATCCTCCATGTCCCCTGAGAGGGACTGGGAGCTGCTGGCTGTGTCAGTGATTCCCGGGTCAGAGGCTGTGCGGAGTAGCTGGGGGAAGGCTGCTGTACACTGGGTGTACTGTGTCTGCCTCTGTGGGAGTCCCAAGATGGCCGCCGGGAGTGCAAGGTGAGGGGATTCAAGCCTGTGTGTGGGCCCATACTGGGGACTCACCGCTCCTGGGGTCCGGGATGATCCCTCTGCTGTTGGGTGGTGGTTTTGTGTGCTCTGGGGGTCCCGATGGTGTTCCGGTGCCGGGATGGAGCGCGGATGGAGGTTTGCGGCCCTCTCTGTGGCGCCGGCCGGCGCCATTTTGGTCCCTCCACGCGGCGGGGTGCTTGGCTGAGTAAAGTATCCCCTCAGGTCGGATGCCGTTCCCGGTGGGGGCTGTGAGGTGCCCCGGGATCTAGATGAGCGGGTCGCCCTGGAGCCACCCATAGTTTATATTGCTTTGTGCCTCTTCTGGGCTCTGTAGCTTCGGGCTAGGAGAGAGCTCTGTACCTACACCTCCATTCAGCACGGGTTCCGGCCACGCCCCCCCAACTTTCGTTATTTTAATGAAAAGTTTACTAATCAAACGAAAATGCTAAGATCTTAGAAATAAACATTCAATTTCAAACACAAATGACAAAATGTTTCTTTTTTATTCATACGAAACCCCAAAAAATTTTGTTACGCGCCTATGTCTACCAATAACTAGAAGATAAGCCAGCCAAGTGGGGACTAGCAAAATTACCAAGTCAGTTCCCTTAGACTGCAATGGTATTTGTTGTTGTGCTTAATTGTGGACAGGGGGTGCCTTTTTTTGTGCTAGCTGCATTTGGGTTGTTCTGGGCATGCTCAGGGACTTAGGGTGTTTTTTGCTGCTTTTTGTGTGTGAACAGCACTTGGATGTTTCTGGGCATGCTCAGAGATAGGGATGAGCCGAACACCCCCCTGTTCGGTTCGCACCAGAACCTGCGAACAGACCTAAAGCTTGTGTGAACTTTAGAACCCTATTAAAGTCTATGGGACTCGAACGTTCAAAATCAAAAGTGCTAATTTTAAAGGCTACAATGCAAGTTATTGTCATAAAAAGTGTTTGGGGACCTGGGTCCTGCCCCAGGTTTCTTCATCTTCTTCTTCCATCTTCTTCTTCCTCCGATCCGCTTCTTCTTGCTCTGGTCTTCTCGTCCGGCATCTTCTTGCACGGCGTCGGCGTCTCTTCTTCTGTGTCGGGCCGCTCCGCTCAATGGGAGGCTCCCGCTGTGTGAGGCTTCGCTTCGTCTGACAGTTCTTTTATAATGGAGGGCGGGGCCACCTGGTGACCCCGCCCCCCTCTGACGCACAGGGACGTCATGGGGACTTCCCTATGGCTTTCCCCATGACCTCAGAGGGGGGCGGGGACGTCCCCCACACCCCTCTGACACCCCTCTGACATCATGTAGAAACCATTGGGAAGTCCCATGACGTCCCCGTGCGTCAGAGGCCCTCCATTATAAAAGAACTGTCAGACGAAGCGAAGCCTCACACAGCGGGAGCCTCCCATTGAGCGGAGCGGGCCGACACAGAAGAAGAGACGCCGACGCCGTGCAAGAAGATGCCGGACGAGAAGACCAGAGCAAGAAGAAGCGGATCGGAGGAAGAAGAAGATGGAAGAAGATGGAAGAAGATGGAAGAAGAAGATGAAGAAACCGAAGGATGAAGAAAGGAAGAAGACCAGAAGAAAGAAGATGAAAGAAGAATTTAATAAAGGAATTGTCAAAGACCGACTCCTGTCATTTTTAACATTTTAGTCACTTTTTTGGTGAAATGGTAGGGGTACTTTTGTACCCCCTAACCATTTCACACAGGGGGGAGGCCGGGATCTGGGGGTCCCCTTGTTAAAGGGGGCTTCCAGTTTCCGATAAGCCCCCCGCCCGCAGACCCCCACAACCAACGGCCAGGGTTGTGGGGACGAGGCCCTTGTCCCCATCAACATGGGGACATGGTGCTTTGAGGGGTCACAGACCCCCAAAGCACCCTCCCAATGTTGAGGGCATGTGGCCTGATACGGTTCAGGAGGGAGGGGGGCGCTCTCATCCCCCCCTCTTTTCCTGCGGCCTGCCAGGTTGCGTGCTCGGATAAGGGTATGGATTTTGAGGGGGACCCCACGCTATTTTAATTTTTTTTGGGTGCAGGGTTCCCCTTAAAATCCATGAGTTCGACTCGAACTTGAAGCTCATCCCTACTCACCCTGGGATTAGTAATTTAGAGCTGGTTCACACAGGGGAGACACGACTTCCAGCGCGAGGCAACTTGGACACGACTTGAGGAGCTACTTCAACACGACTTGGGGCGACTTACAACACGATTTTAAGTCGCCCCAGGCCAGGCGACTTTGGCCGTGGCCAATCAGAGAATAATCAGCTCTGGAGAAAGAACTCCACGCCAAATTTTAAATAAAAAAACGGCATGGGTTCCCCCTCCAGGAGCATACCAGGCCCTTAGGTCTGGTATGGATTTTAAGGGCAACCCCGTACGCCGAAAAAACGGCGTGGGGGTCCCCCCAAAATCCATACCAGACCCTTATCCGAGCATGCAGCCTGGCCGGTCAGGAAAGGGGGTGGGGACGAGCGAGCGCCCCCCCCCTCCAGAACCGTACCGGGCCGCATGCCCTCAACATGGGGGGTGGGTGCTTTGGGGAAGGCGGGCGCCCTGTGGCCCACCCACCCCAAAGCACCTTGTCCCCATGTTGATGAGGACAAGGGCCTCTTCCTGACAACCCTGGCCGTTGGTTGTCGGGGTCTGCGGGCGGGGGGCTTATGGGAATCCGGGAGCCCCCTTTAATAAGGGAGCCCCCAGATCCCGGCTTCCCACCCTATGTGAATGAGTATGGGGTACGATGTACCCCTACCCATTCACCTAAGGTGTAAAAGTGTAAATAAAAAAAACACACAATTTTTTAAA
The DNA here is from genome assembly GCA_028564925.1 of Lithobates sylvaticus. NCBI lineage: Eukaryota > Metazoa > Chordata > Amphibia > Anura > Ranidae > Lithobates > Lithobates sylvaticus. The sequence continues at coordinate 188,249,048 of CM053028.1, forward strand.
ATATTTTATTGCACTGCTCCGGGGGTCTTCTTCCGTCTTGGGGGGTCTTCTCGCCAGACTCCTCCGCTCTCTTCTGCTCTTTTACCTAGCTCTTTCACGAGCGGAGGAGCCCGGCTTTCTTCTTCATCGTCGCCGCCGTCTGGGGGTCTCGTTCCGCCTTCGGGGGTCTACGGGGGTCTTCCGGGGTCTCTTCTGTTCTTGCCGCTGTCGCCGCCTTCTTCTTCTTCTTCTTCTTCTTCTTCTTCTTCGATGTTGACTCGTCGCTGTCTCTGGCCGGAATGGCAGAGACGCGCTGTGTTGTGACTTATATAGGGACAAGGAGGCAGGGTCACATGCTCATGTCACATGGTGACCCTGCCCCCTATGATGTCACAGTCCCGGAGGATGTCCTTGTCCCTATATAAGTCACAACACAGCGCGTCTCTGCCATTCCGGCCAGAGACAGCGACGAGTCAACATCGGAAGAAGAAGAAGAAGACGGCGCAGAAGGCAGCGACATCTGCAAGAACAGAAGAGACCCCCGAATGGCGGAACGAGACCCCCAGACGGCGGCGACAACGAAGAAGAAAGCCGGGCTCCTCCGCTCGTGAAAGAGTGTAATGCTTGCGTTTATCTATTAAGTTCTTGTGGTAAAACCAAGGAAGCTTAGACTTCTGAAGTGTATCAATGCTTTACTAAACAAGGAAAAATCTGCACATACAAACTGTAGGATGAACAATACAACACAACTTCTATCTTTACAAAATATATATCTACACATATAAGCATGTATAATATGTACACATTAAGTAAACTAAACAGTTACTCAACTTAGGGGTTAAGATGTCCTTCATAGTTCCTTGTTCAAAGTCCAACTCACAAGAGCGTCTCCAAAGTTCTCCAGCTCCTGGAAGACATGTGTTTTCTCTTTGTCCTCCAAACACAACTGTTCCTCTGTCCCAAAACACATGTCTCTTTCAATCCCTCTCCATGCCCCTCCCACCCACTTCCTGCAAACACCAACTTCCTCTGCTCATCTTCAAAACCTAGCTATCTGGTTTATTTACATATCAATGGAGGGGAAAAAGGCCTTTGTAGACATATGCTGTTACTAAATCTAAACTCTGTATTATTGCAATAAAGTCACTATAGTCTCTTGACTTTATAGGATAATATAGGAAACTTCTTAAAGCCTTTTGTCAGGAAAGGGCAAAATAAACCCCCGTATAAATGGGAGGAACAAATTCCCTTTCGACCCCCATCTTGTGGGCGGTCAGACGATTGGTTTGTCCCTGGAAGGCTGCAACATTACTTTTGAGCAGGGTTAACAATGTCTTTTGGCAGTTTGTAAAGAAAGTCCCAGATGAAAAGTCTCTTTTCTTCTTGGTCATAAGGAAATGTTCAGATAAAAGTCTACTCCAATTCAGCCACCTTTCCCCAGGCTCTCTTCTGGTCTGTCTCCTCCCATCCAGTATGGTCATCTGCTCTGCCTGCTCCACCTCTCGATGCTCAATACCTGAAAAGAGTAAGAGACAAAGCAGATTATATGTTCCTTCCAAATGTGCAAAAAAACATAGCTCACTGCTCACATTTCTCTATCTGCCCATTTCTAACTGCAAAACTATTGTAGGGTGCCCACTGTTGCCTTGAAACGCTTTCACGGAAAAGCATTGACTTCCAACGTAACGAATATACTTGCATGTCTCTCCGTGCTGTCCTGGGAAGCACACAGGCCTGCTGTTGTTCAGTCTTCACAGCATGGCACAATTTTGCAAAATGCCCCATTTTATGGCAACAGAAACACTTAATGTGACTGAATCTACCATTCCCAACCATTTGCTTCCACTTCCTAAACAATGCTGGTGTAGGAATCCCATTTATTTCCTCTCTAGGGACCCCCACCTTAAGTAAATCAATCCACATGTGTCTCCTGGAGATCATAGGCCTTGCCTTCCTTGTATCTGACTCAACTCGGTCATTTAAGCTGATCAAATCCTCTGCTTCCCGGTTATGAGAAGTAACAGTGGCACATGTCCTACTTCTGCTTACAGGCTTTGGGCCTTTGTTAGAGGGTCATTAGACTTGGTCTTGAGGGCTGCACACCGCTCACTCAAATCTTCAGCTCGGCCTACATGGGTTTGAACACACTTCAAAGCCACTGCAGGTTTAACTTTAATTACCCTCCTTTCTAAATCTTTTGCCTTGCTTGCAGTTTCTTCCAAACACTTGGATGCCACTGCAAGCTGCTCCTTCAGTAAATCTCTTTCTAATTCCGCCTTTTCCCTCTTTTCAGATTCAATATGTAGAGCATGCAGGAAGTGCAAACCAAACACAGCAACTGCCCGCATCTCTCCCTTACTGAACCCAAAACTTTTGAGACTAAAATCTGCCACTGCAAGCTGCTCCTTCAGTAAATCTCTTTCTAATTCCGCCTTTTCCCTCTTTTCAGATTCAATATGTAGAGCATGCAGGAAGTGCAAACCAAACACAGCAACTGCCCGCATCGCTCCCTTACTGAACCCAAAACTTTTGAGACTAAAATCTGAGGAAAGATCACAGACTCCATCCCCCCAAGCTCTGTTCAAAGGAGAAGCATATGCAGCCAGCTCCTTTGCAACAGCCTATGGCTACACCCACTTAGTGAGCAGATCCTGCACCTCCTACACTGATAAAAACCTGTCAGGTTATCAAAAAAATGTGTTCTAAATGTTGGTGGATCTAAAACATTGGGGGATAGTTTGGTTTTGAGAGAGGGAACCCCTTTGTATACAATTTGAGGTCTAGGGGGTAAAACAGTATTCAAGGTGGAATCACTGGTGAGAATATGCCAATGTTTTTTTATCAGCCTTCCTATATTTCTATGCTGAGTGGAATAGGTCGTTATGAAGGGGACCATGGCCATACCATTCTCTCTAATGGGTTTCTCTTTTAACAGATCCTTCCTATTAGTCAGGGTTACCTCATCCAAAACAGCCTTCAGAGAAGGGGCTGAATATCCCTTTTCAAGGAAACGTCTAGTGAGAATCCCAGCCTGAGTGGAAAACTCTATTGGATCTGAACAGTTTCTTTTCAGCCGCAAGTATTGACTCTTGGGTACTGATTTCAACCATGTTTCGTGATGGCAACTCCCAATAGGAATATAGGAGTTGCGATCAGTATCCTTAAAGTGGGTGGCGGTAGTGAACATGTCGTTGGTGACTCCAATCCTAAGGTCCAGAAAGTTGACAGAAGTCTGGCTGGCCTCATAGTTCAAGGCAATGCCCCTCTGGTTGGTGTTAAGCTGATTAAGGAAGATGTCTAGGTCTTCCTTTTGGCCATCCCAAAGGAGGAGGATGTCGTCTATATATCTAGCCCATAAGACCACCTGCGGTCTATTTTGGGCATAGACGACATCCTCCTCCCACAGTGCCATAAACAAATTGGCCAAACTGGGGGCATATTTTGCCCCCATGGCAACCCCCCTAATCTGTTTAAAGAAACTTCCTCCAAACCAAAAATAGCTGCTAGATGCAGCAAATCTGAGTAGCTGCAAAATAAAACAAATCTGTTCATCAAACAGACCGGAGTCCCGCCTCAAAAAATATTCTACAGCAAGTAGACCTAAATGGTGCGGAATGACCGTGTACAAAGATGTAACATCGGCCGTAACCAGCCAGAGGCCGGATGCCGGTGTGAGAGAGTCCAATGTGTTAATGATGGACCGAGAATCCTTCACATATGATGGCATTTTCCTGACCAACGGTTGGAGAAAGTGATCAATGTACCTGCCCACCCGGGACGTGACAGAGTCAATCCCACTGACTATAGGGCGCCCCGGGGGGCAGGTGGGATGTTTATGTATTTTTGGCAAATAATAGATGGTGGGAGTCCTAGGTGATTTAGGAACTAGAAAACGGCACTCCTTCTTGTTAAGAATCCCCGCCTCGAACCCACCTTGAACTATATCCTGTAATTCAGATAAATATTTAGACTTGGGGTCAGACCGAAGGGGCATGTATGTGTCAGAATCTCCCAATATTCTTTGCATCTCGTTGAGATAATCTTTTTTGTCAAGTATGATGATCCCACCCCCCTTATCCGCCGGTCTAATTATTAAATCCTTATTTTGACATAGGGAATTAAGGCCACCAATAATTTCTTTATCGGTTGTAACTCTTTTAAGAGGTATTTTTTCTAGATCAGCCAACACCAAATCTCTAAACACCTTGATATTCGGTGCCAAAGCCCCGGGTGGGTTAAAGAGAGAGGCGTTGGATAGCCCAGAATGGCTAAAACCAGTGGTAACATTAGTGTTAACACTAATGGGGTTAATAGCCATGTGCCGTTTAATACTAATCTTGCGTATGAACTTATGGACATCCATATATGTTTGAAACTTATTGAGTCCTCTAGGGGGTGCAAATTTCAAACCTCTACTCAAAACCAACTTCTCAGAGTCATTAAGGGTGATAGAACTCAAATTGAAGATGCCATCGTCTAGAATGGCCTTTTTCTCTTTAGCTCGACGCTTCCTCCCCCCTCTGGTTCCTCTTTTTGGTCCATAGGCCTTTTTATGCCCTGATTTGGTCTGTGAAAACCCCAATGCTGATTGGATAAACTAGAGCCTGGATGTTGGATGGGGTTGGACAACCCTCTAGTAACACCATCTTCATAATCATTGGGTGGCCCCTCTAGGTCTTGGAGGGGGTAGAAATTGTTATGAGTACTAACGTTATAACCATTCTCATTTCTATTGTCATAGGCCCCAGTAGTGTCAAAATGTTGAAATGCTGGGGCTGGTGGTTTATACTGATCAAACACAAAATTGGGATTGGGGCCGTAACCTGCAAATGGGTGATTCCCATAAGAAGGCCCAAAATTGGGTGGGAAGGTATTCCCCATCCCATTTGTGTTGTAATTAAACTGGTCAAAGGGTCTCGTGTTAGGGGGTGGGGGGAACCCATATCCATTCCCATTATATGCATTACCCCCTAGAGGACTCAATAAGTTTCAAACATATATGGATGTCCATAAGTTCATACGCAAGATTAGTATTAAACGGCACATGGCTATTAACCCCATTAGTGTTAACACTAATGTTACCACTGGTTTTAGCCATTCTGGGCTATCCAACGCCTCTCTCTTTAACCCACCCGGGGCTTTGGCACCGAATATCAAGGTGTTTAGAGATTTGGTGTTGGCTGATCTAGAAAAAATACCTCTTAAAAGAGTTACAACCGATAAAGAAATTATTGGTGGCCTTAATTCCCTATGTCAAAATAAGGATTTAATAATTAGACCGGCGGATAAGGGGGGTGGGATCATCATACTTGACAAAAAAGATTATCTCAACGAGATGCAAAGAATATTGGGAGATTCTGACACATACATGCCCCTTCGGTCTGACCCCAAGTCTAAATATTTATCTGAATTACAGGATATAGTTCAAGGTGGGTTCGAGGCGGGGATTCTTAACAAGAAGGAGTGCCGTTTTCTAGTTCCTAAATCACCTAGGACTCCCACCATCTATTATTTGCCAAAAATACATAAACATCCCACCTGCCCCCCGGGGCGCCCTATAGTCAGTGGGATTGACTCTGTCACGTCCCGGGTGGGCAGGTACATTGATCACTTTCTCCAACCGTTGGTCAGGAAAATGCCATCATATGTGAAGGATTCTCGGTCCATCATTAACACATTAGACTCTCTCACACCGGCATCCGGCCTCTGGCTGGTTACGGCCGATGTTACATCTTTGTACACGGTCATTCCGCACCATTTAGGTCTACTTGCTGTAGAATATTTTTTGAGGCGGGACTCCGGTCTGTTTGATGAACAGATTTGTTTCATTTTGCAGCTACTCAGATTTGCTGCATCTAGCAGCTATTTTTGGTTTGGAGGAAGTTTCTTTAAACAGATTAGGGGGGTTGCCATGGGGGCAAAATATGCCCCCAGTTTGGCCAATTTGTTTATGGCACTGTGGGAGGAGGATGTCGTCTATGCCCAAAATAGACCGCAGGTGGTCCTATGGGCTAGATATATAGACGACATCCTCCTCCTTTGGGATGGCCAAAAGGAAGACCTAGACATCTTCCTTAATCAGCTTAACACCAACCAGAGGGGCATTGCCTTGAACTATGAGGCCAGCCAGACTTCTGTCAACTTTCTGGACCTTAGGATTGGAGTCACCAACGACATGTTCACTACCGCCACCCACTTTAAGGATACTGATCGCAACTCCTATATTCCTATTGGGAGTTGCCATCACGAAACATGGTTGAAATCAGTACCCAAGAGTCAATACTTGCGGCTGAAAAGAAACTGTTCAGATCCAATAGAGTTTTCCACTCAGGCTGGGATTCTCACTAGACGTTTCCTTGAAAAGGGATATTCAGCCCCTTCTCTGAAGGCTGTTTTGGATGAGGTAACCCTGACTAATAGGAAGGATCTGTTAAAAGAGAAACCCATTAGAGAGAATGGTATGGCCATGGTCCCCTTCATAACGACCTATTCCACTCAGCATAGAAATATAGGAAGGCTGATAAAAAAACATTGGCATATTCTCACCAGTGATTCCACCTTGAATACTGTTTTACCCCCTAGACCTCAAATTGTATACAAAGGGGTTCCCTCTCTCAAAACCAAACTATCCCCCAATGTTTTAGATCCACCAACATTTAGAACACATTTTTTTGATAACCTGACAGGTTTTTATCAGTGTAGGAGGTGCAGGATCTGCTCACTAAGTGGGTGTAGCCATAGGAGGACCCATAAATTCATTTCCAACAGCAATGGTGTTGAATTCGAGATTAGACCGTTCATTACGTGTTCCACCGAGGGTGTTGTATATATGCTCCAATGCCCATGCGGGCTCCAATATGTGGGTAGGACTAAGCGCCCCCTGAAAGTCAGGCTCAATGAGCATGTCACCAACATTTTGGGGGGTTTTCCCAAACACCCAGTGTCTAGGCACTATTCAGAAGTGCATAGAAGGGATCCATCCAAAACGATCTTTCTGGGGATTGATAAGTATACTGCACCCTGGAGGGGGGGTTCCCTTGTCCGTGGGATCTCTAGGCTAGAGATGTCATGGATATACAGGATCAAGAGCTATGCCCCATTTGGGTTGAACGTTGACATTGATGTCAACTCTTTCATTGATAATGCGTGAAAGATCCATCTGTTCATCATTCTCACCCTTAGTCATGTCTCCCGATGTCTGTATCCCTCCCATTCCATTCCACCAATATGACACACTGTTTTTTTGGTTGGGTGTATAATTTCTTTGCATCTGAGTAATGGTTAGTGTACTCTCCTGTAAGGGGTGAGACCCACAATGACGGATTTCGAAATTAAATTCCTCCCTCATGGTGATTACTGGGATGTATATTTTATAACCCATTTCCTTTTTGATTTCTTTTGATTGTTTCCCTTGATGGTGCCCCGGTAGAATTACTGGCACATAGGGATAATATAGGGTCATACTCTTTATATGACATAAAAGTTTAAGGAGAAAAAAATTTAGGGATAATATAGGGTCACTCTCTTTATATGACAATAAAAATTAAAAGGGAAGGAAAATTTTTTCTTTCCCTTTTATTTTTCTCTTTAAATTAAAGATTAAGAATTTTTTGATTTTTTATATTAATACAGTTTTTGTATGACATGATGCATGCTAACTCTGGGAGCCAACTGTCCTTCAGAGGGAGTTTGCGCCCAGAATGAGTTCTCCCCTTTAATGATGGTGAACACACTGGTTGAGCATTCTTCATGTCTAATAATAATGTTTAATTTACTTTTTTAATTTATTTTGTTCAGTTTGGTAACTGCCCACAAGATGGAGGTAGTAGCCGTTTTACTTCCTCAGTGATGGTTAACAGGATGCTCGTCATATTTTTATAACATATCAGTTATCCCAAATTCCTGCGGTTTACTTTTTATTTTATTTTTTATTTTTTATTTTTATTTTATTTTTTGTTATAATCTGTTTGCCTATGAGTTCCAATTGTCCCTCTTGGATCACTATATGATGGACATTATGGTGTTCTTATCTGTAGGTTATCTGATATGAGACTTACGGTTATCCGTCCTTGTGTGTTCATCCCAGGGCGTGTTTGTTCAGATCTATATAAAGTGCGATGATTCAGTGCGTCGCCCGTTCCCCAGATGACGACGATTGGTCGAAACGGACGTAGGGAGGCTGACGCACTGACGTCATCACGTTCCGCACTGTGAGCGGGTGTTCTGCTAGCCGGCCGGCGTTTTTTTACATGTATCTGCGAGCATTCTTTACATTTGATGTAAGTAGAACTTTTATTTGATGCAATTAAATTTTATATATGGTTTTACACTATGGGAGCATCCCTCATTTTTTATTCACATGATGAGAGTGTATGATCCCCTGGCTTGACAACTTTGGAGGAGTTCGATCCCATTCACAATCTACAAGGGAGATTCGCCCTATCCAGGATTTTGGCTGTCACCATCAGTTAAGCATGAGTCCCAGAGGCGACACCTAGTGGTTTTGGTTACTCCTTGATGCCCTTTGAGTTAAAGGCTTACTAAAGCTTGCCCTCTGGTAAGCGCAACATTAGAACGGTGGTGGATTAAGATCACATTGGTGGATTTTCCATATTCACGTTTCTGAAAATTTTATGTCACCAAAGGAATCTTTTTTATGTCACCATTATTTCCAATTTGAATTGGACTTCACTATTTGTTCACTTAAAAACAATTTTTTATTATTTTCTATTTTATTATCATTTTATGATTATCACTTTTTCACTTTGTATTGGACTTCATTGTATGATTAATCCATTCACACAGATTTTTTCAGCATCTGGATTCATTTTACATTAATTATTATTTAGGTGGTTTTAATATCATTTTTCCTTAATTATTATTCAAGTCTGTTATGTGATTTGGTTCATAATATCACTCCAGCGCGGCTTTTTTCACTGCATATATTAATGGTGGTTATTTTAACCTGAAATATTTTTGATGTTGGCAATGTTTGTTGTTTTTACGTTGTTCACTTTGATTTAATTGTCTGTGCTGCATTATTTTAAAAACTTTCACAAGATGTGCCTAATGTAGTTTTAATCCTTTTTATATAGATGTCCATTTGTGTGTGCGCTCCTTTCAACTCCTGTTAATTAACAATGCAAAAGGGTCAAACCTCTAACATATTCTGTTAGTGTCTCAAATTAACATGTATGTGTGTATTTTGATTTCCTTGCTGCTTTTCCAAGTCGTGTGTGTGTGTTTTTTTTTATTTTTTTATTTATTTTTATTTTATTTTTGGACCAATAAAATTGTTTGCAATGTTTTATGTGTGTTCTTTTCATGCAATGGATTTCCCAGCTGTAGCTTAACGAGGCTGATTGCCATGTGTTAGACAAATCCAGACATTTCAGAGCGATATTTCTTCAATTAGATTTTTGAGCAGTGGTTTTCGGCCTCAGTGCTCAAGTACCCCCACCCCCCACGATATTGTTTAGGACATGTTTCTTATCTAAAAAATGTTTTTGTGTCCAAAATACCAAGCCATTGACTTTGATTAAAAACACCTGTGCAAGATGATGGAAAACCTGCAAACATGGCCTGTTGGGGGTACTTGAAGACAGGTCGAGGAGCTAAAATCAAGCTCAAAACAATCCTATTCTAATGGTGGACATTTCAGAGAAAGCCCAGACTAATTTTTTGGGGGGGGGGGGTTTATATTTTTTTTTTGTGTTTATTTAATTTTTTTTTTTTGTTTATTTTTTTTTTTGGGCTTTGTGTCCCTTTTCTTAAAATTGGCTTTGCTTCCTGTCACATAGCCAAACAGGAAGTGAGAGTAAAACCATAACACTATTTTTAGTTCTTGGGGACACAGGTTAATCTAACTAGTGTCCCCATTAGGCAAATTGCAGTCTAGCACTTTCTTGTGTGCACCCCAAATTATTAGGTATTTTGGGGTTTAGTAAAGGCAAATCCTTTATACAATACAAGTGTAGTTGCTGAAAATCATAGGGGAAGCACTGGTGATTTTATCATCCAATCATGTAGAGGCAAAGATGCTGTTCTCTTTCCCTTGCATGTTGCCCTCGGATCTCCAGCAAGTGCACTTGTAGTGCAAAGTCGATTTCCCTTTAGTAAAGAAACCTCAAGATGCCTAATAATTTGGGATGTACATAGCAAAATGCTACAGTGCAATTTCCTGAATGGGGAAACTATTGAAATTGGCTTGTGTGTCCCCAAAGAAAGACACTGGTAGTGTTTTATCCTCACTTCCTGTTTGGCTTTGTGACAGGAAGTGAATAATTTTTAAGGACAAATTGTCAAAATTTGGGAGTTGTCTTCACCCTATCAGGAGTGTAGAGATCCCCCACCACTTCAAATCCCTCTGCACTCTATCCCCAAGCAAAAATCGGAAAGGATTTTCTTTAGGTTAACTTTGCAAAGACACATTCCTAAAATCAATTGTGATGCATGTTATTGGCCCATTTAGACCTGATGCATGTTATTGGCCCATTTAGACCTTCTTTAATATAAAGCCATCAGTTGCCTTTGAGTCTAATCATTATTTTTGGCCAGTCCTAGAAATCTACATCTGTTTTTCTACTAACCACTTGGTGTCTGTGCTATATCCTAATTACGGCCACAGCGTGGACCTTCATTTCTGGGAGCCCTGCAGGGCGCACTGAGACTCGGGTGATCGTAGTAAGGGCCTATCCTGGCCCCTTACCACGCGATTAGCTGTCAGCCTTTAACAGATGATCACATGATGTAAAATAAAGCTTGGTAATTGGTTATTTGTGTGAGCATTACAAATAGAGTCCTAGCCAAATAGATCCTTGAGAAATACATTAAATACTAAATCGTATTTCTCCAAATGTAGTCCAGAGTGGGCCCTAGCATTGATAAGATCATAAAGCTCACATTGGTTGTGGGCCAAAGACAATCCATAAGCCCTGGTTCACATTGATAGTTGGGTACAATTTGACATGTCCAATTGGCAGCAAGTGGCAACAATGGCATCGTCCCAATCAGTGCAATGCTGCATTTTCAGTGCGGAAACAATTGTTAAATATTTTATGGACTGCTTTTTGCAATTTGGGGCTGCGATTTCCATTGATCTGGACTGACACGCTAGTGTTAAATTGTGCGAGTCCAGCTCAGCGATTACCTGGGCTAAATGTTCTTTGAACAAAACTAGCTCAGGTATACACAGTCAAATAGAAACCGAGTCCTGTAAAAATCTCCATTACAAATGTTTAAATTAAGATGGTCAGACACTACACAATCTGATTGTACAATCTCTGTCCAATTCAACATTAAGGCTCGGTTTCCACTATTGCAAACCAAAAGTCGCGCGTTGTTGCCGCGAGTTTGGCCCCAACTTTTGGCCGCAACTTGAAGCAATGGCTGGGTATTTTTGTGGTGTAGGGACCTCAAGTCGCATCAAAGTGGGAACAAAGTAGTGCAGGGACTACTTTGAGGTTGGTGCGACTTGAAGTCGCAGATGTATGAACGGTACTCATTGTAAATCATGGGGTACAACTTGTCATGCAACTTTTCAGTCCCAAGTCGCATGCCAAGTCGCAATAGTGGAAACCAAGCCAAAAATTAACATTGTAAATCACGCAACTTTGGGTTTGAAATAGTGGAAACAGAGCATTAGGCTAAAGCGGTAATAGGAAGATGCACTGGAAGAATTACTTATAATTGTAGAAAATCAAACAGGCTTGTGCACTGAATAGAATTTATGAAAGATCTGATTGCCCAGTGCATGGTCACCTTTAACCACTTGCCGACTGCTCACTGTATATATACATAATTTTTTTGAAGAGGGATATCTCGGTAACGGCAGCAGCTGCTGCCACAACCGAGATATCCATCTTTACAGTGAGTGGTCGTGTTTACGATAATGGTGGTCTCTGCGGGTTCACCGCAAGATCACCATTATCGGCGGTGGGAGAGGTGCCACCCCCCTGGAGGCGATTGGGTCCTGCTGCGTGATTGGTATGGAGACGAGTGAGGCTAAGATGGCTATATCGTCTCTAAACGTCTCTTCTGCCCATACGTCAGGAACATTTTTTTCAATGACATTTTTTTAAATGACATTTTTTTTTTTTATTCCATTTAAGTCTAAATATGAGATCTGAGGACTTTTTGACCCCCCAGATCTCATATTTAAGAGGACCTGTCATGCTTTTTTCTATTACAAGGGATGTTAACATTCCATGTAATAGGAATAAAAGTGATCCATTTTTTTATTTATTTATAAATAAGAAAAAAAAATAACATTTTTGAAAACACCTCGTCCCATCGAGCCCCCGCGCAGAAGCAAACGCATACGTGAGTAGCGCCCGCATATGAAAACGGTAGTCAAACCACACATGTGAGGTATTACCGCGATCGGTAGAGCGAGAACAATAATTCTAGCCCTAGACCTCCTCTGTAACTCAAAAGATGCAACCTGTAGAATTTTTTTAATGTCGCTTATGGAGATTTTTGAGGGTAAAAGTTTGACGCCATTCCACGAGCGCGTGCAATTTTGAAGCATGACATGTTTGGTATCAATTTACTCGGCCTAACATTATCTTTCACAATATAAAAAAAATTGGGCTAATTTTACGGTTGTCTTATTTTTTTATTCAAAAAATTGATTTTGTTCAAAAAAAAGTGCGCTGCAAATACGGTGAAAAAAAAAGTATTGCAATGACCGCCATTTTATTCTCTAGGGTGTTAGAAAAAAATATATATATAATGTTTGGGGGTTCTAAGTAATTTTCTAGCAAAAAAAGAATCTGAAAAACAGGCTTGGTCCTTAAGTGGTTAAAGATATGAAAACACGAATTTCTGTTGTTTAGAAATACTTCTCTTGTATTGTATTGAAATATTTGGGTCCAAAAAGAACCAACATTCAAAGATATATTAGAAGAACAAGAATTAGCTTAGTAACAAAAGGGGATAATTAAATGAGAACAGATACTAAGGCCGAGATTAAGGAATAGTATCCTACCAGTGTGGTACTGTAGATACTAAATAGGTACTCCAGTGCCACGTCCTATAGCTATTCGTAAAAAAGGAAGGGGGGGGGACTTGGACTTTTTAGGCACCATACAAAAATTAGTTTTAACAAAATGTATTCATTAAAAGAGAAGATATACATATACAACAATATATATTTAAAAACACATTTTGTCAATATGCCAATATAGTATAGAGCCACATATGCAACCTATAATGTTTAGCCTTAAGGACACCAACAGGGACCAACAGCTAAAATTAGCTTATCCAGAAGTTGTGGGGTGTCCAGCGATGAGGCAAGGATGCAATAGGGCGGAGATAGTCGTAGCTGGAGCTCTACATGTTTCGCGTTTACATTGACGCTTCATCTGGAGCATGACATTTGAGTGACTGACAAAAGATAGAATTTAAAAAAACATAATGAGCATATGTACAAATACATTTCTTCTATATATAATAACAGGTACACTTCTAAATTTAATATTTAGATATACATGTAGCTTTGTCAGCCCATAGTGGTCCCAAGGGTATGGCAGCTCACCCAAACCAGGCCGCAAAAACAAGGGCCGGTGGTCCATCAATCAGTGGGGGCGTATATAATATGATAGATTGCCGCGAATATGATACAAAAATAGCACTTACTGAAAATCTGGTAATTCTAAGTAATATATTAGAAAGATATCCCCAATATTTCACAACGGCCGTGTATTGATGGAGAAGACGCTGGGAGGTGGTATATTAATGTATAACAGATAGCCCACAAGTAGAGTCCTAATTAGCGGTAGAAAATAAAGGAAGAGATTAATTTAGGAATAATATCACACCACAGGGTGTGTATTTAAACCACAACATGGATGTAGAGTAAAAACTCACCAAGGTATATGCTGTATTACTAAATGAACAGGGAGCCGGTATAATGATAGATATTTGTTCAAAAAGGAACCACTGGTAAAAAATAGTAGAGACGATGATATTGGCTACAGGTCCATTAGGTTAGCATATACAGTCCAGGGGTGGCTGATTGGTATAGTCAGACATGGTACCTGGAGAAAATGAAGTATAGATCTGACCACTAGAACTAAAGGGGCAAAAACCGGTGTAATAGCCCAATGGCTTAGTTTAGCCATAGGCAAATGCTTACCGTAAGGAGGGGGTCGAGGTCTCGTGTAGCCAGCGGCGTCGAGGCGGCAGGATGATGGGGGACGCTGGCAACAAGCACACACCAGTGTGCTTATATATACGTCCCTTCCGTAATCAAACATCCGGCGCGTGCCGGCGTGACGTCATCCGGATCGGCCGCACTTACACACTGCGCACGCGTCATTGTACATGTTCGCGCCTGCGCAATGAGGCGCGAAGTACATGGCGATGTGCGCATAGTGTTTAGCAGGGAAGGACCAGGGGCTGCTAGACACACTGCCCCTAGTGGACCCTGCAGATCGTCACAAGGGTGAAAAAAGTGACGATGGGCGGCCGCACTGAGTGATGGTACCAGCCTAAAGCTGCGGCTAAAGGAGTGGGTGAAACAGACAATCCGTAAAGGACAACCCAGGGGCGACAAAATATAGAAAGTACAGAACAACAATTTACGTGTAGAAGACATAATTTTGCATAGGTATACAGCTCAAATTAAATCTGCTAAGAAACAAATTCATCAAGGTATTATGCTTACAGTAGTAATACCTTGTATTAATCATAGTATATGACAGTATAGGTTGACATCTTATGGGATATGGCATTTTGGACAGGGAATGGACTAAGTCTGAATATAACTCCAGAAATAGATGCCTAGGTGTAAATGTATATAGACCATAGTGGGGACGTGAATACAGGAAAGCAGGCAGACCAATCAGCATGTAAATACACATACAGGGTAGTGCGCAATGGATTGAATTATACTGGGATGATAGGCCATAATTGCTAGATTAAATAGCCTGTTGGTATGGGAGTGAGGCTAGACTACATGGTAATATGAAAGATAGACATGCACAAAATATATTATAGTCATGTTCAATGCAAAGATTGACACGAGTATGGAGAAGGAAAAAAGAGATGTCATGCCTAATGTTGATTTCTAGGCCAAGTTGCCAGGAGAATATGTCCATAAATGGTAACTACCCAAGTATAGACAAAAAAGAGGGAATGTAGCTATAGTCTATAGGAAAGGCCTATATGATTGCGCTTCATTAATACCCGTATGGCGGGTAGCACCAAGACGTTCTATCCACATGGTCTCCCTCCTTAGGATTTGTTTGTCCCAGTCGCCCCCTCGCGGATCCCTAGGGATAACCACCAAGACGATGAATGAGGCTACTGTAGTGTCGAATTTGTGGTACAAATCCAAGTGTCTGCTCACCGACGTGATCATCTTACCCCCTGAGGAATAATATATGTGATCTTTAATACGGGAGCGGAGGTGACGGATAGTCTTCCCGACATAGAACGCACTACAAGTGCATGACATCAAATACACCACTCCCTGTGTTTTACAGTCAGCATGAAATCGAGGGGTAAACGTTTCCCCGTTGGGGAGGATAAATGTAGTCCCAGGCCTAACCCACGGGCAATAGGCGCATCGTCCACAGCGAGTAATACCATGACCTATTTGTTCCAATCGAGTTTTATTGCTGTAGTGACCGGATGTAAACTTATCACGTAACGACTGCGATTTTCTGAATGTGATCACGGGATTAGGACCTATGTATTTTTGCAGGATGGGGTGCTCACGGAGAAGAGGCCAGTGTCTGGTGAGTATTTCTCGTAATTCAACGTGTTGTTTTGAGTATCTAGTAATGTACCTAACTACATCGCTGGTTTCTGTAGTTTTTTTCTTATAGAGAAGTGAGTTACGTGACTGTCTAAGGGCCCTATTAAATGATTTTCTCAGAATGGATTTACTATAGCCTCTGGCTTTTAGGCGGACAAGAAGGAGATTAGCTTGTAGCTTGAACTCCTTTGTATGTGTGCAGTTGCGTCTCAATCTGAGATATTGTGCATATGGAATACTCCGGATCAGCGTTTCCGGATGGGCACTCTCTGCGTGAAGCAAGGTGTTGCCAGCCGTTTCTTTCCTATACAGTGTGGATGCCAGGCAACCATTTAGGTCTCTGAAAATTGTGAGATCTAAAAAGGTGATTTGTTCTGAATCCGCAGAGTAAGTAAATTTTAAATTAAAAGAATTCTGGTTAATGGCGTCCATGAAGGTTTTTAACATGGTGAGCGACCCTGACCATATCATGAAAATGTCGTCTATATAACGTAGCCAGCATAGTGCCTGGCTAGTGAGGGCTGATAAAGTCTCATCTGCAAAAATAGTTCGTTCCCACCCCCCCCAGGTACAGGTTGGCGTAGGCGGGTGCACAACATGTGCCCATAGCCACGCCCTGTACCTGAAGGAAGTGGGACTCTTTGAAGGTGAAACAATTTCTTGTTAAAACAAATTGCAGCAGGTTTAGTATAAATTCACAATAATCCCAACGATGGTTATCCTGTTCATGAAGGAAGGTCCTTGCTGTCTTGATGCCCTGCTCGTGAGGGATGCTGGAGTATAACGCCTCAACATCTATGGTCATGAGCAGGGCATCAGGAGGCACGTCCCCATTGAAAACGTCATCTATGACGAAACGACGTATGGGAAGGCACGCAGCAACGCCACCACGCAGACTTTGAACGGGGGACGGGTTTACACTGACCGGCCGGCAGTGTGTTTTATATTGTGCTCGCTTTCTTCTTACTTATGTAAGTGCTTTTAATCTTTTTGAGCTGAATAAACAATTTTATATCAGTATTACGCTATGGTCGGCCCCCTTCTTTTATATATCTGAGATAATTAGTTGGATGTTTCTGGGTGGAGCGGACGGTGCAGAGATCCTTCTTTCACTTTTGAATGAATTGTTCCTGGGTTGATCGGTCCTACCAGTCATCGCTTACCCTGGAAGCTGCAGGCTTTACATACAGTGCTCTGTATATACAGCCATCTGGTAAGCGTTCAATCTAACAGGTGGTTGGGATCGAACAAAACTTCTGCATGTCACAGTGTGATAATATAGACCTGTCACGGTGGTGTTTATTCTCTGAATATTACAAGTTTGTCGGCTACATAAAACCAGACCTTGCATTTTAAAGAAGACATTCAAATAGGACTATTGCAGTCACTACTGGACTTTATTATCCATTTTATTTTGTGTGCTCCTCCATGGTCATGTTTTATATGAACACTATTCTTTTTGTTTAGTAATTGTTTGGCTATTTGTGTTCCCTTTTTCATGTATATTTAAGTATCCAATATTGGCGCAGCTTTACCCATTCATATCAGGAGGCATGACCATCCCCTCAATGTGTTTAAGAAGGTCTAGGGTGTCTCTAGTGTAGGACAGGAGGGATAATACATGGGGCATTAGAACAGAATCCACCAGACGGCTTGCGTTCTCCGTGAGGGCCCATATACCCGATACAATGGGTCTGCCCGGGGGCAGTAGAGGGTGTTTGTGGATTTTCGGAAGTACGTAAAAAGTTGCCAGTCGTGGATTAGTCACATTGAGATATTTATAGGTATCGAGGTCTATAAGGCCTCTCTGATGGGCAGAGCCAATAATCGAAAGGAACTCACTCTTAAAATTATTGATACGTGTAGAATCTATGGGAAGGTACCATTCTTTGTTCTTAAGAATGTTATGTGCCATGGTTTCATAGAAGGTCTTTGTCATTAAGACAATATTCCCCCCTTTGTCTGCTGGTTTTATTTCTATATCGGGGTGTTGTTGAAGGCGTTTAATCGCTAGTAGTTGAGGGGGGGTTAAATTGTTGGCTTTAGGTTTGATAGTGAGTGACTTCAGATCATTGACCGTGCCCATCAGAAAGGCCCAAATATTAGGATTGGTCATGAGATCTGGAAAACGCTGGGACTTAGGCCTGAAAGAGTTACATGTTGGGACTGCCGGACCTGTGGTAGATGTATTAAGGTCAAATGAGTTATTAGATTCCTCAAGGGAATCATTTTCATCAAGTAATAGAATTAGGTCCCGAAGGGCTCGGAAGTCATCCATAGTGTAATTTTTGACTTTTTCTGAAATGTTTTTGTCCTGTAGGGATCTAGTCCGATCCCCATCGAACAAGTATTTGTAAGTTAGGTTCCGTGAGAAAAGTTAAAGATCCTTAATGGCTTCGTATTTGTCAATATTCATAGAAGGACAAAAGCTTAGTCCTAGGCCCAGAACCTCTATTTCAGTATCAGATAATATATATGGGGTCAGGTTAATGACCGTACGATTGTTGGTTATGTTATTAGAGGCGTGTTGGGGGGCACCTGAAAATTTACAGCGGGATTGGCTTGTGAAATATGTGCGTCTAAAGTGCTTTGTCGCGTGAACATCGAAAGTTGTGAGGGAGTAGGGAGAGAATTAATAGTGGTTGTAGAAGGTGTGGATATAATATCCATTAAATTTGTTCCTGAAGATGTAGGAGCAGAACGATGAACAGTCTCCATAGTGGAGGTGGCTTGTGATAGTGAAACTTGAGGTTGAGATTGGTTCTGGGTAGTCAAAAGTTGAATTGCAGTTGAATAGCGGTAGCTCCTAAATATTTTCCTTGTGATTGGCCACCTGCACTATGTGACTGGGAATTAGTATGTAGAGGTTTGTGTAGAGTGAGGGTAGTATCTACTGTTGGGGGACGTTTTTTATATGGTGTGCGTGACCCACCACCAAGATCCCGCTTACGTGCACCCGCATGGCCGTACTGCGTGTTATGATTGCCTCTCCTTGGATTGGACTCTGGAAAAGAAAACAGGGTAGAATCAGATTCAGTATCTTCATCGGTTGTAGAATGTACATTGGTGTTATTTCTAGGCATACGATAGTTATTCCTTGAATTTCTAGTCTGGGGTGCAGATTGCCACCGGTAGGCATAGCCCTCCATGAAGGCTAATCTGTCTTTTGCAAGTTTATTTTGTTTCTTGTAGATTATGTCCTTCGTTATTCTGGTGACGAAATCCTTGATTTCTTGCCAGCATTTGGTATATTGAGAATGAGTCTGTATACTCTCATTAGTGGATTGTAATAGGAGGATATCCTGATCAAGTGCAGTCAATTCCGACTGATATTGTATAATTAGAGTCTTCATAAGACTAGTGCTGCAGGTGGTCAGGATAGCCTCCCATGTGGTCTTAAATTCCATAGTGGCATTCTGAAAAGACGGGTATACTTGTACTCTCAGTCCTAGGGGACTGATGTTCTCCCTTACATATTTGTTTAGGAATTCGATGTGCCAATATAAGTTTGATTTCTTTTTTAGGAGTCGTTTCATTTTAGCCATATATTGATTTATGCCAATTTCTTGTTCGGTGTTAACATTACAATTGGTCTGGATTTCAGACATGTAGCCTGTCCAAGCAGTGCCTATAAAGTCCATAATTTTGTGAAAAATTTATATACTTACAAACGTATATACGTGAGCTGAATAATTAGTAATACCTAGTACTAACTTGCGTAGATTCATAGGTATAATGGGTATAACCACCATATAGTCAGAGGATAATAACCAAAGCTATATGAATTTATTGCCCGGGTGCTACCACCCAATAATTTGAGATTAAGGAATAGTATCCTACCAGTGTGGTACTGTAGATACTAAATAGGTACTCCAGTGCCACGTCCTATAGCTATTCCTAAAAAAGGAAGGGGGGGGGACTTGGACTTTTTAGGCACCATACAAAAATTAGTTTTAACAAAATTTATTCATTAAAAGAGAAGATATACATATACAACAATATATATTTAAAAACACATTTTGTCAATATGCCAATATAGTATAGAGCCACATATGCAACCTATAATGTTTAGCCTTAAGGACACCAACAGGGACCAACAGCTAAAATTAGCTTATCCAGAAGTTGTGGGGTGTCCAATGATGAGGCAAGGATGCAATAGGGCGGAGATAGTCGTAGCTGGAGCTCTACATGTTTCGCGTTTACATTGACGCTTCATCTGGAGCATGACATTTGAGTGACTGACAAAAGATAGAATTTAAAAAAACATAATGAGCATATGTACAAATACATTTCTTCTATATATAATAACAGGTACACTTCTAAATTTAATATTTAGATATACATGTAGCTTTGTCAGCCCATAGTGGTCCCAAGGGTATGGCAGCTCACCCAAACCAGGCCGCAAGAACAAGGGCCGGTGGTCCATCAATCAGTGGGGGCGTATATAATATGATAGATTGCCGCGAATATGATACAAAAATAGCACTTACTGAAAATCTGGTAATTCTAAGTAATATATTAGAAAGATATCCCCAATATTTCACAACGGCCGTGTATTGATGGAGAAGACGCTGGGAGGTGGTATATTAATGTATAACAGATAGCCCACAAGTAGAGTCCTAATTAGCGGTAGAAAATAAAGGAAGAGATTAATTTAGGAATAATATCACACCACAGGGTGTGTATTTAAACCACAACATGGATGTAGAGTAAAAACTCACCTAGGTATATGCTGTATTACTAAATGAACAGGGAGCCGGTATAATGATAGATATTTGTTCAAAAAGGAACCACTGGTAAAAAATAGTAGAGACGATGATATCGGCTACAGGTCCATTAGGTTAGCATATATAGTCCAGGGGTGGCTGATTGGTATAGTCAGACATGGTACCTGGAGAAAATGAAGTATAGATATGACCACTAGAACTAAAGGGGCAAAAACCGGTGTAATAGCCCAATGGCTTAGTTTAGCCATAGGCAAATGCTTACCGTAAAGAGGGGGTCGAGGTCTCGTGTAGCCAGCGGCGTCGAGGCGGCAGGATGATGGGGGACGCTGGCAACAAGCATACACCAGTGTGCTTATATATACGTCCCTTCCGTAATCAAACATCCGGCATGTGCCGGCGTGACGTCATCCGGATCGGCCGCACTTACACACTGCGCACGCGTCATTGTACATGTTCGCGCCTACGCAATGAGGCGCGAAGTACATGGCGATGTGCGCATAGTGTTTAGCAGGGAAGGACCAGATACTAAGGCCGCGTACACACGAGCGGACTTTCCCGTGGTATTGTCCGCCGGACATTCCGACCATGTGTGTGGGGCCCCGGCGGACAATCTCGCCGTCTGAGCGCTAGTCCGCGGGACTTTTGAAATGAACGGACTTGCCCACACACAGAGGAAAGTCCGTTCATTTAGAATGTGACTCCAGGTAGACGGGACTAGCGAAGGCAGTGAATGCCTCCGCGCTAGCCCCGTCACCTGGCATGGATTTAAAGGGGAATCCCTACGCCGAAAAAACGGCATGGGGGTCCCCCCCAAATCCATCTCAGACCCTTATCCGAGCCCACAGCCTGGCCGGTTAGGAAAGGGGGTGGGGACAAGCGAGCGCCCCCCCCCTCTCCTGAGCCGTACCAGGCCGCATGCCCTCAACATGGGGAATGCCCTGGGGAAAGGGGGGCCCTGCGACCCCCCCACCCCAAAGCACCTTGTCCCCATGTTAATGAGGACAAGGGCCTCTTCCCGACAACCCTGGCCGTTGGTTGTCCGGGTCTGCGGGCGGGGGGCTTATCGGAATCCGATCCCGGCCCCCTACCCTATGTGAATGAGTATGGGGTACGATGTACCCCTACCCATTCACCTAAGGAAAAAAGTGTAAATAAAAAGAAACACACAATTTTTTTAAATACTTTATTGCACAGCTCCGGGGTCTTCTTCCGTCTTGGGGGGTCTTCTCGCCGGACTCCTCCGCTGTCTTCTGCTCTTTTACTAGCTCTTTCACTAGCGGAGGAGCCCGGCTTTCTTCTTTGTCGCTGCCGCCGTCTGGGGGTCTTGTTCCGACTTCGGGGGTCTTCGTGCCGGGCCTCCGCTTTCTTCTTCCAGCTCTTTTACGAGCGGTGGCCCGGGCTCGTGTTGCCGTTGCTGTCGCTGTCGCCGCCGCCTTCTGCTTCTGCTTCTCCTTCTTCTCAAAATGTCCAGGGTTGTCGGGAAGAGGCCCTTGTCCTCATCAACATGGGGACAATGTGCGGCCCCCCTTTTCCCAGGGCAGCCCCCATGTTGAGGGCACGCGGCCTGGTACGGCTCAGGAGGGGGGGGGGGCGCTCGCTCGTCCCCACCCCCTTTCCTGACCGGCCAGGCTGCGTGCTCGGATAAGGGTCTGGGATGGATTTGGGGGGAACCCCCACGCCGTTTTTTCGGCGTAGGGATTCTCCTTTAAATCCATACCAGGTGGAGGGGGGCGTGGCCTAGGATGACGGAGTAGGAAGACACACTCTGGCTTGCTCCCTCCACCCTCCAGGCGTGCACGTGTAGCCGGGCCGTTCTGGGCCCGGCGTTCTGAACTGAGTGATTTCCCCCAGGTGACATACCGGCCGGAATGAGAAGAAGAGTGGAGAGAGAGCAGAGGAGACCCACCCAGCCGGAGATCCCGCAATATTTCCTCCGCACACGAACAGCGGTGTCCAGGAGAGCTGAACCAGGAGTGAGGCAGGCCGGAGAACGGTGTCTCTCAGAAGACATAACAAGCCCCTCTCGTACGCTATTGAAGCCACAGCGGGAGACGCTGGAGACGCCGGCATTGCAGAGAGAGGAGGTGGGAGCGGATGGGGGACGAGAGGAAACGCACACACAAGGAGAAGAGGCAGATCTCAGAGTGCTCCTACCGGCCCTTCCAACAAGGGCAGACCTACAGGCGCTTTCCACACGAGCAGATAGGGCGATGGGCCCCCCCTCCTCCAATCCTGAGAGACCACGAGATGTGATTTGTTGTTTTCACAGATATATACATAAAGAACTAATAAGTCGGAAAGCATGGGATGCAGGAGAAGTGGGAGTAAAGATAAAAATTCTGCCAGATTTATCTAGAGCCACCCTGCAGAGAAGAAATCTGATACGTCCGTTGCTGGACAGAATAAAAAAGGCGGGGGGCTCATATCGGTGGGGTTACCCATTCTCCCTGAGAGTAAAGAAAGACTCTAGATCATTCGCCCCGCGGCAACCTGCGGACTTACCAGAGCTGTTTTCGTTCCTGGGAGAAGAATTAGCAGAGACAGAGATACCAAATTGGTTACAACACCTAGGCAAGCAAAAAGAACAGGGGGGACAGGAGAGTTAGACCTCTAACTTCTCCAAGAAATGAAGCACAGAAGACCCCAGCTTTGTATCTATATATTTTTTTCTTCTTTGTTAGGAGAAATGGACAAATTTTTCCCTTTTATATATAATACCCTTGGGGACTGAGTTCTATCAAAAAAGCCACTGGTTCCCCTGTCCTCCCCCCTTCCTGTCCCCCCCTAGCCCCCCCCCTTCCCCCTTCTCCTCGCCTTCCCTCCATCCTCCCACTTTTACCCCCCCCCCCCCCCTTTTTTTTTTTTTTTTTTTTTTTCGATGTGTTTTGGGGGGGAGGTATAATACTACAGTACAGATATAGACATAGATATATAAGTATATATATATATATATATGAGTATAAATGTGGAGATCCTTGTTTATGTTTTTTTTTTTTTTTTCCTGGGACGCCTGGCCCTTTAATGGCCCATTAAGGTTTTTGGGGTCTCTTTCTTTTCTTTTTTTTTTTTTTTTTGACAGACTCAGGTAACAAGAGGGCCCTTCGGCTCCCCACTCATCTATTGTTTGGCACGTGGTATTGAAATGTGAGGGAGAGGGGGGGGAAGCTGTGCCCCCCTTCCTTTCCCTCTCTGACACTTTTTTTTTTTTTAAATGTGTGTGTTTTTTTTTTGAGGTTGGACTTTTGGATATGGGATGTTTGCGAGGGTTTTCACTTTAAAAGTACATAATATATTTCTTGCATTTTCGTTTTTTTTTTTTTTTTGTCTTGGCCGGACATATTAAAATATCCGGTTGTGTGGATGCACATATCTATATGAAGGGGGGAAAGTGGTAATTAGTGTGTGGGGTTTTATGTTTTTTATAAAAAGCTCACAAGGTATATTGGTATATTGGTCACATAAATCAAAATATGATATATTTTCTTTGGGTAGCATTGTCACTATAGCACATGAGGGACAGGGGAATGGGGGGAGAGGGGAGTGTTTGGCTCTCTCTCTTTCTCACCCTTGGCCCTTCCTTAAGGATGGGAGAGCGGGGGGGGGGGGGTCCATAATATATTGTGTAGTACAGTGAGTCTGTATAAATCTTTACTGCTTTCCCCCTTTCCCCCCTTTTCTTTTCCTACCCCCCGTATTACTGTTGGGGATGAATAGATAGACCTTGACCGCCATAGAGCAACAAAAATGTTTGCGTATATTTACATTGGTATATGAGTGAGGGGGGGGAGGGTGCCAGGGGATGGAGAGAGAATACTCATAATTTAGTCCCGGGCTGTGGGGGGAGGGAGAGAGACGGGTGAATGGGGAGGATGAATGGAGATGGTTAAGGGGGTAGGTGGGCAGACGGTGGGGGAGGGGGAGCCGAGGTGAGATTATATAAAAGAGAGAGAGGAGGGAAAGGAAAAAGAGGAGAAAAAAGGGAGGGGCTAGGAGAAAGTGAGGACACAGAAGATAATAAGCAAGGTAATTCTCCAGGCACCTCTTTTGCCAGTTGTTAGTTATGATTTGTATAGACCTAGCTGAGGTTATTATTTATTCATTTTATTTTATTTTTTTTCCTTCTGTGGTTATTACCTCCCATAAAAGCTGAATAAAAAAGGGTACTTAAAGATATATGGGACAAAGATATATGGGAAATGATCTCAATTACTCATATAGCGCGCCGAGGGAGGAGGGAGCAGAGCCCTGCAGTCATTTTGGACCAATCCCCCAAAAAGGATTGCACCCACTGAACCAGAGGTGGGGGGGGGGGGTTCCTGGGGTGGGTGTTCCCCTTAGGGGTCAGAAAGGAGGGAGGGTAGGGAGCAGGGAGGGGGGACAGTAGGAGGGAGGGGGGGGTCTTTCCTTTTTTTTTTTTTCTTCCCCTTTCTCTCTTCCCTGCGAGATGGAGGAAATTAGGGTGACCTCTATGAATGCCAAAGGACTTAATGTCCCAGAAAAAAAAAAAATGCTTCTCAATGACTTGAAACGAATGGGTACAGATGTGGCCTTCATACAGGAAACCTATTTTAAAGCAAGTGGATTCCCGCTTCTCCAAAACAGATTTTTCCCATATGTATACCATGCCTCAAATCAGGAGGTAAAATCAAAAGGGGTATCGATTATGATCGCGAGCCGGGTTCCATGGTCTCTGATTGACAAACGGGCAGATACAAAGGGCCGGTTCTTGTTTTTGAAGGGACATATGAGAGGGGTGAAGGTGACATTGGCAACTCTATATGCGCCAAATGCTTTACAGGATTCATTTAAAAAAAAAAACACATACAAAATTAATAGAATTCTCGGAAGGCAAGCTGATCTTGGGAGGCGACTTCAATATCGCCTTAGACCCGAAAATGGATACATCCATAGGGACATCATCGGTCCCACATGGCATCAGGAGAGGAATACTGAGGAAATTACATGAAACACAACTGGTGGATGTATGGCGGATCATGCACGCTGGAGAAAAGGATTACACTTTTTTCTCTAATCCCCACCAGATTTATTCTCGTATCGATCTTTTCCTGATCCCACATTATTTACTTTCTATGGTAACCGAGATCACCATAGGAAGTATAACATGGTCAGACCACGCCCCAATATCCTTATGTCTAGCACTCTCTGGGGCAGGGTGTGCCCCAGACAGAAGATGGCGCTTGAATGAGAGCCTACTACAGAACCCAGGAATCCAGGAAGAAGTAGCAAAAGAAATTGAGGCCTATTTTCAGATAAACGATACCCCAGGAAGTGACCCCGGGATAGTGTGGGAGGCGCATAAGACGGTAATCAGAGGTATCCTGATTAAACATGGGTCTAAAATAAAGAAAGAAAGAGAAAAACAAGTTAAGAAACTTCTACAAGAGATTCAGGAACTAGAAATACAGCACAAGAAGACACAGACAGCCTCTGTGGGTAGACAATTAGAATACTTGAGACGTCAGCTTACGGAGATCATGCGGTTCAAGGCCAAAGCAATAATACAGAAAGGTAGGAAGACATCCTACGAATTGGGAGATAAATGCACTAAACTATTAGCAGGTAAACTCAAAGAAAAGAATACGTCAACATATATACCTCAAATAAAAGGGAAAAATGGGCAATTAATTCCTCAGCCGAAAGGGATAGCCCAGAGATTTGGAGAATACTATTCCTCCCTATATAATCTGGAACCAAAGCCGATGTCGTGATTGGTTTTCCAGGAATATTTATCCTCTGCAAAACTCACAAGGCTATCATCCTTAGAACGTAGTAAATTGGAGGCTCCCATATCGGCTGAGGAATTGAATGCAGCGATAAAAACAGCTAAGACAGGGAAGGCCCCTGGCCCAGATGGTTTCACTCTACAGTACTATAAAAGATTTTCATTACAGTTAAACAACCACTTGGTAAGGGTTTTCAATGCCTTAGGCCGAACTGCTGCATTCCCACCGGACTCATTGTTGGCGTATATTATGGTGATCCCGAAGGAAGGGAAGGACCCGTCGGAGTGTAGCAGTTATAGGCTGATTTCATTGCTAAATGTGGATCTGAAGCTTTTTACTAAAATTTTAGCATTGAGAATCCAGCCACTGCTTAGTCAGTTGGTGGACCGGGATCAAGTAGGGTTCATTCCCTCGCGAGAGGCGAGGGATAATACGACCAAAGTGCTTAACCTGGTCCACCACGCCCACAAGACAAATACCCTGTGTGTTTTTTTGAGCACTGATGCCGAAAAGGCATTTGATAGGGTGAGATGGCCCTTCCTGTTTGAAGTTCTGAGATCGGTGGGCTTGGGTAATCAAATGATTAAGTGGATTATGAGTGCCTACACTTTTCCAAAAGCAGAGGTAAAAGTGAATGGAATCTTCTCCAAACCCTTTAAAGTTTCTAATGGTACACGACAGGACTGCCCACTTTCCCCTCTGTTGTTCTCCCTGACAATAGAACCGTTACTAAATAAAGTAAGGCAGAACCCGGACATCCAAGGTCTAAACATAGGAGAGCGGGAATATAAAATATCAGCCTATGCGGATGACCTGCTGTTCTCCATGTCTGCTCCACACACCTCGATTCCCAACCTTATGAAAGAAATTGAAACCTATGGTAGTCTATCTAACTTTAAAATAAATTATACTAAATCAGAGGCGATGGGAGTGGCATTGCAAACCACGACCCGTAATATGATTCAACCAAATTTTAGTTTTAAATGGGTGACGTCGGCATTAAGTTATCTGGGGACACAGATTACACCAGATATAGGAAGGACCTTTAAAGCAAATTTTCCAACCCTACATAACTCAGTAAGGCTGTTACTGGAGAAATGGCATCAGGGTATACATTCTTGGTTTGGCCGATGCAATATTATCAAGATGTCCATCCTACCTAAATTCCTGTACCTATTTCAAGCCCTCCCAATTGCTGTTCCACGGCTTTTCTTTTGCCAAATTGGTTCACTTTTCTCAAAATTTATATGGGCAAAGAAGAAGCCAAGGATAGCAAAAAGCATTTTGACACTACCCAGGCGTTTGGGGGGAATAGCTGTCCCAGACCTAGGGAAATACTATCAAGCAGTACATTTGGGAAGGGTGGTGGACTGGAGCAGACATGGAGAACTCAAGTCATGGGTGGAGCTGGAACAGCAGTTTAGCACGATCCTCTTAAGTAGGGCTCCCTGGTGTTATGAATTACTACCGAATTCGACTAGAGAACATCCTACTATAGGAACGACACTACGGATTACTGCAACTCTATGTCGAAACCCTAAAATCTCCTCCAAAAACTCCCCCCTGACACCGGTGCTTGGGAACCCGGGGTTTCCATCAGGTATGGAGGCTGGAGCCTTCAAAAAACTGGAGGAGAAGGGAATTTTTCAAGCCCTACACTTTATTCATAATGGAGTTTGGCCCACGATAGCGACTTTGACACGCCGGGGGGACTGTACGAAATTAATATATGGCGAGCACTACAACTACAACACTTTTTGAGATCTCTGGGGCCGGCGGTAAACTACGATAGACATCTAAATAAATTTGAACAATACTGTAACGAGAAAGAACCCCTCCCCCGGCTGATCTCAAGGATGTATGGGTTGTTAAGTGAGCCTTCCCAAGATTTTGTATTACCTAGCATAGCCAAATGGGAAAGAGATCTGAATAGGACATTCTCCTCGGACGAATATAGGAAGATTATTTACTTAGCCTTGAATACATCAAGGTGTACTCGAATTCAAGAGTTAAATTATAAAGTGTTGACACAATGGTATTACACGCCGATGAGACTCCGGAGAATTTACACTGAGGCCTCGCATCTTTGCTGGCGATGCGGAGAGGAACAAGGAACCTTAATACATATACTTTGGTCATGTACCAAAATTAAGCAGTACTGGGGGGAGGTACAGAGAATTGCACAGAAATTTGTGGAATTTTTAATACCAGATGATCCCGCGTTCCTTTTGCTTCATTGCTCCCAAATACCGACTCAGAAATACAGAAAATCAATAGTGTGCCATATGTTGAATGCCGCGAAGGCGACTATTGTAATGCACTGGAAGGACAGGGCCCCCCCATCAGTAGCAAGATGGCTTAAAAGGGTAAGACAGATAGGAGCTATGGAAGAGTTAGTGCTCACAGGTCAGGATAAGAGAGAGAAGTACAACGAGACATGGGCACTGTGGAATGAATTTATGCAAACGGAGGAAGGGAAGGACCTGATAGGCGACAATGAAGGAGAAGGAGGATGAATAGAAAAAAAAACGCAAACAAAGGTACTATGGAGTTTCTGCATCTCGCCGGGAAGAGTAAGGGGGGAGGGGGGGAGAGGGCGGGAAGATAATAGCGGAGGGGTGTTTTTTCCTTTTTTTTCCCTCCTCCCTGGACAGCACAGGAGGAGGGGGAAGGGGGTTGTTTTAAAGGGGGATTAAAAGGAGGGGGTAGGAATGCAAAGGGGAACATAGACCACAGAGGAAGATAGGTCTAAAATGTTCTGAATAGAGTGGATAAGGAAAGTAATGTTACTGGGGGATATAAGTAGGTTATGTCCGCCTATTAATAGAGAGAATGCAATCCTTCCACTATTAGTAAATCATGTGTATGTAATATATATGTATTCTTATTTGTTAATGCATTCTGTACCACCCTTAATTAAAAAAAAAATTCAAAATATGAAAAAAAAAAAAAATCCATACCAGGTGACGGGGCTAGCGAGGTGTCAATGTTGCCGATCGAGGCGGCGGCATTTACGTCCTTCGCTAGTCCCGTCTACCTGGAGTCACATTCTATATGCGCATGCTCGCGTATGCGTGCTACAGTTCAATGCGTCGGTTCGCACCTCTATGCGCCAGTTCACACGCTCAATTAATGCTTTATCAGACGCACTAATTAAGGTGTGAACCGGCACAGCGCATTAGCCTTAGTAAATCAGCCCCATAGCATTTACTTAGCAAAAATAACACCCCAAAATGCATTCTGCTACTCCTCCTGAGTATGGCGATACCACATGTGTGAGACTTTTACACAGCCTGGCCACATACAGAGGCCCAACATGCAAGGAACACCGTCAGGTGTTCAAGGGACACATAGCATGCACATACCAAGAATTACACCCCAAAATACATTATGCTGAGAAAAGGGTAAACAAAGATCACCTGTGATTTTAGTAGCGCAGTTGTCCAAAGGAGGATAGCACTGTTCCAGGCAGCAGGCAGGGACTTGGTCAGCAACAGCGAACACAATTTTTCAGGCCGCAGGCAGGGATACTGTCCGTATACAGTCCAGGGTCAGTGCAGAGGTTTTGTCAGCAGTGCCAAAAATATTGGTCCTGGTAGTAGGCAGGTCCATGTGGTGTGGTCAGTGCGACGACAGAGGCATGACGGAAGTAAGTCCTACAGGCAGTAGGCAGAAGTAGGGCCTCGTTCAGGACAGAATGGGGACAGGGGTAGAGGCTTCTCCCACCCAAATCTCTTTGAAGCCTCCGAGTCTCCAGACCCTAATCTAGGAATGAGAAAACAAAGAAAATAGTTTTCTTCATCCAGAAAAACTATTCTGGAGCCCCTCACATATGTGAGACCCCTGTGTTGAACCCCACTAGTCCAGTAGCAAGGTACAAGATCAGTCCAAGAGGCAGGCAAATATCATGGTCAAACAGTCCAAGGTCAGTTCCAGATCAGGCAGAGGTATGTACAGAATCGACAGGCAGAAGCGTGGTCAAATAACAAGCCAGGGTCAGTTACAGAGCAGGCAGTGGCATAAGGGGTGTGAAGGTGTGTGAAGGCAGGAACTGAGGATTAAGTTTACCATACTTCACTAATAATTTACTGAAGTATGGTAACGGTGAAAACAGTCACCTATGCAGAGGCCTGGTTGGGAAGGACATTGTGCACAATAATAAGATGTGTCTCTTCTGACTCCTGCTTTGGTACACACCTTACATCTTTTTTGACTTCTTTGTCCTGTTGGTTTGGGAGGGATTTTATCAGGAAAGTGGCGCTCGGAGAGTCTACTAACAACATCTGATCGGATATTTTCTGGTGGGCCGTTCGGGAATATAAGGGCAGTGTAAACTTCCTCCTGGTAGCCATAGAAGCGTTTGGGGTTTTGGGAGGAGTTGCAGTAAATTACAAATGAATTGTATACGGCCAATTGAAAAAGATAAATTGCAAATTTTTTGTACCAATAGCATGTCCATCTTATGGCAAGGTATGGTTCCATCATTTGGTCATTATAGTCGACTCCCCCCATGAACAAATTATAGTCGTAGATGCATTTTGGTTTGTTTATGGGGCCACTCCTTCTGGGGATTTCCACGAAGGTATCACTGTGGATAAAAGACAACATATATACATCCCTTCTGTCCCTCCACTTCACTGCCAGAATCTCCTTATTTCGCAAACTTGCCGCTTCTCCTTTTCTCAACTTCTTGTTCACAAGACTTTGAGGAAAGCCCTTCCGATTCTTTTTTACAGTGCCACATGCTGGTGTCTTCATCCGGTGAAGGTTGTGGAACAGGGGCAGGGATGTGTAGAAGTTGTCTACATACATGTGGTAGCCTTTATCCAGTAGGGGATATGCAAGGTCCCAAACAACTTTCCCGCTGGATCCTAAGTAGTCCGGGCAATTAGGGGGCTGCAGCTGGGTGTCCTTCCCTTCGTACACTATAAATGAATATGTGTACCCTGTGGCTCGGTCACACAATTTGTACAACTTCACCCCATAGCGGGCCCTTTTGCTGGGGATATATTGCTTAATTTTAAGCCTGCCGCTAAATTTAATAAGGGACTCATCCACACATATGTGTTGGGCCGGGTAAACAATTGGGGGAATATTTCTGAAAAATAATTAAGTATTGGCCGAATTTTGTAAAGCCTGTCATATTTTGGGTCATTTCGTGGAGGGCACTGAGTGAGGAGAGAGAAAGCCGGCAATGAGAAATGATCTCATATGTTTACATTTGAGATCATCTCTCATTGGAGGAGGCGATCTCGCTATAAACGGCCACTGTGATTGGCAGTTTACAGCGATCTGTGATTGGCTGTGTCCAGGGGACACGGCCAACAGAGATTTTCCCCGCTGTGCGCTCATGAGAGTGCGCGGGGAGCCAGGAAGAGGGACGACGTCAATAGACGTCGTCCCGGCATCTTAGATCCGCGCTGTAGCCGTCATTCGGCTATAGCGCGGATCTCAGGTGGTTAACCACTTCAATACTGGGCCATAGTCATATGACGTCCACAGATGGGATCTCCCATCCTGGGCGGACGTCATATGACGTCTTTGGCTTCTTGCCACTCCTGCAGGCACCCGGGAGCCCGCAGTGCAGTGATCGGGGATGAGGTGTGTCCCCCGGACACAGCCCATTCCAGATCCGTGTAAAGAGCCAATAAAAAATGTCTCTTTACCACGTGACCAGCTGTGTCCAATCACAGCCGGTCACAGAATGTCAACAAACCGCAGTAACGAGATGTTACCGGGTTCTCCTCCTTACACACCAATCGTGTGTAAGAAGGAGATTGCGGTAACATCTCGTTACCGCTTACAGTGTACACCAACCACACTGATTGCCCCCCTAATAAAGAGGACCTGTCACCACCCATCAAAGTACATGTCACCACCCATCAAAGTACCCGAGTACCTGAGTACCTGTCACAGCCCATCTGAGTACCTGAGTACCTGTCAAAGTTCATCCGAGTACCTGAGTACCTGTCACAGTTCAACTGAGTACCCGAGTACCTGTCACAGTTCATCTGAGTACCCGAGTACCTGTCACAGATCATCTGAGTACCTGAGTACCTGTCACAGTTCATCTGAGTGCCCGAGTACCTGTCACAGTTCATCCGAGTACCTGGGTACCTGTCATAGTTCAACTAAGTACCCGAGTACCTGAGTACCTTTCACAGTTCATTTGAGTACCGAGTACCTGTCACCAGCCCATCAGAGTAACCAAGTACCTGTCACCAGCCCATCAGAGTAACCAAGTACCTGACACCAGCCCATTAGAGTAACCGAGTACCTGTCTCCAGCCCATCAGAGTACCTGAGTACTTATCTGCAGCCCATCAGAGTACCAGAGTACCTATCTGCAGCCCATGCCTCATAGAATATACGTTGGGGTGTTAGCTTTCCAAAATGGGGTCATTTTGTGTGTAATTCCAGTGTCCTGGTGCTCGAGGACCTTCAAAAGTGTTAGGTAGTAATGAAATGAGATGTGTAATTTATGCTCCTAGAATGCCTGAAGGTACTACTTCAATGCTGTGCCTCTGTATGTGACCAGGCTGTGTAAAAGTCTCACACATGTGGTATCAACATACTCAGGAGGAGTAGCAGAATGTATTTTGGGGTGTAATTTTTGATATATACATGCTATGTGTTTGAAATATCTTATAAATTGACAACTTTGTGTAAAAAAAAAAAAAAAAAAAAAAAAAGGTTTTCATTTTCTGTCTATGTTTTCTGAATACTTGTGTAAAAAAATGAACCATTCAAAAGACTCATTATGACTCATAGAATATAAGTTGGGGTGTTTGCGTTCCAAAATGGGGCCAGTTTGTAGGTAATTCCACTGTCCTGGTGCTCCAGGGCCTTCACAAATGTAATAGGTCATTAGGAAATTATAGGTGTAATTTATGCTCCTAGAACCCCTGATAGTGCTCCCTGCATGTTGGACGTCTCTGTGTGGCCAGGCTGTGTAAAAGTCACACACATGTGGTATCTCCATACTCGGTAGGAGTAGCAGAATGTATTTTGGAGTGTAATTGGAAGTATGCATATGCTGTGTGTGAGAAATAACTTGTTATTATGACAATTTTGTGAAAAAAATAATCTTAATTTTCCCAAGAATTGTGGGAACAAATTACAACTTATAAAAACTCACCATGCCTCTTACTAAATACATTAGACTGTCTTCAGGCCTGGTATGCATTTTAAGGGGAACCCTGCGCCAAAATGTAAAAAAAAAAATGGCATTGGGCCCCCCAAAATCCATACCAGACCCTTATCCAAGCATGCAACCTGGCAGGCCACAGGAAAAGGGGGGACGAGAGAGCGCCCCCCCTCCTGAACCGTACCAGGCCACATGCCCTCAACATGGGGAGGGTGCTTTGGGGAAAAGGGCCTCATCCCCACAACCCTTGCCTTGTTGTGGGGATCTGCTGGCAGGGGGCTTATCGAAATCTGGAAGCCCCCTTTAACAAGGGGGCCCCCCAGATCCCGCCCCCCCCCCATGTGAATGGGGTGGGATTGATGATGGATTTACATCTCAAGACACTTCTTTTTTTTTTTTAATAAAGGAATTGTCAAAAACTCTCTCCTGTCGTTTTTACTTTTTTGACACTTTTTTGGTGAATGGTTAGGATACCCATTCACATAGGGGGTGGGATCTGGGGGCCCCTTGTTCAAGGGGGCTTTCAGATTCCGATAAGCCCCCCGCCCGCAGACCCCCACAACTACCGGGCAAGGGTTGTGCGGATGAGGCTTTTGTCCCCATCAAGATTAATCCACATAATGCCAAGAGAGACCCTGCAGGAGTGGGGGGATCTGTCCATACAGGATCAAAGAGCCTTTTTACACAAAACAGAGTATTAATCCACAGTGAATATAACAAGCATGCTATTCTGCATATGCAGACAGATTCTACTGTTGTGGGTTTAGTAACACTTTAAAGTAGGATATACATACCTCCTGCTTGTATCCTTACCTGTCAAATGTCTCCCTCTGTCTGTTATGAGACCCGAAAAACGGCAGATTCTGTGGGTGGGTCTGTTGTCTGGAGCTCAGTGGGTGAAATCGTGATGTCAGTAGACTCTCCGCCCACCTCTACACTCCCCTTGTCAACATGCATTTTCTCCTGTGTATTTCTTACACTGCACTTCTGCTATGATCACTAATATCCAGTCAAAACCCAGAAAAGTCACCACATGACTTCAGCATGTGCAATCATGCGGAGGTGTGGAGCAGCCAATCCTGGGAGAGCTGGGGAAGAAAGGAGGAGGGGATCTGAAGTACACAGAATGTCTCTCTCAGGCTCGTGCATTAGATATGTAAATCACCTATCACTCACAGCAAGGGGGGAAGAACTGACTACTATTTCTGTATGTGCCAGTTTTTATCTCACTGAAAAAAGATAGGAGGATTGCTCAGAGCTGGATTAACTCTTCGTGGCAAGACTGGGCACAGATGACATGAAATCCTATACTGTACAAGGTGCAAGCCTTAATTTTTTTTTTTTTTAAGGTTTACATCCACTTTAATGCATTCCTTATATTTAGGCATCAGTATTGCCCTCTCACCCTCCTTTATGCTTACCTGAGCCCTCATTTGATCCAGCGCTGTGCCTGTCTGCAGCGGTTCTCTACCCTCACTGCCTGGTCTCCTAGGCTTTGCTGGAGCAGCAGAAACCATTGGCTCCTGCTGCTGTCAATCAAGGCTGGTGACAAGAGAGAGGGGGCGGAGCTGAGCCCTGCTGTTGTGTCTATAGATGCAGGCAACGGGGGTTGGGAACGAGCAAGCATGAGTGCCCCCATTATGACTCATAGAATATAAGTTGGGGTGTTTGCGTTCCAAAATGGGGCCAGTTTGTAGGTAATTCCACTGTCCTGGTGCTCCAGGGCCTTCACAAATGTAATAGGTCATTAGGAAATTATAGGTGTAATTTATGCTCCTAGAACCCCTGATAGTGCTCCCTGCATGTTGGACTTCTCTGTGTGGCCAGGCTGTGTAAAAGTCACACACACGTGGTATCTCCATACTCGGTAGGAGTAGCAGAATGTATTTTGGAGTGTAATTGGAAGTATGCATATGCTGTGTGTGAGAAATAACTTGTTATTATGACAATTTTGTGAAAAAAAATCTTAATTTTCCCAAGAATTGTGGGAAAAAATTACAACTTAAAAAAACTCACCATGCCTCTTACTAAATACATTAGACTGTCTTCAGGCCTGGTATGCATTTTATGGGGAACCCTGCGCCAAAATGTAAAAAAAAAAAAATGGCATTGGGCCCCCCAAAATCCATACCAGACCCTTATCCAAGCATGCAACCTGGCAGGCCACAGGAAAAGGGGGGACGAGAGAGCGCCCCCCCTCCTGAACCGTACCAGGCCACATGCCCTCAACATGGGGAGGGTGCTTTGGGGTCCCCCCCAAAGCACCTTATCCCCATGTTAATGGGGAAAAGGGCCTCTGTCAGGAACGGTGCTATTACCTGGATCGCCTGCTGTCACTGTTTCCTTCGGCATCAAAGGGTGCAGTTCTGGTGGCCACCAGCAGTGGTTTTCCAGCCGGTGGACATTGTCAGGAATGGTGTTATTACCTGGATCGCCTGCTGGTGTCACTACTTCCTTCGGCATCAAAGGGTGCAGTTCTGGTGGCCATCAGCGGGGGTCTCCCAGCAGATGGACATTCTAGTAATCAAGCTGCACCTGTTGAACTGCTGAGAGTATATAAGCCTGTCCTTCACTGAAGCTCAGTGCTTCAGTATTCCTTCCTGTAGCCTTGTCTCTGCCTGATCCTGAAACCTGATCCCTGATCCGCTTCCTGCCCTGTCCTGGATGTTGTCCCCTTACCTCGTTCCTGAGACCCGTCCCCTGATTCCTGCCTTGATTTCCCCTTGCTTCCTGTTTCCCCTTGGTCTCTTCTCCCAGCCTTGTGTATATATATGTGTTCCATTTTCTTGTGTGTATTTTTAGTTAGTTAGATTAGGGTTTTGGGGTTTGCTGTGTTATTTGCGTTCTTGCTTGTTTGTGGTTTGCTGTGTTTCACGTGTGTCTTTATTATTTAATAAATATATATATTTTTATCACTTACCTTTGGAGCCTGATTCCTTTAGTGCAGCCCATTGATCTGCTCACTTGTGTTGGATGCCTGTGTTTAGGCTCCTTTCATGACAGAATACTGAAGCCATACAAACAGATCGGCTGCACTTGGGAATTGGGTCTGGACACTTGCTATTGCCAGGAAAAATGCATCCGGAAGATATTTTGTATCTCTCGCTCCTGGCAAAAGATGACAGAGTTTTTTGTTATCAGACTTTGGATGGCTACACTAGGGAGCAACTACTGGAGTGTATCCATATAGCCCATGTTTTCGTTGATCAGGGCAGTTTTCTTTTTGAGGACGTGCAGCCTCTGATCAAGATTTGTACAGAGCTGGCCCTGCCCTGTATTCCTGAGGGCCATGATGATTTCACTCCCCCTTTTGATATGAATCAGGTTGTATCCCTAGTATGGCTTTTTGAAGATGATCCCAACGACTTTTGTGAGCACTACTCTGGCTGTTCCCCACAGGTGATTGCTGAGTGCATTGTGTCTGCTCAGTCTTTTGTTAGACAGGGAAACTTAAAACCACAATTTGTACAACCCATACTTTCAGCATGGTCTGGCATGATGCAATTAGCCCCAGCCAAACAAACCACTTCTGCCATCAGACACCAGCCTACCCGAATGTATGTTTCCCCATCACCCATACCAAACCCAGTTTCCACCCAGTATACACTGCTCCCAACCAAATACTCATATCCAGTCTCTGCTCCCTGTACCTATCCTGCATTTAACCCTCCTGCCTCTTCTCAGTTGCCTACAAATCCACAAGAACTCCCCCCAGCTACTGTTACCTCTTCTCTGCCATATTCCAATCCTCCT
This sequence comes from Lithobates sylvaticus, assembly GCA_028564925.1. Lineage (NCBI taxonomy): Eukaryota > Metazoa > Chordata > Amphibia > Anura > Ranidae > Lithobates > Lithobates sylvaticus. The sequence goes on from CM053028.1 coordinate 188,286,160, forward strand.
TTCCTGTCTGCTGCACCCCCCACCTACAAAGCTTCAGCGACCAAGTCAAAGAAAAAACAAAAGTTCTTTCCAACGAAAACGATCCTGCCATTAACCCAACCTGCTTCCACACCCACCAATCTGTCCCAGCCTGAGGTGCCAGCGTTCCAGCCTGAAGAGCCAGTGCCAGCCCTCCAGCCTGACGTTCCAGCCTTCCAGCTTGACATCCCAACCTTCCAGTCTGATGTCCTGGTGCCGGCCTTCCAGCCTGATGTTCCAGCCTTCAAGCTTGACATTCCAGCCGTCCAGTCTGATGTCCTGGCACCGACCTTCTGTTCTGATGTCCCTCTGCCAGCCCTCCAGCCTGAAGTTCCTGCCCTCCAGCCTGATGTCCTAGCCCTCCAGCCTGATGTCCTAGCCCTCTAGCCTGATGTTCCAGCCCTCCAGTCTGATGTCCTAGCCCTCCAGCTTGATGTCCCAGCCTTCCAGTCTGATGTCCTGGGGCCAGCCTTCCAGCTTGACGTCCCAGCCTTCCGGTCTGATGACCCGCTGCCAGCCTTCCAGTCTGATGACCCGCTGCCAGCTTCCCAGTCTGATGACCCGCTGTCAGCTTCCCAGTCTGATGACCCGCTGCCAGCTTCCCAGTCTGGTGACCCGCTGCCAGCTTCCCAGTCTGATGACCTGCTGCCTGCCTTCCATTCTGATGACCCACGGCCAGCTGCCCAGCCCGATGTGCCCGTGCCTGCTGCCCAGCTTGATGTGCCCGTGCCTGCTGCCCAGTCTAAAGTGCCCATGCCTGATGCTGATGTGCCCATGCCTGCTGCCCAGCCTGATGTGCCCGTGCCTGCTGCCCAGCCCGATGTGCCTGCTGCCGAGCTTAATGTGCCAGTGCCTGCTGCCCAGCACGATGCGCCTGCTGCCCAGCCTGTTGTGCCCGTGCCTGCTTCCCAGCCTGATGTGCCCATGCCCGCTGCCCAGCTTCATGTGCCTGCTGCCCAGCCCGATGTGCCTGCTGCCCAGCTTCATGTGCCTGTGCCTGCTGCCCAGCTTGATGTGCCTGCTGCCCAGCTTGATGTGCCGTGCCTGCCGCCCAGCTTGATGTGCCTGCCGCCCAGGCTGATGTGCCCGTGCCTGCTGCCCAGCCCGATGTGCCTGCTGCCCAGCTTAATGTGCCCATGCCTGCTGCCCAGCCTGATGTGCCTGTTGCCCAGCCTGATGTGCCCGTGCCTGCTTCCCAGCCTGATGTGCCCATGCCTGCTTCCCAGCCTGATGTGCCTGCTGCCCAGCTTCATGTGCCTGCTGCCCAGCCCGATGTGCCTGCTGCCCAGCTTCATGTGCCCGTGCCTGCTGCCCAGCTTGATGTGCCCATGCCTGCTGCCCAGCTTGATGTGCCCGTGCCTGCCGCCCAGCTTGATGTGCCTGCTGCCCAACTTGATGTGCCCGTGCCTGCTGCCCAGCCCGATGTGTCTGCTGCCCAGCTTGATGTGCCCGTGTCTGCTGCCCAGCTCGATGTGCCCATGCCTGCTGCCCACCCCAATGTGCCTGCTGCCCAGCCCGATGTACCCGTGCCTGCTGCCCAGCCCGATGTGCCTGCTGCCCAACTTGGTGTGCCCATGCCTGCTGCCCAGTCTAAAATGTCCATGCCTGCCGTTGATGTGTTCCTGTCTGCTGCCCAGCCCAATGTGCCTGCTGCCCAGCTTGATGTGCCCATGTCTGCTGCCCAGCTTGATGTGCCTGTGTCTTCTGCCCAGCTTGATGTGCTTCTGCCCAGCTTGATGTGCCTGTGTCTGCTGCCCAGCTTGATGTGCCCGTGCCTGCTTCCCAGCCTGCTGTGCCCGTGCCTGCTTCCCAGCTTCACGTGCCTGCTGCCCAGCTTCATGTGCCCATGCCTGCTGCCCAGCCTGATGTGCCCCTGCCTGCTGCCCAGCCCAATGTGCCTGCTGCCCAGCCCGATGTGCCTGTGCCTGCTGCCCAGCCCGATGTGCCTGCTGCCCAGCTTGATGTGCCCATGCCTGCTGCCCAGCCCAATGTGCCTGCTGCCCAGCCCGATGTGCCTGCTGCCCAGCCAGATGTGCCTGCTGCCCAGCTTGATGAGCCCATGTCTGCTGCCCAGCTTGCTGTGCCCGTGCCTGCTGCCCAGCACGATGCGCCTGCTGCCCAGCCTGTTGTGCCCGTGCCTGCTGCCCCGCCCGATGTGCCTGCTGCCGAGCTTGATGTGCCCGTGCCTGCTGCCCAGCACGATGCGCCTGCTGCCCAGCCTGTTGTGCCCGTGCCTGCTTCCCAGCCTGATGTGCCCATTCCCGCTGCCCAGCTTCATGTGCCTGCTGCCCAGCTTCATGTGCCTGTGCCTGCTGCCCAGCTTGATGTGCTGCTGCCCAGCTTGATGTGCCCGTGTCTGCCGCCCAGCTTGATGTGCCTGTGTCTGCTGCCCAGCCCGATGTGCCTGCTGCCCAGCTTAATGTGCCCATGCCTGCTGCCCAGCCTGATGTGCCTGTTGCCCAGCCTGATGTGCCCGTGCCTGCTTCCCAGCCTGATGTGCCCGTGCCTGCTTCCCAGCTTCACGTGCCTGCTGCCCAGCCCGATGTGCCTGCTGCCCAGCCCGATGTGTCTGCTGCCCAGCTTGATGTGCCGTGCCTGACGCCCAGCTTGATGTGCCTGCTGCCCAACTTGATGTGCCCGTGCCTGCTGCCCAGCCCGATGTGTCTGCTGCCCAGCTCGATGTGCCCGTGTCTGCTGCCCAGCTTAATGTGCCCATGCCTGCTGCCCAGCCCAATGTGCCTGCTGCCCAGCCCGATGTACCCGTGCCTGCTGCCCAGCCCGATGTGCCTGCTGCCCAACTTGGTGTGCCCATGCCTGCTGCCCAGTCTAAAGTGCCCATGCCTGCCGCTGATGTGTTCCTGTCTGCTGCCCAGCCAGATGTGCCTGCTGCCCAGCTTGATGTGCCCATGTCTGCTGCCCAGCTTGATGTGCCCGTATCTTCTGCCCAGCTTGATGTGCCCGTATCTTCTGCCCAGCTTGATGTGCCCGTGTCTGCTGCCCAGCTTGATGTGCCCGTGTCTGCTGCCCAGCTTGATGAGCCATTGTCTGCTGCCCAGCTTGATGAGCCATTGTCTGCTGCCCAGCTTGATGAGCCATTGTCTGCTGCCCAGCTTGATGAGCCATTGTCTGCTGCCCACCTTGATGAGCCATTGTCTGCTGCCCAGCCTGATGTGTTCCTGTCTGCTGCCCAGCCTGATGAGTTCCTGTCTGCTGCCCAGCCTGATGAGTTCCTGTCTGCTGCCCAGCCTGATGAGTTCCTGTCTGCTGCCCAGCCTGATGACCCGAAGCTCGCTGCCCAGCCTGATGACCTGGTGCCCGCTGCCCAGCCTGATGACCCGGAGCCTGCTGCCCTGTCTGTTTTTATTTCCAGATCTAAACTTCCAGACCCTGGTGGTGGGGTACATGTCCCATTGTCGGACTCGGGTGGCACGCCTCCTAGTAGGTTAAGAGACTCCGGGGGGAGAGCGCAAAGAAGTCTGCAGTCACAGAGAAGACTTTTTGGGACTCTCCCACTTTTACATGCACTGCCAGATCTAGGGCAAAATGGAGTGTCCGGGGGCCACTCCTTGGGGGGGGGGGGGGGGGACTGTCAGGAACGGTGCTATTACCTGGATCGCCTGCTGGTGTCACTGTTTCCTTCGGCATCAAAGGGTGCAGTTCTGGTGGTGTAAGGAAAGCTCTGCTGGGCCTAGTAGTTCCTCGTTGGTGCGATCGGGTGCGCGGGCTCGAGCAGGTGCGCGAGCTACTGCGCATGCGCAGGAACGAGCGGGTGCGCGTGCGCGGGCACGGATGGGCGCGCGCACGGTCACTGGCGCCGAGCGGACTATTTAAACCGGTCATCTCCACACAGTTCTTGCTGCCTGATCTACTACGTTCCGCTTGTCATTTCCTGAAACTTCTCTGCCTCTGCGTTTGTGACCCGGCTTGCCCCTCTACCTGTCTGCTGTCTGCCTGCCTCGATCCTGGCCTGTCTATGACCATCCACCTGCTCATCCCTCTGGCTTATCTGCATTGTGCTCCACAGTTACCAAACCCGGCTTGTCTGACCATTCTGTGCACCTGTCCCCAAGTGACCTGTTGCCTGCTGGTTCCTGTTGTCCGCTGCAAGCCAGTTCCTGTAACCTGTCTGCTGGTTCCTGTTGTCCGCTGCAAGCCAGTTCCTGTAACCTGTCTGCTGGTTCCTGTTGTCCGCTGCAAGCCAGTTCCTGTAACCTGTCTGCTGGTTCCTGTTGTCCGCTGCAAGCCAGTTCCTGTAACCTGTCTGCTGGTTCCTGTTGTCCGCTGCAAGCCAGTTCCTGTAACCTGTCTGCTGGTTCCTGTCATCACCCTGTCCAGGGTTACCGATCTACACACAGCCTTCTCTGCAACACCTGCCCTGCCTACAGCTGTTGATCCTGCCAGACACTCGTGCTCCCTTCGACTCCTGCACCTACCTGTCTCCATTATCAGGGGCTGCAAGTCTGGGTAGTAAGAGAGGTCTCCTACTGCAATCCGGGCTCGCCACCAGGTACGTGACAGTATCAGGCAGCCATGACCGAGCCCGGGCAGGGAGTCTCTCATATGGAAGGACTCTGTCAACATCTAGCCGGCCTGTCCCAAGCAGTCAAGAATCTCCAGGAAGGCTACACACGCCTTGAGGAACATGTCCTTGCCCAAGGACCACCAGTCGCCTCTGCCAATCTGCCTACCCCACCGGCAGTCGTAATGCTACCCCCGGAACCTCGAGTACCCGCACCTGAAAGGTTCTCCGGTGAGCGTAGCAAGTTCAGGACTTTCTGTAATGCCTGCGAGCTTTACTTTGCTCTTCAGCTGCGAACATTCTCCTTGGAGGCCACCAAAGTAGGCTTTGTGATCTCTTTGCTCCAGAATGAACCCCAGCTCTGGGCCCACCGCCTTCTCGAGCAGAAGGCCGCTGAACTTTCTCTCCTAAGCACCTTCTTTGATGCAATGGCCCAAATTTATGAGGACCCTCAGCTCTCCGCCACGGCAGAGACTGCTCTCCATGCACTACTACAGGGGAGCAGGCCCGCAGAGGACTGTGTTGCTGAATTCAGGAGATGGAGTGCGGACACCAACTGGAATGATGCGGCCCTCCGCTACCAGTTCCGGTTGGGGTTATCGGACCCCCTTAAAGATGAACTTGCTAGAGTGGGGGTTCCTCAAACCCTTGAGGAGCTCATTAATCAAGCCGTACAGATTGACAGGCGCCTACGTGAGCGACGGTCCGAGAGAGCCTCTGTTCCGCCACGACCCACTTGGATGCTGCCCAAGGTACCCCACTTCTCCAGGGGGCCACCGCCGGCTCGACCTCCTGCCTCCACAGGAAGACCAGAACCCATGCAGTTGGGCGTGCTTCGTCCAACACTTACCCCCGAGGAGCGACAAAGACGCCGCCTGGACAATCTGTGCTTGTACTGCGGGGAGCCGGGACACTATGTGAGATCCTGCCCAGCTAAGATCCGTAAGTGGCGTCTTCCTCCAGCTGATCAGATTCTGGCCGTCACCGATACTTCTTCTCACCTTGCCCTTTCCATTTTCTTGCAGCTCCCCGGAAAGAACATTTTGGTCCCCGCCATTATTGATTCGGGAGCCTGCAGTTGTTTCATGGATTCGGCCTTTGCTACTACTCATTGCATTCCTCTGCGACCCAAGACCTAAGGACTGCAGATACACCTGGCCGACGGCTCGGCCATCCGGTCCGGGCCTGTTACCCAGGAAACCCAGCCTCTCTCGGCCAGCATAAGTCACCTCCATCAGGAACTTCTGTGTCTGGACATTATTTCTTCCCCCCTGTTCCCAATCATTTTGGGTATGCCTTGGCTCCGCGCCCATAATCCCTGCATTGATTGGACTACCAAGGAGGTCACCTTTTCTTCTCCCTACTGCTCCCAGCACTGCCTCCCCAGGACCGCTACTCAGCCTACCGCCCTAATGTGTCTGGACAGCGAAACCCGCCAATTGGTCCCCGAGGCCTACCACTCATTCATGGACGTTTTCAGCAAAAAGGGGGCCGAGACTCTTCCTCCTCATCGGGTGTACGATTGCCCCATTGAGCTTCTCCCCGGGGCCGAAGTACCCTTTGGGAGGATCTTTCCTTTGTCTGAATTGGAGCTCGCCGCTCTCAAAGAATACATTGATGACAACCTTAGAAAGGGCTTTATCCGTTCCTCTACATCTCCGGCCGGGGCTGGCATCTTCTTCGTGGAAAAAAAGGACCACACCCTTCGGCCATGTATCGACTACAGGGAACTAAATAAGGTGACCATTAAAAACCGCTATCCTCTACCGCTAGTTCCAGAATTGTTCCAGAGGCTGGGGGCAGCTGTTGTCTTTACCAAGTTAGACCTCTGCGGGGCTTATAACTTGGTTCGCATCCGGGAAGGCGATGAATGGAAGACCGCCTTCTGTACACGATTCGGACATTTCGAATATCTTGTGATGCCCTTTGGACTCTGCAATGCCCCTGCCACGTTCCAACATTTTATCAACGACATTTTTCGGGACTACTTGGATTTGTTCGTGATCATCTACTTAGACGACATTTTGATTTTTTCCTCTTCTATTGACAGTCACCGACAACACGTCAAGTGCGTGTTGGGGCGGCTGCGGCAGCATGGTCTGTACGCAAAACCCGAAAAATGCGAGTTTGAACAACAGAGCATACAGTTTTTGGGGCTCATCATATCTGTCTAAGGCATCAAGATGGACCCCCAGAAAATCTCCGCTATACTTGACTGGCCTGCCTCGGTGGATAAAAAAGGAGTACAGCGGTTTGTGGGGTTTTCAAATTTCTACCGGAAATTTATTAAGGGCTTCTCAGCCATCATTTCCCCGATCACGCAACTAACCCGACAAGGGATTCGGTTCCAGTGGACGACCGAAGCCCAATCCGCTTTTGTTGCTCTCAAAAAGCTCTTCACCTCTGCCTCCGTGTTGAAGCACCCTGATCCGGCTCTCCCATTCGTCTTAGAAGTTGACGCATCGGAAGTCGCTGTCGGGGCGATACTTTTCCAAAGACAAGGCCCCAAGGCCCTTCTGTTCCCTGTCGGGTTCTTCTCCCGCAAGTTGACGCCTCCTGAGCGGAACTATGATGTAGGTGACCGAGAATTGCTGGCAATCAAGCGGCATTGGAGGAATGGCGGTACCTTTTGGAAGGAGCGGCCCACCCAATCCTTATATATACCGACCACAAGAACCTGGAGTACTTAAAAGCCGCAAAGAGGTTAAAACCAGGCCAGGCCAGGTGGGCGCTGTTCTTCTCTAGGTTCACTTTCCACGTCACCTATAGGCCGTGCTCCAAGAACACCAAGCCCGATGCCCTGTCACGAATGTTTACTGACCCTAAAGAGCCTACTTCACCTGACACCATCCTAGCCGCAGAAAATGTCCTTCTTCTTCAGGAAGACTTACTAAGCTGGATCAAGCAGGCGTCCAGGGAGAACCCCCCACCTGCCAAGTCAGGAGCTTCAACCAAAGATGGCCTATTCTGGTCCAACGGCAACATTTTCATCCCAGAAAGTCTCCGGGTCACCATACTTGGACTATGCCATGACCATGTACTGGCTGGACATTTTGGCATCTCCAAAACCATAGACCTGGTCCAACGCACATTCTGGTGGCCTCAACTTGCAAAGGACTGCAAAAAGTATGTGGAATCTTGTACTACTTGTACCCGCAACAAGAGCAGCAAAACCAAATCCTGGGGGCTACTCAAACCCCTACCGGCCCCGGAAAGACCGTGGAAATTAATCACCATGGACTTCATCGTGGAACTCCCTCCTTCTGAAGGCCATACGGCCATCTTCGTGGTTGTGGACCGGCTATTCAAGATGGCCCACTTCATCCCCATGAAGGGAACTCCTTCAGCACCAGAGACGGCCCAAGCCTTCATTAAAGGAATTGTTAGACTCCATGGGGTCCCAGCTAACATCATCTCTGATAGGGGAGTGCAATTTACATCCCGGTTCTGGAGGGCTCTCTGCAATTCCCTTGGCATAGAACTATCCATATCTTCTGCATACCACCCACAAACGGGCAAACAGAAAGAACAAACCAAACTCTGGAGCAGTACCTGCGTTGTTTTTCGTCCTTCTCCCAGCAAGACTGGCTTTCTTTGTTACCATTGGCTGAATTCGCCTACAATAATTCCACTCACTCCACTACCAAGCAGACCCCGTTTTTTGCCAATTATGGTTACCATCCGTCATTTTTACCTAATTCAGTACCCGAATGTTCCGTTCCTGCTGTTCTTCAGACTGTGGATTTTTTTTCTGCCAAGTTGTTACAGGAAACTATGACCCGGGCACAAAATCTCAACAAAGAGGTCTTTGGCAGGGGCAGACGGGGGCAACTGGTCCTGGAACCTGGAGACAAAGTATGGTTATCCAAAATCAATCTCCGGCTCGCTTGCCCATCTAGGAAGCTAGGCCCCAGATTCTTGGGACCCTTCGCAGTTAAGCGAAAGATCAATGAGGTGGCAGATGAGCTGGAGTTACCAGAATCACTTCGGGTGCACCCAGTTTTTCATGTTTCGCTCCTAAAACCAGCGGTTGCCAATTCTTTTCCTGGACGGTCTACAGATCCCCCAGCTCCCATAATGGTTGACGGGGAAGAAGAATTTGAGGTGGAGACAATAGTGGATTGCAGGAAGAGAAATAATCAGGTACAGTACCTCATCAAGTGGAAGGGGTACGGTGCAGAGGAAAACTCATGGGAACCTGAAGCCAACTTGCACGCTAAGCACTTGATCCAGGCTTTCAAGAGATCACACCCTGAAAAACTGACCTAATTGGGCATCCGGAGGCTGCCCCTTGGGGGGGGCAATGTAAGGAAAGCTCTGCTGGGCCTAGTAGTTCCTCGTTGGTGCGATCGAGTGTGCGGGCTCGAGCAGGTGCGCAAGCTACTGCGCATGCGCGGGAGCGAGCGGGTGCGCGTGCGCGGGTACGGTCACTGGCGCCGAGCGGGCTATTTAAACCGGTCATCTCCACACAGTTCTTGCTGCCTGATCTACTACGTTCCGCTTGTCATTTCCTGAAACTTCTCTGCCTCTGCGTTTGTGACCCGGCTTGCCCCTCTACCTGTCTGCTGTCTGCCTGCCTCGATCCCGGCCTGTCTACGACCATCCACCTGCTCATCCCTCTGGCTTATCTGCATTGTGCTCCACAGTTACCAAACCCGGCTTGTCTGACCATTCTGTGCACCTGTCCCCAAGTGACCTGTTGCCTGCTGGTTCCTGTTGTCCGCTGCAAGCCAGTTCCTGTAACCTGTCTGCTGGTTCCTGTTGTCCGCTGCAAGCCAGTTCCTGTAACCTGTTTGCTGGTTCCTGTTGTCCGCTGCAAGCCAGTTCCTGTAACCTGTCTGCTGGTTCCTGTTGTCCGCTGCAAGCCAGTTCCTGTAACCTGTCTGCTGGTTCCTGTTGTCCGCTGCAAGCCAGTTCCTGTAACCTGTCTGCTGGTTTCTGTTGTCCGCTGCAAGCCAGTTCCTGTAACCTGTCTGCTGGTTCCTGTTGTCCGCTGCAAGCCAGTTCCTGTAACCTGTCTGCTGGTTCCTGTTGTCCGCTGCAAGCCAGTTCCTGTAACCTGTCTGCTGGTTCCTGTTGTCCGCTGCAAGCCAGTTCCTGTAACCTGTCTGCTGGTTCCTGTCATCACCCTGTCCAGGGTTACCGATCTACACACAGCCTTCTCTGCAACACCTGCCCTGCCTACAGCTGTTGATCCTGCCAGACACTCGTGCTCCCTTTCGACTCCTGCACCCCCTGTCTCCATTATCAGGGGCTGCAAGTCTGGGTAGTAAGAGAGGTCTCCTACTGCAATCCGGGCTCGCCACCAGGTACGGGACAGGTGGCCACCAGCAGGGGTCTCCCAGCCGATGGACATTGTCAGGAATGGTGTTATTACCTGGATCGCCTGCTGGTGTCACTACTTCCTTCGGCATCAAAGGGTGCAGTTCTGGTGGCCACCAGCGGGGGTCTCCCAGCAGATGGACATTCTAGTAATCGAGCTGCACCTGTTGAACTGCTGAGAGTATATAAGCCTGTCCTTCACTGAAGCTCAGTGCTTCAGTATTCCTTTCTGTAGCCTTGTCTCTGCCTGATCCTGAAACCTGATCCCTGATCCGCTTCCTGCCCTGTCCTGTCCTGTCCTGGATGTTGTCCCCTTACCTGGTTCCTGAGACCCGTCCCCTGATTCCTGCCTTGATTTCCCCTTGCTTCCTGTTTCCCCTTGGTCTCTTCTCCCAGCCTTGTGTATATATATATGTGTTCCATTTTCTAGTGTGTATTTTTAGTTAGTTAGATTAGGGTTTTGGGGTTTGCTGTGTTATTTGCGTTCTTGCTTGTTTGTGGTTTGCTGTGTTTCACGTGTGTCTTTATTATTTAAAAAATATATATATTTTTATCACTTACCTTTGGAGCCTGATTCCTTTAGTGCAGCCCATTGATCTGCTCACTTGTATTGGATGCCTGTGTTTAGGCTCCTTTCATGACAGCCTCATCCCCACAACCCTTGCCTTGTTGTGGGGATCTGCGGGCAGGGGGCTTATCGAAATCTGGAAGCCCCCTTTAACAAGGGGGGCCCCCCAGATCCCGCCCCCCCCATGTGAATGGGGTGGGATTGATGATGGATTTACATCTCGAGACACTTCTTTTTTTTTTTTTAATAAAGGAAATGTCAAAAACTCTCTCCTGTCGTTTTTACTTTTTTGACACTTTTTTGGTGAATGGTTAGGATACCCATTCACATAGGGGGGTGGGATCTGGGGGCCCCTTGTTCAAGGGGGCTTTCAGATTCCGATAAGCCCCCGGCCCGCAGACCCCTCACAACCACCGGGCAAGGGTTGTGCGGATGAGGCTTTTGTCCCCATCAAGATTAATCCACATAATGCCAAGAGAGACCCTGCAGGAGTGGGGGAATCTGTCCATACAGGATCAAAGAGCCTTTTTACACAAAACAGAGTATTAATCCACAGTGAATATAACAAGCATGCTATTCTGCATATGCAGACAGATTCTACTGTTGTGGGTTTAGTAACACTTTAAAATAGGATATACATACCTCCTGCTTGTATCCTTACCTGTCAAATGTCTCCCTCTGTCTGTTATGAGACCCGAAAAACGGCAGATTCTGTGGGTGGGTCAGTTGTCCGGAGCTCAGTGGGTGGAATCGTGATGTCAGTAGACTCTCCGCTCACCTCTACACTCCCCTTGTCAACATGCATTTTCTCCTGTGTATTTCTTACACTGCACTTCTGCTATGATCACTAATAGGGATGAGCCGAACACCCCCGGGTTCGGTTCGCACCAGAACCTTCGAACCGACCGAAAGTTCGCGCAAATTTTCGAACCCTATACGTTATAATGGACGCGAACGTTCAAAATCAAAAGTGCTAATTACAACGGCCAATATACATGTTAATGTCATAAAACAGGTTTGGGGACCCGGCTGCTGTGAGTTAATAGATCAAGATTTGTACTTGCATGCACCTGTTGAACCGGGCAGAAAAATTGGGCCTTTGGTGGTGGTGGTGGTGGTGGTGGTGGTGGTGGATGGTGTTGCCACAAGACTGTAAGCCCTCACAGTTACTCTTCGTGGGCGCAGGAATGGGCCCTGCTGTGAGTTATTAGATCAAGATTTGTAATTGCATGCACCTGTTGAACAGGGCAGAAAAATTGGGCCTTTGGTGGTGGTGGTGGTGGTGGACGGTGTTGCCACAAGACTGTAAGCCCTCACAGTTACTCTTGGTGGGCGCAGGAATGGGCCCTGCTGTGAGTTATTAGATCAAGATTTGTAATTGCATGCACCTGTTGAACAGGGCAGAAAAATTGGGCCTTTGGTGGTGGTGGTGGTGGTGGTGGTGGACGGTGTTGCCACAAGACTGTAAGCCCTCACAGTTACTCTTGGTGGGCGCAGGAATGGGCCCTGCTGTGAGTTATTAGATCAAGATTTGTAATTGCATGCACCTGTTGAACAGGGCAGAAAAATTGGGCCTTTGGTGGTGGTGGTGGTGGTGGTGGTGGTGGTGGACGGTGTTACCACAAGACTGTAAGCCCTCACAGTTACTCTTGGTGGGCGCAGGAATGGGCCCTGCTGTGAGTTATTAGATCAAGATTTGTAATTGCATGCACCTGTTGAACAGGGCAGAAAAATTGGGCCTTTGGCGGTGGTGGTGGACGGTGTTGCCACAAGACTGTAGGCCCTCGTAGTTACTCTTGGTGGGCGCAGGAATGGGCCCTGCTGTGAACTATTAGATCAAGATTTGTAATTACACGCCCCTGTTAAACAGGGGCTGAAAAATTGTGCCTTAGGCATTGGTGCTGGTGCCACAACACTGCAACCCCTCACAGATACTGTACTCTTAGCACAGCAATGAGACCTGTTGCAAAGCAGTGCCTAAAAATTGTAATTACACGCCCCAAAAGGGGCTGAAAAATTGTGCCTTAGGCACTGGTGCCACAACACTGCAACCCCTCACAGATACTGTACTTGGAGCACAGCAGTCACACCTGTTGCGAAGCATCTTTTTAAAAAATTGTAATTACACGCCCCTGTTAAACAGGGGCTGAAAAATTGTGCCTTAGGCATTGGGGCTGGTGCCACAACACTGCAACCCCTCACAGACACTGTACTCTTGGCACAGCAATGAGACCTGTTGCAAAGCATTGCCTAAAAATTGTAATTACACGCCCCAACAGGGGCTGAAAAATTGTGCCTTAGGCACTGGTGCTGGTGCCACAACACTGCAACCCCTCACAGATACTGTACTTGGAGCACAGCAGTCACACGTGTTGCGAAGCATTTTTAAAAAAATTGTAATTACATGCCCCTGTTAAACAGGGGCTGAAAAATTGTGCCTTAGGCATTGGTGCTGGTGCCACAACACTGCAACCCCTCACAGATACTGTACTTGGAGCACAGCAGTCACACGTGTTGCGAAGCATTTTTAAAAAAAATTGTAATTACATGCCCATGTTAAACAGGGGCTGAAAAATTGTGCCTTAGGCATTGGTGCTGGTGCCACAACACTGCAACCCCTCACAGATACTGTACTTGGAGCACAGCAGTCACACGTGTTGCGAAGCATTTTTTTAAAAAATTGTAAGTACACGCCCCTGTTATACAGGGGCTGAAAAATTGTGCCTTAGGCACTGGTGTGGTGGCATGGATCATTGAGGAGGAGGAAGAGGATAGTCAGTGAACATAAGAGGACAGTCACTCAGCATCAGCATAGGCAGTCTTGAAGGGATGTGACATTATAAATTATTCCGTTATATCCGCTTCAGGTGCCTGGTAGCTGGTGGTGATCCAAGACTGATTCATTTTGATGAAGGTCAGTCGATCAACCGAGTCGGTGGACAGGCGCACCCTATGATCGGTGACAAATCCTCCAGCAGCACTGAATGTGCGTTCGGAAAGAACGCTGGAGGCAGGACAGGCCAGTAGCTCAATTGCATACTGTGCAAGCTCTGGCCAGTGATCCATCCTCAGGACCCAGTAAGCCAGAGGATTTTCGGTGGAAAGGTGTCCAAGTCTGACCTTGCCCCAAGGTATTCCTGCACCATGTATATCAGACGCTGGCGATGGTTGCTGGAACCGATCATACCTTGGGGCTGCGGACTAAAAAATTGTCTGAACGCATCGGTCAGACGTCCACCTTCCCCACCGCTCCTTCTACTACTGACCGAAGCCTCAGCAACTCGTCGTCCAGGACCAGGAGTTTGTAACCTCCCAGTTTCTGGGAACGCGTTGCACAGACCTTTCTGCAAGGCCTCCCTGAGATGTCTCATCCTCTGCTCCCTCTGCGACGGCAAGATAAGGTCCGCAACCTTACCCTTGTACCGTGGATCAAGGAGAGTGGCCAGCCAGTAATGGTCCCTCTCCTTGATCCGAAGAACACAAGGATCCTTCCGCAGGCTTTTTCAGGATCAGGGAGGCCATGCAGCGTAGGTTTGCTGAGGCATTCGGTCCGGAGTCTTCTGGGTCACTGAGGATGACATGATCGCCAGCCACCTCCTCCCAGCCACGTACAAGTCCACTGGTTTGTTGGGACTGTACATCCTCCCTAAAAGACTGCTGCTGCTGATGCTGAGTGCCAGGCTCCACCTCCATGCTCACACAATTCTCCTCCTCCTCCTCCTCCTCATCCTCATCCTCTTCCTGTGTGATGGGTGGGACAGAAGGAACACTGTCCGGATAAAGGGGGCCTTGAGAGGCAAGGAAGTCCTCCTCTTCCTGCCTCTGTTCTGCCTCAAGTGCCCTGTCCATTATCCCACGCAGCGTATGCTCCAACAGGTGGACAAGAGGTACAGTGTCACTGATGCATGCACTGTCACTGCTCACCGTCCTCGTGGCCTCCTCAAATGGTGAGAGGACAGTGCATGCATCCCTGATCATGCTCCACTGACGTGGGGGAAAAAAACCAAGCTCCCCTGACCCTGTCCTGGTGCCGTAGTCGAACGTTGAGTTCCACCTGGTGGGCATGTCACATATTAGGCGGTTCTTGGGCAGGTTCAGCTCCTTTTGCAGCTCAGTCAGCCGAGCACTGGCATTATAAGATCGGCGGAAATGCACACAGACTTTCCTGGCCTGCCTCAGGACATCCTGTAAGCCTGGGAACCTGCCCAAGAACCGCTGCACCACCAGGTTGAGGACGTGAGCCATACAGGGCACATGGGTGAGCTGCCCCTGTCGCAGGGCGGAGAGGAGGTTGGTGCCATTGTCAGAAACGACCATTCCTGGCTTAAGCTGGCGTGGCGTCAACCACCTCTCGGCCTGCCCCTGCAGAGCTGCCAGAACCTCTGGCCCAGTGTGGCTCCTGTCCCCCAAACACACCAGCGCAAGCACGGCATGGCATCTTTTTGCCTGCGTACTTGCGTAGCCCCTTGTACGCCTACGGAGCACCGCTGGTTCCGAGGACAGAGCACTGGAGGAAGAAGAAGAGGAGGGGGTGGAGGAGAGAGGTGTGTCACAACCAGTAGCAGTAGTAGCATTTTGGAGGCGTGGTGGCGGAACAACCTCCAACACTACTGCACCTTGTCCTGCATCCCTCCCAGCTGCCAATAGAGTGACCCAATGGGCCGTGAAAGAAAGGTAACGTCCCTGTCCATGCCTGCTGGACCATGAGTCAGCGGTAATATGCACCTTACCGCTGACCGCCCTGTCCAGCGAGGCATGGACATTGCCTTCCACATGCCGGTAGAGAGACGGAATCGCCTTCCGTGAGAAAAAGTGGCGTTTGGGAACCTGCCACTGAGGAACCGCACATTGAACAAACTCACGGAAGGGGGCCGAGTCTACCAACTGAAAAGGCAGCAGTTGAAGTGCTAGCAATTTAGCCAAGCTAGCATTCAACCGCTGGGCATGTGGATGGCTGGGAGTGTACTTCTTTCGACGGTCCAGCAGCTGGGGCAGGGAAATTTGCCTGGTAGAATCGGACGTCGGTGTACTGCAAGTACTTGGTTGTGACACACCTAATTCTACACCTTCAGTCCTCTCAGAGCAGCTTTCAGAGAGGACTGAAGATGTAGTGGGGATGGAGATCCCAGCTGATGAGGAGCAAGGAGAGGTCCGCTTAGTTCTTTGGTGTGGGTCTTTTATGTGTGCTTGCCAACGAGCTGCATGGCAGGTCGACATATGTCTGCTCATGCTTGTGGTGCCCAAGCGGCTGATGTTTTGGCCACGCGATATACGCTTGAGACAAATATTGCAAATAGCAGTGGTGCGATCTGATGCACTCATCTCAAAAAAGGCCCACACCAAAGAACTTTTCTGATAACGTGCAGAGGCAGCGCCCTGCACAGGCGGAGCTCTGCGGTGTTGTACAGTTGCTGTGCTGGCCTCTAGCTGGCCTCCAGGGGGCATCCTGCCTCGTTGGACATGTGACGCCGCATCCTCCTCCTCCTCGTCCTCCTCCTCATCCTCTCTCCCTTCAGGCACCCACGTGGAGTCAGTGACCTCATCATCCCCTCCCTCTTCACCACTAGAGCAAACCTGACAGTAAGCTGCAGCTGGTGGAACAGTACTGCCAGATTGCTGTCCTTCAGCATCCCCTCTCTCTGCGCGCACACTACTGACTTCCTCAAGCTGGGTATCATCATCCGAGCCTTCGAATCGTTGGGCATCCTCCTGGAGCATGTACCCAACACTGTGCTCAAAGAGTTCGGGGGACTCCTCAGGAGGACATGGTGGGTCTAGGGAAGGGGTGGCTGATGATGCCATTGAGTACGCGTTGGCAGCTGCTCTGCCAGTACCCTGAGCCTGGGTGAGAGAGGATGAGGAGGGCTCGGTCATCCATTCTACCAAGCCTTCAGCATGATGCGGCTCCACATGTCCAGCTGCCGAAAACAAAGACGCGCGTGTCCCATGGCCACGCGCTGATGACGATGCACGACCACATCCACGGCCACGGCCACAACCACTAGAAACAGAGCCTGCCTGCCCTGTGTTCTTGCCTCTGCACGCTCTGCCTCCCCTTGGCGGTCTTCCAGCAATTGTAGTCGGTAGTCCTGTGGGTGCTGCTGAGAAGAAAATATAGGAGCTCTGTGTGATGCCACTAACACACTAGAAGTCCTATGGGTGCTTCTGCAAAGAAAATATAGGAGCTCTGTGTGATGCCACTAACACACTAGAAGTCCTGTGGGTGCTGCTGAGAAGAAAATATAGGAGCTCTGTGTGATGCCACTAACACACTAGAAGTCCTATGGGTGCTTCTGCAAAGAAAATATAGGAGCTCTGTGTGATGCCACTAACACACTAGAAGTCCTGTGGGTGCTGCTGAGAAGAAAATATAGGAGCTCTGTGTGATGCCACTAACACACTAGAAGTCCTGTGGGTGCTGCTGAGAAGAAAATATAGGAGCTCTGTGTGATGCCACTAACACACTAGAAGTCCTATGGGTGCTTCTGCAAAGAAAATATAGGAGCTCTGTGTGATGCCACTAACACACTAGAAGTCCTGTGGGTGCTGCTGAGAAGAAAATATAGGAGCTCTGTGTGATGCCACTAACACACTAGAAGTCCTATGGGTGCTTCTGCAAAGAAAATATAGGAGCTCTGTGTGATGCCACTAACACACTAGAAGTCCTGTGGGTGCTGCTGAGAAGAAAATATAGGAGCTCTGTGTGATGCCACTAACACACTAGAAGTCCTATGGGTGCTTCTGCAAAGAAAATATAGGAGCTCTGTGTGATGCCACTAACACACTAGAAGTCCTGTGGGTGCTGCTGAGAAGAAAATATAGGAGCTCTGTGTGATGCCACTAACACACAATTGAAGTCCTATGGGTGCTTCTGGGAAGAAAATATAGGAGCTCTGTGTGATGCCACTAACACACTAGAAGTCCTATGGGTGCTGCTGAGAAGAAAATATAGGAGCTCTGTGTGATGCCACTAACACACAATTGAAGTCCTATGGGTGCTTCTGGGAAGAAAATATAAGAGCTCTGTGTGATGCCACTAACACACTAGAAGTCCTGTGGGTGCTGCTGAGAAGAAAATATAGGAGCTCTGTGTGATGCCACTAACACACTAGAAGTCCTATGGGTGCTTCTGGGAAGAAAATATAGGAACTCTGTGTGATGCCACTAACACAGTACAAGTCCTAGGGGTGCTTCTGGGAATAAAATATAGGAACTCTGTGTGATGCCACTAACACAGTACAAGTCCTATGGGTGCTTCTGGAAGAAAATATAGGAGCTCTGTGTGATGCCACTAACACACTAGAAGTCCTATGGGTGCTTCTGCAAAGAAAATATAGGAGCTCTGTGTGATGCCACTAACACAGTACAAGTCCTATGGGTGCTTCTGGGAAGAAAATATAGGAACTCTGTGTGATGCCACGAACACAGTACAAGTCCTATGGGTGCTTCTGGGAAGAAAATATAGGAGCTCTGTGTGATGCCACTAACACACTAGAAGTCCTATGGGTGCTTCTGCAAAGAAAATATAGGAACTCTTTGTGATGCCACTAACACAGTACAAGTCCTATGGGTGCTTCTGGGAAGAAAATATAGGAACTCTGTGTGATGCCACTAACACAGTAGAAGTCCTATGGGTGCTTCTGGGAAGAAAATATGGGAACTCTGTGTGATGCCACTAACACACTAGAAGTCCTATGGGTGCTTCTGGAAGAAAATATAGGAACTCTGTGTGATGCCACTAACACAATACAAGTCCTATGGGTGCTTCTGGGAAGAAAATATAGGAACTCTGTGTGATGCCACTAACACAGTACAAGTCCTATGGGTGCTTCTGGGAAGAAAATATAGGAACTCTGTGTGATGCCACTAACACAGTACAAGTCCTATGGGTGCTTCTGGGAAGAAAATATAGGAACTCTGTGTGATGCCACTAACACAGTACAAGTCCTATGGGTGCTTCTGGAAGAAAATATAGGAACTCTGTGTGATGCCACTAACACAGTACAAGTCCTATGGGTGCTTCTGGGAAGAAAATATAGGAACTCTGTGTGATGCCACTAACACACTAGAAGTCCTATGGGTGCTTCTGGGAAGAAAATATAGGAACTCTGTGTGATGCCACTAACACACTAGAAGTCCTATGGGTGCTTCTGGGAAGAAAATATAGGAACTCTGTGTGATGTCACTAACACAGTACAAGTCCTATGGGTGCTTCTGGGAAGAAAATATAGGAACTCTGTGTGATGCCACTAACACAGTACAAGTCCTATGGGTGCTTCTGGGAAGAAAATATAGGAACTCTGTGTGATGCCACTAACACAGTACAAGTCCTATGGGTGCTTCTGAGAAGAAAATATAGGAACTCTGTGTGATGCCACTAACACACTAGAAGTCCTATGGGTGCTTCTGGGAAGAAAATATAGGAACTCTGTGTGATGCCACTAACACAGTACAAGTCCTATGGGTGCTTCTGGGAATAAAATATAGGAACTCTGTGTGATGCCACTAACACAGTACAAGTCCTATGGGTGCTTCTGGGAAGAAAATATAGGAACTCTGTGTGATGCCACTAACACAGTAGAAGTCCTATGGGTGCTTCTGGGAAGAAAATATGGGAGCTCTGTGTGATGCCACTAACACACTAGAAGTCCTATGGGTGCTTCTGGGAAGAAAATATGGGAGCTCTGTGTGATGCCACTAACACACTAGAAGTCCTATGGGTGCTTCTGGGAAGAAAATATAGGAACTCTGTGTGATGCCACTAACACAGTACAAGTCCTATGGGTGCTTCTGGGAAGAAAATATAGGAACTCTGTGTGATGCCACTAACACACTAGAAGTCCTATGGGTGCTTCTGGGAAGAAAATATAGGAACTCTGTGTGATGCCACTAACACAGTACAAGTCCTATGGGTGCTTCTGGAAGAAAATATAGGAACTCTGTGTGATGCCACTAACACAGTACAAGTCCTATGGGTGCTTCTGGAAGAAAATATATGAACTCTGTGTGATGCCACTAACACAGTACAAGTCCTATGGGTGCTTCTGGGAAGAAAATATAGGAACTCTGTGTGATGCCACTAACACAGTAGAAGTCCTATGGGTGCTTCTGGGAAGAAAATATAGGAGCTGTGTTTGCTGCCACTAACACACTAGAAGTCCTATGGGTGCTTTTGGGGTGCAATGCTGTGCTAACAGAACTGCGGTTGGTACTACTGAAATACTGTACTAACAGTAAAACACGCACCAGACTAATCCCCAGCAGCAGCTAAAAACACACTAACCAGCAGCAATAGACGATCAATGACAGGTAGCAATGGTTTAGCAAATAAATAGCCAATGGTTTAGCAAAGTAGAGCAAATCTTTCTATCTGAATGAATCTAGCAAAGACACAGAATCAGCCTGATCTCTCCTAAAGCCGGAACTCATGTGACCAGCGCCGACGGCGTGGCGGCCTTTTAAATGGTGGGGCGTGTACTAAAGCCCCTGAGCTGTAATTGGCTACAGGCGTCCTGCCTGTAGCCAATTATGGTTCTCCGAGTTTCCGGCGCTGTGATTGGCCAAGCATGCGGGGTCACAGTGCATGCTTGGCCAATCATCAGCCAGCAATGCACTGCGCCGGCCGCAATGCATTGCGGGGCCGCTCGCATCACACGAATGTGATGCGAGCGGCCAAAATAGTTCTGGGCTCGCCGAGCGAGCGAACGCCCAGTGCTCGATGCGAACATGGGTTTGCATCGAGCACCGGGCCCATCCCTAATCACTAACATCCAGTCAAAACACAGAAAAGCCACCACATGACTTCAGCATGTGCAATCATGCGGAGGTGTGGAGCAGCCAATCCTGGGAGAGCTGGGGAAGAAAGGAGGAGGGGATCTGAAGTACACAGAATGTCTCTCTCAGGCTCGTGCATTAGATATGTAAATCACCTGTCACTCACAGCAAGGGGGGAAGAACTGACTACTATTTCTGTATGTGTCAGTTTTTATCTCACTGAAAAAAGATGGATTGCTCAGAGCTGGATTAACTCTTCGTGGCAAGACTGGGCACAGATGACATGAAATCCTATACTGTACAAGGTGCAAGCCTTAATTTTTTTTTTTTTTTTTTTAAGGTTTACATCCACTTTAATGCATTCCTTAAATTTAGGCATCAGTATTGCCCTCTCACCCTCCTTTATGCTTACCTGAGCCCTCATTTGATCCAGCGCTGTGCCTGTCTGCAGCGGTTCTCTACCCTCACTGCCTGGTCTCCTAGGCTTTGCTGGAGCAGCAGAAACCAGCAGCTCCTGCTGCTGTCAATCAAGGCTGGTGACAAGGGAGAGGGGGCGGAGCTGAGCCCTGCTGTTGTGTCTATAGATGCAGGCAACGGGGGTTGGGAACGAGCAAGCATGAGTGCCCCCATAGGAGATGGCCTCCTGTGAGGGCACGTGCCAGAGAGGAGGAGCCAGAGGATTGCCAACCTGTCTGCAGGAGACCTGAGAAGAGGAGGTTCGGGCAACTCTGCATATAAGTTCCTGTGGGGGGCACGTGCCGGATAGGAGGAGCCAGGAGCGCCAACCTGGCTGCAGGGGACCTAAGAAGAGGAGGTTTGGGCAACTCTGCAGATAAGTTCCTATGGGGGCATGTGCTGGATAGGAGGAGCCAAGAGCGCCAGCCTGACTGCAGAGGACCCGAGAAGAGAAGGTTTGGGGCAATTCTGCAGGTAAGTATAAACTTGTTTGTTATTTATAAAACAAAATGCATTTGCAATCACTTTAACCAGTTAAAGTGGTGTTTCCACAAAAAAAAAAAAAAAAATCATAAAAAAATGAAAAAAAAAATAATTGGAAAAAAAAAAAAAATTACTCACCTCTAAATGCCTGTTGCCAGGGGGTCCCTCATAGTCTGCCTCCTTCAGTGCCGGGGCACTGCCATCACTTCCCCTTGGTGCCGCACTGTCATCTGGGACCTGTCACGTGTCCCAGATGACTGCGCGGCGTTTCACGGCGAGTGGCGCCGCTCGCGCATGCGCAGTGGGTGCCCGGCTTTGAAGCCACAGCTGGGTGCCCACAGTAAGAATGCCGAGGGGGGGCTTCGTTCCCCCGCATCGCTGGATCCTGGTACAGGTAAGTGTCCGATTATTAAAAGTCAGCAGCTGCAGTATTTGTAGCTGCTGATTTAGTTTTTTTAGGGGGCACCCCATTTTAAAGACCAGCCGCCGCAGTTATACTGCGGCAGGTTGGCTCTCCTGGGCGAAATGCCATCATGGTACGTTGATCGCTTTAAGACCACTAGTGGGCGCATGTGCCCGCGACGCCGGAGACGATGTGTGTGGCTGGCGGCCACGATGTCCACCGGCCACCCGCGATCGCTCCTAACAGAGACAGAATGGGGATCTGTTAATGTAAACAGACAGATCTCCATTCTATCCTAGTGATTAGGAACAGCTATCTGTCCCCGCCCCAGTCGCTACAATGCCCCCACAGTTAGAAACACCTCCCCAGGGGACACTTAACCCCTTGATCGCCCCTAGTGTTAACCCCTTCCCTGCCAGTAACATTTATATAGTAATCAGTGGCTATTTTTAGCTCTGATCACTGTATTTCTATATGACAATGGTCCCAAAAAAGTGTCCGATCTGTCTGCCGCAATGTCGCAGTCCTGCTAAAAATCGCTGATCACTGCCATTACTAGTAAAAACAAAAATTTATAATAAAAATGCCATAAATATATCCCCTATTTTGTAGATGCTAAAACTTTTGCGCAAACCAATTAACCACTTCAGCCCCGGACCAATTGGCAGCCAAAGGACCAGGCCCCTTTTTGCGATTCGGCACTGCGTCGCTTTAACTGACAATTGCGCGGTCGTGCGACGTGGCTCCCAAACAAAATTGGCGTCCTTTTTTTCCCACAAATAGAGCTTTCTTTTGGTGGTCTTTGATCGCCCCTGCGGTTTTTATTTTTTGCGCTATAAACAAAAATAGAGCGACAATTTTGAAAAAAATTCAATATTCTTTACTTTTTGCTATAATAAATATCCCCAAAAAATATATAAAAAAACATTTTATTGATTATTGATTGGTTTGCGCAAAAGTTATAGCGTTTACAAAATAGGGGATAGTTTTATAGCATTTTTATTACTATTTTTTTACTAGTAATGGCGGCGATCAGCGATTTTTTATTGTGACTGCGACATTATGGCGGACACATCGGACATTTTTGACACATTTTTGGGACCATTGTCATTTATACAGCAATCAATGCTATTTAAATGCATTGATTCCTGTATAAATTACACTGGCAGTGAAAGAGTTAACCACTAGGGGGTGGGGAGGGGTTATGGTCTGTGACGTGTGTGTTTATTTTTACATTTGGGGGCGTGGCTGACGTCTGACGTCATTGATCGGCTTTCCCGATGACAGGGAGAGGTTTGTTTACACAGACCTCTCCCCGTTCTTCAGCTCTGTGACCCGATCGTGGGACACCAGCGGCGATCGGGTCCACTAGTCCCGCGGCCGTGGTCACGGAGCTCCCAACCGGGTCGCGAGTGCGCCACCGGCGGCGCGCCCGCGACCCCATGGCTAGGCAATTAAAGGGGACGTATATATATGTGCCTTTGACCAGCCGTGCCATTCTGAGGACGTATATATACAGGAGGCGGTCGGGAAGCAGTTAATATACACTTGTTGTGATTTATTTTTTACCAAAAATATGTAGAATACAAATCGGCCTAAACTGATGAAGACATTTTTTTAATTTTTGGGGGGGATATTTATTATAGCAAAAAATATTGTTTTTTTTTTTTCAAAATTGTTGGTCTTTTTTTTTTGTTTATTGCGCAAAAGAAAGCTCCATTTGTAGGAAAAAAGGACATAAATTTTGTTTGGGTACAGCGTCACACGACCACACAATCGTCAGTTAAAGCGATGCAGTGCCGCATCGCAAAAAATGACCTTGTCATTACGGGGAAATCCTTCTGGTCCTTAATTGGTTAAACTATGACAACATTTGTTTCATTTAAGGGGTGACATCTGTATATCCAACAAATGAATATGCAGTATTAATCAGAAAAAAAAAACATTGATGGTCATGTTCTATGACCTATGTAACGTCACACAAGAACATTTGAGGGATTGCAGACAAGGAATAACCTTTGTATGCTGTATTATTTGTCACAATGATCGGTGTTCTGACAAAATATGTAACTTGACATCGGCTGTAAAATGCCCTTCGGAGAAGGAAGGGCCACACATAGGGGTGGACACACTAAGAGCCAATTGAAAGAACCCGTTACGACAAGCCCCTAACTAGCTCTCAGGCCTGGTTACAAATGTAGGTCACCTTGGCGCCCCCCCCCCCCCCCAAGAAAGGCTTAAACAAAATCCATATACACCATGATAACGAACCTATGTATAGATATGATATATGTGCGTTCAGTAAATAAGATAGAAAACTACGCCTTGTGTAATCCAAATAATAAAGAAACGGCGCATTTGCCAGGCTCTAGTATGGCCCTCATAGATGCAATTCCACGCCCATTAATTTGTGGATGACGTATGCAACACGTGACAAGCTAGGACGCACTCTCCTACTGAACGGCTTGCTGTGAGCGCAGGTGCCTTGTGGATTGAGCTGAATCGGGGTGTCCTGTTGCTGGTCGTCATGGCAGGGGTCTTGGCTCGAAAAGCAGTTGACTATGTGAAGAGCAAGGACTTCCGTGACTACCTCATGAGGTGACGTGTAGGGTGGGATAAGTATACGGTGTACATTGTCGTGACATAGCAGTGGGGGTATAAGGGAAGGACAGAGCAATGTCCGGCTTTAAAGGGTATGTCAATGACGGAAGGCGGCTGTGCGAGGGGAGATGACTTTGTTATAACAATGGAATAATGTGATAGGCTGGATTTAGATGTCATCGTCATCCAGTGCAGTTATGGTAAACTCTGATTTTAGAATGTACTTTTTAAAGCGGAGCCATATTTGGTGCTTTTTGGGCAGGAGCAAGTACCTGGTTTTGACAGGTACCCACTCCCACTGCTGGTTAGATCGCCACCGTGATCTGAATGAAAGCTTGTCCTCTCTCTTTCCCCCCCTGCCGCCTTCTAGAGCACATCACAGGGCTCAGAAGACTGCAGAACCATTCACAAAGTACAGCCCTGCTTGTGCATGCTCAGTAGGAAACTGGCTGTGAAGCCAAAAGGCTTCACTGCTGGTTTCCCTTACTTAAAGTGGTTGTAAACCCTTACAGACCGCTTTTGACCTACAGGTAAGCCTATATTAAGGCTTACCTGTAGGTCCAAGAAATATATCTCCTTAATTTTTAGCCCCCGCTAGCGGCTGAGTAAAGGTTAAAACCCAGCTGCAAAAGGGTTAAAACTACAGCAAAGCGCTGCTGCAGAAGTGATATGCCGGTGGTATAGCCATGCTGCCCCATTGATTTCAATGGGCAGGAGCGGTATACACCCCCCGCTCCAAAGATGCTGCTAGCAGTACTTTTTTTAGTGTACTGCCCTCAGGGCTTTCCCACTGGAGAGACAGCAGCGGCTCTTTCTGGGCACTTTGCAAAGCGCCCCAGTGTGAAAGGGGTCTTACAGAAAATCTGTAAGATGAGAAATGTCTTCATCAGTTTAGGCCAATATATATTCTTCTACATGTTTTTGGTTTAATAAGCATATATTGATTGGTTTGTGCAAAATTTAACCACTTTCAGACGGACCATTTTGCTGGCTTAACCGCTTAAGGACCGCCTCCTGCACATATACGTCGGCAGAATGGCACAGCTGGGCACATCAATGTACAGGTACATTGTCCTTTAAGAGCCGACCTGGCCCTGAGCTCCGTGACCCCGACCGCGGGACCAGCGGGCCCGATCGCCGCTGGTGTCCCGCGATCGGGTCACAGAGCTGAAGAACTGGGAGAGGTATGTGTAAACAAACCTCTCCCCGTGCTTTCTAATGACACTGATCGTCTGTTCCCTGTCATAGGGAAAGACGATCAATGACGTCACATACCAAGCCACGCCCCCCTACAGTAAGAACACACACACAGGGCTCACTTAACCCCTCCCCTAGTGGTTAACTCCTTCACTGCCAGTGTCATATACACAGGAATCGGTGCATTTAAATAGCACTGATCGCTGTATAAATGACAATGGTCCCAAAAATGTCCGCTGTGTCCGCCAAAATGTCGCAGACACAATAAAAATCGCTGATTGCCGCCATTACTAGTAAAAAAAAAAATGCTATAAAACTATCCCCTATATTGTAAACGCTATAACTTTTGCGCAAACCAATTAATAATTGCTAATTGCGATTATTTATTTTTTTTACACCAAAAATATGTAGAATACATATCGGCCTAAAATTTTTTCTATATATTTTTTTGGGGATATTTATAATAGCAAAAAATATTGAATTTTTTTCAAAAATGTCGCTCTATTTTTGTTTATAGCGCAAAAAATTAAAACCGCAGAGGTGATCAAATACCAACAAAAGAAAGCGCTATTTGTGGGGGAAAAAGGACGCCAATTTTGTTTGGGAGCCACGTTGCACAACCGCGCAATTGTCATTTAAAACGACGCAGTGCCGAATCGCAAAAAGTGTTCTGGTCAGGAAGGGGGTAAAATCTTCCGAGACTGAAGCACTTAAAAAAAAAAAAAAAAAAAAACAAAAAAAAAATAAAATATATTCCATAGTTTGTAGATGCTCTAACTTTTGCGCAAACCAATCAATATACGCTTATTGTGATTTTTTTTTTTTTTTTTTTTAACCACTTGCCGTCTGGCTCCTGTAGATATGTCGGCACTTTGAAGATGGATATCTTGGTAACGGCAGCAAGTGCTGCCACAACCGAGATATCCATTTCTTCAGGAGCCGGTCGGGTTTACGATAATGGTGGTCTCTGCAGCGAATTTGCCGCAAAATCACCATTGACGGCGGAAGAGGTGCCACCACCCTCCCACCGGAGCCGTCGGTGGAGGCGATCAGGTCCTCTCTGTGCCCGGGTATGGAAACGAGTGAGGGGATGATGACCCCCACCCGTCTCCATACCAAACCGTCACTTCTGCCCATAGCTCTTAAAGGCACGTTTTTTTTTTTTTTTTTGTTTTTTTTTCAAAGTCATTTTTTCAAATAAATTATTTAAGAGGACCTGCCATGCTTTTTTCTATTAGGGCTCTTTCACAGCTCTGCTCAGCGGGGGATTGCTATCGATTCCCCGCTGAGCTGGAAGATGACAGGTCTGTCTCTGCACAGGGACGGACCTGTCGGAGCGCTGCTCTCCCCTATGGAGAATCGGATGACGACAGACTGTAGAGTCCTTCATCACCCGATCCGCAGACGGAAGGAAAAATAGGGTTTTCCTCCGTCACACTTTTTCGGATCGGAGCAGGTCGGATGTCAGCGGACATGTCACCGCTGACATCCGTCCCTCCATAGATGTCTATGGAGTGTCTGTTCAGGTCCGCCTAAAAAACTGACAGGCAGACCTGAATGGACCGTCCATGTGAAAGGGGCCTTACAAGGATGTTTACATTCCTTTGTAATAGAAATAAAAGTGACACACGTGTTTTTTTATATTTTTTTTTTTTTTTTTTTAAACTGTGAAAAAAAATTATTTTTTTCCCCTAATCGTCTTTCAGGACAGCACATGAGAGTCTGGCTCCTCCTACCGGGAAACACCAACACCACCATCTTTAAAAAGGAGGCCTCCCCACATCTCCTCAGTTTTCATGTTTCCTCTAGCAAGGAAACATCTTGTAGGAGCCTAGGTCTCTTATGGGCTATCCTTAGAGGCTAGGGCTGCCTACCCCATCATACCTTTTTTTTTTTTTTTTCTGCAGGGTCTGCTCCTCCCACACCGCGCCACAGGACGTCCGGTAAGTGGGCTCCCTTCCCAGCTCAGGGAGAGCTGGGACTGTCCTGGGCTGCTCCTTAGGCGGCGGCGCTGTTCGTGGACTATTTTTTATTTTTTTTTTAAAAGACGCAGTGGCGTTAGACTGCCGCCATCTTGGTTGTGGCAAGAGCCTCGGCTGACCGGAAGTGAGGTAATCCGGAAGGGGGCAGCACTGGAGACAGGCGTACGCCGCAGGGGGAGAAGGGAGGAGCAGTCTGGTGCCTAAGTTCCGGTTGGGCGCATCAGCGTTTTCGAATCCTGAAACCGGTGTGTTAAGCCACCGTTCAGCGCAGCACCGCTATGGCGGCAGTGGCAGCAGCAAATGACAGGCATGGGCACCAGCAAGGCCCAGGTAAGTGGGGGTGTGGGCAGTCCACCCTTATTACTTGGTGTCTTCCCTCACAAATATGATTGTTTCCCCCTCGGTGGCTGGGACCTGTCTGGGCACAGGGAGCTGCTTTACTTTCTGCCTGTGCACCTGTGGTGAGCCTGTTAGGAGAAAGCCCTGACTCATTAGGGATTGGTTGTCTCTCTCTCTCTCTCTCTCTCTCTCTCTTTTCTCTCTCTCTCTCTCTCTCCCTCTCTCTCTCTCTCTCTCTCTCACCACATCTCTCTCTCTCTCTCTCTCTCAATTTTTTTCTGGTAGGCTAAGAGCTTTGAACCAGCAGTCAAAAGGAGATGTCCTGCATGTAAAACAAAGTTACTAGGTGGGTGGAAGAAGACTCTCTGTGTCAAGTCTGCATTGACTCTTTAGTTAAAGAAGAGGCTTCTTCTGCATGCAGCGAGATAATCGCATCAGTCAAGAGAGCTAGATGCTACCATCCAGGCTTTCCGCTCTTCTCTTGCAGCACCATCCCTGAGTCAGTCACTCCTGGGACTTTCACCTGGCCTATGCCTTCCCTCCTTTTTCAGCTAATTCCTTTGTTTTTGAGAAAGATACAAAAGGAAAAGGTGACAGTCATCTTGATCACTCCTTTTTGGCCGACAAGGGCCTGGTTTTCAGCCATCCTACAAATGCCTGTCAAACCATTTTGGCATCTTCCCCCTCAGACAGGACTTGCTACTTCAGGGCCCAGTATATCACCCAGAAGTAGACAAATTAAAACTCATGGGGTGGTATCTGAGGAGCAGCTGCTGAAAAACAAAGGTTTTTCGGAATCCCTGGTATCCACTTTACCCGCCAGCAGAAAGAAAGTGACTAGAGATAGCTACACAAAGGTCTGGATAACCTATAACAGTTGGTGTCGTTCAGCAAACCGAACTGTAGAAGATATTGTATTGATTCTGGAATTTCTACAAAATGGCGTAGATAAGGGCCTAGCAATAAAGCTCGCAAACATCGTATTGAGGAGCATGGCGGATGCGGTCCATAACAAACAACAGATGCAGAATTCAAGAGGTGCATCTTTAGGTGCATATCCAAGAATGTGAGAATTCAGGGTAGGCGAAGCAGGTCTTGGTAAGATGATGATGTTTTAAAGTGTAACCAGCAAGCCCAAATAGCATTATAAGTGGTGGGCGTATCGTGAGCTTGGTGTATTAGATTTTCCATTTCTGAGATCTTGTCCACTCGCGTGACCCAGTCTGTCAGTGTAGGTGGGTTAGAGTTCCTCCAGAACAGTGGAATGCACTGTTTTTGCGGCATTTAGCAAGTGTGGTATGACCGACTTCCGATAAACGGGATATGGGAGCGTAGTGTTATGTAGAAGAAATTGAGCAGGTGTGAATGCGAGAGTGTATGTGGAAATCTGAGATACAGCTAGGTGGATTTTTTCCCAGAAAGGAGAAATTAGTGGGCAGTGCCACCATTGTGATTAGCACTCTTAAGTGCAAGTGGCTGCCTTAGGGGTATACCTAGAACAACCCATTGCCTCAGTCCTCTTGGTCACAAGATTCTTTAAGTCGCTTACCAGGTCCAGACCAGTCCCGGTAACTTTTTCCAAATTGGGACCTTTCAGTGGTCTTACAAGCACTTATAAAGGACTCGTTTGAACCTTTTAGAAAAAATATCTTTAAGGAATTTGACAGTTTTTCTTAGTAGCAGTTACAACTGCAAGAAGAATTAGTGAAATACATGCTCTTTCAGTAAAAAAGACTTTTCCCTCTTCGTCTTTCAGGACAGCCTACTTTGAGATGTAGTCTCCTCCCCTTCCTTCAGGAAACACTGCGCCAGCCCATAAATCTTTCTTCCCCCTGCCGGACTTCAGTTTTAGTGTTTCCTCCAGTGGGGAGACACTGTGCTAGGAACCTGGTCGCTTCAGTCAGAGGACTGTGACCTATGTTATTTTTTCACTGCAGGGGAAGCAGGGGCTTCCTATGTGGAAGGTGCGGTACTCACCCACCATGGCTAGCCACCCCATCCCAGCCGAGCGCGGTGTTGGTATGTGGGGGTTTTTTATCGTGTCCACCGGGACTCTGCTGGGAGACAGCTCCGCTCTCCCTGTGTTTGCATGGGCCGCAATGTTCGGAACTCGCGGGCTGGATGACGAGTGACGTCACTTCCGGTAGAGGACGGAGGTTGACTCTTTGACCCGCGACTTCCGGGTCGCGGAGCCGATAAAAGGACCGGGCACAGGCTGGAGATGGGTCGTGGGCGCGCACAGGCAGCGCAAGACTCAAGGAACAACCACCTCAGGATGTCCGAAGCTGAGCCTCAAACGGACGTTCCCTCCAGCCTTCCAAAGGTAAGAGCGCCCTGGGGAAGGTAGCTCTATACCCAAGGACTGTCCCTCCTATGCTTAGTTCCGGTTTTAGGGGGGCAGACCCCCTGGGTGGTCAGGGGGTGGGGGAGGCCCAGATTCCTGCACGTAAAAAAAGGGTCTAGGGCACTCCCTGGTGGTATCCTGCAAAAGCCTGTATGCTGATTTTTTTTTTGTTTTTTTTTTTTTTTGTTTCCTTTACTATGTTTCAGAAGGCTACGGAAAAGTCTAAATCTATTCACAGTTCCAGAAGGAAGTGTGCCTCCTGTAGGGAGATTCTAGGGGAGACATGGACAAAGGTCCTTTGCAAGAGCTGTATAGATTCCCTAGTCGGGGAAAGAGACTCTGAGCAGGAATCGGGTCTCGCAGCCTCAGTCAAGGAGCTTTCATCCACTTTCTCATCATTCAAAACTTTGTTTGAAAGTTTCCAGCTCCCTACTCAGGATACCACCCCGCCACAGGCTCAGGGTTCCACACCTGCTAGATCTGCCACTAAGATTAGAGCAGGGGAAGTTTCAGGCCCTTCCGAGGTGGAGCCCAGGCAGCCAGACAGTACCTCCTCCGATTCACAGGAGGGGTCTGAGGGGGAGGACCAGGACGGGGAGTCCAGAAGGCCCTCCAGATACAAATTGTCCCTGGATGAGGTAGATGACCTCTTGGGAGCAATACATACTACCCTCGGTATTCAGGCGGACAGAAAGCCCCTAACCCTACATGATCAGATGTACAAGGGCTTGGGGGAACCAAAGAAAAGAGTGTTTCTATTAGCACCTCGTGCACCGGAAACAATCAAGAAGGAGTGGCAGGATCCGGAAAGAAAGCCCTTCTTCTCCAGATCTTTGAAGAGAAGGTTCCCTTTCTCAGAGGATCCTGATTCTATTTGGAATAAAAATCCAAAATTAGACGCTGCCTTCAGTCAAGTTTCCAGACACACAGATCTGGCATTTGAGGACATGGGGGCCTTGGCAGACGTAATGGACAAGAGGATAGATTCCCTTCTTAAAAAGACTTGGAACTCTACAGTAGGTAATTTAAAACCCGAGATGGCCGTTACTGTGGTGGCCCGCAACCTGGAGCACTGGCTCTCCCAAATACAGGAGCACATTGAGGCGGGCACTGCTAAGGATACTATACTAGCCTCCTTTCCCACCATTCTGCGAGGAGTCGTGTACATTGCAGACGCCTCGGCAGAGTCAGTTCGGATGTCGGCCAGGTCTGCAGCACTGGCCAACTCCGCCAGACGAGCTCTTTGGCTCAAAACTTGGCCTGGCGACAGCGCCTCCAAGGCCAAGTTATGCGGAATTACCTTAACTGGGGACCTGCTTTTTGGCCCAGGTTTAGACACAGTCCTTGACCGCACAGCAGACCGGAAAAAGTCCTTTCCAGTCAAACGTAAGGCTCCAGCTCAGGCTAAAAAAGGGGTTCGCCCTCAAAAACGCAGGGAGAACCAAAAGCCAGAAGGTCAAAAGAA
This sequence comes from Lithobates sylvaticus, assembly GCA_028564925.1. Classification (NCBI taxonomy): domain Eukaryota; kingdom Metazoa; phylum Chordata; class Amphibia; order Anura; family Ranidae; genus Lithobates; species Lithobates sylvaticus. Next base: position 188,317,631 of record CM053028.1, read on the forward strand.
AACCTGGGGGCAGAAAGGCAAGGGCAGAGGAGGGGCGATTTTTCGCCCTCCTGAACAGCCCCGTAAGACCCAATGACCCGCCAAGCTTGGTGGGAGGAAGACTGGGGGCCTTCCTCTCCCAGTGGGAGGCAATTTATTCTGGGGGTCATAAGAAGGGGGTATCACTTGGAATTCTTTTCTCCCCCCCCCCCCAGAAGATTTCTGGTCACACACCTTCCCGGGTGCAGGGAAAAGGCCAATGCCCTAATGGGAGCCCTAAGTGATTTGGAACAGCAAAATGTAATTTGCAGAGTACCAAAGGCAGAGGAAGGGATGGGGGTCTACTCACACATATTCGTGGTGAGAAAACCCTCTGGAAAGTTCAGACTAATTCTGAACTTAAAACCCCTGAACAAGGCAGTAACCTACAAAAAATTCCGTATGGAATCAATTTACTCTGTCAGATCCCTCCTGCCACTAAACTGCTTTATGGTCTCACTGGACCTCAGGGACGCTTATCTACACGTCCCCATTGCCGAGAACTCCCAAAAGTTCCTGCGGCTAGCAGTAGACTTAGGGGACCTAATAGTGCACCTACAGTTCCAGGCATTGCCCTTCGGGCTATCATCCTCGCCCCGCATTTTCACGAAGGTGTTGGCGGAGGCTATGTTCGTTCTTCGTCTCCAGGGAGTGGCTGTAATAGCCTACCTAGACGATCTGCTTCTTTTTGCAATGTCTCCAGATCAACTAATAAAGGATCTCGAGGTAACAAAAAGAGTCTTGTTGAGCCTGGGGTGGCTGCTGAATTTGGAAAAATCCAATTTGATCCCCTCTCAGCGCATCACATAGACTCAACCCTCTTAAGGGTTTTTCTTCCCCTAGAAAAGATTCAGAAGCTGGAAAAGGCAGTGGCCTTCCTTCAGTGCAGCCATCAGGTCACTATAAGGTACCTGATGTCAACTCTGGGCCTACTAACCTCCACTCTCCCGGCTGTGCAGTGGGCAGCTCTGCACTTCAGGCCCCTTCAGTCTTTTATCCTAAAGGTATGGGACCACAACCAGAAAGAGCTAGACAGACTGGTGTACGTCCCAGGCCAGGTAAAAAGATCCCTGTGGTGGTGGAGGAAGGTATCAAACCTGTCACAAGGTTGCCTGTGGATCATACCGACCTCGCAGGTGGTAACCACGGATGCAAGCTGCAGGGGCTGGGGAGCTCATCTGGGACCCCTGCTAGCCCAGGGCGCCTGGAAGGACGACGAGGTAGGAAGATCGTCCAACTGGAAGGAATTGAGGGCAGTAGGGCTAGCCCTCAAGTCTTTCGAAAAAGAGCTTCAGGGCCACCACACTCAGGTGCGGTCGGACAATTCATGCACCGTGGCCTACCTAAACAAACAGGGCGGCACAAGAAGCAGGGTCCTGTTAGCCCTAGCGTCAGAGATACTGAACTGGGCCGAGGCCAACACCCTCTCGTTATCGGCAGTATTCCTAAGAGGCGAGAAAAATACAATAGCAGATTTTCTCAGCCGAAGGAGACTGAGAGAAGGCGACTGGGTCCTCAACCAGGAGGCCTTTGATCTCATCTCAGGAAGGTGGGGGCTTCCGGAGATAGACCTCTTTGCATCAAAGACCCACTGTTTTTTCTCCCTAAACGGGGGAGAAGGAGCATTGGGGGTGGACGCCCCATCTCAAAGCTGGCACTTCAGGGTCTGTTATGCCTTTCTGCCTCCAGCCCTGTTGCCAGCTGTCCTGAGGAAATTTCAGATGGAGAACACAGATCTGATTTTAGTGGCACCACATTGACCCAAGAGGGCTTGGTTCTCACTGCTAAAGCAGCTGACAGTGGAACCTCCCCTCTTCCTTCCACCTCGAAGATCTTCTCTTCCAGGGCCCAGTCCTTTGTCCACCGGTCCATCGGTGGAAGCTTGCGGCCTGGCTACTGAGGAGGGCATACTAAGATCCAAAGGATTTTCAGAGCCCTTAAATGTATAATAAGGGGCCTCTTTATTAAACATGGGTCTAGATTAAAAAAAATGAAAAACAGGCTAAAAGAATTGATACAAGAAATTTCGGTATTAGAGAAACATCATAAACAGAATACAACACGAGAAACATTAATGGTCCTCTCGGACAAAAGAGTAGAGTTGAGAACGATACTGAATGAACAATCACTTCGAATTAGAGACAAAAATCGTGCCCTATATTACCATCAAGAGAATAAACCAGGTAAAATATTAGCTGGAGCTTTAAAACAACAAACAAGAACTACATCAATTCCCAAAATTAAAACGGACTCAGGGGAACTGACGTATGACCCCAAAAAGATTATGGAAACTTTCCATACATTTTACTCTGGGTTATATAACCTACCCAACCGACTAACAAAACAAAACCCAGAAGACCTTGATCAAAAGATAAAACAATACGTAACAGAAACCCCGATACCACCGCTACTTGATAGCGATATAGAACAACTTGAGAATGAATTTTCAGAAACGGAAATACAAATAGTAATAGACTCACTGACAATAGGTAAAAGCCCAGGACCTGACGGATTTACCCCACGGTTTTACAAATTATACAAAGATCTGCTTATCCCAGTTTTAAAACGCACATTTAACTCCTGTATCTATAGCTCAGCCATTTGTATCGCAAAGTATGCAGGCATATATATCTCTCATACCCAAACCCGATAAAGACCATACACTATGTGGAAACTATAGGCCGATCTCCCTGACGAATATAGATCTCCGAATCTACTCTAAAGTTATAGCCAACAGGCTTACCCCTAAACTACCAACAACGATACATTTAGACCAAGTAGGATTCGTGGAGGGAAGAGAAGCGAGAGATAACACTTTTAAAACTTTGACATTAGTCGAATACGCGAAGAGACACGCCATCCCATCCTGTCTATTGGCAGTAGATGCCGAAAAAGCATTCGACAGGGTGGGATGGCGATTCTTTGAAGAGACATTGAAACAATGGGGACTGGGCCCTAGATTATTAGAAAAGATTCTGGTTCTATATCAGAACCCAACGGCCAAAATTCGAGCAAATAGGGAACTATCAGACACGATAACAATACGAAACGGAACCAGACAGGGATGTCCCTTATCCCCACTGATATATGTTTTAACTATGGAACATCTGATGACAGCAATCCGGATAAATAAAGATATACAAGGAATTAGAATAAAAGATCAGGAATATAAACTCTCAGGATACGCAGATGACCTACTACTATACATTACAAACCCCATAGTGACGCTACCCAATCTAATAAAAGAATTTAAACGTTTTGCTGAAGTTAGTAACTTCAAAGTTAATTATAATAAAACGGAAGCCTTAAACATCTCACTTACTACAAACACTGTTGATACTCTTAAAAGGAATTTCTCTTTTAAATGGCAAAATAGCACTATTAAATACCTAGGAATATTTATCCCCAATGACATCAGAAAACTCCAAGAAAACAACTATGTCCCACTAATACAAAAAATAACGAAACTACTTCAAAACTACAACAAGGGGATTTTCTCTTGGACAGGGCGTATAAATATCATAAAAATGGACATACTTCCCAAAATACTATATGTATTTCAAACAGTTCCAATATTTCCCCTCAAAAACATATTGAACACTCTACGAAAACTGATCAGCAGCTTTATTTGGGCGGGTAAACCAGCAAGAATCAGCAGGGAAACCCTTATAAGATCTAAAAAAGATGGGGGTTTGGCTCTTCCGGATTTATCCACATACCTTAAGGCATCCCTGATCACCAGGATTTTAGATTGGTTTCATAATAAAGGAACTAAACAATGGGTGGAACTAGAGGAAGAAATTATGAATATAAATTTAAAAATACTACCATGGATAAAAAAAGAGAATAGACCATTAAGACAAGAAATGCCATTCTTGATTGAAGCAACATTGAAAACATGGGACGGACTGATGAAGAGGGGAATAGGGTCATCATATATAGGCCCAATGACACCCCTCTTCGGCAATCCTGATTTCCCCCCAGCAAAAGAATCCAGAATCTTTTTAAAATGGGAGAAAAAAGATAGCATCAGAATAGTACAAACAATGGAGAATAAAAAACTTATTCGACTGGAAGACATGGGTAGAGAGCATGCACACAAATGGATACAACACAGACAGCTTCAGGAATATATAAACACTCTTGAGAAAACAGGAATTCTGGATAGAACACCCACAACATTGGAAACATTATTGTTACAGGAACAAAGACCCACACATAATCTTTCCAATATATACAAATATTTAATTTCAAACAATAACACACAAGAGTTAAAGTATGTAAGAAAATGGGAACAGGAGATGGAAGAGGCCATACCCAGAGAGAAATGGGACAAAGCTATTTTATTAACACACAAAATGTCTCTATCCAATAGGCACCAGGAAAGAAACTACAAATTACTAGTGAGATGGTATAAATGCCCAATTGACCTGTATAAAATTAATATAGAAAACGATAGCACCTGCTGGAGATGTCAAAAAGCAACCGGGACTATGTCACATATCTGGTTTTTATGCCCAAAAGTGTACATATTCTGGGAAAAAATATTTAAGATATATAGCGAGATGACAGATATAAACATACAACCAGAAATAAAGATCGCTATTTTATCAATGATACCAGGTACGATCAAAAAGATAAGAAAAGGGATACTAAAACACTGTTTAACCGCAGCTAGAACAGTAATAGCAAGGAAATGGAAAAACAATATAGCACCCTCAATTGAGGAATGGATCATAGAAATGGATGATATGCGTTCGCTGGAAGAGAGGATTATAAAAGAGGAGAACCTCAAAGATCACATAAACGAAACCTGGCAAAAATGGAGAGATTATAGGATGTCGTCCTTATTACTACGGACGATATAAGGGGGAGAGGAGAGGAGGGAAGAAGGAAGAGACCTTGTCAAAATCCCTTTTTTTTTTTTTTTTCTCTTTTTCCCTCTGTTGGACACTAAAATGAATGAGGAGAGTATGATAGATTGTTTGATAAGTTTTAATGACATATGATGGGAAGAAGGAACGAAAGTAGTAGCAACAATATATAACTATCACGCAAAAGTACAGGAGTAAGAAACTATGGAGCCATAAACAGATACAACTGTAAAAGCCTGTATAATACATGTAACTGCAAAGTTTGATGTTTGTTAAAATGTGAAAATGAAATAAAGTAAGATTTGAAACAAAGGATTTTCAGAGAAATTAGTCTCTACCCTCCTCGGTAGCAGGAAAAAGGAAACGCGCAGGATATACAGGAAGGTCTGGCTCCGCTTTAATGCATGGTGCTTAGAGTATTCCTTTTCAGCGCAGAATCCCACGGCCGTATTGGAATTCCTACAATGTGGGGCAGACAAGGGCCTGTCTATCAGTACCCTTAAGGGTCAGGTGTCAGCATTAAGCTCCTACTTAGAAAAACCTCTGGCCTCCAACCCTTGGGTGGCCAGATTTTTCAGGGCTCTGTCCAGACAGAGACCAGTCAGAGGTCCACCTTTTCCTAAATGGGACCTGTCTTTGGTCTTGCAGACCCTGACGGGGCCCCCCTTTGAACCTCTGGGAGAGTGTTCACTAAGGGAACTTACCCTAAAAACTGCTTTTTTGGTTGCAGTAACTACTGCCAGGAGGGTTAGTGAAATTGAGGCATTATCAATTAGACCCCCCTTTTTTGTTGTTTTTCCAGATCGGATTGTCTTCAAAACCGATCCGGCTTTTTTACCTAAAGTGACTTCCAGTTTTCACAGGAGTCAAGAGATGGTTTTACCTTCTTTTTGTTCTAACCTCTCAGGTGAAAGGGAGTTAAAATTTAGTTTTTTGGACGTAAGGAGATGTATCCTTCACTATCTAGAACTGACCGAAACATTTAGAAGGTCAGATTCCCTTTTTGTTTTGTTTTCGGGAACCAGAAAAGGGCACAAAGCGTCCCAAAGGTGGCTCAGACTGACCATTAGCCAAGCTTACACCCTAGCGGGGAAAGAAATCCCTACAGGTATAAAGGCACACTCTACTAGGGCCATAGCAGCCTCTCAAGCAGAGAAGGCTGGAGCAACGCCTGAACAGATATGCAGGGCAGCAACATGGTCCAGCTACTCCACCTTTGTAAGGCATTACAGGGTGGATCTGGTGTCAGCAGGCGAGCAAGCCTTTGGGCGAAAGGTTTTGCAAGCTGTAGTCCCACCCTAACTGGTAAGTGCTCGTTTTTCATCTCAAAGTAGGCTGTCCTGAAAGACGAAGAGGGAAAATTAGAGTTACGTACCGGTAACATCCTTTTCCAGTAGTCTTTCAGGACAGCCCCAGTTACCCACCCAAAGAATCATGGGAGGGTCTTATACAAGACCAGAACGCAGCATGATAAATGTACTGTTAAGAATGTCATTAACGTGTTCTTGTGTCTCCCCAGCTGGCCGGAGGTGATCTTATAATAACTGAAGTCCGGCAGGGGGAAGAAAGATTTATGGGCTGGCGCAGTGTTTCCTGAAGGAAGGGGAGGAGACTACATCTCAAAGTAGGCTGTCCTGAAAGACTACTGGAAAAGGATGTTACCGGTACGTAACTCTAATTTTTTTTTTTTTTTGTTTTTACCTTAAAACGGATCCAGGGTTTTTGCCAAAAGTGGCGTCGCAGGAGATTATCCTGCCAACTTTTTGTTCTAATCCTACAGGAAGTAGGGAAGAATTATTTCATAATTTGGATGTGAGAAGAGTTTTGTTATATTACTTGGGGATAAGAGATTTCAGATCCTCAGACTGTTTGTTCTGTTCTCTGGTAGCAGAAAGGGATGTCAAGCATCAAAAGGATCAATTGCCAGATGGCTAAGATTTGTCATTTTCAGAAGCCTATTCGCAAATGAATGTGTCTCCTCCACTGGGGATTCGAGCACACTCTACGTGAGCTCTAGCCACTACATGGGCAGAAAAAGCTGGTGCCACTCCATCCCAGATTTGTAAGGGGGCCACGTGGTCAAGTTTTCGAACGTTTGCCTGCCATTACAGATTTGACCTTCTGTCAGCAGATGATCAGGCATTTGGCAGAAAGGTCCTGCAGGCAGTGGTCCCTCCCTAATTGGTAAGTCTCGATTATCCTCTCATGTGCTGTCCTGAAAGACGATTGGGGAAAATTCAAGTTGGACTTACCGGTAACTTGTTTTCCAGGAGTCTTTCAGGACAGCAAGCTACCCGCCCTTTTTTGTTGGATGATATGTATACGAAGGTATATGTTTTTATATCTATATGCTGTGGTTAACCATATTCTGATTATGTGTTTCAGCTTGGGCCGGAGGTACTCTACTACAACTGAGAAGATGTGGGAAGGCCTCCTTTTTAAAGATGTTGGTGTTTCCTGTTTCCCGGTGGGAGGAGCTCATTCCTGATGACGCAGACACACATGCGAAACGCGTAGAGGCTGCTGGGTAACAATTGAAGACGCTAAACCGGTTTACAGCATAAGCTGTCCTGCCTGGGATTTGAGGTCCTTGTATACATGGCTGGAGAGGCTCAGTGCCGGCTTTGAGGGCACTATCCCATGTGAGTGCAATAGTCCTCTTGTTTTTATTTGTTTATTTTAATAAATTGTTGAAACATATTACGCTATGGGAGCATCTTTTTATTTTCCTTGAGAAAGGACGCTTTCTGTATTAAATCGATCTGGATCTTGTAAAGTGGAGATTTAACAAGGAGAAGGAGTGGTTATCCAGCTAAATAAAAAGGCTTATTACTCACCTATATCTGGTGAGTGGCCATTCTCTATGGTGGTGGATTCACAGGGTGATAAAGATATATATTTTGAAAGCACTAATTACCAGTCACTGTATTCATTGGAATTCACCTGTTTTGGAGCGGCTGGAACGTTGGTGGTGGCAACATATGAACTTTTTTGTCACATAATTTATGCGGACACATTGTTGGGGACTATACCCAGATTGTTTGAAATTTCTTTTGCAGGATTTGGACTAAAAGGGTATTGGCTTTGGTTTTTTTTTTTTGGGGGGGGTTCTGTTTTAGTTTGGTTTAGTTTTCCAGTCTTTTTCACAGAATAGTGATACACGTGTGTGTGTGTGTGTGTGTGTGTGTGTGTGTGTGTGTGTATATATTTTATATATAATGTGTATACTTCTCTTCACAGAATTATGTTACATGCGTATTTATGCATTTCATCCACAGAACTGTAATATTGTGGGATTGTGTGTTTTTTCCTTTAACAGCAAATTGTGGTGAAGGGGGATTTTAAGTTTTCTTTCCACAGAAAAAAAGTTTATTTTACAGGACTACTAACACAAAAGTACAGGCTGTTTGATATATAGGATTGGGAGCTTTAGGATTGGGAATTTTAGGATTGCATATTTTATCATAATTTACTTTATTTCACTAGCTAATAACAGGACTTTCTCTTGTTCATCTGACATAATTTAGAATCAGCCGAACCCCCTAAGGAACTGGCAATTGACAGCAGTAGTAATAAAATCAACCCATTATAACCAGGGTTCAGGTGACAACAATGTAACAGTGCGCAATTCTCAATTTATATCACACATTAACTGCTTCAGCCCTGGAAGATTTGCTGCTGAATGACCAGGCCATTTTTTGCGGTTCGGCACTGCGTCGCTTTAACTGACAATTGCGCGGTCATGCGGCACTGTACTCAAACAAAATTGACGTCCTTTTCTTTATTTATTTATTTATTTTCCCCCACAAATGGAGCTTTCTTTTGGTGGTATTTGATCATCTCTGGTTTTTTTTTTGTTTTGTTTGCTAAAAAAAACAAAAAATGAGCGACAATTTTGAAAAAAAAACAACAAATAGCCCCGTAATTTTTTTTTTTATTATATCGGGACTGCGGACACTTTTGACACATTTTTGGGACCATTGGCTTTTATACAGCGATCAGTGCTATAAAAATGCACTGATTACTGTAAAAATGTCACTGGCAGGGAAGGAGTTAACTGTGTTCCCTCTTTGTTCTTACTGTAGGGGGGATGGGACTTGCTAGGTGATGAGAGAGATCGGTGTTCATACTTTGTCAAAGTAACGCAGTGCGGTATCTCAAAAAATTACCTGGTCATGAAGGGGGAAAAATCTTTCGTAGGTCAGCGGGGTGCTGCTGTCAGAATACATAAGTCAGAGCTTGCAACACTGCAGAAGGAGATTTCTCCATCTTCACATGTCCGTTTACACTCGTGTCTCTATAGAGGAGAATTAAGGGTCCGATTGGGCTGGCCTGAAAAACTGACAGGCGGACCCAAGCGGTCCGCTCGTGTGAAACAGGCCTCTACAGGTAAATTACTTCTGCTATGCTCTCTTAAACTTATATAAAACTGGTCTAATACCAAAAAAAAAAATTATAAAAATACACCAAAAACATTATAGTTTCCATTTAATGAATTTGTATTTCCTTAACTTTTATTTATTTTTTTTTCTCCTTCTTTTTTATTTTATTTTTTTTTTTTTCTGCAATGATCTGTTTTGTGGATGGCTACCAACAAACAGTACGGTAAGAACCTTTCAGAATGTTTTCTTACAATTCATGGTGTTAATTATATTGTCCCAATTTTGAAGTTTGTAAATATTTTTTGTACTCTAGTTGATTTATTGTACCTATAATACATAGGGTTCAGAATGTTCATATTTTGAGAACCTGAATACATTCCTGTTTTTTAATATGTACAACTATGCCTGGTGCATAGGAGTGCTGTTTTAAGTGGTAGTATAGGCCTTTTGGTTATGTTTACCTACAGGTAAGCCTATAATAAGAATTAAAAAAAAAAAAAAAAAACAACACGCAAGATATAAATAATAACTAAATGGCTGCTCCCCAAAATGTCTAGACAAACTACTGGATTGTAAAGAAAGTGATGATGGGGGGGCGCTAAATAATGAACCCATTGTGTTTATAATATAACAATTATGAACACATATATAGAACATGGAAAACCAAGTGCTAAATTATTTTAGAAAGCAAAAAATACAAGTGTCTTTTGAAAAGTCCATATATCTTCAGTGAAGTAGCTTCAATTAGCCAATAACGTGGGGGAAAAAAAACCCTCCACTTGACCAATAGATTCAAGCACATTGGGTGTGTGGTTTGAATAGAAGAACCTGCTCACCAGATAGCCATGACCTCTTTAATTAAAATGGCCTGAAAGCACTTGGTTGAGAAATCCTGTGGCTTGCTTTAAATAGGATTGAATCGGACTTGTTTAGCTGCATCCTCCTCGCCACCATGGCGACCCATTGGCAATGAAGTGAAGGGAACCAAATGGCGTAATACTGCTTTATTAAAATGGTTATAACAAACAAAATGCCTGCTTGCATGTGCTAGTGGCTTGTCCCGGCACAAAGGATGGCTCGCATTGGATGCTGATGCCAGCCAGGCGGTGTGCGGCTCCTACTCAGTAATCGGCGTGCGTTCAACTACCATTGAAACCAAACGGTGGTGCACGTTATTGGCTAATTGAAGCTACTTCACTGAAGATATATGGATTTTTCAAAAGACTTTTTGCTTCCTAAAATAATTTAGCACTTGTTTTCCATGTTCTATATGTGGTCATAATTTGTTGTATTTAAAGTGGATGTAAACCCCAAAAAAAATTGATGTCATAATGTAGAGAATACGATTTCCTTTCATTTGAGCCCAGTCTTGTCACACAGATTTACTCCAGCCCGGAGAAATCCTCTTTTATTGTTCAGTTAGAAAGATCTTGACAAAGTGCTAAAAACTTTGTCAAAAACGCCCCCTTGCTCTGAGTGACAGGTGATTTACATATCTCATGCACTAGCCTAAAAGGCACATCCTGTGTAATTATAAAAAGTGAGTAATCCACCCCTCCCCCACATAACAAATCCTGTGATCAATGTATCCTTAGACACACACTGCACTATAACAATCATCAGATCACTGGATGTTCTACTCTGCCCAGCTCTGACTACATACATCTCGCCTATATTCTTCTTGCTGTTCACTCGAGAATAAATTTATTTTCTTTGTGGTCTGTGCCTGTCTCAGGCTAGTGCATGAGATATGTAAATCACCTGTCACTCACAGCAAGGGGGCGTTTTTGACAAAGATTTCAGCACTTTGTCAAGATCTTTCTAACTGAACAATAAGAGGATTTCTCAGGGCTGTGGAGTAAATCTGTGTGGCAAGACTGGGCTCAAATGGAAGGAAATCTTATTCTCTACATTATGACATCCACTTTAACAGAATCACCGGTCCATTCACACAGTGGGTTCATTATTTAGCACCCCCTATCACTTGCTTTACTATAATAAGACTTACCTGTAGGTACTGTAAATATCTCCTAAATGTGCACCGTTTAGGATATTTTTACTTGTGAAGCCACCGGTGACCTCACTGTCACATGTGCTCTGAAGGAACAGCATACCTCTGCTATCCCTTTAGAGCCCTGTGCTGCAGACAGTGACTCCCGTGCGCAGGGGTGATGTCATTGTGGCTCTGCCATTCAAAAGACTGGAGCCTGCAAATCCAGGAGGAAGACAGAGAAGATGGAAGCCCTGTCAGTGGTGACAGCGTGCCGTTGGAGGGGTTTGTTTTAAGGTAATTTTACTAGCACATTATAACATTGCCTTGCAGGGGAATTTTTTTTTTATTTTTTTTTTTTAATCCGTTTTTACCACTGCTTTAAGATTTACACAATGGCGTGTAGTAACTCTCTGGTTAGGTAGCCCTTAGATCGGAAGGATTGGTGGTGTTTCCGGTAAACTCGTATTTAAAGACCAGAGAGCCCCAAACCAATTGTTGGAGACCAAGTGAATTTAATAACCTAATGTCCAAATATTTTGGGTACTTGGCATTCCCTGGTATCTTGTGAGAATGTTGTTGCCTTTGCCCACTTTGGTGTGGAAGCCATAGACAAGGTATGGTGTATTTACTCTGTGCAGCCTGAAAGCCAGTGAAAAGTCCTTTCCATCTTCAGATAAGATCCAAGGGGAATGTTGAGTAGCCTAAATTTCATGAGGTGACGTTTTCAGCACAGTACAGGTGTTGCTGCTTGTGAGATTTGGGCTTATTGACATTCTGCCAGGATGTCACAGGAAGGATGGTGACCGCACCCTCATTTAGGCAGAGGGGGAAAGGTAAGCAAATCAATAAAGTTCCCCTCAACTTTTATTGGATAAGAAACAAAAAGATTGACACCAATCTGTTCACTGACAACAAAGCCTGGGTTCCCTCAGGTTTTTGATCAAAGGTATATGGATATTTCAGAAGGGCCTGGATGTTTCTCGGACGTAATTACCCCAATAACATTAGAAATCTCTGATCACTACCTATCTATCCTGTGGTGTTTTTTATTTATTTTTTGCTCAATAAATGTACTTCTATTATTGGTTTGACTCTCGGTTGTTTACACTATATGTATAGGACATTTTTATTGTGTATGCAGGAAAAGTTTTTTTTTTTTTCAGCTTTCTACAATCATTCCCATATTTTATAACTCCTTACAGCACTTCTGGGGACCTGTGGCTAACTGGGGACTCCCAATTGCAGCTATCAATGATATGAAGAAATCACCAGAAATCATTAGTGGCCGTATGACATTTGGTAAGATGTGTTTTTAATTGATTTGATTCATGGAATTATTTTCCTCTTCTATCTCTTAATTACAGGTGCTGCTGTATAGCTTATAACACATTTCATAAATAATAGCAGTGATTGATTGGAAAGTAGTATACTAGGCAGCAGATTAATGTCCGCCGTTTACACTGACTATGTAAACAAGGCAGATTGTCATTCTGTCAGAAGGGATGGCATCCTGCGATTCTGCAAAAACACAAACCTTTGCCTTCCCCTAGTCAAAGCGCCTTCCCCCATTGTGAGTAAGCACAACCTAGGCACACAGTTTAGCCTTTGATTGCCCTTGATGATAACCCCTTCCCAGCCAGTTCAGTGACTGCATATTTTTTTAGCACTGATCACTGTATTGGTGTCACTGGTCCTTATTGCGCAAGTGGACAGGTACTTACAAGCTGAATGTTAAAAATGGGCATCGATTCAACAACAGTTTAAAACGACAAGCGACACCGCCGGCGCGCGTTCCACACAAAAAACGGAAGTGACGTCTCGTGGATTAGGAGCCGGAACTTCTGTCAATGCGTTTCGCCCTCCCACAGGGATGAGACCTTGGCTCCTCCATTCTCAGGAAATGCCGCCTCAAACCAGATTTAAAGCAACCCCCTGCCAGCTCCACAGTTCTGGTGTTTCCTCCGGGGAGATACCGTGGGGGAACCGTGGCCAAACAGCTGGTGAGCCTGATGCCTGTTTGTCCAGTGAAGGAGACCGAGGTCTCTGGGAACTAGTGGCAGTGCTAAGCCTCTGGGAGAGGTTACATGGCAGCCACAGAGTTTCCTTGCCACCCCAGCTGAGTTGTGGGAAGCTCCGGGGGGGCCCGCTTGCAGGCTCTCGGGAGACCGCATTCTTTTTTTGCTGCCCGAGATGGAGCTTACAGCGGGGCTGTGTGGCGGGTTGGGTAATTTCCGGCAGTGGTGTGCACTTTTCCTTGATCTGCAGCTTCCGGTCCAGCTGCGGATGCTGAATGCGGACCGGGCTTTGGCTGATGGGGAGCCAGATGGGTTGCACAGTGCAGCCGGAGGCGGGCTATCCTGGTGGCTCCTGGCGATGTCAGCCTAAGGTAAGGGGACCTGGGGGGTGGGTCCCTTACCTGTTTGTCACCTGCAGCTCCACAGGTGGTATTCCCCCTTGGAAGTCAGAGGGGGGAGGAGGAGGCACATGAGACCTGTGACAGAACCCACTGTCACTGTGTGTGTTTTGGAAGGGACTGTGGGCTGGGCTCCTGCCCAGACTATGGCCCAGAAGAGACTTGGAGGCTTGGGGACAAGATGCCATTGAGATCATGTAATGCTACATCCCCCCCTGTTGCTGTGTTTAATTGTTGTCTCCAGACCTTTGTCTACGTGCCATGACCCATCTCACAGCAGGGGATGTTTAAGGAGGGGCTGCCTGCCTATAATAATCCCTTTTTGTGTTTCAACTGTATTTTCTGTTTCCATGTACAAGTGTTGAGTTCCCATTGATTCTTCCTTGTCCCCTACCCCCTCTATGACAAGGCTAAGGGGAGTGTCCCTAACTGTTTAAAGGTGTGTGTTTTTTGTATTTACTAAACAGTTTATGCTCTACGTGTTTATCCCTCAACACCTGTGGCTTGTCTCGTGATTGAGGGGTTAAGGGCTAGTTGTGGTAAGTCTGCGGGTGTGTTTTGGAGGACAGGAGACACAGGTCTGGCGGAGGTGCCCAGCAGAGGTATCCGAGATCCGTCACAGAACCTGGTGTGCATCTCTTGGGTCCCCCTACAGTTATGGCTGGTGGAGGGGGAGAGGTCCCATGGTGGCTCACTGTGTCCTTTATGGGGTAGAAGCAAAGCCAGAGACAGATCCAGACCTTTGCACATTTAAAACTGTTGGGCAGCTTGTAAATCCCCCCCCCCCCCCCCAGCTTCCGACTGTGTGCCTTCACCAGCGGCGTAGGGTTCCGGACCGTGCCGGCCGATCATCCCCCTCCGGGAAGGTGGGATATGTAGCAGTAGGCCTCACTAAAAAGGTTCCTGGGAAGAGGGGTAGGATCTTTTTGAAGTAGGGCAGTTAAGCCTCGGTCCGCCCGCCCCGTGCCCGAAAGGTGGGTGGTGCCCAGCATGCAGCCCCCCCCCCCCCCCCCAAGGCTGGTCGCAACGGGGGCTTGTTCCAAAAACAAGAGTCCTACACATTTACACTGGGGTCCCGCAACCTGTCTGACACGATTGCTGGCACACATAAAAGCGTGGACAGCAAAGAGGTCAGCCTGCAGGTCTGCCAAGTCTGCAGCCTTGGTCAATTCACTAAGGAAGGCATTTTAGCGCAAGACTTAGTAGGGGACAGCACGTTCAGGTTGTGCGGTATCCCTCCAACAGGGGACCTGCCTTTTTGTCCAGGGCTTGAGGCAATTCTTAATCGTACAACAAACAGGAAGAGGCCCTTGTGAAATGCAACAGATCCCGTTGGGACATTCCCTTTTCGGTAGGAATGGTGTTTCCTCGCCAATATTACTTGGCCTCCATTGCTCAGACCTGGCATTTCCCCAGGTGCTATACCATAACCATCACCATCCCCGTATTCTTACCGGCGGGCAGAGACCACTTCTCTCATTCTCATTGGGTTGCGCCGGCTCTAAAGGCCATGGTTCTTGGTCCTGAGGGCATGGGCGTGCTCAGCTCAGTAACAGTAGTGGTCTGCACTCCTACCTAGAAAGGCTCAGACCAGGGGTTTAGATCCCAAAGATGGTATTGCCTACTTAAAGCTTGCATTGTAGTCTGCAACATATGCTGAATATAGGCGAATGCCTATTAGCCAATGCCACATCAGCTTGGGTGTTTCCCTTTTTATAATGTTGACCCCAGGGAGGGGGAACCTGGTGGTCTGGCTACTAAGGTAGAGTTGCTAAGGAGTTGCTAAGAATTTTAAGTCTGGTTATTATCCATGCTGCCGGAATGGGCAGTACAGAGGCTCGGTGGTTGGTACACTGGCCTGGCAATACTGGGATTGTGGGCTCAGATCCCAGCCATGGCATCAGGGTTCTGCAGTTTTTTTGTTTTTTTTGTTTTTTTTGTTTTTTGTTTTTTAGACTTGCACTAGGTGCAATGTTCAGTGGTTAGCACTTTTTCCTGGCAGTGAAAGGCTCTTCGGTTCGTATGCCAATCGTGGCGCTACCTGCCTGGAGTCTGCATGGGGTTTCCTCCCACAAAAAACCCTTGCGGGGGCCCCCCATTTGATCTTTTAGTTCATGTGTTAAGGTGGTTCCTTATACCTAGAACCTCTAGGTATACCTAAAAGGGCCCAGGTGTCCGTTTTAATAAACTGTGATATGCCGAGATCATGATCTCGGCTTATCTCAGAGCATTGCCGGTTTAATATACTGAGATGAGTACTGGAGAACTTATTCTTCTCTTCTCATCTCAGTACACAAAACAGCTGCATTCACTGCAATAGAAACGGCCTGTTTAATAATCAATGATACCACTTTATCACTGTGCTTCTCTTTCGAGTTCTCATTTCTGTGTGTGTGTGTGTGTGTGTGTGTGTGTATATATATATATATATATATATATATATATATGTATATATGTATATGTATATATATATATATATATATATATATATATATATATATATAATATACACACACATGTCACTCACACGTATAAATCTATCCGCGTCCTTCACATTTGTTTATTAGTGTATACCCATGCAAAGGCAGTGTTGTGGCTACAGATAAATATGCACATGTGTTATGCTTATGTATTAATCATTATGTTTTACTGTTATGGGGTGTCTGTTTATTGGGATTATATCTTTATTAAGTTAATATGTGGAGTACTTCGTATTTCACTTTGGGGTTCCGATACTGAAATCTCCCGAGCTATCGTGAGATTACTGAAACAGAAGCCGTTCAGGATTCTCAAAGCATTTGTAGATCACTTCTATTCTCAGTGAGAGAAGCGATCTACACTGTATATTAAACTGCCACAAGAGGGAAAACGGATATCTGAGAAGAGCCGTGAACTCCTGAGATCTGAAATATCCCAGTATATTAAACGAACACCAAAGTGGCATAAGTCTCTCTCCCTCTCTCCCTCTCTCCCCCCCCCATGTGCAGCATGTGCCCCCCCCCCCCATGTGCAGCCCCCCCATGTGCAGCCTGTGTCCCCCCCCCCCATGTGCAGCCTGTGTGCTCCCCCCCCCCCATGTGCAGCCTGTGTACCCCCCCCCCCCATGTGCAGCCAGTGTCCCCCCCCCCCCATGTGCAGCCAGTGTCCCCCCCCCCCCCCATGTGCAGCCTGTGTCCCCCCCCCCCCCATGTGCAGCCAGTGTCCCCCCCCCCCCCATGTCCCCCCCCCCCATGTGCAGCCAGTGTCCCCCCCCCCAGTGTCCCCCCCGCCCCCAGCCCCCCCCCCAACCACCTGTGTCCCCCCCCCCCCCATGTGCAGCCAGTGTCCCCCCCCCCCCCCCATGTGCAGCCAGTGTCCCCCCCCCCCCACCATGTGCAGCCAGTGTCCCCCCCCCCCCCCATGTGCAGCCAGTGTCCCCCCCCCCCCCCCAAGTGTGCCCCCCCCAGTGTCCCCTCCCCCCTGTGTCCCTCCCCCCCCCCAATGTGCAGCCAGTGTCCCGTCCCCCCCCCATGTGCAGCCAGTGTCCCGTCCGTCCCCCATGTGCAGCCAGTGTCCCGCCCGTCCCCCCTCCCCCCCCCCCATGTGCAGCCAGTGTCCCGTCCGTCCCCCCTGTGCAGCCAGTGTCCCGTCCGTCCCCCTTGTGCAGCCAGTGTCCCGTCCGTCCCCCATGTGCAGGCCAGTGTCCCGTCCGTCCCCCCAATGTCAGCCAGTGTCCCGTCCGTCCCCCATGTGCAAGCCAGTGTCCCCGTCCGTCATGTGGCAGTGTCGTCCGTCCCCAATGTGAGCTCAGTGTCCCCCCCCCCCATGTGCAGCCAGTGTCCCGTCCCCCCCATGTGCAGCCAGTGTCCCCCCCCCCCCCATGTGCAGCCAGTGTCCCCCCCCCCCCATGTGCAGCCAGTGTCCCCCCTCCCCCCATGTGCAGCCAGTGTCCCCCCCCCCCCATTGTGCAAGCCTGGGTCCCCCCCCCCCCATGTGCAGCCGGTTGGTCCCCCCCCCCCAGTGCAGCCTTTGTCCCCCCCCCATGTGCAGCCAGTGTCCCCCCCCCCCATGTGCAGCCAGTGTCCCCCCCCCCATGTGCAGACAGTGTCCCCCCCCCCCCATGTGCAGCCAGTGTCCCCCCCCCCCCATGTGCAGCCAGTGTCCCCCCCCCCCATGTGCAGCCAGTGTCCCCCCCCCCCCCATGTGCAGCCAGTGTCCCCCCCCCCCCCCCTGTGCAGCCAGGGTCCCCCCCCCCCACCATGTGCAGCCAGTGTCCCCCCCCCATGTGCAGCCAGTGTCCCCCCCCCCCCCCCATGTGCAGCCAGTGTCCCGTCCGTCCCCATGTGCAGCCAGTGTCCCCCCCCCCCTTGTGCAGCCAGTGTCCCCCCCCCCCATGTGCAGCCAGTGTCCCCGTCCCCCATGTGCAGCCAGTGTCCCCCCCCCCATGTGCAGCCAGTGTCCCCCCCCCAACATGTGCAGCCAGTGTCCCCCCCCCCCCATGTGCAGCCAGTGTCCCCCCCAAGTGCAGCCAGTGTCCCCCCCCCCCCCATGTGCAGCCAGTGTCCCCCCCCCCCCATGTGCAGCCAGTGTCCCCATGTGCAGCCAGTGTCCGTCCGTCCCCCATGTGCAGCCAGTGTCCCGTCCGTCCCCCATGTGCAGCCAGTGTCCCGTCCGTCCCCCATGGGCAGCCAGTGTCCCCCGTCCCCCATGTGCAGCCAGTGTCCCCCCCCCCCCCCCATGTGCAGCCAGTGTCCCCCCCCCCCCCCCCCCATGTGCAGCCAGTGGCCCCCCCCCCCCCCATGTGCAGCCAGTGTCCACCCCATGTGCAGCCAGTGTCCCCCCCCCCCCATGTGCAGCCAGTGTCCCCCCCCCCCCATGTGCAGCCAGTGTCCCCATGTGCAGCCAGTGTCCGCCGTCCCCCATGTGCAGCCAGTGTCCCCCCCCCCCCATGTGCAGCCAGTGTCCGTCCGTCCCCCATGTGCCGCCAGTGTCCCCCCCCCCCAGGTGCAGCCAGTGTCCCCCCCCCCCCCCCATGTGCAGCCAGTGTCCCCCCCCCCCCCTTGTGCAGCCAGTGTCCCCCCCCCATGTGCAGCCAGGTGTCCCCCCCCCCCATGTGCAGCCAGTGTCCCCCCCCCCAGTGCAGCCAGTGTCCCCCCCCCCATGTGCAGCCAGTGTACCCCCCCCCCATGTGCAGCCAGTGTCCCCCCCCCCCCTATGTGCAGCCAGTGTCCCCCCCCCAGGTGCAGCCAGTGTCCCCCCCCCCCCCATGTGCAGCCAGTGTCCCCCCTCCCATGTGCAGCCTGTGTCCCCCCCCCCATGTGCAGCCAGTGTTCCCCCCCCCCATGTGCAGCCTGTGTCCCCCCCCCCACCCCATGTGCAGCCAGTGTCCTCCCCCCCCCCATGTGCAGCCAGTGTCCGTCCCCCCCCATGTGCAGCCAGTGTCCCCCCCCCCATGTGCAGCCATGTCCCCCCCCCCCATGTGCAGCCAGTGTCCCCCCCCCCCCCATGGGCAGCCAGTGTCCCCCCCCCCCCATGTGCAGCCAGTGTCCCCCCCCACCCCCCCATGTGCAGCCAGTGTCCCCCCCCCCCCCCAATGTGCTGACAGTGTCCCCCCCCCCCACACATGTGCTGCCAGTGTCCGTCCGTCCCCCATGTGCAGCCAGTGTCCCCCCCCACCCATGTGCAGCAGTGTCCCCCCCCCTTGTGCCCCCCCCCCCTTGTGCAGCACAGTGGTCCCGTCCGTCCCCCATGTGCAGCAGTGGTCCCCGTACGTCACCCATGTGAAGCCAGTGTCCCTCCCCCCCATGTGCCAGCCAGTGTCCCCCCCCCCCATGTGCAGCCCAGATGTCCCCCCCCCCCCATGTGCAAGCCCAGTGTCCCCCCCCCCCCATGTGCAGCCAGTGTCCCCCCCCCCCCCATGATAGTGCAGCAAGTGTCCCCATGTGCCCAGTGTCCGTCCATCCCCATGTGCAGCCAGTGTTCGTCCCCCCATGTGCCCCCCGTCGTCCCCCATGTGCAGCCAGTGTCACCGTCCGTCCACCATGCTGCTGCCAGTGTTCCGTCCGTCCCCTCATGTGCAGCCAGTGTCCCGTCCGTCCCCCATGTGCAGCCAGTGTCCCCCCCCCCCCTTGTGCTGTCAGTGTCCCCCCCCCCATGTGCAGTCAGTGTCCCCCCCCCCCCCCCTCCATGTGCAGCCAGTGTCCGTCCGTCCCCCATGTGCAGCCAGTGTCACCCCCCCCCCCATGTGCAGCCAGTGTCCCGTCCGTCCCCCATGTGCAGCCAGTGTCCCCCGTCCGTCCCCCATGTGCAGCCAGTGTCCCCCGTCCGTCCCCCATGTGCAGCCAGTGTCCCCCGTCCGTCCCCCATGTGCAGCCAGTGTCCCCCCCCCCCATGTGACAGTCAGTGTCCCCCCCCCCCCCATGTGCAGTCAGTGTCCCCCCCCCCCCATGTGCAGTCAGTGCCCCCCCCCCCCCCATGTGCAGCAGTGTCCCCCGTCCCCATGTGCAGCCAGTGTCCCGTCCGTCCCCCATGTGCAGCCAGTGTCCCGTCCGTCCCCCATGTGCAGCCAGTGTCCCGTCCGTCCCCCATGTGCAGCTCAGTGTCCCGTCCGTCCCCCATGTGCAGCCAGTGTCCCGTCCGTCCCCCATGTGCAGCCAGTGTCCCGTCCGTCCCCCATGTGCAGCCAGTGTCCCGTCCGTCCCCCATGTGCAGCCAGTGTCCCGTCCGTCCCCCATGTGCAGCCAGTGTCCCGTCCGTCCCCCATGTGCAGCCAGTGTCCCGTCCGTCCCCCATGTGCAGCCAGTGTCCCGTCCGTCCCCCATGTGCAGCCAGTGTCCCGTCCGTCCCCCATGTGCAGCCAGTGTCCCGTCCGTCCCCCATGTGCAGCCAGTGTCCCGTCCGTCCCCCATGTGCAGCCAGTGTCCCGTCCGTCCCCCATGTGCAGCCAGTGTCCCGTCCGTCCCCCATGTGCAGCCAGTGTCCCGTCCGTCCCCCATGTGCAGCCAGTGTCCCGTCCGTCCCCCATGTGCAGCCAGTGTCCCGTCCGTCCCCCATGTGCAGCCAGTGTCCCGTCCGTCCCCCATGTGCAGCCAGTGTCCCGTCCGTCCCCCATGTGCAGCCAGTGTCCCGTCCGTCCCCCATGTGCAGCCAGTGTCCCGTCCGTCCCCCATGTGCAGCCAGTGTCCCGTCCGTCCCCCATGTGCAGCCAGTGTCCCGTCCGTCCCCCATGTGCAGCCAGTGTCCCGTCCGTCCCCCATGTGCAGCCAGTGTCCCGTCCGTCCCCCATGTGCAGCCAGTGTCCCGTCCGTCCCCCAAGTGCAGCCAGTGTCCCGTCCGTCCCCCATGTGCAGCCAGTGTCCCGTCCGTCCCCCATGTGCAGCCAGTGTCCCGTCCGTCCCCCATGTGCAGCCAGTGTCCCGTCCGTCCCCATGTGCAGCCAGTGTCCCGTCCGTCCCCCATGTGCAGCCAGTGTCCCGTCCGTCCCCCATGTGCAGCCAGTGTCCCGTCCGTCCCCCATGTGCAGCCAGTGTACCGTCCGTCCCCCATGTGCAGCCAGTGTCCCGTCCGTCCCCCATGTGCAGCCAGTGTCCCCGTCCGTCCCCTATCCCAGTGTCCCCCCCCTCTCTTCCCCCATGTGCAGCCAGTGTCCCGTCCGTCCCCCATGTGCAGCCAGTGTCTCCCGCACCGTCCCCCATGTGCACTGCCAGTGTCCCGTCGTCCCCTTCATGTGCAGCCAGTTCCCCTCCGTCCCCCATTGAACCAGTGTCCCCTTCCCATCCACCTCTCCAGAGTCCCCTTCCGTCCCCCCTGTGCCCAGTGGTCCCACCCTCCCCCATGTTGCAGCCAGTGATCCTCCCCTCCTTCCTCCCAGTGTCTCCCCCTCCCCTCCCCATGTGCCCCCCCCAGCCAGTGTCCCGACCGTCCCCCCATGTGCAGCAAGTCTCCCGCCGTCCCCCATGTCAGCCACTCCCTTCCGTCACCCAGGATCAGCTGTCCCGTCCCCGTCCTCCATGTGCAGCTGTGTTCCCGTCCTCCCCCATGTGCAGCCATGTGTCCCTCCCACCCTCCCCGGGCACGTGTGCCCCCCCCTCCCCCCCCCCCCCCCCCCAGCCTGTCCCCCCCCCCCCCCCCCATGGTGCAGCCAGTGTCCCCCCCCCCTCCCCCCCCCCCCCCCCCATGTGCAAGCCAGTGTCCCCCCCCCCCCGCCATGTCCCCCCGCCCCCATGTCCCAGTGTCCCCCGTCCCCCCCATGTGCATCCAGTGTTCCCCCGCCCCCCCCCCATGTGCAGCCCCCCCCCCCCCCCCCCCCCCCCCTCCCCCCCCATGTGCAAGCCAGTGTCCCCGTACCGTCCCCCCTGTGCAGCCAGTGTCCCCCAAGCCAATGTACGTCTATCTTCTTACTCTCTCGTCTCACTTCTTTTCATCCAGTGTTCTCTCACCCTCGCTCTCTCTCTCTCTCTCATGTGCTGTCAGTGTCTTCTCTTCCCCCCCCATGTTCAGCAGTGTCAACGTCCGTCTTTCTCTCAATGTGACTCCTCTCTCTCTCTCCCTCTCTTCCTCTCTGCCACTGGGAGATCACAGCAGGGAACCAGTTCCCCCTCCCTCTCATATTTGTAAATTTTTTGTAAATGTAAATAAACCAGTTGTATAGGTTTTGGAGCTGAGAAGTTCTCGGCAGGATGTGATGTAAGCAGATGTTGGGGGGATGAGATTGGCTTTTTTGAAACAAGCATTTGGAGAGAGGAAGGGAGATGTGTTTTGGAAGGACAATGAGGAAAGACATGGCTACCAGAAGCTGAAGAGTTTTGGAGAACTTTTGAGTTGGACTGAGCAAGGAACCTTGAAGGACATTAAACCATTACTCGACTTGGGGTTTAAGATTTAGTTTACTTATTGCTCATATTTGTAGGCATATTTTTGTAAGCTATGAGTTGTATGTGCAGCTTTTCTGTTTTAGTAAAGCAATGATATACCATAGAGGTCTAAGTTTCCTTGGTTTTACTGCAAAAAAAAATTAATAGACACAAAGCCTAACCATTAGCCATCGGACAAACCTATAGGTTAGGGAGATCTCAGAGCAGTAAGGCTCCCTCCACTAGAGATGGGGCTACTGTTCGGGCAGGTAATGCTGGTGCTACAGTGCAGCAGCAAACGGGGTCCAGCTCTCCCACCTTTTCCTTGATGCCATGGGTTTGAACGGTTGTCGGCAAAAGAATTGTGCTTTTGGACACTGGGTCCTGCAAGTCGTAGTCCCACCCTAAGGCTAAGTGCTCGCTTTTCCTCTCTCATAGGTGGCTGTCCTGAAAGACGCTAGGGGAAAAACTTACTTACTGTAAACATCTATTCCAGGAGTCTTTCAAAACAGCACCGTGTACCCACCCTAGTTGTTTTTTCTTGTGGGTTCCTGACTCGGGAGCCGTCAGAGTAATTTATGCCGTATGATGTGTTCTTGTCTCCCCAGCTGTCCGGAGTTGCTCTAGATCAGGGATATGCAATTAGCGGACCTCCAGCTGTTGCAAAACTACAAGTCCCCATCATGCCTCTGCCTCTAGGTGTCATGCTCGTGGCTATAAGTCTTGCTATGCCTCATAGGACTTGTAGTTCTGCAACAGCTGGAGGTCCGCTAATTGCATACCCCTGCTCTAGAAGAACTGAGAAGCCGGCGGGGAAGCATGCTTTTAATCCTGGTTTGAGGCAGTGTTTTCCTGAGGAGGGAGTAGCCAAGGTCTCACATTTTCTGAAACTCCTCGAAAAGACGTTTCTACTAAGTAACTTTAGTTTTTTTCTACTAGTAATGGCAGCGATCAGCGACTTAAAATGGGACTGTGATATTGCATCTAACGCTAATTGAACCAGTGACACTAATACAGTGATCAGTGCTAAAAATATGCACCATCACTGTACTAATGACACTGGCTGGGAAGGGGTTAAACATCCAGGGCTATCAAAGGGTTAAATGTGTGCCTGGCCAGTGTTTATGTATTGTGTAAAGGGATTTCATGGCTTTCCTTTCCATGCTTTTCATTACATTTTGATCCTAAATGTATTAACAATTATTTGCTAAATAATAAAGAAACAAATGTTTTTTTTTTTTTCAAAATTTTCGTTCTGTTTTTCGTTTATTTTGCAAACAATAAAAAAACCAAATGATTGAGTACCATCAAAAGAAAGCTCTAAAAAAAAAAAAAAAACTCTTATGGGTACAGTGTTCCATTACCACGTAATTGTGATTCAAAGTGCGACAGAGCTAAATGCTGAGAATTGGCGTGGGAAGGGAATAAAAGTGGCAAGTATTGAAGTGGTTAAATTTCAGGAAAATACCTCGGTGACCATCGACTGCATCAACATCGATGTTGATTGTCAGAGAAAAAGCTGAGTGGTGTGAAAATTGTGTGTGTGTGTGTGTGTCTCTCTATCTCTATCATGTTCATTACATTGCTGAAGATATGAATTGTCAGTTTGCTGGGCTAGTAATGTTATATCGGTATTATATTGAAGGTGACCAATGGTGTTGAAAGCCCAGTCCTGTTCAGGGTTGGTCATTTCATTTTGACAGATGGCCTCTTTCATGCCATTTTTGTGAACCAGCTGCTGCCTTTTTGTCCAAAAATGTAAATCTTATCCTGTAAAGCTGCATTCTCACCTGAGCGTTTTCAGATCCTAAAATGCCCAATAAGGAAAATCCCGTTCATTTCAATGGTACCTGTTCATGGCCTTTTGTCATTGTGTTTTGACACCTGAAGCAAAGTGCCTAAAAAAAAAATAAAAATAAAATGCCTTAGGCTCAAAAATGAAAAAAACACGAGCTTTTGGCAGATTACAGGTGTTCGTTTTTTTTTTTTTTTTTTTTTTTCTGCTTTTTACATTGGTGACCTGTACAAAATCGTGGCAAAAACGCACGCTACTTTGAAACGCTCAGGTGTGAATGCAGCCTAAAGGTTTAGGAAGACTGTTGACCTGCACAGTTCACTCGCATGTGGGCCATCTGTTTTTAAAAGGTTTTCTCTTCCCAATAATGTATACAGGTCTTTGCATTGCTCGAGTACAAACTTTGTCTATTGATGGCCTTGTATGGAGCCATTTTTGTTCAAGCAATATCCAGGGTCAGCCTTTGGGCTGAAGTGCTGACTTGGAGATGACAGTCATAGAAATTACACTTTTAGGTAGCTGAACTTGCTAAACTAAAACCAATTTTAATAATAAAATAGAGAAGGTGATGGAAAGATTTTCAATAGACTTTTTTGGGTTATATTCATATGGTGCATTTGTTAATGACATGCATATTACTTGCCTTTCAGCTCTCACCTGCTATTCGTTGCTGTTCATGAGATTTGCTTATAAGGTGCAGCCCAGAAACTGGCTTCTGTTTGCATGTCACTTTACCAACGAAGGCGCTCAACTCATTCAAGGTGCACGACTTATCAAATACAAGTAAGTTTATTCTTCATTGTGTTGAATAGTTCCCTGTACTGATAATGTCCAGGGAAAAGTGTGTTTTTATTTTTTTATTTATTTTTTTTTTTCCAGAGTTTTTTTTTGTGCATAATATAATAGTAAATAATGGACTGTATATGTGAGCCCACATGTATATATTTTACTGCAAACATTTTGGGCAGATGTGAATAAATGCTGTAAATTAAGAATGGTTTCAGAAATAGGATTTATTTATTTTTTATTTACTTTTGCACAGTACTATGTATGTACAGTGCTGAGCATAAATGAGTACATCCCAACAGATTTGTCAGAAAACCTTTCCTTTCAGAATCAACATTTTCTATGGGACACTATACTGCAAAATACTCCCACAAATACGTGCCATTGATTGCAACCAAGATTTTTTTAATTTGCACACACAAGTGTTTTTCCTAACAACAAATTAATTCAAGACCATTTTGCAAAAATGAATACACCCCAATGAAAGTCTTAGGCTACTTTCACACTGGAGCGGTGGGGGGCGCTGGCGGTAAAGCGGCGCTATATTTAGCGACGCTGTACCGGCGTTTTAGCAGTGCATTTCGGCTGCTAGCGGGGTGGTTTTACCCCCCGCGAGCGGCCGAAAAAGGGTCAATACCGCTTTTTGCGTTTTTACGGCGTTTTGCGGGCGGGTTCCGAGCGCTGCCCCATTGTTTCCAATGGGAACGGGCGCTATAGGAGCGGTAAATATACCGATCCTATAGCGAGCCAAAGATGCAGCTTGCAGGACATTTTCCAGCGTCCTGCAAGCGCACCGCTTCAGTGTGAAAACCCTCGGGCATTCACACTGAAGACACAGCAACAGCTGTTTCGGGTCGGTTTGCAGGCGCTATTTTTAGCGCAATAGCGCCTGCAAACCGCCCCAGTGTGAAAGGGGCCTTAGGCGCAAAGCTAAATTTTAGACCACAAAATCCTAACAAGAATTAAACTACAGGTGAATCTAATTATTCATTAAACAGGTGTCCAGCAGACAGTTGATTATAAAAGGGCATTACTTAGACCCCTTTCACACTGGGGCGTTTTTCAGGGTTAAAAAAAGCGCCTGTAAAGCGCTTGAAAGAAGCCTCATCTGCAATCCCAATGTGAAAGCCCAAGTGCTTTAAGAGACCTTTCACACTGCCAGTGCCCGAAAAACGCTCGTAAAGAGCCGCCTAAACTAGTGGCGCTTTACCAGCATTTTTCGAGCGCTAGTCAGCGCTTTTAACCCCCGCTAGTGGCCAAATAAAGGGTTAAAGGCGCTCACAAAGCGCTGCTGCCAAAAGCACTTTGCAGGCGTTTCCCATTGATTTCAATGGGAAGGGGCGCTTTAGGAGTGGTGTATTCACTGCTCCAAAAGAGCTGCAAAGAAGAATGGCAAAGAAGTCTGAGGATCTGAAAAAAATAATTGTTGCACTACATAAAGATGGCCTAGGCTATAAGAAGATTGCCAAGACCCCTGAAACTGAGATGCAGCACGGTGGCCAAGGCCATACAGTGGTTTAACAGGACAGGTTCCACTCAGAACAGGCCTCGCCATGGTCGACCAAAGAGGTTGAGTGCAAATGCTCAGCGTTGTATACAGAGGTTGTCTTTGGGAAATAGATGTATGAGTGCTGCCAGCATTGCTGCAGAGGTAGAAGGGGTGGAGGGTCAGCCTGTCAGTGCTCAGACCATACGCTGCATCAAATTGGTCTCCATCCCAGAAGGAAGCATCTTCTAAAGATGATGCACAAGAAAGCCTGCAAAAAGTTTGCTGAAGGCAAGCAGACGAAGGACGTGTCTTGTGGAACCATGTCCTGTGGTCTGATGAGACCAAGATAAACGTATTTTGGTTCAGATGGTGTCAAGCGTGTGGCGTCAACCAGGTGAGGCGTACAAAGACAAGTCTTGCCTATAGTCATGCATTGTGGTGTGAGTGTCATGGTCTGGGGCTGCATGAGTGCTGCCGGCATTGGGGAGCTACAGTTCATTGAGGGATGGTGGCCACACTATTTTGGGCCCAATTTGGACATTTTCACTTAGGGGTGTACTCTCTTTTGTTGACAGCAGTTTAGACATTAATGGTTGTGTTTCGTTATTTTGAGGGGACAGCAAATTTACACTGTTATACAAGCTGTACACTCACTACTTTACATTGTAGCAAAGTGTAATTTCTTCAGTGTTGTCACATGAAGATATAAAAAATATATTTACAAAAATGTGAGGGGGTGTACTCGCTTATGTGAGATACTGTATCTCCTTCCACACAGTATCTCAAAGTGAGTACACCCCTCACATTTTTGTAAATATTTTTTATATCTTCATGCGACAACACTATAGAAATTATACTTTGCTACAATGTAAAGTAGTGAGTGTAAATTTGCTGTCCCCTCACAATAACTCAACACACAGCCATTAATGTCTAAACCGCTGGCAACAAAAGTGAGTACACCCCTAAGTGAAAATGTCCAAATTAAGCCCAATTAGCAATTTTCCCTCCCTGGTGTCATGACTCGTTAATCTTACAAGGTCTCAGGTGTGAATTGGGAGCCGGTGTGTTTAAATTTGGTGTTATCGCTCTCACACTGGTCACTGG
Organism: Lithobates sylvaticus; assembly: GCA_028564925.1. Classification (NCBI taxonomy): domain Eukaryota; kingdom Metazoa; phylum Chordata; class Amphibia; order Anura; family Ranidae; genus Lithobates; species Lithobates sylvaticus. The sequence continues at coordinate 188,345,316 of CM053028.1, forward strand.
AAGTTCAACATGGCACCTCCATGGCAAAGAACTATCTGCGGATCTTAAAAAAGAATTGTTGCTCTACATTAAGATGGCCTAGGCCAGGGATGGCAAACCTTGGCACCCCAGGTGTTTTGGAACTACATTTCCCATGATTCTCCAGTGTAGTGGAGCATCATGGGAAATGTAGTTCCAAAACATCTGGGGTGTCAAGGTTCACCATCACTGGCCTAGGCTATAAGAAGATTGCCAAGACCCTGAAACTGAGCTGCAGCACGTGGCCAAGACAATACAGTGGTTTAACAGAATGGATTCCACTCAGAACAGGCCTCGTCATGGTCGACCAAAGAAGTTGAGTGCACGTGCTCAGCGTCATATCCAGAGGATGTCTTTGGGAAATAGACGTATAAGTGCTGCCAGCATTGCTGCAGAGGTTGCAGGGGTGAGGGGTCCACCGGGGAGCTACAGTTTATTGAGGGAACCATGAATGGCAACATGTATTGTGACATACTGAAGCAGAGCATTATTCCCCCCCCCCTCACTTAGACTGGGCTGCAGGGCAATATTCTGACATAACGACCCCAAACATACCTCCAATACGACCACTGCCTTGCTAAAGAAGCTGAGGGTAAAGGCGATGGACTGGCCAAGCATTTCTCCAGACATAAACCCTATTGAGCATCTGGGGAATCCTCAAATGGAAGGTGGAAGAGCGCAAGGTCTCTAAGATCCACCAGCTCCGCAATGTTGTCATGGAGGAGTGGAAGAGGACTCCAGTGGCAACCTGTGAAGCTATGGTGAACTCCATGCCCAAGAGGGTTAAGGCAGTGCTGGAAAATGGTGGCCACACAAAATATTGGGCCCAAAGTGTCAATTTGGACATTTTCACCTAGGGGTGTACTCACTTTTGTAGCCAGCAGTTTAGACATTAGCTGTATGTTGTTTTGAGGGAACAGGAAATTTTACAATGTAATACAAGCTGTGCACTCCTTTACATTGCAGCAAAGTGTAATTTCTTCAGTGTTGTCACATGAAAAGATATAATCAAATATTTACAAAAATGTGAGGGTCCAGTGTCCCTAGGGGGGAAATTATACCTTATATGAACTATGCCTGCTGCGGGCTGTGTCAGTGGAGGGAGGGAGTGATGGAAGGCAAGTGCTAGGAGTACTTTGATGTATAGTAATGGCAAGGATAACAAGCTTGTGTATAAGTTATTGGTTGAAGATACCCTTTATGTACATTGGATGTTTGTTTCTGGACAAGTTCAATAAAAACTTTTTTTTTTTTTGATTTAAAAATAAAGTGAGGGGTGTACTCGCTTCTGTGAGATACTTCAAGTATCATGTGTTTAAAGGATATTTAGGATGTAACATGTTACTGAGCAGCCTCTGCAGTCCCCCCCCCCCCCGAGTCCCCATTGTAACAGCAGGCTGGGGATATTTTCCCTGCACCTGCTGTCACAATTTAAAAAAAAAAAAATGCAGCTGTGCGGGACTCTACCCGCTGTCATTTCATTTACAGACTTCTGTAAATGGGAGAACTACAGCTACCATCAGCCATTGTGGCTGACTGCTCTTAGTTCTCAATGAACTATGAGGGTGTAGATGAGTACTCAAGGTAGTTCATTAATCCTTCCTGTCATTCACTAAGTGCCTGCTTGTACAAGATACAGCCAGACGGCTACGCTGTCAGTTTGCAGGAGCCTAAAATTGTGCATATATATATATATATATATATATATATATATATATATATATATATATATATATATATATATATATATATATATATATATATATATATATATATATATATATATATATATATATATATATATATATATATATATATATATATATATATATATATATATATATATATATATATATATATATATATATTCCTCCTCTTCCTCAGTTTAGACCGATACGTATACTTCTACATATTTTTGGTAAAAAAAAATCCTCTACAAAATAGGGGTTTGTGTTTTTTTTTTTTTTTTTTTTTTTTTTGATCATGGCGGACACATCGGACACATTTTTGGGACCATTGTCATTTTTTATAGTGATCAGTGCTATAAAATTGCATTAATTACTGTAAAAATGACACTGGCAGTGAAGGGATTAACCATCAGGGGGCTAGGGAGGCGTTAAGTGTGTCCTGGGGAGTGATTCTAACTGTTAGGGAGCATACGTGTGACACATAACTGATCATAGCTTTCGATCACAGGGGCCTATGATCAGTGAAAGATGCTTGTTTACATTAGCATCTCCCCGTTCTTCAGCTCCGTGAGACTATCACGGGTATCCCTGTGGAGATGGAGTCCGCGGGACCCGCGGTCCTACTCACGGAGCTCCCTGTAGGGTCGCGCGCATGTGACCACACAGCGGCAAATTCAAAGGGACGTACCTGTACGCCCATTTGCCCAGCCGTGCCATTCTGCTGATGTATATGTACATGCGGCGGTTGGCAAGTGGTTAAACGAGATGACTTGAATACTGTAAAATCGGTTTGTAGTTTATTAAAACCTAGAAACATTTAAAATCCCTAACAACAAATTGGGTCTTGTACACTGTGTGGAGCTCTGGTGCATGACACTGACATTTAAGTGCAGGCAGAAGGCACAGCTGCCCGGCAGCCTGTAAAAGGTCTGAGTCTGAAAGCTGCTATGGCTGGATGGTGCACCAGATTTTGGAGCCATATGCACCCAAAGATGAGTGCAGGGAAAGCAGACTACTTGCGCTCCGGGCATTGGTTCAGCTGTACTGGACAGGGGAACCTGTGCTTTCTGTCCACGGCTAAATGCCCAGTGTGTATGAGCCCTTAACCACCTGCCGGACTTCATTTGCCGGTAGGGCGTCCCTGGATGTCCTGTGCTCGAGCGGCCTGCTCGCTCTGTGATCAGCGAGTCTGAGACTCGCCTGATCAGATCAGAGTAAAAGGTAGATCCCGACCCCTTACCACGTGTTAAGCTGATCATGTGATATAAACAGAGCCGGTAATCGGCTATTTTTCCTCCTCACGCTGGCTGCTAGAGGGACATTGGTCCCGATCGGGGGATCTTGCATGGGCTGCTGTGTGTGTGTGTGTGTGTGTGTGTGTGTGTGTGTGTGTGTGTGTCATAGACAGGGGCTCCCCGGGGGGGCTCTCACCTGGGGTGGGGACTGCGCTGGGTAGCTGTGCCCTGGTTGTCTGTAGGTCTCTCCCCTGGGTGTCTGGAGGCTGTGTCTGCTGATTGCTGTAGCGCTGTTTACCGCCATTTCTCTGCCTGTTGTTTCACTGTCCTTCATTGTATACAGTGTTCGGCAGACATTTTTGGTGTGACCAGGGAGCAGCATGCTCTGTCTCCATTTTGCTGTAGTCCGGCGGACATTTTCCCAGTGATTATTTCCTTTATAATGGACGCCCGGCGGCCATTTTCTTGAAGCCGCAACACGTTTTTGGTCAGTGGCATTCAGAGCAGCTCTGCACAGCGCGGTGTGATCTCCTATGCATCTGGGAGCTGACACAGGCACTATTAGCTGGATGGTGCAGGACCAGTCAGGATGGTGAGTCTTGCGGGAAAGAACCCCCTCAGCCAGCTGCAGTTAGGAGGGTGGGACCATCACTGTCTTAAGTCCCCCACAGGTGGCAGACAGGGTAGGGTCAGCATGGCTTCAGAAACTAGTGTTTTTTCCCCCGAAATCCAGGCAATTGCAACCGGTTCGCCTGCAGACAGTGCAGTGCCTCTGGACGCTTTGCCGGCAGTCCGCAATTCGTTCGTTGCCAAGATGGAGGCGGTGCGTGGGCGCAATGGTGGTGAAAAACGACCCCTGCCCACCCCCCGTCCTCTGGGGAGAGCTCCTGTTCTGTCGTTTTTCAGATGACGCTGACCAGGACCGATCGGGAGGAGTCCGGGTCCGTGCGCGACAAAGCGCTTGTTGGAGCACTTATCACAGCTGTGCGTGATACCCTGAAGATTCAGGAGCCAGCAGATTCTGATGTAGCGGTCCCTTTTGGGTCCCGTAAGCCAGCCCATTCACCTAAGGTGTTCCCGTATCTGACTTATTTTGTTAAGTTCATTTACAAGGAATGGGGGCGACCGCAACTGACCTTTTCAGTCCCCAAATACATGGCGGTGTGTTACCCCTTTTGAGGAGAGCCTTCTTAAAAAATGGTTGGCTCCTCCGGTCGTGGACCCCCCCAGTATCCAGGTTTAAACATAGTAACCATGATCCCAGTAGAGGGGACTCCTGTCTTTAAGGATCCCACAGACTGGAAGGCCGAGGCAGTAGCTCGTTCCTTGTTTACGGTTGTGGGGTCAGCAATGCGACCAGTACTGGCATCCGCACTTGTGTCTCAGGGCAAAACTTTTGCACTGCGAAACGGGAGAGCAACAGGCTTCACCTGTCTGCGTGGAACTAGCAGACCAACTAGTGCAAGGCCTTAAGTACGTCTGTGACGCAGCCCTGGATACTCTCCCTCTGTTATCCAGGGCTTCAGTGTCAGCTGTTGTGCTGAGGCGCCTGATTTGGCTAAAGTGCTGGTCTGCTGACCAGGCATCCAAAAAAGCCCTGACGGATCTCCCCTTCCTTGGCGCCTCATTAGATGACATTGTTAAAAATGCTACCGGTGGTAAGAGTACACTACTCCCACAGGCCAGGAAGGCTAAGGAGCCACGCCCTCCTTTTCCGCTCACAAACTGTTTTTTTTTGCCGCCCGGAGCTTCGACAAAACGTCCCCAGCCCGACAGGACGTCCACGGTCAAAAACGTCCCTGGAACCGCAAGCCTGCGAATAAAAGTGCTACCGCATGAAGGTTTGCCCCCACCCATGTCTCGGGTCGCCTTCGGGAGTTTGCAGCCCGGTGGTCCTCCCGGTTATCCGACCAATGGGTCTGCGATCTGATTTTCACAGGCTACAAGATAGTTTCTCTCTTGGCAGCCAAACAGATTCTTCCCCTCCAGCATGCCTGTATCCCTGGCTCGCCGGGAGGCTCTCTTGGGGGTGGTAATGGGATTTGCTGAAGCACGGGGTGATTGTACCGGTACTCAAATCTGTTTGTGGTTCCCAAGAAGGAAGGGGTACGTCCAATCTTGGACCTAAAAGCCCTCAATCACTTTGTTAAAGTGCAGAGGTTCAGAATGGAATCAGTTCGCTCAGTAGTCGCTGCACTCCATCAAGGGGACTCTCTGGCGTCTTTGGACATCCAGGATGCGTACCTGCACATACCCATATGCCTTCGGCATCAAAAGTTTCTGCGGTTTGCAGTCGGAAGCCCACCACCAGTTTTGTGGCTCGTCCCTGAGTCTCTATCAAGGCATTGGCTCCAGTTTTGGCGTTGCTACGGCAACGTGGGATCGCGATCGTGGGATACCTAGACTATCTCCTCCTGAGGGCATCTTCCGCCTCAGAATTGGAGGAGGATGTGGCGATCACCATGCAGACCCTGCAAGAATTTGGGTGGCTGTTCAACCTAAAGTAGGTGATTGTGCCGACCCAGCGTCTGGAGTACCTAGGCTTGCTGCTGGACTCCAGGGAAGCGAGAGTGATCTGTGGTAAAACAGCTGATGAACCGCAAGTGGTCGTCGCTCCGCTTTTGCATGCGAGTACTGGGACTCATGGTAGCCTCCTTCGAGGCAGTACCTTATGCCCAGTTCCACACCAGAGTCCTGCAGAAGAAGATTTTGACAAAATGGGACAAATCTCAATTGTCCCTGGATCGACAGATCCAGGTGAGTCAGTCAGACTCACTGATCTGGTGGTTGAGGTCCCCGGTGTTCCCAGTCTGGGAAATCGGCCTCTCCACATGGTCGATGAGACTGCAAGGGCGTCCGATCAGGATCCTGTCAGACAACGCCACGGCAGTGGCATACTTCAATCACCAAGGGGGAACAAGAAGCTCAGCCGCTGCACGGGAGGTCGCTCACATACTTCGGTGGGCAGAGCGACACGTACCGGCCCTGTCGGCCATTTACATCCCGGGAGTGGAGAACTGGCAGGCGGACTATTTGAGTCGACAGATGCTGGACCCAGGGGAATGGTCATTGCATCCGGAGACATTCAGGTTACTGTACCTGAGGTGGGGTACACCAGACGTAGATCTGCTGGCCTCCCGTATCAATCGGAAGGTGCCAAGATTCGTGTCCAGGACAAGAGATCCGTGGGCCGACGCGCCAGACGTGCTGGTGGCTCTGTGGGATCAGTACCAGCTGAGCTACGCCTTTCCTCCACTGAAACTGTTAACACATCTGCTTTGCAGAGTGGAAGCCAAGGGGATCCCAGTGATACTGGTTGCCCCAGATTGTCCGCAGCGTCCCTGGTACGCAGACCTGGTGCGTCTGGTGGCAGACGCTCCCTGACAACTGCCGCTGTGAGAGGACCTTCTGTCTCAAGGTCCAATTCTCCATCCTGCTTTACCATCGCTGACACCATCTACTGAGAGCCAGGTGTTGAGGAACCGGGGTCTGTCGGACTCGGTGATCCCAACTAGGTTGAGAGCACGGAAATCTTCTTATCGGAAGCTATACCATCGTACCTGGAAGGCCTACATCTCCATGTGTGAGGAGAAGGGATGGCATCCGTGCTCCTTTTCCATATCCAAGATCCTGCTGTTTCTTCAGCAAGGAGTAGACCAGAAATTGTCATTAAGCACCATTAAAGGGCAAGTTTCAGCCTTAGCTGTCCTTCTTTTTTTTTTTTTTTTTTTTTTTTTTTTTTTCAGCGATGTGCATTTTACGGTGAGTACAAAAAATCCTATTTTTGTAGAAACTCCCTGCTATTAACCTGACTTTTTTTAATTAATCAATTGGTGTTAGAAATGGCTCATATGAAAAGCTAAAGCCCTCCCAAATGATGTTTAATGCACTGAAATAAATTATAAGTAAAAAATTAGACCGCGCTACTCTCTAGAAACTAGCAGATATGTAGGCTGCTGCTCAGGTGGGATACACACACTAAAAACAAATATACAAAGGAGCAGTGCCGAAAACAATTTGAAACCATAAATCGCTATCAAGCTAAATGGAATACACAAACAAAATATAAATCCAGATATGACACAGGATCATAAACAAGACCCTGATTGGTCTGATATAATAGTTCTTATGGTGAAAAAGAAATGGCTCAACGGAACCTGACCCAAGTTCAAAAGTCCTCTGGCAATGGATAAATTAAAATCGCATTATACACATCCAGACGTGTTTTCAAAAGGGTGCACCCTGGACTTGGAAATACAGGTGTTTGTGAAATGCCCGTCACCCTGAATCACTATGTGCTTACCAGAAGGCAAAGCATAAACAGCTTTGCATTGGACCAATCACCAGGCACGATGTGGGTATCCCTAATGCTTTCTCTCTCCCAAGCCTCACTCGCGATCGACTAGGATATTGAAGAGGTGTCACTTTCCCATATCTAAATGGATAGTAGCCAAACAAACTAGTAAGGGTATGCCCAGCTGGTTCCTCTCCCGGTCCACAGTCACCTCCGATTGGGGTAGGGGGATAATTCCTACTTCTGTGCACTCATTGGGATCCTGTGTGTATTGTCTGGGCCCCGCCCCTCAGCCTCGCTCTCGCCGCCCAGCTCAGGCTTCCATTCACTGCACGCTACTCCGGCTGCTTGTGTTGCCCGGGTGCCTCACCTGACCGCGGGTGTGCGGAGAGGAGCCGTCCGGGGGGGTGTGGGAATGGGAGGTATCCGGGGCTCCGCTCAGTGGTGCTCTCCGGGAAGATGTGACATGGTCCCCCGCACTTTTAACTCTTCTCCTCCGCTCAGCTCTGGGAGGACCTGACTCTCCGGTCATGTGACCTTTATTCTGACGGCAGGAGAGGAGCACGCCGACATACACTGAGCTTCCCACACCGCACCTCGGACGGCTCCTGGGCGGGGCCCAGATACTACACACAGGATCCCAATGAGTGCACGGAAGTAGGAATTATCCCCCTACCCCAATCTGAGGTGACTGTGGACCGGGAGAGGAACCAGCTGGGGATACCCTTACTAGTTTATCATTTGGCTACTATCTATTTCGATATGGGAAAGTGACACCTTCAATATCCTAGTCGATCGAGAGTGAGGATTGGGAGAGAGAAAGCATTAGGGATACCCACATCGTGCCTGGTGATTGGTCCAATGCAAAGCGGTTTATGCTTTGCCTTCTGGTAAGCACCTAGTGATTCAGGGTGACGGGCATTTCACAAACACCTGTATTTCCAAGTCACTGTGGTGCACCCTTTTGAAAACCCGTCTGGATGTGTATAATGCGATTTTAATTTTATCCATTGCCAGAGGACTTTTGAACTTGGGTCAGGTTCAATTGAGCCATTTCTTTTTCACCATAAGAACTATATCAGACCAATCAGGGTCTTGTTTATGATCCTGTGTCATATCTGGATTTATATTTTGTTTGTGTATTCCATTTAGCTTGATAGCGATTTATGGTTTCAAATTGTTTTTGGTGCTGCTCCTTTGTATATTAACTGAAATAAATTAGTTTCACTGAAAAAATGTATCATTTAATCAAGACGGGTCAAATTTTGGCAAGACAAGTTTTGTTGCCTATACAGAAATTTTAACAACTTTACTGAATCTGTCGGCCAATTAAGTAGTGGTGCTGTGAGATCCAAATTTAGTCTTGTATGACTTCCATGAGCTTGAAGGACAGCATCCATGCGGTTTGGCAAGGATTCATACAATTTATTGATGAAGTCATCAGGAATAGCAAAGAAAAGTCTTGCATGCCTCCCAGAGTTCATCAATATTCTTTGGTTTCGTCTTCCATGCTTCATCTTTCATCCTACACCATATATGCTCAATGATGTTCATGTCTGGTGACTGGGCTGGCCAATCCTGGCGCATCTTGATCTTCTTCTTTTGCCTTAAGGAACTTTGATGTGGAGATGGAAGTATGCGATGGAGCACCATCCTGCTGCAAAATTTGGCCTTTTTTATGGTTGGGAATATAAGAGGTAGCTAAGATTTCTTGGTATTTTAGACTATTGATGTTGCCTTCCACCCTGCAGATCCCTCGCACACCCCCAGACCATGATTTTGCCTCCACCAAACTTCACTGTTTTCTGGGTAAATCTCGGCTCCATGCGGGTTCCAGTAGGTCTCCTGCAATATTTGCGGCGACTGTGGTGTAATTCAACAGAAGATTCATCTGAAAAATCCACCTTCTGCCACTTTTCCAGAGTCCATCCTTTTAGCAGGCTGTGGGCCTTGGCAAATGCCACACGGTTTTTCAATTTGTCTTGTCTTTTTTGTTTAGTGCTGGCTTATGGGCACTGATTCGACCATGGAGGCCATTTCGAGACAGAATCTGACAAACTGTTCTGGTTGACACAGGGACTTCAGGTGACCAGGTCTGCAGTGGAAAATGGGCTGGCCTTGGATTTTCCAGCCAACAAGCGGTCCTCTCGAGCAGTTGTCTTGCGGGGTTGGCAAAACGTCTCCAGTCTCTTCAAATCTCTTTTTTTTTTTTTTTTTTTTTATCCTCTGAACTTCACGCTAAGACACATTGAAGGTGTCTGCCACATCAGTAGTGTATCTGGTCTTCAGCCTCTTGATAATTCAGTCTCCGGGTGAATCTTAGGCATGTTTGCAGAGGTCTAGTTGCAGTTGAGAAGGTCTAGTGTACTGGTGTTTTTTTATACACACCTGAGACCTAATTGATCCATTATTAGTCACAGGTGAAGCTCCTATAACAAGGCAACAACACTTATCTCTTGGCAAAAATTGACTCAATGGGCTTTACCAAGCTGTAAATATTGGAATACTTTTTGTCAGTTTCGTTTTGCACTGAAACATTATTACAAAAGCTGTTGATTAAAATGACCCATTTCTTGTAACAAAATCTTGATTATAAATGTATATTTTAGCGGCACTTCAGGTCAATTGGTACACAAGCAACAATACTTTTTTGTCGGACTGTGTGTATGCATGCATGCATGCATGCATACCACAATTTTTTTTTTTTTTTGTTTCCAAATTTCTCTTTTGTTTAGCATACAATAAAAACCCAAATCGTGATTATCCCCAAAAAGAAAGCTCTATTTATGTGAAAATGATAAAAATGTAATTTGAGTACAGTGTTGTATGACCGCACAATTGGCATTCAAAGTGTGACAGCGCTGAAAGCTGAAAATTGGGCTGGACAGGAGGGGGGTTTAAGTGCCCAGTAAGCACTCAATTTGTTAAACGCATGTTTTACAACTACAGATATGTTGACATGTCATATTACTTGAAATGAATAAATGTGTGAAAGCTGGTTGGATAGGTCTGCTGTCCAGACCAGACACTTTCACCCTCTTCCTGCCTAGGCCATTTTTCAGTGCTGTCACACTTTAACCCTTTCGGCTCGTACTATGTACGGACCAAACAGCAGGTTCTTATATACACAATCCGTTGGCTGCAGCCACTGGGATTGTGTGTGTAACTGAAAGGCAGACTCCTAACTGTCAGGTGAGACCATGTGTGCGGCTCCGCTGCTGCCCAATCGCTTGCACACACCCCGGTACCGGAGTTCTGCATTACAAAACATTTTAGTGGAGTACAGGGGAGACATGCAAGGTCTTTTAGATGGACTGTTTTTTTTTTTTTTTTTTTTTCTTCAATAAACATGCGCCATTAAAAGCCCTTAAACTGCATATCTGGCGTAGCTCACTGGTAAGCTCTACACTGAAGCTAAATAACCCCCCAATATTACACCCAAAAAACATCACGGGGCTCCTACGCCTGAAAACATTGATTACGATACACGTTGCATATCGCTGCGCACGCTGGAGTGAGAGCAATAATTCTAACACAAGACCTCCTCCATAACACTAAACTGATACCTAATAGGGGGCTTTTGAAATGTCGCCTATAGAAAATATAGGGTACTGACATTTGACGCCATTTCATGGGCATGCAAAAAATTAAGGTTTTGTATCTATCTATTCGGTGCAACCTCCTTTTTTATTTTTTACCAAAAATTTGGGTAAGTGCGTTTTTTATTTTTTTTTTTTTTGTTTTGCCCTAAAAGTCACATTCGTGTGTTTTTTACAGAAATGTTGCGTTTCCTAGACCATTGTAGTAATATCGTGTGACATAAAAAATTGGAACTACCACTATTTTATTCTCTAGGGTGTCTGCTTTCAGAAAATATATAATGTTTGTAATCTTTAAGCTGGCAGTGATCTCTGTGATTTCCTCTGACCTTTTGGAAAGCTTTGTTCATCCGACTGAATGCTGCTGTTTGATAACTATTCATATTGCAAGAACTCTACAATTGTTTGAGTAGTGTTTTTTTTTTTATTTTTATTACTTTTAATACATATACAAAGGATAATGCTCAAGGCTGGTGCGCCCATTTTCTTTTTATATCTTTGTAATCTTCAGGCATGAAATTTCTTTTTTAAACTTGTGTGCAAAAAAACGGCTCTGGCAGCAAAAGGGGTAAAGGACCATTACTTGTTCATGCAAACACCTTTTTTTTTTTTTTTTTTTTTGGACAAATGGAGCTTTCAGGTGGTATTTAATCACCATTGGGGTTACTTTTTTTTTTTTTTTTTTTTTTTTTATTTTTAAATAAACTTTTGAAAATCTTCATAAACGTGGGCCATTTCTTGAGACCCAAATTCCCCCTATTGGGAAAGAACACAGTCCAAGGTACTTAGTAAGAGGCATGGTGACTGTTTTTGAAGTTGTAATTTTTGTCAGCTGTTTGGAAAATACATTTTAAATGTTTGTTTTTATTTATTTATTTTTTTTTTTTTCAGACATTTTGTAATTTTTGCTACATTGTTTTTTTAAAAACGGCATTGGAATTACGCCCCAAAACACATTCCAAGTATGGGGATGTCACATGTGAGAATTTCACAGCCTTTATGCATGGAGGGGCTCAAAATCCAAAAAGCGCAATTGGGCTTTCAAGGAGCATCAACTTTATGCATCTACTTTTCTAACTATCTGTCACATTTTTGGAGCACCAGGAACAGTGTAAACATTGATACAACTCCATAGCTGGGGAAGTAGACGCTCTCCCCTGTGTCCAAAATGCAAAGTACATCAGGGGGACTTCATACATTTACTCTAGAGGTGCCCAAAACTCCACCGATATTGGGCGGAGGTTTCTCAATGCATCTCCAGACTAGCTCAGATTCCTGTTCCCTTGAACCCCTTGGTGTACTTGCTTGGGGCAATTGATGTGCAAACTGTTCTATTATGATGTTTCGAAAGTGCTGGTTGGTGTTTTTCGGGGGGGGGTAAAAGAAATTTACTATCTTGCTCAAATAATATGGATGCTCAAAAAGATATATTCTGTATGCACTGTCTTTTTATTTTTCTACTGCAGTAATTGTATGTATCACATGAGCAATTTTATTAATAAATGAGTTTTTGATTCAAAACATTTTAACAGACTCACACTGGTCAGGAGGTTAATACCATGTTGGCGTTATCCTTGTGCCACCTGCTGACCGGGTGAAGGTCATGCTATGGAAGTGGCCCAGGAATCTGGGCTTGTTTATTGGAAGTAATCCAAGTTTTGTTCTGCGTTTTTTCATTGCTTACCTGCGGTGTGACCAAGCAGGTTGCTCCAATGTAGCATGTGGCTAAGATTATGCCCTTTTTTGAAATTCAGCTGGAATGAGCTTGGTCAAATGGCAGTTGCCTATCGTCCACATGCCTCCTGTAAGGGCCGAGGCACAGGCTTGGACTGGAATTTGGTTAGTGAGGTGCATATTCACATCCTCTACCAAAGTAGGATTGGGGAGAGACTTGCCCAAGATTTCCAGACTGCAGCAATATGCTTAATGTCAGGGTGGACTTAATTGAAGCTGTCAAATCAGTGGTAGAGTTGCCACCAGGGGGTTTACATTTAGGCAGTATGGCTCACAACTTGCAAGACTGTTTCTTTGAGTTATGCTACGGGAGACATCAAGAACAAATGCCTGATAACTGCCCACTTGGTGTAGATATTAAACAGTCTGTAAACTTTCAGATGGCGATGAAAGTTTGTGTGTATGCTGTGCCCATAACTGTATCATTGCAGTTTGGTTAGTTCTTTGACTCTACCAGAGAGTGAGGTCACTGCTTGAGACATAAAATTTAATTTTTAAATTGTAGTATGTATCATGCTAAGGTTATAAAATTTATTGTCAAACGGGTGCACCATTTCTGTTCTTTAATTGGCATTGGTTGAACTAATGTGTACCTCCAAGAGTGTTAGAGGGTGTTGTTGATATTCCTTAGGCAGGCCATAGACTGCCAATTTCTTACCTGCAACCACGGGTTGTGGGATAGAAGTTTGCACGTTTCACCCCATCAACACACAGTTCTGACAGGAGGAATCACTCCTGCTGAGCAATTGTCTGCTCCCGGCAGGGTGGGCGGGGCTACTGAAGTGTTCCACCACCAAGAAATAAGGAGGCTTACCGGAACATGTGGATCCAGTTGGCATATGCCTAATGGGTCTAAACAGGCAGGGGTGTATAAACACCTGGTAAGGGGGAATTTTTGCACCACTCGCCAACACTCACCTTAAGGCTACTTTCACACTGGGGCGCTCAGCGCGCTGGTGGTAAAGCGGCGCTATATTTAGTGGCGTTTTAGCGGCGCTTTTGGGCTGCTAGTGCCAGTTTTAACCCCCGCTAGCGGCCGAAAAAGAGTTAAAAACCGCCCGCAAATCGGCGCTGCATCGGCACTTTGCAGGCGGGTTTGGAGCGCTGCCCCATTGTTTTTAATGGGAAGCAGCGCTTTAGGAGCGGTGAATACACCATTCCTACAGCATTCCAAAGATGCGGCTTGCAGGACTTTTTTGACCGTTCTGCAAACGCACCGCTTCAGTGTGAAAGCCCTGAGGGCTTTCACACTGGAGTGCACTGAGAGGCTCTTTCAGGGTGCTTTGCAGGCGCTATTTTTAGCACTTTAGCGCCTGCAAGCGCCTCAGTGTGAAAGGGGCCTAAGTTTTGTGGGTGGACAATCAATTTCCACCGTCAATTCCACAGCCTAATAGGGAGCGACTATGCAGGACCATCAACTTCAGATTTTAGACATGGATAATTTCTTCTAACACACAATTGGTGTATATGTCCAGAAAAGAGATAAAACGTCTCCACATAGTGTAAAACCATAAGGTAGGGGAGTTTATTAAAAAGTTCAGAAAACTCGCATTGCAGCAGACATTAAATCGCTTTTCAAATTGTATTCTGTTTACAGAAAGACAATGGCAATTGACAGGACTCGCCCTGAGGCATTTCGCCTAAATAGACATCTGGGGTATGAGGCGGTCGTAGTCATTACTTTGGGGTCACATTTTCTATTTAAAAGCAGACAACCAACCTGTGACACAACATGTATGCATATACGAATTCACTTCCTGGATGACAACAAAGATGGCATGGGTGCGTGCAAGTCAAGCCTCGTTCCAATACCGAGGCCAGCACTTGCATCGGCAGCGTCTCTGCGATTCCTATACTAAAACCGGAAGTTCGCTGCAGGGGGAGGCGTCTCAACCCTTTCTCAACCTAGACTCCAAAGCGTCACCCTTAACTGAAACCATAGTTAAGCGGAGATGACTTGTACAATAGAACAGACTTGTGTGGCTCAGACCTAATAGGTCCAAAATTGTCAGATATGTGTGCTTGGTATTTGGTCCGAGTTGATTGTCTAGAGCGAGTCGCATAATTGACATCTAATATGTATAGTTTTATTTTAAATAAGTTTAAAAGAATAAAATTGTAAACACTGACACAGTAGAAAAGAATATCCAGGAATTTAATTGGCGGTCTAGTATTAGGATATCGCATATTGAATCTAAAACCCCAGAACGAGCGTGCATAGGACTCGAACACAATAAGATCCAATTAAATACACCCATAAAGAAGTACGATGCCCAGGGACCACACATCCTAAACCAATTATGCCTAATTAAAAAAGGCGTTGATGTCCCACTCCACGTTCATACCGAACGGAGTGGGACCGCAACACATGCATCCAAAAAATGTCCCTAGACACCCCTAATGTTGGGTTCACCCCTCCAAGGAGGTATATATCTGTCAAATACAAAGTCTGTTCCTCTTGGATCACGATTATGATATTTTTGGTATGCTATGATTAGTTAGGGCTCTTTCACACGGACGGACCGTATGTCCGTTTTTCATCTTTCCGTTTTTGGATGAAAAACGGACATGCATGTATCCCTATGGGATAGCGGGTGTCAGCGGATGAGCATCCGCTGACACCCACTCTAGTCCGTGCCCGCTGTGCTCCGTTTCTGCAGACGGAGGAAAACCCCCATTTTTTCATCTGTCTGCAGAGCGGATCGGATGACGACGGACTCTACGGTCCGTCGTCACCCGATCTCCCATAGGGGAGAGCGGCGCTCTGACAGGTCCGTCCCTGCACGGAGTGCAGAGACTGACCTGTCATCTTCCTGCTCAGCGGAGATCGCTCCGGCGATCCCCGCTGAGCAAGCGGCTATCCACGGGGCTGATCTGCACTGATCCGCCCCGTGTGAAAGAGCCCTTACTCCTTCTTTTTTTTTTTTTTTTTTTTTTTTTGATTGGCTATATGCTCGTTTACCCTTACTGAAAACGGGTGAATAGTTCTGCCAACATTATTTCCCGCAAGGGCAGGTCAGCAGATAAACCAAGTTTTATACAATAAGTACGATGGGTAACAGTGGACTTAAATTGTTATGTCTTAATTCTGCCACAAACATTATGCTAGCACACATTGCAGTGTAATAACCCCCTTCCTGACCAGAGCACTTTTTGCAATTTGGCACTGTGTGCTACTTTAACTGGTAAAGTTTATTTAATTTTTTTCCCCCCCGCAAATGGAGCTTTCTTTTGGTGGTATTCGATCACCATTGGGATTTTTATATTTTGTGATATAAACAAAAAAGACAGAAATTTTGAAAAATAAAGATGTTTTCTACTTTTGTTCTAAAAAAAAAAAAATAGCCAATGAACTAAATGTCTGTCATACATTTAGGCCAAAATAAGCACATGTATGAAAGCACTTTCTACCAGATGGATTACTGCTTCATGCGCTTTTTGGCTTTGGACATCTGTTTCTCATTTTTGCAAAGCTTCCCACCTGGTCTTTCTCTTCCCCTGTTTGTAATTGGCTATATAGGAGGATATTTCCACAGCATTTATTTTGAAAGTAGCTGTATCAGACGCAGTGATTTAGAGAGGATTGTGCCCTGTACTGTAATCCAGGAAACAGATATAGCCTGTTTTTTCCACTGAATGCATATTATCCATGAGGAATAATAGAGGGGGAATTGGACAGGAAAAATGCTTGAAAATTCAGTGCGGCACTGTTCTGTTAATTCATTAGGGAATATTAACCACCTCAATACAGGGCACTTACACCCCCCTTCCTGCCCAAGCCATGCTTTCAGCGCTGTCACACTTTGACAATGTTTTATCATTTTATTCACACAAATGGAGCTTTCTTTTTGTTTTTTTTATTTTTTCCTAAATAAAAAATAAAATAAAACCAAATTAATAATTTTAAAAAAAAATAGTTTTTCTTAGTTTCTGTCAGTAAATGTACTGTATTTATCGGCGTATAACACGCACAGGCGTATAACACACACATTCATTTTAAGAGGGAAGTTTCAGGAAAAAAAATTATTTTAAATAAGGAACTTTGAAGCAAAATAAGGGTCAGTGCCCATCTGTAGCCTCACCATTGCCATCAATGCAGCCTGACCAATGCCTATCTGCAGCCTCATCAGTCCACATCAATGCAGCCTCACCATTGCAGCATCACCATTGCCATCAATGCAGCCTGATTGATGCCCATCTGCAGCTTAGAGGGGACAGGGAGGGGGGCGGGATGAGTGCCAACAGATTACATACAGTGAGAATCTCCTATGATAGACAGAACAGTGGTCCAATGGCGGCCCAGGAGACGGGAACTTCCTATTACAGAGGCCACCAAGTGAATAGGAAATTCTTACTGTATGTAATCTGACGGCGCTCATCCTGCCCCCTCCCTGTCCCCTCAGAGGCAGCTAAAATTTAAGTATTGGCGTATAACACGCACATGCTATTTGACCCCGATTTTCATGGTGAAAAAGTGAGTGTTTATACGCCAATAAATACAGTAAGTAATTTTTCTCCTTCACTGATAGGCACAGGTGGCACTGGTGGGCACAGATGGGCAGCAGTGATGAGCATTGATAGGCAGCACTGACTGGCATCAGTGGGCACTGATCGGCTCTCCTCGCCTCACACTCTGTGAGAGGCGAGAAGCGCTGATTACCAGCATCTCCTCCATGTTTACATGTGACCGGCTGTGATTGGACACAGCCGATCACATTGTTAAAGAGCTGCGGCTCTTTACACAGATTGGGGTTGTGCTGTGTCCTAGCAACATATCGCAGCCGCGCGCCCACCGGCCGCCTCTTAAAGGGCAACGTGCAGGTACTTGGTTTTGACAGATGCCCACTGCATTTTTGGCAGTATCCAAAAGCTTAGTTCTGTACATGCAAGATGGCTACAACATGGTGAAATCTGCCCATAACTTGCTGTGAAAAAATAAATAAAACTATTATACAGTACTTGTAAGTAACACAGTTGCGATTTATTTTCTCTTGTAGGATGTCGCAAAAATCTGCTACGGAAGAAATAAAATAAAGATGTCTCCATCAAATACATGCCTCCAGTAAAAAACGGGACCTTACCAACACAATCAATTTGCATCCTGCAATTTTTTGCATACATAACGCCTACCACTACATTATATGGTACTGGAATACTGCATTTTTTTTTTTTTTTTTTTTTAAGGTCTGTCATTTACTTATTTTGAAGTTGTATTTTTGGGCGGTTATACTTGGGTTTGCTGCACTACTTGGTAAGTCACTGTACTAGAAGAAGCATATCGTCTATTCTGACATGCATACTTTTATTCCAATTAGTGACTCGTGAAGTTGAAAAGTACATGGATAACCAACCCAAGATCATACACCTTCCAAAGCAAGTTCACAATGTCAGCTCTCATGTTTGTCCTGACTGGTTCCTTTTTAAAATGTTAATTTTAAGTAAAATATTCTTTACCCTGTGCCTTTTCTCTGGTCTACTTGAACAACTGGACAAGGTGTGTTAAGAGAAATGTCAACATATTAAAGTTAAAAAATTTCATATTTTATATGAATTTTTAGATAAACATCAATAAAAAAAACTTTTTACTTTTGTGGTTACTATACATGTTATATGGCTTATCTATTTTATTATGCACTATGTACCCTTTTTAATATGCCATTATTTTGCCTTACTTGGTTCCTCTTTTTCCCCCTCATCAACATGATAAAAGTAGAAAAATAAATAACTAAACCTAAAATAAAACCTTTCTTGGTTTTCATTACATACTAGGTCTCTGCTTCTCCATGCAATGCAGGGTGCTGTACTTAGCCAAACAAAAATGGTAGCAACCCCAAATTTATAACTAGCTTTTAACCCTTTTGCTGCCAGGCCCTGTGCTCCAATATTAAACTTGGCTAGCCAGGCCATTTTTGCAATTTGGTTTAACAAACTCAGGGTGCTGTACTTAGCCAAAGACCCCCCAAACCATATATTTTCCAAAAGCACATGACTAGTAAAATATAAATAAGGTGCTACTGATTTATAGGGCACAATATTTGTGCAAATGTTTATCAAAACAATGTTTGCTAAAAAAATACACTAAAATAATTTAGATAAAACACAGCACATTTTACAAAATTCCTACTAAATATAAAAGCTAATCTGTATTGTTAACCACTACTTGTAAATTTTAGAATGCGCCTTTTTGCACAATGGTGACATACGCAAAACTATAAGTTACCAAATTTTGCAAAAAAATCTGGAGGTTTTATTTTTTCACCTTCAGATTTCAGTTTTTAAAAGCAAAGGACCAGTAGAATAAATGGAAGGCACTACTGATTTTTAAGGCCCCACGATATTTGCGCAAATGTTTACCAAAACAATTTTCTGTAAAAATGTACTAAAATAATACGACAAGATTTACCAAATTCCTGCCAAGTTCCTTCTAAATATAAAAGCTAAACCTGTTTCAAGTTAGTAAATATCAAATCCTTGTAAATTTTACAATTGCGCCTTTTTGAAAAATAGTGAAAATCGGACGTACACAAGAATTTCTCTGAACACTAAGTGAAAAAGGAAAACCTCCAGATTTTTTGATAAATGTTTGCGTACGTCCGGGTTTCACCATTTCTCAAAGGTGCCTTATTTTTTTTATTCTACAGGTCATGTGCTTTCAGAATGTCTGTCTGGTTTGAGTGACAAAAAGTCCCCCCCCCCCCCCCCCCCCCCCCCCCCCCCCCCCCCCCCTCCCCCCCCCCCCCCCCCCCCCAAAACCATATATTTTCTGAAACCACATGGCCAGTAGGATAAAAAAAAAGGTGCTACAGATTTTTAAGGCACCGCAATATTTGTGCAAATTTTTCACTAAAAATCATTCATGGTGGATTTATACATGGCAAAATGTACAATGTTCCTACTAAATATAAAAGTTAAAACTGTATTGAGTTAATAACATTTTTAAATTGCACCTTTTAGTGAAATGGTGAAAACTGAAGGTACACAACTGTAAGTAAAAACAATTTACTCAAAATCCAGAGGTTACCATTTTTCACTTACAGCTTTCAGAATTTGAAAAGAACCCTCAAACCGGACAAAAAAGTGCTACTGACTGTTTGGGCCCCCAATAATTGCTCAAATCGCAATTGTCACTAAAATCATTAAATCATAAACGCAACAACTTGCTAAATTACTACTAAAGCATTGTTCACATGTGGCATACTAAAATGTATGCCCATGGAGGGCCATGTTTACCGGCACAGGTGTTACGTGCATCCCCGTACAGACAGTCGCATTTATGTCAGATGGGATGCAACGTTCCCAATCTGACATCCGCGTGGGTGCATGACCCTGAACATAGACAGTGTGAGTTCAGGGACACCCGGACTTGCATGGATGTCAAATTGGGAGCAACGGCTCTGTTCGTGCAGTTGCTACATCCCAAATGACATCAGTGGGCCTGACTGCACGGAACACCTGTGCATCCCTGGAAAGGTCCGCTGTGTATGCCCTGTGTGAAAAAGGCCTTAGGCTTCTTTCACAAAAGCAGACCGATTTGGGTCTGCCTGTCCATTTTTCAGGCAAACCCAGTCAGACCACCCATTGTTCTCTGTATGCTGATGTAAATGGACATGTGTCTGTTTTATACCTTCTTGCATCTGATCCAGTTGAGTAGTCAAAAACAGACGAATGGGTATTTAAGCTGATCGGATTAGATGGTATCCGATGGAAATGGACAGGCGGTCCGTTTCCATCCGACCGCTCCATGTAGAATAGCAGGCTGTGTCTGCTCTGCATTAGCGTAACAGATGTGGACCTGTCATCTGTCTCAGTGGGGATCAGCAGCCAGAGTCCCTGCTGAGCAGACGGTCCTGCTCGACAGAGTCCGCTCCATGTGAAAGGGGTTTTTACTGTCGTGTGTTTTTTGTTTTTTTTGTTTTTTCAGCAGCATGGGCGGGCAGCGGTCAGTCACATTTGAGGTTAATGACTCTGATCAGTGTATTATAATTGTTCAGCTGAACAATTCTGTTTAAGTTTGTGGTCATTGAAGTGACCATGAGCTTATAGCAGAAGAAATGAGGGCTGTACGGACCTGGCCGTGAAAGGGTTAAAGTAAGGTGAATGTGAATTGTCTGCCTCCTAGGCATACCTACCCTTAATTTATCAATTACTATTTATGCACCAGTGCAGAGTCTCTCAAAGATTAGAGTTAGGAAGACTCTAGAGAGGTACCTTGACGAGGCAATGTGCGGCTTCTGTTTATTTGCAAATGCAGTACAAATAAAACCTCTGTTTTTAATGCAAATTGGCTGGTAACTGTACTGTGAAAACTTTTTTTTTTGTTTACGCTTCCTGAAAAACACCACAGCACCGGGCCTCAATAGTCGTCTTTTAGAGCAGGGGTCTCAAACTGGTGGCCCTCCAGCTGTTGCGAAACTACAAGTCCCATCATGCCTCTGCCTGTGGGAGTCATGCTTGTAACTGGCAGCCTTGCAATGCCTCATGGGACTTGTAGTTTCGCAACAGCTGGAGGGCCGCCAGTTTGAGACCCCTGTTTTAGAGCCTTCAGCCCTAATGGAAGTAGTGAGGTGGCTCTTGGGACAAGTCATGCAAATAAAGTGCCTTCATGGGTGTCAATGCAGGAGTAGGAAATCCTATTCAGGCTACCTTTGCATGTAGATTGTCCCAGATAACACCCACTTGTGATGCTGAACCTCCATGATTGAAAACTGAAATCCTGTAAGTGAAAGGAACAGACCAGGTACAGCAAAGCTGAGGCGGAAAGTCAGTTGCTCCTGGATGTCCTGCAGTGAAGAAATGAGGGTGGGCTATTTATATGACTTGCTGCAGCTTCTAAAGAACACTGTAAGAAACTTACGATGTGGATTGAAATCTGAGTAAGCAATTTCTATATAAGAGAGGAGTCTGTACAATTGTGCAAAACTGAAGGGCTGGAGATGAGCTATACATTTTCCTTGATTGGTGTTTTCTATTGTGAATAAATCTCATCTTGTGCACTAGCCATGGGTTATCTTTCAGAATGCCATATACAATTTTAAGTAGATACAGTTGTGCTCATAAGCTTACATATCATGGCAGAATTCATGATTTCTTGGCCATTTTTCAAAGAATATGAATGATAACACAAACTTTTCTTTCACTCATGGTTGGTGTTTGGCTAAAGCCATTTATTATCAATCAACAGTGTTTACTCTTTTAAATCATAATGGCAACAGAAACTACCCAAATTACTCTGATCAAAAGTATACATACCCCACTTTTTAAAGTGGTTGTAAACCCTCCTCCATAAGTTTAGCCCTTAGCAATCATCACTACAAACTGTTAAAATCACGCTATGTAAATTTCACCTTACTGGCTTTGTTTGCTTGTAATCTGTATATTTGTTTCTGCTGACGTCACTATAGCATCCGTATCTTTCACGCGATTAACGACACGCTCTCTGTGCTGTCACTCCATATCCGTTTGCGGCCCTATGCTGAGATCCCACGATATTATTCTCAGTAAACATTTCCTGGTGCACCCCATGTGACCTTGCACGTCACAGGGGGTGTAAACATTGGGACATCACGGCATCCTATCAAAACAACAGCACACTGCAGTGGGACATGTTGTCACGGTGATCCCAAAACAAAAGTGAGGCTTGGCTGAGAACCCCAGTGAGCATGTGCGAGATTATATATCAGAATAGCAGGAACGGCAGAAGTAAATTGCTAGATGGACTCGACGACAGTAGTTAAAATGGAGTTGCTTTTTCCCCAGGAAGAAGAATTTTTAAAACCACTGCAAAATGGTAATAGACACAAGATTGGGGTTTATTATTAATGTGTAATGTGTTCGAATACCCTGCTATACTATCTTATTTAACCACTTGCCGACCGGCGCGCGACGATATACGTCGGCAGAATGGCACGTACAGGCAGGAGGGCGTATGTATAAGTCCCTCCTTAATGCCTGTCCGTGCCATCGGGAGCACGCCGAGAGCGGCGCGCTCCCGCGCCGGTCGGGACCCCCGTGAGTCCGGTCGCGGGCCCCGCGGACTCGATCGCCGTGGGGACCCCCGCGATCGTCTCACGGGAGATGCCGAGATAAACAGCATCTCCCCGTTCTGCCTAGCAACTAGTGACGCTGATCTCTGCTCCCTGTGATTGGAGCAGAGATCAGCATTCACTAGCTGACAGCCAAGCCCCCACACAGTAAGAAACACACCCCTAGGCATACTTAACCCCTACACTGCCCCCTTGTGGTTAACCCCTTCACTGCCAGTGTAATTTATACAGGAATCAATGCATTTAAATAGCATTGATTGCTGTATAAATGACAATGGTGTCAAAAATGTCCGATGTGTCCGCCATAATGTCGCAGTCACAAAAAAAAAAACGCAGATCGCTGCCATTACTAATAAAAACAAATTATTATTAATAAAAATGCTATAAAACTATCCCCTATCTTGTAAACGCTATAACTTCTGCGCAAACCGATCAATAATCGCTTATTGCAATTTTTTTATTTTTTTTACCAAAAATATGTAGAAGAATACGTATCAGCCTAAACTGAGGAAAAAAATTGTTTTTTTATATATTTTTGGGGGATATTTATTATAGCAAAAAAGAAAAAATGATGCGTTTTTTTTCAAAATTGTTGCTCTTTTTTGTTTATAGCGCAAAAAATAAAAACCGCAGGGGCGATCAAATACCACCAAAAGAAAGCTCTATTTGTGGGAAAAAAAGGACGTCAATTTTGTTTGGGAGCCACGTCGCACGACCGCGAAATTGTCGGTTAAAGCGACGCAGTGCCGAATCGCAAAAAGGGGCCTGGTCTTTTGGCTGCAAATTGGTCCGTCTGAAAGTGGTTAAAAAACGGCTTCATAAGGAGAGAGTTTACTTCCTCTTTAATACCGTGTATTGCCCCCTTTAACATCAATGACAGCTTGAAGTCTTTTGTGGATGAGGCTCTTTATCTTCTCATATGGTAAAGCTGCCCATTCCTCTTGGCAAAAAGCCTCCAGTTCCAGTAAATTCTTTGGCTGTCTTGCATGAACTGCACATTTGATATCTCCCCAGAGTGGCTCAATGATATTGAGGTTATTTGGTTGCCTGCGGGCTGGTCAGCAAGTTGAGCTTGGTTTTTCCCTTGGATTTATCCTTGGCCTTGTTTAGACCTGTTGTTTGGCCTTCCAATGCTTCTTACTGCGATAGCCAGCTATAGATGGGGGCGAGTGGCATCTTTTTTGTATCACTGTTGTGTTTTTTTGGTCAGGCAATGCACCTTTGCAGCCATTGTGCTATATGCTGGGTGTTCAGTGTGCCCCTGTACCTTTTTAAGAAGGGGTGGCTCCCCTTCAGTCCCCCTGCTTTCACCTATCCATCAGAATGCATGTGCCTCCACTGTGGGGAACACTTATAAGTTGGTGTTAGGTACCACAGATACCAAGGTGCCTTGATGAGGCTCTGTGGCTTACCCATGAATTTGCAAATGTGTGCAGACTAAACCCCTGCTTTTAACACATACTGTTTAGACAGGTTATTTGGTTGTCTGTGGGCTGGTCGGTAAGTTAAGCTTGGTTTTTCCCCTTGGATTTATCCTTGGCCTTGTTTTATACCAGATGGTAAGGCCCCTTTCACACTGGGGGCAGTGGGTGCGTCTGCTATAAAGCGCCGCTATTTTTAGCTGCACTTTACCATCAATTTCGTGATGCTACTTTGCTGCTAGCGGGGCACTTTACCCCCATTAGCGGCCGAGAAAGGGTTAAAACCACAGCAAAGCGATGCTGCAGCAGCGCTATGCCGGCGTTATAGCCGCTCTGCCCTATTGATTTCAATAGCCTTGAGGCGATTCAGTTCGCATTGTAGCGCTATACAAATTATTCATTCATTCATTCACTCCAAAGATGCTGCTTGCAGGAGTTTTTTAACGTTCTGCAAGCACACCACTCCAGTGTGAAAGCACTCGGGCTTAGACTGGAACGGCTTTTTACAGGCGCTATTTTTAGCGCTATAGTACCTGTAAAGTGTGAAAGGGGTCTAAAAGCTGCCCATTCCTCTTGCCAAAAAGCCTCCAGTTCCTGTAAATTATTTGGCTATCTCCCCAGAGTGGCTCAATGATATTGAGGGCAGGAGACGGCCACTCCAGAACCTTCACTTTATTCTGCTGTAGCCAATGACAGGTCGACTTGGCCTTGTGTTTTGGATCATTGTCATGCTGGAATGTCCAAGTATGTCTCATGCGCAGCTTCCTGGCTGATAAAGAGTTATCCCGGCCGAGAGAACACACAGTGGTTATTGCTAGCGGTTATACAGTATCTCACAAAAGTGAGTACACCCCTCCCATTTTTGTAAATATTTTATTATATCTTTTCATGTGACAACACTGAAGAAATTCCACTTTGCTACAATGTAAAGTAGTGAGTGTACAGCTTGTATAACCGTGTCAATTTGCTGTGCCCTCAAAATAACTCAACATACAGCCATTAATGTCTAAACTGCTGGCAACAAAAATCAGTACACTCTTAAGTGAAAATGTCCAAATTGGGCCCAAAGTGTCAATATTTTGTGTGGCCACCATTATTTTCCAGCACTGCCTTAACCCCCTCAGGCATGGCTTTCACAAGCTCTACACTGGTTGCCACTGGAGTCTTCCTCCATGATGACATCACGGAGCTGGTGGATGTTGGAGACCTTGTGCTCCTCCACCTTCTGTTTGAGGATGCTCCACAGATGCTCAATAGGGTTTAGGTCTGGAGACATGCTTGGCCAGTCCATCACCTTTACCCTCAGCTTCCTTAGCAAGGCAGCGGTCATCTTGGAGGTGTGTTTGGGGTCGTTATGTTGGAATTCTGCCCTGTGGCTCAGTCTCCTCTCTGGTTCAGTATGTCACAGTACATGTTGGCGTTCATGGTTCCCCTCAATGAACTGTAGCTCCCCAGTGCCTGCAGCCCCAGATCATGACACTCCCACCACCATGCTTGACTGTAGGCAAGACACACTTGTCTTTGTACTCCTCACCTGGTTGCCGCCACACACTTGACACCATCTGAACCAAATACGTTTATCTTGGTCTCATCAGACCACAGGACTTTGTTCCAGTAATCCATGTCCTTAGTCTGCTTGTCTTCAGCAAACTGTTTGCTGTTTTTCTTGTGCATCATCTTTAGAAGATGCTTCTTTCTGAGATGACAGCCAATTTGATGCAGTGTGCAGCGTATGGTCTGAGCACTGACAGGCTGACCCCCCCCCCCCCCCCCCCCACCCCTTCAACCGCTGCAGCAATGCTGGCAACACTCATATGTCTATTTCCCAAAGACAACCTCTGGATATGACGCTGAGCATGTGCATCCAACTTCTTTGGTCGACCATGGCAAGGTCTGTTCTGAGTGGAACCTGTCCTGTTAAACCACTGTATGGTCTTGGACACTGTGCTGCAGCTCAGTTTCAGGGTCTTGGAAATCTTATAGCTTAGGCCATCTTTATGTAGAGCAACAATTCTTTTTTTTCATATCCTTAGAGTTCTTTGCCATGAGGTGCCATTTTGAACTTCCAGTGACCAGTATGAGAGAGAGAGAGAACACCAAATGTAACACACCTGCTCCCCATTCACACCCCAGACCTTGTAACACTAATGAGTCGCATGAAAACATGGAGGGAAAATGGCTAATTGGGCCCAATTTGGACATTTTCACTTAGGGGTGTACTCACTTTTGTTGCCAGCGACTTAGACATTAATTGCTGTGTGAGTTATTTTGAGGGAACAGCAAATTTACACTGTTATACAAGCTGTACACTCGCTACTTTACATTGTAGCAAAGTGTAATTTCTTCAGTATTGTCACATGAAAAGGTATAATAAAATATTTACAAAAAATGTGAGAGGTGTACTCACTTTTGTGAGATACTGTAGCTGCTGCCAATAATCGCATGAAAACTCAGACAGACTGGCTCTACCCAAGTCGATCAACTTGGGTACCATTAGCCTGCCTATACATGGTTCGAATCTCGGCCGGTTCAGCAGGTATTCGAACAGTTTTTGTCCCCGCAACTCTTCTCTCTCTCAGTGCTCTTAAGCTGGCCAATCTCATGTTTGGTGTTGGCTACGGAGCCCCTCTCTGCTATACTTTACATCAGATACAACAAATTGTACAATATTTAAACTTCTCTTTAGGACAACATACAATTGTATTTACAAGTATGTATATAATGTAATATAGCCATTCATGTGAGCTAGGAAAAAAAAAAAAAAAAAAGTGAGATTTAACTATCTGCTTGATATTGCCATATCACTAGGATATACGGGAAAAACAATATTTCTCCCTCTATTAAAGGCAGAAGGGAGTATATAGTATTTTCATTGAAATTTTATTACCCCGATAGGTTTACAAAAAAATATAAAAGTATACAGTTATCAAACATATAGTAAAAGAAATGAGGTACATTTTACCACACCGTGATTTTTACATACAAAAACTGTCATATCTGTAGGAAGAGTTGCATGAACATGTCTGACGTGTTTCGGAGTAACTTGGTTACTTCCTCAGGGATAGTTTTGCAGTTGGTGTAGGTATGGTCTACAACAGCGATCCCCAACCTTTTTGACATCGGGGACTGGCTGCGTGGAAGAAAATTATGCTAAGGCCGGGGGGTTGCAGGCAATTTGTTGGGGAAATGGCTGGTGTTGGCGCTTCAATCATCACAACACCATGGTTGATATGGTGTCATGATGATTGAATTTCCATTATTGCATTGTTAAAAAAATAAAAAAATAGTTCAACTCACCATAATGCAGAATCAGTGGGAACCCTGAGTGTGTCACTTACCACTATCGCCTACCACCTGATGCAGCTTGTCACTTGCCAGGTGAGGGTGGAACATGCGGCGATGCAGGTTAGGCAGTGAGAGATTTCCTCTCTCGTCTGCCGCACCTCAGTGTAGTGTTCCACTGGCTGTGAGGATTGGATGGTTGTGGGGTGGGTGGTGAGAGATGACGTCATCTCTCTGCTCTCATACAACACCTCAGACAGTGCTGTGTTCCCTCTGCTTGCCTGCTCCTGCCTAACCTCTGAAAGTGCAGCCTTCGCTCCCGGCTGCAAACAGGCTATGGCCTGGAAGTAGGCGGCGGCCCGGTGGTTGGAGACCCCTTGGTCTACAAGATAAAAATAAAGTTAAAACATCCATCTATCCTGTGTGTGTATGTATGTATGTATGTATGTATGTATGTATGTATGTATGTATATATATATATATATATATATATATATATATATATAATATATGTATGTATGTATGCATATAATATATATATTATTATTGTAAATTACTTTACAGTCTGTGGGTGTGAAAATAGATACTAAAACAGCACTAATATATTGATAATGGTCCCGTATCAATTTGTTTAGTCATCCCTACACACTGCAGTTGCAATCTGGTATGTGGAAAAAGGACAGTTCAAACATGCAAATGATTCAAGCTGTGGACTTCACGCTGGAAAGTGCACCTGTCACCAAAATGCCATACACCTCGTGCTGCACACTCCCTCTGGGGGGCACACTCACCAAATTCTTCTGGGAAAACACGCATGTAATCATAAAGCAACCGTTCCAAGCAATCCTATCTTCTCATCAACATCAGAAAAGCTCCAAATATGCAGGGGTTCCAGGGTATTAGCATAAAATGTAAACAGATCCAAATATAGTGTAATACCATTTATTTCAAATTAAACCCCCCTTGCACAAGAGTTCCCTTTAAAAAAAACTGCGTACATCAATGATAAAAACACAAGCATCAGAATGCAGAGGGTGCTACTGCTATACTCAGCCGTCCAGACGTAATGCCCGATCCACAGGAGAAGCTGCAATCGTTGCTGGTTTTAGCTGGAGCCAGCTGTGGAGCGCAGAGCGTCACTGTGGCCACACGACGTCGAAAGGAGAATAAATATCCTCCAATTACGCTAGCTGTCCCGGCGCATCCGATTGGCTCAGAGCCGTGAATCTCATCAAAGGCTAGGTGAGGGCTTGCAGAGCAAGCTTAAAATAAGGTAATAGTGCTGCAGAAATCCGCCCGTTAATGGCGAAAATAGGAGCATCCACTTGGTGGGACATATCTAAAAGGGGGACATGTCAGCAATGCATAAAAGAGAACATTCGATAAAAACAGCATCCGCCAATCAGGATCCATAGAGTGTGACGTCCGCCAATCAGGGGTCCCCAGCAACTAATGATGTCACACAGGTTCTCCACACTGATTGGCAAATGGTCTCACTGATCTCTCCACAACAAAACGTCTTACTTGTCCTGTGCAATCCTGGCTTATAGAGCATCCATGCTGGATGTTTATTTTGCTGGCATATCTATGATAATATAGTTTTTTCAAAACATCCAAATACTAGGGTGTCAGTAAGGGAAATGTCACAAATGATTTTTATACTGCCCAGAGTAGCAGTGCAGTAACTTTAAATACAATACAATATAGATGTGTGTGATGACGGTTTACATTATTTAATACCCTAGCAGAGCGATACATAATATTAATCCCCAACCAGAAATAAAGAGCAGCCACAACACTCTATAATGGTGTATATCCGTATCTTCAAAAAAATGACCGATAAATGTATTGGCACAATTTGTGGTTAACTGATGTGCCCAAAACAAACGTCATTAAATTAAAGTTATCATTAAGAGGGATATTACACATTAAGATATTTAAATAAAATTCAATCTTCAAATAATAGTCTAAAGATGCGCTAATACTTCTCATAGAGGGTGTCAGAGTATCCATCATCTAAGGTAGCTGTACCGTTGCTGGGCACCAGAGTAATGAGCCCTCAGAGGCTTATTAAAAGAGAAGAGGAGAACAGGCTATTAAAAATATATAAAAAAAGTATATATATAAAAATATATATATATATATAAAAAAAAAAAAAAAAAATGATGTGCATGCATCCGTAAAACCACATATATAAAAAAATGATAATATACATGTAATCCGTAAAAACACGCACACAAAAAAATAGTAATTGCATACAGATAAAAAAATATATTATATATAAAAGAAAAAATATATTATATATAAAAAGCTTATATTATATATAAAAGGATCTTATAGAGTATCAAAAACTATTAAAAATTTAAAAACACAATGAGACGGTTAAAAATCGCTAATGAAACAGTTAATGTCGAGATCCACATTCAGCCCTTTCGGGGTTAAAGTGTCCGTCGAAAAAATCCAGTAAGTTTCACGTTTGGATAGATCCTGTACTCGGTTAGCTCCCCTCCAGTTAGGTTTCAGGTGATCCACACCCCAGAATTTCAGTCCAGAGGGATCTTGGCCATGGTGAAGTTTAAAATGCAATGACACATTGTGGTCTTTGTAGCCCATCTTAATATTTGCTATGTGCTCTGCTATTCTTATCCTAAGGAGTCTTATTTTCCAGCCAATATAAGAGAGCCCACATGGACATTGTAGAGCATAAACCACGTACGCTGTATTACAGGTGATATATTCTTTAATCTTAAAATCTTTATTGTTCGACATAGAGGTGAATGTGTATTCACTTCCCTGCAGGCTTTACATTTTCTACATGCGTAAAATTTTTTATTCTAGAACGTGGAGGGTTTGCTTGGGGGATCCAGTACTTTTACTACTACCTTATCAGCAAAACTCGGAGCACGTCGATATATAAATCGAGGGTTAGTTGGTAATCTTGTGTTTAAAATTTTGTCCATCCTTAGTATATGCCAATGTGTAGAGAAGATATTCTCAACTTCTTTATATTGTGAATGGAACCCGGAGAGGAAACTCCATTCCTGAGTATTTGTCTCTTCTAGATGAATGGAATCTTTTAAAAGTGTATCTCTTGGGATCCTGGCTACTTCCTTTATCACGGAGTCAAGGATGTCGTTTGAGTAACCTTTTTCAATAAATCTCTCCTTTTTAAACAGCTGCTTCTTTGGATTCCTTTTAAATATTCTGAATATTTTAAAATATTTTTATATTTTAGTATATATTTTTAAGGCTTTATTTCTGCTGATTATTTGGTAGAGGTCAGGATTGGCGCTGAGTTGGTGTGTCACAGTAGGCCTCCACATACCTGTTCTTTCTGATATTACGATTTTTTATTCTCAGCAGCCATGGATGCCCTATAGTACTTAAGTAGCAGAAGTATTGATATCAATAATGTGTTTGCTGCACTCATTTGCCCAGCTTCAAACGAAATATGACTTACCTCGCCAGGTATTCTATGGCTATCTGCAAATTAGGCACTTCGCTCAATCATTCGCCCCGGACCTCCAGTTCTCGGCACCCTCCCCCTTTGAGAGCATCATATTGGAGGGATCTGCACGTCGCGGCCTGATATCAGATATCTACCGACTGCTTAACCTCTACTCAATCCCCGAACGGGGCAAACATGCGTACATGCTCCGCTGGGAGAGGGTCCTAGGAGAGGAGATACCAGAAGCCACATGGCAGGCGATTTGGTCCCAAGCAGCTAAAAGCTCGTACTGCACCTTATATAAGGAAAACGCATACAAGATTATGTATTTCTGGTACCAGACACCCGACATCCTCCACGCCATTTACCCGATGCCAGAAAGACAGGGGTACTCTTTTCCACATATACTGGGACTGCCCCAAGATAGTGCCATTCTGGACAGAGACCCAGTCACTACTGTCCCGCCTCTTAGGGGTACAGATTCCCATGTCCCCGAAACTATTTCTACTGGGAGTCTCCCAACTACGCATCCCCAAACCGTCCAAGAAACTCCTAAGTCATGTCATCACTGCGGCACGGTGCCTGATAGCCCTGCACTGGAAACGACTGACCCCCCCCCTCACAGGAGGATCTATACGCTAGAATTAAAGACGTAGAGATCATGGAAAAAATGACAGCTAGACTATATGACAGACTGGACGCGCACACTAGGGTCTGGGAGGAATGGCATCGCCATGAAGATCCGCCGTGAGCCGGGGCTAGAACCCCGATCTCCACCCTCTACCCCCCTACCCTCTTTATCCCCCTTTTCCATTTCCCCCTTTTCTTTAACCTATAAAACTGGCACTTTCTTACTGCTACTATTGAGTATGGTCTCTCACAGGTCACTGACAATTAGTGTATCTTATATGAGAGCAGGAAAGTTACATAGGAATCAGACCATGAGTTTCTATACTGGCCATACTATGGTCCTATTGCTTCTGATATGACACAATGTACAGACTTTGTTCGACTGTTGTATGTCAATTTTGATTTAATAAAAAGTTATTTGAAAAAAAATAAATAATGTGTTTGCAATGAATGAACAAACAACAGCACAAGCGAATTTAAATGGTACAATGAATGTTCTCGGATACATTTTAGAAAGTTGAGGGATCCATCGTATTGGGAAAGAGAATGCCCTTATTACCCAACCCCAAGGAGGGACGAACAAGCTGGACGAAGGGTCCAGAAAAAGAAGGAGAGAACTGGAGTAACAGGCATTTTTAATTTAGCAGATATCACTTTATCACACAATGAGACGAATATTTTAAACTTAGGCCTTAAATGTGGTCTTAAGAGCTCCATCAACAAATTTTATGTTTTTAATCGACGTACACAAATACATAAGGAAGGTCAACATAAAAAAGTACTATTTAAATATAAACTCTCAACCAGCAACCCATTTAGCATCCGTGGCGACCGATAAGGGTTTACGAAATAAATCCTTATTCAATCCTCTTAATGGGGCAAACCAGCACATAGATGTATTCAAGGGGCTGGTGATAAGAGATTTGGAGAACCTGATCACTAAAAAGGATGTTAACCCACGATATATCCAATTGGGCATAGAATCATTGGAAAAAAGGAAAGACATCGTGATCAGACCAGCGGACAAGGGGGGTGGAGTTGTGTTACTAACGAAAGAATTTTATAATAACCAACTGATGGAGATGTTGTCAGACAAAGACACATACACCAAACTTGAGAGAGATCCCACTAGACAATATGAGAATGATTTGAATGTTTTGGTGGATTCAGGATTCCAAAAGGGTGTGCTATCCGGGAAAGAAAAGAGATTTTTGGTCCAAAGCTATAGCAGGATACCGACTATTTACACACTGCCGAAAATTCATAAGGATATCCAGTGCCCCCCGGGAAGACCCATAGTAAATGGGATGGGATAGAGACACAAAAATTTTGTTACAACAATTACATGATGTTGACCTTACCACATTGGAAGACGTGTACTTGGTAACAGCAGACGTATTGTCTCTTTACACAATTATACAATACATATTACAATACAATTATATTCTTGAGAAACGCCCTAGACTTCTGCCTAGGTCACAACTATTTTTGGTACAGTGGTGATTTTTATTCTCAGCGTCGTGGTGTGGCTATGGGCGCGAAATTCGCGCCCAGTGTAGCCAACTTATTTATGAGCTAATGGGAGGACAAGACTATTTTCTCGATCAAAAGACCAGAACTGGTGATGTATAAACGATATATCGATGACCTCTTTTTTATTTGGGCCGGGACATTGACAGCTATTTTTAGATAATTTAAATGCCAATACTAACAATAAAAAACTAACAAATGAATGGAGTAACACTAATATAAAATTTTTTGGATATAAATATCTGGAGAAGAGGGAGCAGATTGGTGACATCAGTATACTTTAAACCAACTGACGCTAATAGCTTTATCCCTTTACAAAGTGGACACCACCCAATGTGACTCAAATATATTCCCAAGGGTCAAATCACCCGGATCAGAAGAAATTGCACAGACTTGACCAACTTTCACACACAATCATCCGTACTGAAGGAGAGATTTATTGAAAAAGGTTACTCAAATGACATCCTTGACTCTGTGATAAAGGAAGTAGCCCGGATCCCAAGAGATACACTTTTAAAAGATTCCATTCATCTAAAAGAGACAAATACTCAGGAATGGAGTTTCCTCTCCGGGTTCAATTCACAATATAAAGAAGTTGGGAATATCTTCTCTACACATTGGCATATACTAAGGATGAACAAAATTTTAAACACAAGATTACCAACTAACCCTTGATTTATATATCGACGTGCTCCCAGTTTTGCTGATAAGGTAGTAGGAAAAGTACTGGATCCCCCAAGCAAACCCTCCACGTTCTGGAATAAAAACGTTTTTTACGCATGTAGAAAATGTAAAGCCTGCAGGGTAGTGAATACTCCACTCAGAGCAGTTGACACATTCACCTCTACGTCGAACAATAAAGATTTTAAGATTAAAGAATTTATCACCTGTAATATAGCGTACGTGGTTTATGCTCTACAATGTCCATGTGGGCTCATTTATATTGGCCGGACAAAAAGACTCCTTAGGATAAGAATAGCAGAGCACATAGCAAATGTTGAGATGGGCTACAAAGACCACATAGTGTCATTGCATTTTAAACTTCACCATGGCCAAGATCCCTCTGGACTGAAATTCTGGGGTGTGGATCACCTGAAACCTAACTGGAGGGGAGCTAACCGAGTACGGGACCTATCCAAACGTAAAACTTACTGGATTTTTTGGACGGACACTTTAACCCCGAAAGGGCTGAATGTGGATCTCGACATTAACTGTTTCATTAGCGATTTTTAACCGTCTCATTGTGTTTTTAAAGTTTTTATAGTTTTTGATACTCTATAAGATCTTTATATATAATATAAGCTTTTTATATATAATATATTTTTTCTTTTATATATAATATATTTTTTTATATGTATGCAATTACTATTTTTTTGTGTGCATGTTTTTACGGATTACACGTATATTATCATTTTTTATATATGTGGTTTTACGGATGCATGCACATAATTTTTTAGTTTTTTTATATATATATATATATATATATATACACTTTTTTATATTTTTTTAATAGCCTGTTCTCCTCTTCTCTTTTAATAAGCCTCTGAGGGCTCATTACTCTGGTGCCCAGCAATGGTACAGCTACCTTAGATGATGGATACTCTGACACCCTCTATGAGAAGTATTAGCGCATCTTTAGACTATTATTTGAAGATTGAATTTTATTTAAATATCTTAATGTGTAATATCCCTCTTAATGATAACTTTAATTTAATGACGTTTGTTTTGAGCACATCAGTTAACCACAAATTGTGCCAATACATTTATCGGTCATTTTTTGAAGATACGGATATTGGCGGCGGCGGTGAAGAACCTGTGTGACATCATTAGTTGCTGGGGACCCCTGATTGGCGGTGGAGTGTTGTGGCTGCTCTTTATTTCTGGTTGGGGATTAATATTATGTATCGATCTGCTAGGGTATTAAATAATGTAAACCGTCATCACACACATCTATATTGTATTGTATTTAAAGTTACTGCACTGCCACTCTGGGCAGTATAAAAATCTTTTGTGACATTTCCCATACTAACACCCTAGTATTTGGAAGTTTTGAAAAAAACTCTATTATCATAGATATGCCAGCAAAATACACATCCAGCATGGATGCTCTGTAAGCCAGGATCGCACAGGACTAGTAAGACGTTTTGTTGTGGAGAGATCAGTGAGACCATTTGCCAATCAGTGTGAAGAACCTGTGTGACATCATTAGTTGCTGGGGACCCCTGATTGGCGGTGGACGTCACACTCTATGGATCCTGATTTGTGCAGCACTATTACCTTATTTTAAGCTTGCTCCGCAAGCCCTCACCTAGCCTTTGATGAGATTCAGGGCTCTGAGCCAATCGGGTGCGCCGGGACAGCTAGCGTCATCTGTTGCCGGGCGCAGCCGATTGGCTAAACAAATGAGTGGAGGATATTTATTCCTCTTTCGACGTTGTGTGGCCACGCCCTCTGTAGAAGTCTGCAGTGACGAAACCAGTCAGGGCGTGGCCAGCACGACTTACAGTGACGCTCTGCGCTCCACAGCCCGCTCCAGCTAAAACCAGCAACGATTGCAGCTTCTCCTGTGGATCGGTCATTACGTCTGGACGGCTGAGTATAGCAGTAGCGCCCTCTGCATTCTGATGCTTGTGTTTTTATCATTGATGTACGCAGCTTTTTTAAGGGGAACTCAAGGGGGGTTTGATTTCAAATAAATGGTATTACACTATATTTAGATCTGTTTACATTTTATGCTAATACCCTGGAACCCCTGCACATTTGGAGCTTTTCTGATGTTGATGAGAAGATAGGATAGCTTGGAACGGTTGCTTTATGATTACATGCGTGTTTTCCCAGAAGAATCTGACTGTGAAGCTAATACCCTGGAACCCCTGCACATTTGGAGCTTTTCTGATATTGATGAGAAGATAGGATTGCTTTGAACGGTTGCTTTATGATTACATGCGTGTTTTCCTAGAACAATCTGGTGGTGAGTGTGCCCCCAGAGGGAGTGTGCAGCACAAGGTGTATGGCATTTTGGTGACAAGTGCACTTTCCAGCGTGAAGTCCACAGCTTGGATCATTTGCATGTTTGAACTGTCCTTTTTCCACATACCAGATTGCAACTGCAGTGTGTAGGGATGACTAAACAAATTGATACGGGACTATTATCAATATATTAGCGCTGTTTTAGTATCTATTTTCACACCCACAGACTGAAGTAATTTACTAACTTTTATGATATTTATTTAAATTTTAAACAGCTGCTTCTTTGGATTCCTTTTAAATATTCTGAATATTTTAAAATATTTGTATTTTTGATGTATTTTAGTATATATTTTTAAGGCTTTATCCCTGCTGATTATTTGGTAGAGGTCAGGATTGGCGCTGAGTTGGTGTGTCACAGTAGGCCTCCACATACTTGTTCTTTCTGATATATATATATATATATATATATAGGCAACTCCTATGACAGAGAGTGGGTTTCTATAAGGTACTTGGTGTCCTCAAACTCATGGCTGAAAAAACAGTCATGGAAAATAAAAGCATAGAAAAATATTAATTCAGGTGCCAGTTCAGTGGGCATACATTTTAGCCCCAAAGGATGATAATGGAGAGGATGAATAGGGGACGTCAAGGAACAAACCGGAGGGGTCCTGGCAAATATACACTGGGACCACCTGGCGTCAAATAAGGAGAGAATCAGGATCAGTGAGGAATATAAGTAGTGCCCTTATTTATTGTTTATAGGAATAGTAAAGCAGTGTAGGAGATTCTGATCCCAATAAATCACATACCGATGATTGGATGCTACTTAGTATACCACTGCGTTGTGACAGGGGTAATATAGAGTGCATGTGAGGGTGTCAAAGAGGCCAGGTGGCACCGGATGGACCTGTACTGGGACCACCTGATGGATGATTTAAAGATCGAGTAGAGAGAAGTATATTCATGCCAAGTTCTAACATGTATTTAATTATCTAAAGTCGCCTATGGAGACGCTAGACCGAACAAATGGTTGAATTCTGGGGAAAGCAATAACTTTTCCATTTCCCTTGATGCAAAGCCATTTAGAAAGGGTTTATAATTTGCTGCCTCATTGAGGCCTAGGAAGTCTGTGGCTTTGAGTAGGTGGATCCATCTCGGCTCCCTCTGGAGAAGGAGCTTATTCCAATCTCCCCCTCTGGACTGGGATGGATCCGGCCAAGAGCCAAAAACTTGACCCTGGGAAAAATACCACCGTGTAGCTCCGTCACATGCCTACCAAATGGCAATTCCAGGTTGCATGTAATAGACTTCAATAGAGAAAAGCAAGTATTGCTTTTTGTTTTTTTCACTTTAACACTGTGTATGGCTGGTTGCTAAGGAACGGCGGCTGTGTCCTTAACATAAAAATCATAACGTGCAGCGCTGGTGTGAGTGAGTAAAAAATGAATCAATGTCCCTGTTTTACATAAAGCAACACAGGGAATTGCAACCCTGTGGGCAATAATGCACAACAGGTCTATCTATAATGAGAAACCACTTGTGTTTTGTGAATAAAAAATGATTTGACAACTTATATCAGTGAGACTGCCCAACGATGAAATGGGTAATGTTCTCATAAGTGCAGATCAAAATACAGTATAGTGAAACAAATCATCAAGTGTAATGTGAATATTCAGTGTATGATCTCCTCTCACGGATCTACACTGTGTAAAAAGTGCTATAATAAAGTGTCATGTGCAATCCAAGAAAATCATGCGATTTCTAAATTTAAATGCATGAAAAAAGTGTTGAATAGATATAGGATGGGAAAAACAGGCTAAAAGAACGGCCTATCCGTCCTAAGGGACCAGCACAAATAAACCAATATTTGTATACAGTGAAAAAATTGACATCAACCTAATCAAACTGCACAAAGTGGTAACAATGCTCATATAGTACTAGGAAAGAAACTACAGTCACCTGTTTAAAGAATAGCAAGTATATCCCTGTAAGGAGTGTAATCTCTAAACTAGACTACGCGATTTTGCAAGAATCGCATAAATAAAGGCAAGATATTTGTGAGTGTGCGATTTATGAAGTCGCATAAAAATACAAATGCACATAAAAATGATAAAAATAAAAATCAAAGAGGTAGCAATTTTACAAGTGAGGCACTGAAAACTCCTCTATCTGGGGCAAACCCAATGCGTTGGATGTAGTAGTCTGTGGGTTAGATCCTCCTAGTGTAGGTGACCCGAAAAACTATATTCCACCAATAGTGTTACAATAGTCCACTAGATTACACGGTAAGTGTTTGTATTAGTCCACAGTAAATCACATTAGAAGAACTGATGTAAAATCACAAAAAAAAGAAAAAAAAGAAAAATATAAAAGAAAAAAAACTACAGATGTGCAGTCCCCCAGAGAATATCAGATAGTGGGTGCTATTTCTGACTTCAAGTTGGTTCAATCTTCTCTAGAACATTCTTTCTTTAGATGTATAAACATATACATATACATATACCCCAGTTGAAGCCTATGCAGGCGAAACATGTAGGGTTAAATGCTTGCCTGAGCCACTCAAAGAATTTACCTGTGCCTACCTTTAGAAAAGCATTTTTATCATTTTATTGCTGTTTGAGATTTTGAATATCTTAAAAAATAAAAAACTTCCTTTTTTGGAGTTACGCTATCAGGAGTTGCCTCCTTTTTTTCTATCTCCCCTTTTGAGCCATCCACGGCAGAGAGTGCAACCAAAGCCTTTTGATCTCTCCACCCTGGGATTGGACAACCTACTGGGGGTGGGTATCAGAGGTACTTGTTACCTACGAAAAGGAAACCCTCCAGAGGATACGACTGCCTGCTCCACTATCCCCACATATCCGGTGGATCCAGTGCAAGCTCGTTCGACTCACCACCGAGAGGTCTGTGAGTCCACCCTATCTGGTAAGGGTACCTTGGTCACTTCTTGTTTATACATCTAAAGAAAGAATGTTCTAGAGAAGATTGAAGCAACTTGAAGTCAGAAATAGCACCCACTATCTGATATTCTCTGGGGGACTGCACCTCTGTAGTTTTCTTTCTTTTATATTTTTTTTTTTTGTGATTTTACATCAGTTCTTCTAATGTGATTTACTGTGGACTAATACAAACACTTACCGTGTAATCTAGTGGACTATTGTAACACTATTGGTGGAATATCGTTTTTGGGGTCACCTCCGCTAGGAGGATCTAACCCACAGACTACTACATCCAACGCATTGGGTTGGCCCCAGATAGAGGAGTTTTCTCCTCAGGGTACAGTGCCTCACTTGTAAAATTGCTACCTCTTTGATTTTTATTTTTAGCATTTATGTGCATTTGTATTTTTATGCGACTTCATAAATCGCACACTCTGGCTCAATTATATTTATAAATTGCACTCCCCATTGGAGTACATTGGATAAATTCTGTAACTATGTACTACACTTTATGATTTTCCAACTTCACAAATATCTTGCCTTTATTTATGCGATTCTTGCAAAATCGCGTAGTCTAGTTTAGAGATTACACTCCTTACAGGGATATACTTGCTATTCTTTAAACAGGTGACTGTAGTTTCTTTCCTAGTCCTATATGAGCATTGTTACCACTTTGTGCAGTTTGATTAGGTTGGTGTCAATTTTTTCACTGTATACAAATATTGGTTTATTTGTGCTGGTCCCTTAGGATGGATTAATAGGCCGTTCTTTTAGCCTGTTTTTCCCATCCTATATCTATTCAACACTTTTTTCATGCATTTAAATTTAGAAATCGCATGATTTTCTTGGATTGCACATGACACTTTATTGTAGCACTTTTTACACAGTGTAGATCCGTGAGAGGAGATCATACACTGAATATTCACATTACACTTGATGATTTGTTTCACTATACTGTATTTTGATCTGCACTTATGAGAATATGACCCATTTCATCGTTAGGCAGTCTCACTGATATAAGTTGTCAAATCGTTTTTTATTCACGAAACACGAGTGGTTTCTCATTATAGATAGACCTGTTGTGCATTGTTGCCCACAGGGTTGCAATTCCCTGTGTTGCTTTATGTAAAACAGGTACATCGATTCATTTTTTACTCACTCACACCAGCGCTGCACGTTATGATTTTTATGTTTTGTACAATTGTGTCTGATTGTCGTGTCAGCAGCTAAACACCCTTCAAGTTTGGTGCAGTATTTTTCTTTAATTTTTTGTGTCCTTAACAACCAATGAGTCATCAGCTGTCAGCAGGGTTTCCCCGCTGACAGCTGAATGTAAAAAAAATACTTTTACAGCAGTGACAGTCCTGGCATGCAAACTCACAGCCACTAAATAAAATACCCCCCCTCCCCCCCATGTACTGTACATATCAAAGCAAATGTGCTTCAGGTTTACATTTCCAACAAACCGATGATCACACACCTTAATGAGATCAATAGTTCTAGGGCCATGTGGAAGCCAGTCGAATGCAAACGCCAGTCCAATTGTTGCACAACAACAGCCAGAGAGGGGAGACCAGAGTTGCCAGATGATAAAGGCATGATCTGCCCAACCCGGAAGTACCAGCAGCAATAGACGCCGACGCTGCTGCTGATCTCATGGGTGGCGGGGATACCCCCATCCACCATAGGACCCTGTGCTGAGTGGCCCACGTGTGCCGGGTGCACAAAAGCCAGAGCCCACGTGGTGTGGACCTAGGAAAGAGACTGAAGTGTAAAAGTGTCAACAAATAATGACAAACTAAAGCAAAAGAAAGAGTAAAAAATGTTTTTAATTTTTGTTAACAGATTAGTGTAACAGACCGATTGAGCCATGAGGTAGGGCACCCCCAGATAGCCACATAGTGAGCAAAATCGTACATCAATAGGATATAGACAGGACATTCAACATAGAGGAATATGGAGACGCCTGACCTAACAAATGGTTGAATTCTGGGGAAAGCAATAATTTTTGGAATTCCCCCTGATGCAAAGCCATCATATTTATAAATTGAAATGCAATCTGCTGCGGGAAAAAAGTCCCAGACCCACTCCAAAACCACACCGGCTGAAAAACGCATAGATGTGAACGGGTACAGTAGGAAACCATGTTAAATGGACTGTACTGCGTTTCTGCAAAACTAAAATACATAGGTGTAGGGTCAGTCCATGTGAAGATATAATTGAGTCAAGCTTAGTATATTGCAATGGCATAGGCAGAGTGGATGGAGATGCTTGCATGATCATCTGCTACAGTGCCTTGAAAAAGTATTGGCGTATAGGGGGGTGACCAAGTGTACAAACAACTCAGGGGGAAAAAATATATATAAATAAATAAATAATGCCAGTAATGCAATCAATGCTATACCCATACACATATATTGCAATCCTCAAATTAAGTAAATAAATAATTGCAAGCGACTAAGCAGGATCCATAATAAAGTGCATAATCACATAGAAATAATTTGTGCGTGCAAAAAAAATTCATAAAAAGTGCAAACAATAAAACAATCTGTGCAACAATTCCATATAAAGGACAAAAAATATGCTGTGCAAAAATATAGCGAAATAAATAGAGCCAAGCAAAAATGTGCAAAATTCGCTGTGCAAAGTTGCCTGTGCAAAAATTGCTGTGTGCAAATGCAGATGCCTGTGCAAAAATTGCTGTGTGCAAATGCAGATGCCTGTGCAAAATAGCTGAATAATGTGCAAAGAACAACAAATAAATAATGATATAAACGTCCAAAGAATATGTGCTCCAAATAAAAAGTCTTTTAAAATTCAAATTCTAGTGCCGACAACAAGATCCCATACATAGTGCAATCAATGTGAATAGACTTTTCCGTGTATCAACTTCTTTTTGCAAAGCAGTAAAGTTCATCAGTTGCTATAGGTGATCCCACCCATGCACTCTCCGGTGTGATAATCACAGGTGTTTCCCCCAGCCTCTTACCTTAAGGTAAGGAACAAATAGCCTTACAATAAAATGACTGATCTTGGTCACAGATCTCCTGTCAGCGCTGCTCCTCTATGACACTAGTCACGCCAAGTCCTCCAACCAATCACATAGGGGCAGAAAGAGGGAAGGACTCCATGGTTCAGTAGATTTAAAACGATTTATTTAAAAAAAAAGTAAAAAAAAACTTACAGTTAAAGCAGAGAATACACAGCGGTAATGGTAGTAACCGTTTCCGGCCGAGATCGGATACACAGCGTCACCTGTCTCAATCTCCTGATGCGTTATAAAAGATTTTTAAGAAATACTGGAACATTGTGAAAGCCGACAGACATCTAGGGGCGGTACTACCAGAGAAACCAAGATTTACCTACAGAAGAGCACCCACCCTGAGGGATTTAATTGCAAAAAAAGTACTAGACCCCCCCCCCCCCAAAAAAAGTTCTCCTTCTTTTAAAGGTAAGGGTTTTTACCCATGTAAAACATGTTACACCTGCAGGCATACAAAAGAGAGCAAAAAGAAAAAAATAAGTTTTAAATCAGCAGTGACCGGCAAAGAATATCAGATAAAAGACTTTATCGTGTAGAACTGAAGGGGTGGTCTACCTTCTGGAATGTCCTTGTCAAATTCAATATGTTGGGAGGACTAAAATGGAATTATGGATGAGATTAAGGGAACAAACTCAGAACATAAAAAATGGATTTCCTAAACACAGTCTATCCAGACATTATGATCAGGTCCACAATAGAGACCCCTCCTCTCTAATGGTGTGGGGGATAGAAAAATACAAACCCCATTGGTGGAATTATATATATATATATATATTTTTTATTTTTATTTTTTTTTTTGTCCACTAGATGGTGCTATTTTAGAAATTAATGCTATTTTTTTCAGATTGCGTTTATACTTTTAAATCTTCCCCTTGAAGGCTTGCCCTGGTAAATCTTAATAATTTTTTTTTTTTTTTTATTGGGTGCTAAAAATGGTACAAAAAGAGTACAAAAGTATGTTGAAACTTTAACAGTAATAAAACGTTTTGAATATGTAACATTGTATGATACAAATAATTAAGTATGAATATCTAGTTGTGGTACAAAAGTTTTGAATATGGTTTATAGTACAAT
Source organism: Lithobates sylvaticus (assembly GCA_028564925.1). NCBI lineage: Eukaryota > Metazoa > Chordata > Amphibia > Anura > Ranidae > Lithobates > Lithobates sylvaticus. Next base: position 188,388,264 of record CM053028.1, read on the forward strand.
ATAAAGGGTAGACTGACGCTTTGTGCGTAGACATTCTCAGATTGGATTAAAAAATGATAAGGAGTGTTGAAACCAAGGATCCCATTTTTTATTATATACATGAATAGTGTTCTGAAGTGTGTGAAATATCTTTTCCATGAGATTGATGTTGTTGATTCTGGTTTTCAGATGTTCTAAAGGAATTGATTGGGATTTCCAATGATATGCAATTAACCAATGAATTGCAACACAGATTGTATGTATTAATCTGGTGTTGTGTGTAGAGAGGCCTGAAATCTTAATAATTTAATGTGATTTACATACTCTTATGGATTTACGCTAGATCTATTTTAAAACAGATTTGTTGTTAATTTATGGTTGCCGTGACAACCGCCCTGCTATATCTGTCACCGCTGCTCACTCGACTCTATTCCTTTGATAAAGTCATGTGGTCGTGACGCAACGTGTCAGGAGATTGAGTCAGGTGACGCTGTGTATCCGATCTCGGCTGGGATCGGTTACTACCATTATCGCTGTGTATTCTCTGCTTTAACTGTAAGTTTTTTACTTTTTTTTTAAATAAATCGTTTTAAATCTACTGCACCATGGAGTCCTTCCCTCTTTCTACCCCTATGTGATTGGTTGGAGGACCGGGCGTGACCCCAATGAGGATAGTGTCATACAAGAGCTGGGCTGACAGGAGATCTGTGACCAAGATCAGTCATTTTATTGTAAGGCTATTTGTTCCTTACCTTAAGGTAAGAGCCTGGATCCTGCTCAGTCGCTTGCAATTATTTATTTACTTAATTTGAGGATTGCAATATATGTGTATGGGTATAGCATTGATTGATCTGTTGCTATACGATTTTAGGGAAGAAATCAACGTATAGACGCTGCTTGGATCCGTCCTTTTGCAGAATCCCAAAGGATTGGTATTCATTTTTTATTAACTAGCAAGCGCCACTTAGTATTTATATCTTGAAAAAGTATTAAACCTCCTTGAACTTTTCCACATTTTGTCATGTTACATCCAAAAACGTAAATGTATTTTTGGGATTTTATGTGATAGACCAACACAAAGTGGCACATAATTGGAAGTGGAAGGAAAATGATAAATGGTTTTCAAAATGTTTTTACAAATAAATATCTGATAAGTGGTGTGCATTTGTATTCAGCTCCTTTTACTTTGTAAAACCACAGTTTTTCTGCAATTACAGCTGCAAGTCTTTTTGGGTATGACTACCAGCTTTGCACATCTAGAGAGTGACATTTTTGCCCATTCTTCTTTGCAAAATAGCTCAAGCTCTGTCAGATTGGATGAAGAGCATATGTGAACAGCAATTTTTTAAAACTTGCCACAGATTCTCGAGAAAGCCGGGCTCCTCCGCTCGTGAAAGAGCTAGGTAAAAGAGCAGAAGATATCGGAGGAGTCCGGCGAGAAGACCCCCCAAGACGGAAGAAGACCCCTGGAGCTGTGCAATAAAATATTTTTAAAAATTGTGTCGTTTTTTTATTTACACTTTTTTCCTTAGGTGAATGGGTAGGGGTACATCGTACCCCATACTCTATCACATAGGGTGGGGGGCCGGTATCTGGGGGCCCCCTTTTTAAAGGGGGCTCCCGGATTCCGATAAGCCCCCGCCCACAGACCCCGACAACCAACGGCCAGGGTTGTCAGGAAGAGGCCCTTGTCCTCATCAACATGGAGACACGGTGCTTTGGGGTGGGGGGAGCGCTCGCTCGTCCCCACCCCCTCTCCTGACCGGCCGGGCTGCGTGCTCGGATAAGGGTCTGAGATGGATTTGGGGGGGACCCCCACGCCATTTTTTTGGCGCAGGGATTCCCCTTTAAATCCATACCAGGTGATGGGGCTAGCGCTGCGGCATTCACTGCCTTCGCTAGAAAAGCAGCACATTCCCAGCTTAAAGGGAAGTTTCTTTTTTTCTCTTTTTTTTTTTTTTTTTCAGTTCTAGCATTTCTAATTGTGTCCCGGACAGGGCCGGACTGGGAATAAAATCCAGCCCTGGAAAAAATTTCATACCAGCCCCACAGCATTATTATACCAGCGCAACAGCATAACGTCATTATTTCCTGGTTCATGAAAGGGAAAACCATACATTTTAAAGCACATTTGAAGAGTATATTATATATAGATAAGACAGATATGAAATCACATAGGGCTTATATATATATATATATATATATATATATATATATATATATATAGAGATATAGAGAGAGAGAGAGAGAGAGAGAGAGAGAGAGAGAGAGAGAGAGAGTGCTGGGGGGGAGCTTAAAGCGGTTGTATACCCTCCCGTCCGAAATACAATTTTTACATGGTTGCACAGATCCACTAACATTGCATCTATTCGGCGCTAGATGAATCCCAAATTATTTGTACTTACAGTTTTATGCCTGTTCGTTTTTATGAAAATCATCGATGTAGACCGGCGCCATTTTTAGTATGGTCTTCCGCGTCTCCTCAGTGCCCTATTTCCGCCCACAGCTGTTTACAATGCTCAGAAATCCTGCGCGTGTATATTCAAGCCTCATCTTCGTTTCCGGGTACTATGGTAACGAAGATAAGACAAAGAGTTGATGTAAACATCAGGCTGAGCATCGCGAGATGTCGGGGCTGACGTCTACAACAGGAAATGACGCAGCCCCGACTTGAAGAAATTCTATTTCCGCCGGAGTAGCGGCTCACCGTAATTCACATTTAAACTGGGCATGCGCGGGACAAGGAAAAGAAATAGAGATTAAGCGACTATACAGATATGAAAAAGGTCAGTGAAAAAAAACACACTGCAATAGATTGCACATAGAAGGGGACATAATTAGATGGAAACATAGATTTTTGAGTATACAACCACTTTAAGAGAGCACTTGTGGGGGAGCCAAAAATAACAGGGCTGGAGAGCACTGTGGGGGGTGGGGAGCACTAGGGTGGGAGCTGGAGAGCACCGGGGGCAGAAAGAACAGGGGTGGGGAGCACGGGGGGGCTGGACAGCACTGTGTGGGGACTGGAGAGCACTGGGGTGGGGCCTGGAGAGCCCCGGGAGCAGAAAGAACAGGGGTGGAGAGCACTGGGGTGGGGGCTGGAGAGCACCGGGGGCAGAAAGAACAGGGGTGGGAAGCACGGGGGGGCTGGACAGCACTGTGGGGGGTGGGGAGCACGGGGGGCTGGAGAGCACTGTGGGGGGGTGGAGAGCACTGTGGGGGGAGCTGGAGAGCACCGGGGCCAGAAAAAACAGGGGTGGGGAGCACGGGGGGGCTGGACAGCACTGTGGGGGGGCTGGAGAGCACCGGGGGCAGAAAGAACAGGGGTGGAGAGCACTGGGGTGGGGGCTGGAGAGCACCGGGGGCAGAAAGAACAGGGGTGGGAAGCACAGGGGGGGCTGGACAGCACTGTGGGGGGTGGGGAGCATGGGGGGCTAGAGAGCACTGTGGGGGGTGGGGAGCACTGGGGTGGGAGCTGGAGAGCACCGGGGGCAGAAAGAACAGGGGTGGGGAGCACGTGGGGGCTGGACAGCACTGTGGGGGGGGGGCTGGAGAGCACCGGGGGCAGAAAGAACAGGGGTGGGGAGCACGGGGGGGGGCTGAACAGCACTGTGGGGGGGTGGAGAGCACTGGGGTGGGGGCTGGAGACTCATGGGGAGAGCTGGAGAGCACCGGGGGCAGAAAGAACAGGGGTGGAGAGCACTGTTGAGGTGGGGAGCACGGGGGGCTGGAGAGCACTGTGGGGGTGAAGAGCACTGGGGTGGGAGCTGGAGACTGATGGGGAGAGCTGGAGAGCACTGTGGGGGGGTGGGAAGCAGGGGGGGGGGCTGGAGAGCACGGTGGTGGGTGGGAAGCAGGGGGGGGGGGTGGGCTGGAGAGCACTGTGGTGGGTGAGAAGCAGGGGGGGGGGGCTGGAGAGCACTGTGGTGGGTGGGAAGCAGGGGGGAGGCTGGAGAGCACTGTGGGGGGTGGGAAGCAGGGGGGGCTGGAGAGCACTGTGGTGGGTGGGAAGCAGGGGGGGGGCTGGAGAGCACTGTGGTGGGTGGGAAGCAGGGGGGGGGGGGGGCTGGAGAGCACTGTGGTGGGTGGGAAGCAGGGGGGGGGCTGGAGAGCACTATGGTGGGTGGGAAGCAGGGGGGGGCTGGAGAGCACTGTGGTGGGTGGGAAGCAGGGGGGGGCTGGAGAGCACTGTGGTGGGTGGGAAGCAGGGGAGGGGGGGCTGGAGAGGGATGGGGAGCGCTAGAGAGCAGGGGAGGCAGAAAGAACAAGGATTGAGAGAACTCTGGGGGGGGGCTAGAGAGTGTGGTGGGGGAGGAGAGCACTGGGGGGAGCACAAGAAGGGGGGGGGGCAGTAAAAGAAGTTGGATAGGAGGAGAAGCAGTGGGGCTGCATATAGAGGAGATGAGCTTTCTATATTCCTCCATGCAGCCGCTGATTCTCCTCCTCTCCCTCCTCCAAGCATTCAGCGGCTGCATGGAGGAATATAGAAAGCTCATTTGCTCTTTATGCCGCCCCCCTGCCGATCCCCTATCCAGGCACACATATATGGCTGTACTCACAGCCATCTCTCCTCCTGTGATCTCGGAGCTGGCCGGGTCTGTGTTCTGCGGCCGCGCACCGCGCTGTAACACGGTCCCGCCCCCATAGACCGGCTCGTGTGATAGGGGGAACACTGATTCTCTACTATCACATGAGCCGGTCTAGGGGGGCGGGACCGTGTTACAGCGCGGTGCGCGGCCGCAGAACACAGACTCGGCCAGCTCCGTGATCACAGGAGCAGAAGAAAGGAGATTAAGGGGAGCACCGCAGCCGCAAAGCGGCCCCAGGGCAGGCAGCCTACCGGGAAATATCCCGGTATCCCGGTAGGCCAGTCCGGCCCTGGTCCCGGATATCATATGTGGATGTGAAGAGTTATTTCATTAATTATCTAACTAATTCAATGGACTGTTATCACCTATGGGATTAATATAATATTTAATTAGTGGCCGTTTACCCATTAATTCATCAATTAATTGGCTAATCCATCAGGTTTAGCCTGTATTGGCTTTTGGAATTTATATATCCCCATATGCATCACTGGCATAAACTGGATATTTCCTCTCTTTGACACATTATAACACATACTTGTTTTTACTCACATTTTGAAGCACTTTATTTATTTAAAACACATTGTATCTACTTTTAACACATTGTGTATTTATTTATTTATTAAATTGGTTACAACCTCATTGTAACTTGAAGTTTATATATACTTTTGTGCACCTGGGATTGTCACGCAAGCACGTATATATTTTACTACACCACGACATTTGTCTTTTAACCTCACCTACTGATCTAAATAGACTAAGGTTGATATTGCGCTCTATTTATACTCTAGTATTTATTTGCATATTCTTTTAAGTGTAGGACACACTTTAATGGTGCAGCATATCATTTGGTCATCTTATCCATTTTATTTGGTTTTCAAAAAAAAATTTTATTTTTTTAATTCTCCTATCAGCGCTTTAGTACTCACTTTGCACATTTCATATCCAGTAGAGCGCCTTTTAAATATAATAGTATATATCAAACATGCCTGTATATACAGGCATATATATTATGTTTTCTCCAACATTTTCTCTTATTTATACAATATATATATATATATATATATATATATATATATATATATATATATATATATATATATATGTGGTCGTTTTTAGACACACACACATTATATATATATATATATATTAAGGAAAATTGTTGCCCATACTTACCGTAATTTTCCTTTCCTTGATCCTCCCCATGTCAGCCTACTATGGGTCAGCTCCGCCCCTCTGACCCCTCCAGGACTACCTTTTTTCTAGCCCATAAAGGGCGGCTGTCTGCCCACACCAGTGTTCAAAAAATACTCGCTTGACATGGGGAGGATCCAGGAAAGGAAAATTACGGTAAGTATGGGACCTGGACCTCCCCATGTCAGCCTACTATGGGATGTACCAAGCAACATTAAAAAGGGAGGGAAGACAAAAAATCAGCTAACCCTCAATGCAATGGTACCCAAATTTTTAATGGGCAACAGCCGCCGTAATAACCATAGAGCCAAATGTTTCCTCAGGGGGACAAGCCAAATTAAGCCTGTAATGCCTAATAAAAGGTGTTGGGCGCGCTCCAGCTTTCTGCTCTGCAAACTACCTCAGGGGCGACCTTTGCGTATGCTGCCCAGGATGCTGCCATACCCCTCATTGAATGTGCTTTGATCTCTGAAGGAGGCGGAAGGCCCAGCGTTCTGTATGCAATATGTATGGTCTTTGACAAATCCGGAAAAGACACAACTCTGGATGTTGCCTGCATACCCTTTTAGGGCCCATTGGGAAAAACTATAGCTGATCTGCTTTTAGTCCATTCCAGGTAGGTTGAAACCGCAGGGGCCAGGTCTAACCTACTCCACTCATCAGCTGTATCTGCCGGAAAGGCTGGGAGAATGACCTCCCAGTTCCTATGAAATTATATGGCAACCTTAGGTAGTAAGCTTGGTATCGGCCTAAGGACTGTCTTGTCTGGGAGCACCAAACAATATGGTTCTTTAGATGAAAAGGCGCACAACACGGAGACTCTTCTGGCCGAGGCAACGGCTAGTAAAAAAAAAAAACAAATAAACTGTTAAAAGCAAGAGAAAGCTTGATCAAACGGAGGAACCAGCGATGTTCCCAAGACTAGTGTTAAGTCCTCTTTTGGAAAAAACGATTTCAATGGACGTCAAATTTCTATGGCTGCCCCTAAAAATTGGATCACCAACTGATGTAGAGCATATCTTGTACATGACATAGCCGACAAAGCGGGGATTTGACCCTTCAGGGAATTATAAGCTAACCCTAAAAGACCACTCTGCAGAAACTCCAAAATGTTAGATACCGAAGGAGATCCAAGGCCCCAAACCAACGCCATAGGGCAACAGGTGGCCCCTTGTGGCCAGTTGAGTATATGAGACTCGGCCACACATAGAATAATGGTTTATGTGCAATTTTCTTTAATATTTGGAACTTTTCGGCTTTGCCCTCTGAAATGAAATCAAACTTCTTTGAGAATAATAAAAACTTGTAAACTCTCCATCTCTACAGTTCACATTTCTGGATCCCAGTATCGGTAGTCATCACTTGTTCTGGATGTAATAAGTCCATAATAATAACAGAAAAATCATATGATAAATAAATAAAAAAAAACACCCCCCAAAAAAAACGAAGGGGGAAGAAAAATAAAAATAAAAATAAAATAAAAACATGAGGATCCTTGTTCTCAACTGTCCAATAATAATAGTGCGAAAGTCCATAATGTCAATCTGGTCATGTTGCCCTTGCTTCAGGGACAGCCTTCCATGGTGATTCCAGTTGGATACAGCATACAGTAATGGCCTTTGGAACAGCTATCCGGGCTTTCTAAGATTATACTTTATTAATGTGGACAGAGGTAGAGAAAGAGATACACAAGTACATTTGGGACATATGTATTCAAATGAATGCTTGTCTGGTAAGTCTGAGCAGTAAGGACCTTTTAATTGCCATAGATATACTGCAACATAAAGTACGACCCTTTTCCCAGTGACATGTGTAACAATTTTAGGTTTAGGTTTTAGGTTTATGTCCTTATGCCAGGTTTCTGATTTCACCCCTCATCTTTCTTCCTCCATTGTCATATGCCTGCAAGTAACTCTGCTCCACCTTCTGCTGAATACCACTGTGTGTGTGTGTGACACTTTAAGTGTCCAGGGTGGTCTTGTTGCCATCGCAACTCACCACTAGCTCCCTTTACTGCAGCTATGTTCAGTGCTGGTGCCAAACATTTGGGCATATAGCTCCGTCCTTGGCTACCATGGGTAGCTACTGTACCGTCCTGCCTTTAGCAGGCTACAGAAGAGGTCACCACTATGAGAGTTCTATGTGCAGATTAGGCAGTGTCATCTACGCAGACAAAAATAACTTGATTTCAGAATATGGATAAGTGTGATGTCACCAGTCACTAGTGGCTTCAGGAACAATCAAACTAAAATACTTTTAAGTACAATTGTACTATACTCCCTGCTATTTGCCAATCACTATGAGTCTCACCAGTCCCAGTATATCTATATTATATTCACGCAATGCTCTTTGACTTATTATGGCACACAAAGGAAAACCTGACCAACAAAAAAAAAAAACAATATCAATGACCACATCTGATGACTGCCCAATTGTTAGAACTGTAGAGAGGATTGTATGTCACATTTACACAGAAAATAGTCACATGACTGTTGTTAAACCCTAATATTACTAGTGTCATGATAAATAGCTACCATGACCTAAATTCCTAAAAAACGATTATCCCATGTCATAAGAGAAAACTAACACCTGTTGGAACTTGGCCCATCCCCAAAATGCTACAGGGAAACCTCAATATTCTATATCAACATTTCTAATCGCTTTAAATGTTCTCCATGTAGTGTTCCCCATACTTGCTCCCCTCTTTTTTTTTTTTATTTGACAATTTTTACGCAAAACTGAAGAATCACCAACAAAAAAATAAATAAGGTGATATAGGAAAGAAATAAAAAAAAAAAAATAAAAAAAAATAAAATCCTTTCCCTTAAGAGAGAAAAAAAAAAAAAAAAAGAAAATCAAAAAAAAAAAAAAAATAGTTTAAAAAAAAAAAAAAACTTAAAAATTAAAATAAAAATAATTAAAAAAATAAATAATAAAAAAAAATAATTAAAATAATAATAAAACCATACAGATTGAATGCTGGTCCAAACTTTAACTTTGTTAAAGAGGCTTAAATCTGTGTTTTGTTAACCCAAAATGTTTTTGAAAAACTGCCTTTAGCATGTAGCTATACAAAAGGCAACCCCCTCTCCCGGTTGTGATTAACATATTAATTGACTCTCAGTGCAAACCCATTTGCAAGTCAAAAAGGCCACAAAAAGTTGTTTTTAGAGAGGGTAGGACGTGTGTTTATTGAAACAGACTGCCTGAAACCAGTGTTTAGCTAGGCCTGTAATTAATTATATTTAAGGCTTCTCCTAAGAACATACAAAAAAAAAAAAAATGATGTTCTTTAAGGTCCTTATGTGTATTTGGGTACACATCTGGGTCCAATCATCCGTCCTTGTTTGTGCATTTATCCTATAATACAAAACTTAAAAATCATTAATAACATCTCACTGTACCTCTCTGAGAGGTTCATACTGGCCTAACTAGTAGTGGATGCTTGGAACCGCCTTCCAGCAGAGGTAATGAATCCATCAACCGTAAGTAAAGTCAAAAATGTACAGGACTCACCCCATATCTAAACTCTGATAGCCAAAAATTATAGGAAAAATCTGTAGGGTTTATAAATACTTACATTCTAAGAATACAACATGTAGACCTATAATCTTCACATGAGTGAATTTGGAAGGGAAAACAACACGCAACACAAGACCTATACTGAATGCCTAAGATGCCACAATGTGCAAAGTAATGTATCATGTAGTTTCCAAGTGTCAGAGTGAATGAACCTTCACTCTAAGCCACCTGAAAGGACATAAAAAAAAAAAATCTCATATCTGTGCACAGGTTATTTATTCGCGAATACATTTAAACTTGTAAAGCCAAAAGTTATAAATTTAAACTGGTACCAGTATTGAGCTCATTATAAGCGGGAAAAAAAAAAAATATTTATAAAATAATCATAAACAGTACAACGCATGCGCATTAGTGTGATCACACTTATTGATGGCCATAAAACAATGTTGGGTGCACCCCCTATCAAAAAAACAAATCTTAGTTTATACATGTACTGTTCCTACTCATGCATTCCATCGCTCACCCATACACATTCATTTCAAATGCATCCCATACATTCTGTTTATTCTGTTTATTGCAAATGAATTGCTAGGCGTTTCCGACCTCTGGGAGAATCCAAAGTAAAGAAGAGAAAGAGGGAAAAAAAACAATGGGCCTTTATACCTTACCCACTTGTTAGGGGCGTATTTTGCATCTGTACAGCTAAATGATATGCACATATCATTTCTGGAATTCACTTAACCTGAAAACAAATAACTTTATAGACAACAGTTGTTAATCTCTTCCCAAATTTTCCTAACCTATTTTAAAGCAAACAATACATAATTTATTTTAATAGATTGGAATGTATAGCACTTTTTTTTGTAAAGTAATAAGGTATCCCTTAACAACTGGTGTGGTTTTAGGCTGATTGACCACCTTTCCTGTCTTCCTAAGAGATCTAGGGATATTTACCCCCGAGCTCTCACCTTTCAAGGAGTTGTTAAAATTAACACCTACTCCAGACGGAATGATTGCATTACAATCTATGGTATGTGTAGATTGCCCACCCTGCCCTGTGCTAGAAGATGCCTTATTCTGGTCACTAAGACTTCTCACACCTATGTGTGCATTATTTTTAATTTTGCCAATGTTGGGAAACTTGTCTTGCTCCTAATTCTGTGACCATGGTGCATTCTCGATTTTCTTGTGGCTCTGCGATTTCTCCCATCGCCACAGGAAAAGTAGAATTTGGATCCATATCCTCCTTTCCCCCATACTTTTCATATACGTTATTGTCCCCAATTTCATAGGCACAAGTAGATGCCGTAGCATTTAGCATTTAAGAATTGAAATTGTTTGTAGCAACTGTGACATTGTGACATTGTTCTGTTTAAGAGTAGAAGTTGCTACGGACTTCTAGACGGGACATGGCTGCAATTACCAACAAATAATATGCACAATTTGTAAGCTAGTTAAAGCTTAAGTTAAATGTTGAAAACAACAAACAGCTCCGCGCTTAGGGACAAGTAATCCAGGTATGCAGCCTCTTTCCAGAAAAAATTGACCCCCTAAGAAGCAAATTTAAATGATTGGTACAAAATAGGGAAAATTGGCGCTTCCTGTGAGTCCAGGATATTATAATGTACTTGACTAGACCGTACGATAATAAAGAGAGAGGGGTGGAAGTAGACACCTAATTGCTGGCGGTACTACCATATACCTATCACCCCCTCCTAGACAGTGTATTATAAACCCAGAGCCTATACTGAGATAATAAAATGAGTGTAAGGGAGGGCAAACCCTCGGGGTATAAGCATCCACCCCTAATTTGCCAGTCTCCAATATCCACTGATAGATATGTGCAAATATGTATGCAATAAAAAAATAAAATGTGCACGGGGGGAGAGAGTGTACCCCAGGGCGGCTATCCGAATAACCTATATCCTCTACCCACCCGTCAATAGTTTAAGTTAAAATCGAATAAAATCCTGAAAATACAGTAAAGTGGAGTGGAAAGGAGAAAAATAAATAAATAAATAAAAATAAATAACATATATATAGATCTATATATATCTATATATAGATATATATATATAGATATATATCCATATATTTTCAGCTTTCAATAAAACAACCTTTTAGATTACTGTAGACACCCCAAATCCACTCACAATAGCCTGTATTTTACCTTATTTGAGCCTACACCCCCCTACACAATAGGCCCAGAGGACAATAGGAACAATAGTAGGGCCACAAGTATCAAATAGGGTGAATAACCCTCTTGGTTTACAATAGAAAGGTAAACACATCCGTGTTTACACCAAAGTTCACCCATTCAGTTTAGACAAAAAAAATTAAAAAATCTAGCACAAACTCAGAATATCAAATTTGTGGTAAGGTTTCATCCTAAAAAAAAAACTCAGGGTATAATACAGTATGCTAAATGCACCTTATTTTACCCTATACTAATAATCTTTCTCAGATATTAGCTTCAGCATTCAGCAACAAGACTTCCACAGTCCTGTACTTTAACTGACAACAATGAGAATATTACTGCTCTCCTGTCCTATACACAAATATTATGCATTTAGTGGACAGACCATTTAAATTAAAAATCTGTTGAAACTTTTTCAACAGGAAACCAAGACCCCACTCAATTGGTGTCTTTCCAATGAAACATGTACCATGCAGCACTCCCCAACAATGGTTTAGAGAGAGCAATTAAGCTTGGTGAGCATTAAAAAAAAATAATAAAAAGAAATAACACTTTTTCCCGCCAAGTTGCTTCCTCCCCACAACATAAAACCGGTTTGTAAATGGTACATCCAAAGAACTTGTTCAATTAAAATTTACGGGATATTTATGCAAAACAAAATATGTGGTGTATCCTCTCTCATTTTTAGAGTTAATACCTATAGTTTTCCCTAGATAGATTGAACAAACTGACTCAATTTAAGTTCAATCTACTAAGTACCTTCAGCAAAACCACAATTTTTAAACCACAAAAAAAAATTAAAATTTACCTACAGTTTTCCCTAGATATATTTAACAAACTGACTCAATTTTAAGTTCAAGCTACTAAGTACCTTCAGCAAAACCACAAAAAAAATAAAAATAATAATCATATAATATATATATAATACAAAAAAAAATATAACTAAACTACAAAAGAGAGAAAAAGAAAAATATTTACCTATATTTTTCCCTAGATAGATTGAACAAACTGACTCAATTTAAGTTCAACTACTAGCCTTAATCTCTATTACATCGATTTTGATATTAAATTCAAACACCTTCCGTCCTGTCCTAATTTCGTGGTCGCCATCTGTAACCTCTAAAATCTCTATTTCTGATTTATCAATCACAAAATATGATATGGGTTAAATGAGAGTTCTATTGACCAGGAGGAAAGGCTTTAAATATAATAACATTTATTACAGGTAGTTAAAAGTCAAGCTAATAAACAAATCTCTAGCTATGGTCTTACATCGAGGCATAAACTGCTAGGTTTAAATAAAATATATATATATATATATATATATATATATATATATATATATAATATATATATATAATATAATATATATATATATAATATATATATATATATATATATGAAGGAATATAGATTATATTCCTTCAGACCATGATCTACAAGCATGTTTAGTTACAAGTAGCAGGGCATACCTTCCCCTGCGACTTGCCATCCTACCTGCTGGCTGGTTCCCCCGGACAAGAGACCGTCTGCCTCCTGTCCCCAGAGAGTATCAAAAACCGTCCAGATCTCTCATTGGCTGGCTTAGCGCGGCCCGCCCCCTTACAGGCGAAACTCCCAGTGCTGCAAAATATACTTGAATGGTGTCACTTCATTCCCTATCCCGGTATGGGGTCGTTTATAGTGAATAGGTGACAAACAATGGAATTGGCTAAACCATTGTTAGTGTCAAGTATCGGCCCCGCAATGTCTGCAATTAACTGGAGCTTGCCCGGCTTTCATAACTGCAAGCAAAAGGAGACATATTCATAATTACAATATTTCACAGATATTAATGGAAATTTCACATAAACGCCATAGGGCAACACCTCTCTTTGCTCCAGTCCGAGCGACTAACGTGAGGTAAGGGTGAGGGAGATCTGGAATGCAGCGACAACAGGCGTCTATCCAGCTGCATGCGACTCTGCGATTTGTCATGTCCAGTCTCCTTTTTACTCCTTTGAGGCTGGAGTGCTGATTAGGAACCTCTTTGCGGGCATTTAGCGCGAATAAAGTGAGGTAAGGGTGAGGGAGATCTGGAATGCAGCGATAACAGGTGTCTATCCAGCTGCATGCGACTCTGCGATTTGTCATGTACAGTCTCCTTTTTACTCCTTTGAGGCTGGAGTGCTGATTAGGAACCTCTTTGCGGGCATTTAGTGCGACTAAAGTGAGGTAAGGGTGAGGGAGATCCGGAATGCAGCGACAACAGGCGTCTATCCAGCTGCATGCGACTCTGTGATTTGTCATGTCCAGTCTCCTTTTTACTCCTTTGAGGCTGGAGTGCTGATTAGGAACCTCTTTGTGGGCATTTAGCGCGCATTGGGCCCTTCTCTCTGTAAAACAGAGGATGTGTTCTCTTTTTAAAAAAAAAAACAAAAATAAAAATAAATAACTAACTACCAAATAAATAAAATAAAATAAACTTACACCGATCTAAGCCTACCTGGGGTACCAGGCAACCAGGGACCACAGAAACTTAGGGCTTTCAACAGACGGAGAGGGTAGCTGGTGGGAAATCCCACCCCCTCTCTGCCGGAGCACTTAGTAGTAAGCACAGACACCCCTCTCCTCGCCCCCCACCCCCTCCCTCTCTTCCCTCGCTTCTTCCCCCCCCTCTTCTCTTCACTGTCATTTCAATTTCTCTCTATCACCTCTTTCTAGAATCTACTTAATCTTTGTATGCGTTATCTTCTTCCTCTTGCCTGTATTGCCTCTTCCGGTTATACTCGGAGAAGCAACAAGCAGGCCGAAAAAGGAGCGGAATTGAAAACATGAGCCATAAAGTATCCTGAAACACACACCTAGAGTTCGTAGATACTAGTGACAAGCCCACCTCCGGCTGACAAAGTAATCTCACCACCTCGCGCTATATCAGAGATAGGTGGATATACAAATAGACCCTATCACAACCTTACTGAAGTATGTTTTTCATGATAGGGGTCTGGTACACTTTCTAGAATGTTATACACGGTTCTAGTAGTATTGACATAAGCCATTTGAAACATGGATACTCTGTATTGTATGTTTTTTTATGATCATACCATGTATGCTGTTAAATTTATTCAATAAAAACTTTTTTGGAAAAAAAATAAAAATAAAATAAACTTCTCCATCCGAATCTTCAGTGCTAAGGCAGCTAGGCAGGCAGGCAAAACTAAAAGGATAATAAAAACACTCCAGACAAGTAACACAGTAGTTAGTAATAGAAATCAGGCTTACCAGAGCAGAGTAGTAGATTGATCAGCTGGAGACTGAGATTAGCCTAGAGGACAGAGCCTGCTGCAAATCAGTAGTGATCATTCTGGTGTTTGCTAAGCAAACCAAGAGAAAGCTACCTCTGACCTCACCTGCTGAACTCTGAGCTTCCTGAAAGGAATACATGTGGAGGTGGTGAACTGCAAGTCCCAGCGAGCCAAACCACTGCATGAATGCACAAAAACATGGAAGGAGAGAGTGCCAGCACCTGCCTAACGAAGGTGTATACAGTAATTTATACCGTTGTGACCTTGCCAGTAATACACTGTCATTTATACTGTACCATACAATCCCAGCACCACGGGAACCCACACTCCTCGGGAGATTTACAGCCCATCTGGGGGGGTCTTCTGATCTGGGAGAGGCTTAACCCGGACAGGATGGATGGTGGATGGAGAAAAAAATAAATAAATACATAAGTAAAATAAAAATAAATATATGACTAAATAACTAAAATTAAACTTTAAAAGGCGTCCGGAGCAAGGACGAAAAAAGAACACTGGTGTGGGCAGACAGCCACCCTTTATGGGCTAGAAAAAAGGTGGTCCTGGAGGGGTCAGAGGGGGCGGAGCTGACCCATAGTAGGCTGACATGGGGAGGTCCAGGAAATATATATATATATATATATACAGTGGTGTGAAAAAGTGTTTGCCCCCTTCCTCATTTCCTGTTCCTTTGCATGTTTGTCACACTTAAGTGTTTCGGAACATCAAACCAATTTAAACAATAGTCAAGGACAACACAAGTAAACACAAAATGCAATTTGTAAATGAAGGTGTTTATTATTAAAGGTGAAAAAAAATCCAAACCATCATGGCCCTGTGTGAAAAAGTGATTGCCCCCTAAACCTAATAACTGGTTGGGCCACCCTTAGCAGCAACAACTGCAACCAAGCATTTGCGATAACGTGCAATGAGGCTTTTACAGCGTCCTGGAGGAATTTTGGCCCACTCATCTTTGCAGAATTGTCCTAATTCATTTACATTAGAGGGTTTTCGAGCATGAACGGCCTTTTTAAGGTCATACCACAACATCTCAATAGGATTCAGGTCAGGACTTTGGCTAGGCCACTCCAAAGTCTTCATTTTGTTTTTCTTCAGCCATTCGGTGGTGGACTTGCTGGTGTGTTTAGGATCATTGTCCTGCTGCAGAACCCAAGTTCGTTTCAGCTTGAGTACACGAACAGATGGTCGGACATTCTCCTTCAGGATCTCTTGGTAGACAGCAGAATTCATAGTTCCTTTTATCACGGCAAGTCTTCCAGGTCCTGAAGCAGCAAAACAGCCCCAGACCATCACACTACCACCACCATATTTTACTGTTGGTATAATGTTCTTTTTTCTGAAATGCAGTGTTCCTTCTACGCTAGATATACTTGGACACACACCTTCCAAAGAGTTCCACTTTTGTCTCATCGGTCCACAGAATGTTGTCCCAAAAGTCTTCATCAAGATGTGTTGTGGAGAAATTGAGACGAGCTTTGATGTTCTTTTTGCTCAGCAGTGGTTTTCTCCTTGGAACTCTGCCATGCAGGCCATTTTTGCCCAGTCTTTTCCTGATGGTGGAGGCATGAACGCTGACCTTAACTGAGGCAAGTGAGGCCTGCAGTTCCTTGGACGTTGTTGTGGGGTCTTTTGTGACCTCTTGGATGAGTCGTCGCTGCGCTCTTGGGGTAATTTTGGGCGGCCGGCCACTCCTGTGAAGGTTCACCACTGTTCCATGTCTTCGTCATTTGTGGATAATGGCTCTCACTGTGGTTCGCTGGATTCCCAAAGCTTTGGAAATGGCTTTATAACCCTTTCCAGGCTGATAGATCTCAATTACTTTCTTTCTCAATTGTTCCTGAATTTCTTTGGGTCTCGGCATGATGTGTAGCTTTTAAGGATCTTCTGGTGGACCTTACTGTGTCAAGCAGCTCCTATTTAAGTGATGCCTTGATTGTGAACAGGTGTGGCAATAATCAGGCCTGGGTGTGGCTAGAGAAATTGAACTCAGGTGTGGACAACCACAGTTATTATGTTTTAACAAGGGGGGCAATCACTTTTTCACACAGGGCCATGATGGTTTGGATTTTTTTTCACCTTTAATAATAAACACCTTCATTTACAAATTGCATTTTGTGTTTACTTGTGTTGTCCTTGACTATTGTTTAAATTGGTTTGATGTTCCGAAACACTTAAGTGTGACAAACATGCAAAGGAACAGGAAATGAGGAAGGGGGCAAACACTTTTTCACACCACTGTATATATATATATATATATATATATATATATATATATATATATATATATATATATATATATATATATATATAACCTTTTCATTATTTTCCCAATTCCCATTTATGATTCTAGTTATTTTCTAATATATATCCAGTTATTTATCCATCTTAATCTAATATTATTATTGATCTAATAAATTTTCTCTTAGATGCGCATAATTATAATTTTTTTATTCAATTTTATTAATTGACATCTTGCAATAGTGACAACATAATTCATTAATTGTAATTTTTTTAAATATTTTTTATGCATTCTCAACATATGATTTTATCATTCATAATGTCATTCTTTTAATTCTTCCTTAATATTTCAGCATTTTTTTTCACCTGGTGCCATTTCCCTTTTTCCTTCCCCCTTTTCTCAATGTTTTTCCTATTTTCATTGTCCCCTTCCAGCCCTATTCCGTTTGCTGTTATTCTATATTTATACGATGTAAGAAAATGCTTATTTCATTACATCCACTAGATGGCAGCAAACCGTTGCATATATAAGGCTGCCTATGTCTTGTTAGCTTGAAAAAGGATCGCGCCTGTCTTAATAGTCAGAGCTCATGCTCCGAAACGTCGTCGCTGCCACCTGTGAAATCACCGCGCCGGACACTGCGTTCCACCACTGACCTGAGCTCTCACCAAGCCTCGGTCACAGCTTCCCAATCTTCCGTAAACCCTGCTGGACAGGTCTTCCTGCTTATGGATGAGGTAATAAGGGACCTGAAAATGGAATTGATAACTCAAAATTAATTTAATGGGACATCAGTTGTGAAGTATGTATAAAATCTGCAGTATCAAGATCATTTTGATCAAGTTTATCTGGCCTACCGGAGATAGTTTCACCTGATCCCTGCAACGATTAAGAAAGGGGGTCAGATTTAAGGTGATATACTCTAGAGGATTAGGTGTAACCTGTATTCCCAAGTACCCGAATTCCGTGGATACGGGGATATCTAGTAGAGTTGTCACATGGGCATAGTGGCGCTGTCACTTGGTATGCATAATAAAATGTCCATCAAAGTCCTTGTTATGAAGTTCTTTTGATGAGATGGAAATGAGGGAAAAACCGGGGAGGACAAAGGGCCTGTGTATATAGCTACTAGTCTGTATACCAGGGCAAGCTTTCAAGGGGAATTCGAGAGCAAACTCCAGGATGTGTAAAAGAAGAAAATAGCAGGCGCCTCCAGGTTAGGACCAGAAACATTTATTACAATGCAGGTGCATTTATCCACTTGCATAAAAGTAATAGGTTTCCAGCACTTGTCTTGTGCAAAGATGTGGCGTCTGTGCAGCGCTATAGGGTGATATAGAGCCAGGTTAGGTGATATACAGTAGTGCTAGGTTAGGTGGTACTGGCAGGTTAGGTGATAGTGCCAGGTTAGGTGGTAGATCTGCTGAACACACACTGCCATAGCAACATTACTGGTGATTGATTCTCAACCCCATTTGGCTTGAGTGATCAAGAGGGGTAATTAGCTTTACGACCCTAGCCTGTGTTTGTAGCTGGTCTGGTATTGCCCATCTCCTATCCTATATTCAGGTGTCTCAAATCTGACCCTATAATGACCAATTGAGAAATGCATGCCTGCTCAGTCTCCCTATAAATTTAAAGCAGCCTATGGGGTGGCGCAGATACTATGGCTTTTTCCTTAATGGCTCTGTCACTAGTGATGTGCAGTTTCACCGTCGCAGTTTACCGAAAGCAGGATAACTAAAGCTGAATGAAGATACAAGAACTCTGCTCCACTCTGAAAGACTGCAAGTAAGCCAGCATTTGACATTTTATATGAAGTCAGATTTCCACTCTCTATCCACTATAATTCTCCTTCTTCTCTTCCTTCTCACATTGGTGTCTTCTATTCTCAAATTATCCTTACTCTACCCTGCAGCATGCACATATTGCCCTCAATCCTACCCTCTCCCTATTACTGCACCCATCATCTCCTGCATTTGCTGACACCAGAGCCATTAGAAACGTGCACTCATGCACATCCCACTCCCATCTTGCCTTCCTCACCCTCCTCCTTGTCTCAGGTGACATTTCTCCTAATCCTGGTCTGCCATTTTCCAACTGCAAGCCACATATCCAATACCCCTCCTCCTCTGGTAACCACCGCAATCCACTCAGTTTAATTTCTATCCCCCTGATTCCTCAAAGCAGCCCACCAATCTCATGTGCCCTCTGGAATGCCCGTTCCATCTGTAACAAGTTAACATCGGTACATGACCTCTTCATCATTCATGTCTTTAACATACTCGCCATAACTGAAACCTGGCTTCAAAATTTTGACTCAGCTTCTTCTGCTGCCCTATCCCATGGTGGCCTCCATTGGACTCACTCCCCCAGACCTAACGGACAGAAAGGAGGTGGAGTTGGATTCCTTCTATCCCCACAAAGCACCTTCCCTCCCTCTCAATCCCTCTCTTCTTTCGAGATGCACTGTATCTGTCTGTTTTCTTCTATTTCTCTGAGGATTGTAGCAATTTATCGGCCTCCCGGACCAGTATCGTGTTTTCTTGATGACTTTGCTGCCTGGCTACCCTACTTTCTCTCCTCTGAAATACCCCTATAATTCTTGGTGACTTCAACATTCCTGTCAATGTTAACAGCCCAACTACAGCTAAACTTCTCAACTTAACCTCTTGTTTTGACCTAACCCTATGGACACATACTTACACTCACTCCAATGGTAATACCCTTGATCTTGTATTCTCCCATCTCTGCAATCCTTGCAAAATCACCAACACCCCCTTTCCTCTCTCTGATCACAACCTCATCAGTTTCACTGTATCCTTGCCTCCAACCAACCATCTCTCCAAGCAGCAACACACAATTACTTGTAGGATTCTTCGCCACTTTAACCCTTCTATTCTCTATTCTGCTACTGACCACCTATATGACATAATCTCTCCCCTGTCCTGTCCTGACCTGGCCACCTCTGTCTACAACAGTTCACTCTCATCTTCACTAGATACACTTGTTCCTCTAACCACATGCAGAATCAGGCCCCGACCGTTACAACCCTGGCAAACTGATAACACTAGAAATCTCGAGACATTGCCGTGCTCTTGGACGACTGTGGCATAAAACCAAATACCTGCAAGACTTCACTCTATATAAATCTACCCTTCTACGCTTGGCTCCGTCTGTGTTTTTCTTTCTTCTGCTAGCTATTATACTGCAGTGTTTGTAATCCAAGGGTTTGACAAGTACTGAAGTGGTGTAAAATGAGTGGTAACAATTCCTGCTCTGTAACACACTTATAAATGTCTCCAGTGTAGATATACCTTAACCGTCAGTCACCTATAGTTAAATATAGGCTTGAGGCCTGATTGAACTCAGTCTATAGGGATGAGACCTCTCCGTGTGGCACTACAGGTCCCAGCAACTCTGTAAGATGAGTCTAAGTGTGTTAGGTGCGTTAAATAACTTTGGGCGTCAGCCCTCTCACCACACCAGGCCTGGAAAGCTGCGAACCTCCGCTCCGGTTATTTTAGTCCTGCTGCCAGCCAGCACCGGAAAATCAGAGCGTCTGTGTCCTTACCAGGAGTTGCTCGATCGGTCCAGGGTCATCGCGTAGGGAGGAGCGACGTGCTGACGTCACCGCGTTCTACGCCCCAGACAAGCACGGGCGTCTTGATATCATAATTTACATAAAAGATATATACATATATGTAAAAATATATAAAAAGACAATAAAATTGGGTAAAAAACTGAATAAACGTGAATAACTGAATAGACGTGAATAAAATAACTGTGAAGGTGATCTTGTGATGAATAAAATTCAATAAAATTCAAATAATAGTGAACAATAGAAAATTGTTAATATTGTGAAATTTTAAAACACGAAGTCATTTGAAGAATAGATGATAAGTGAATATTGAGTGTAGAAACATCAAACTGTATATATGGGTTATACAGTGGTGCAGTCCATATAGGTGACACAATATATGTGAGTAGCTGTAGACACTAAAAAGTGTTTCTAGGTGGGGTTATGGTGATCCTGTTCTGTCGGCGCCAATGCCTATTGAAAAGAGGCTTACCGGAGGTCACAGACTTACTGCGACGTACGCCTCATAAGTCGTGACAAGCTTTATTGTGGAGGGTTACCAGGTCCCTTTTCCACGGTTTCCAAGATGGGGATGTACGTAATAAAGGCAGGTAGGATGTGGTCATCAAAACTCCATTAATTCTCCCGTATTCATAAATGTTAGATCATGTATGAGAGGAAAACTCACATAGTGTGATACCGTAAAAAAAATACTTTAATGTGATAAAAACAGATTAAAAACACTCACATTTCAGTAGTATTATTCAGGCTCGTAGTAAATAGTAATAAGTATCGAAGATGCTGCTGCTGTAGTCCACCCGATGCGTTTCGTCCTCTGGGACTTCGTCTGGGGTGTGGACTACAAGCCTCAGCAGTGCAATTTATAAAGAAAGTGACCCCAATCTGACACTGGTTCGTATGACCGGAAGTGAACCTCACTTCCGGTCTGGCGGTGGTGCAATGTTGAAATTATAGTAAAATGCACCAAATGTATGTTTATAATGTAGGTACAGTGTTGGGTATTAGTTATATATGTAAATAAATATATATATATGCCCGATTTGAGGAGAGACACACAGAAATGTCTCCTTCTCGTTTTATTGTTGTGGTTCCGGCCGGTGGAACACCGGTGGAACGCACGACGCGCATGACGTCGTGACGTCACATCCGCCTGGCGTTAGCTAGGCTTGTAACAGCCAGGCCTCGATGTGGGTGTAAAGGGGAGGGCCGAGCAGCCGCGCGTGATGCTAGCACGTCGCGGCCATACTACAAGCTATGTATCGGACTGGATTCGAGTCAATATATGCAAATGCGCAGGCGCAGCACACAGAAATGAACATATGTTGCTGACAGTGCGCGGTGCACATCGCGGTGCACCCGGAAATTATGATTGCTATGGGGACATAGCCCAAACCTGGGCAAAATAAAATCTGGGCAAAATGAAATAAAATTAAAAATGAAAAGGAGATTGTGCATATGGTTTTGTTAGGGTTTAAATAGAAGGAGTGGAGGAGGTCAGAGAGGGGTCACTCATCACCTCCTAGCCCCAAGTACACATATGCATATATATATATATATATTATATAAATTTTTATTTATTGTATGTCACAAGGGAAAATTTAAGTGAAAGGGAAAAATCATATAAATCTTTTATAACCATAAAACTGTTAGATATACACCAATCGTGCTAAAGGTTAAAAGTTTGTGTATTTGTGTGTATAAAAACACATAAAATATATATATATATATATATATATAGATATGTAAAAACATAAATCCACAAATATATAAAAAATACACGTATATAAAATATCTCAATGAAAGCTCAAGTGTATATATATATAAAATAAGAATTGTATAAAATATGCATAGAATTATATAAATAAAACAAATGCATATAAAAGCCGGTCTGTGTTTAAAACACAGGCCGGCTTTTATATGCATTTGTTTTATTTATATTTATTTTTATATTTATTTATATACGTTTTTTTTACGGTACGGTATGAGTTTTTCTCTCATACATGATCTAACATTTATGAATACGGGAGAATTAATGGAGTCTTGATGACCACATCCTACCTGCCTTTATTACGTGCATCCCCATCTTGGAAACCACCCGTGGAAAAGGGACCTGGTAACCCTCCACAATAAAGCTTGTCACGACTTATGAGGCGTACGTCTCAGTAAGTCTGTGACCTCCGGTAAGCCTCTTTTCAATAGGCATTGGCGCCGACAGTATTGTAAAAAGGGGGGAAAACACTGCCCTAAAAGAGGAGTATCACAATGATATAGTGGAAATAAAGCAGCCGACACTCATACAAACAAAGTGAGCAAAATGTGACGGAAAAATAGTGTAGCGCTGAATGGTGGAGTATAAGTGTGTGAATACAATTACACATATAAAATAAGTGACAATGCACAATAAATAAATATAAAATGAAGTAAAAAATGTGAACTTTAAAATATAGAGTCCAAGATCAGGCTCAAATAAGATGGATTTTAGTCCAAGATATCTAAAGAAGTCCAAATGGGATGGTCCGTATAAATATGGGAAATGAGTGGAACACTTTTCTTATGGAGTGGCCCAAGGAATGCGGCTGTGAAGCTGTAGGTATGGTACGAATAAACAGGTGCCTGTGGGTACATCAACATTCACTGGTAAAATAGAAGTTGGGTACTCTTACCGGATAGGTTGGACACACATGTCATACGACAGTGGGTCAATAGGGCTTGATAACCTGATGAGGCCAGGTCAGGCCTATAGGAGAGTGGTCGGATGGGTCCTGTTCGGTCCTATTCTATCCGGCTCCGAATCCCAAGGGGCGAATTCCAAATGGTGAATCCTGGTGTCACTGCTTGTAGACTCCGAATAGGTGGGTGCTCCGACCCAGGGTGTATCCAAGGAAGCAGCGAAAGTGGGGGGCTCGTGATGCGAGTATGGAATAAAAAGATAAAAAAGAGGCTCCGGATGGTACAGATCAAAACAAACCAGTTGGTTTATTGGCGTGGTCAGATATAATAATATATGACACAAGAATTAAAAAAGTGATCACAAAAATAAAATGGATGGTAGTATAAAAGCAATGTGGGGTACAGAGTATGCTGGCCCGACTAGTTTTGACCTCAGGGTCTTCGACAGGGGCATGCTGTGACCCCTCACATTGCTAACAAATAAATAGACTAGTGGAGCTTAGATCCGCCCCTAATGGGGGGGTGGGACAGGAAGTGAGCAAAAAAATGGTTTATGCTGTTCAAGCCTCTCTTTGGATCTAGCCACACGGCCCTTAATGCCAGATTTTATGGTGTTGCCATTTTTACATTTTTAAATGCGGTGAAGTCTATGAAAAAATATATTCATTTTTTCAAAAAAAAAAATTTTTTCATAGATATTGAGTAAAGTCAGGTACCGAAATCGGACTGTGGAGGGAATGTACCAAAAGAATATTTTAATATGCCATTTGCCTATAAACTGCAAAATGCAGGTGGCTTTATTCAAATGAATGGGTGCATCATCCAGGGGATAAAGGTCATTGGAAGTGTGTGGTGGAACGTTTTGTGACACTATAACCCATCAAGTACATATGGTCAGACACTGCTCCTGTACATAGGAGCCGGATGTTACCTGAATGTTACTTCCGGGGTCACTGGGGTTGCGTCATCACCACCAGGATGGCCGTGATCTCTGAGGTGCCCATCGCTGTGTGGGTCATGTGACCGTAGTGACGTGTCACATGACGTGCATCGTCCAGAGCGCCGGGACGCCGTCCACGTTAGGGAATCCTCACTTCCTGGTTGCCGATCATGTGACCTCCCTGCGTCAGCGGCTCACATGATCACTACAGCGGCCGTAATACGATCGCACGCTCCGCTGTAATGCAGGGCGGCGTCGCCACGGTTACGCTGTGTGTCTGTGTCCCCATAGTAGATTTTTGAGGCTGAGATTATGGAAAAAAACGCAAAGTATAGACTAGGGGGGAAAACGCCTGATAAACAACATACAATGAATATAAAACATGAATATGGGTCAAATGATAAAAACAATCAAATCTCAATGAGAATAAAATCCTATTCATGTTAAATGAAGATAATGAAAAAAGATTTGGATTATCCCCATTACAGAAATATTGGAGATATAAAGAATGTATAATGTACAGAAATAAGATCTAGTGATTAGGATGAAAATGGAAGGTACTATGCTGCGACTGAAGATGGCTCTGAGTCTAAAAAGTCGGATGCGACTCTGCTGCGATTAGGAGTGAACTTTAATCTAAAATTCGCAGCATGTGTGAGAAGAAGGATGGGGATGAATGGTATGGTGAGAATGGTGAATGGTAGGTGTTCAGTGACTATGCTGCGACTGAAGATGGCTCTGAGTCTAAAAAGTCGGATGCGACTCTGCTGCGATTAGGAGTGAACTTTAATCTAAAATTTGCAGCATGTGTGAGAAGTAGGATGGGGATGAATAAATATGTGAACGGTATGGTGAGAATGGTGAGTGGTAGGTGTTCAGCGACTATGCTGCGACTGAAGATGGCTCTGAGTCTAAAAAGTCGGATGCGACTCTGCTGCGATTAGGAGTGAACTTTAATCTAAAATTCGCAGCATGTGTGAGAAGGATGGGGATGAATAAATATGTGAATGGTATGGTGAGAATGGTGAATGGTAGGTGTTCAGCGACTATGCTGCGACTGAAGATGGCTCTGAGTCTAAAAATCGCAGCGATAATGAGTTTCTAATATTTGAAACTATAACAGTGGTTGTGACAGAGATAGGCTATAGCTACTGAGAGAGAAGGTGGAACGGGTGTGTTTATGCTCAATTAATGAAACAATTAATATCCCAGTCTGTATTCATGCCATAA
This sequence comes from Lithobates sylvaticus, assembly GCA_028564925.1. Taxonomy (NCBI): domain Eukaryota; kingdom Metazoa; phylum Chordata; class Amphibia; order Anura; family Ranidae; genus Lithobates; species Lithobates sylvaticus. The sequence continues at coordinate 188,413,724 of CM053028.1, forward strand.
GGCGAATAGCACTTGAGCTCATGGATCCAGAAGGTTTCTAGACGCGAGACACCTCGTAAGCATGAGTCCCCTCTCCAATTGGGTACAAATCTATCAATTATTTGGAACTGAGTGCCAGTAGGATCCTTGGCATGGTGCTCCAAATAATGTCGGGGAACGGTGTGTTTATCACATCCCTTTTTAATTTTTGCCAAGTGCTCATTGACCCTAAACGAGAAATTTCTGATGGTACGTCCCACGTACTGTTTTTTACATGGACACGTAATAAGGTATACTATGTATTTAGTTACACAGGTAGTGAAATGTTTCATGGGGTATACTTGTAAAGTAATGGTGGATGTAAACGTATCAATTCTTCTCCTCCCCAAGGCATTATGTAAGCAGACATTACATTTTCTGCATGGAAAGAAGCCCTTGCATTCTGGGAAGAAAGAAGTAAGTTTAGGGGCATCTATGGTGTTAGGGGCAATGTCTCCCTGAATGGAGCGTGCCCCCCGGAAGATGACTCCAGCTCGTTCCGGGATAATGGTTCCTAAGATTTTGTCGCTGCGAAGTACTTTCCAATGTTTGTTAAGTATCTTTTTAATTTCATTGTGTTGGGTGGAGAAGGTGGTGAAGAAAGACCATTTGAACTTCTCATCTCTGGTGGTTTTTGGTTTAGTCTCTAACAGGGAGGTTCTGTCGATCTGGGATGCTGCTTGGATATCAGCATCTAAGTCTGATGATCTGTATCCTTTATCGACAAATCTCTGTCTGAGGATATTAGATTGGTGCTTGAAATCACTGTCGTTGGTGCAATTCCGGCGCAACCGAAGGAATTGGCCACGAGGAACAGATTTCAGCCATTGATAGGGGTGGCAGCTATCAACTGGAATGTAGCCATTCCTGTCTGTCGGCTTAAAGAAGGTTTTGAACTCTAAACGTTTGTTAATGGCTGTGATTTCTAAGTCAAGGAAATGGATGTTGGTGGTACTTGCTTCATAGCTCAAAATTATGCCACGGTTGTTCGTGTTGAGGGTGGACATAAAGGAGTCGAGGGAGGTTCTGCATCCCTTCCACAGGAGGAGGATGTCGTCTATATATCTGGCCCACAGCACCAATTCAGGCCTGTTTAAGGCATAGACGACATCCTCCTCCCATTGGGCCATGAAAAGGTTGGCCAGTGCTTTATTGTGCATTGTCACTTATTTTATATGTGTAATTGTATTCACACACTTATACTCCACCATTCAGCGCTACACTATTTTTCCGTCACATTTTGCTCACTTTGTTTGTATGAGTGTCGGCTGCTTTATTTCCACTATATCATTGTGATACTCCTCTTTTAGCGCAGTGTTTTCCCCCCTTTTTACAATACTGATTCTGACACATTATTCACTGCTGCTTCTTTATCTCTGTTCCTATGGATGTTTTTGAATACAGGACCTCTAGGTCCTTTAACACCAATGGACTATTTACAACTAATCCCATTGATACCGAAATCAGTGGACTCTTTTTGAGGCTCAAGAATGTGATGGTCTCCGAACTACATCTTCAGTGGGACGTCGCATTCTTGGAGCAATATATCAAAGAAAAAATGGTTCCACGTGGTCTTCGCTGGGAGGTATCCCCCCAACAAGGCGAACTGGATTTGGACTTGTGGTACAAATACTTCAATGAGGCTGGGATCAAACTTACAGGTTCCCTAGTTGAAAGAAAACAGGCAAGACTGATTACAATTGATAAGGAGATCAAAGATCTAAAGGAAAAATTGACCCCTTCAATTGGTACATCAGAATATGTCTCTTTGTCCACAAGTCTAAAGAACCACCTTGAAAAAGAGGAAAGGGACCAACGAAACAAAAAACAGAAAAAATATAATCGTGACACTAACGATTATAAAGCTAATCTTGTCTTCAATTGGCAGAAAAAGATTTCCACAGACACAGGGCCCCCCGGAAGCACTCTGTCGATGGATACCACAGATCTGGCTATTCCAAATACAGACAGAAGGCTAACATACGAACCACCTCCCCCATTGCTCCCCTCCGGTCCCCCTGGTACTAGAGATTATGCTCACACTCCACGTTCTAAGGTCCAGAACACCTACTATCAGGGAGATACAACCCGGGGTAGACACCCCTCCCGCAATAGAGGTAGGGGTAACCACAACTGAGGTAGGGGTAACTATTATGGGGATACTGGTACCTCATACCACTATGAACCACCGGGAGGCTCACCTAGACCATGGCGAGATGACAGATCCGGTAACGGAAGGGGTGGTTACCCGTACAACACCCCAGTACGCACCCACCAACGCCATACCGCCCCCAGGGATGAGGGCCCCTATGATACTCACCACGACTCTTACTCCTACATGACCCGAGATGACGATCAACTGTCCAGAATTCCTTACAATTATAATTACAACCATCCTGGACAATCCCAATACCAGGATTTTCACAGGCCCACCCCCAACCACTCTGGAAACCCAAAACCAAACGAGGCTCCAGAGGGGGGAGGCGCCTCCAACGGAAAAAGAAAGAGAACCCAGTAGGTGCAGGCATTTTTAATTTAAGCACAGCTACCCTTTCAGAAGAAGAAAAATGTACCTTAGACAAAGGTCTTAAGTTCGTCCCACCAAGGAAACTGAATAAATTCAATACCTTTATAGATGTACAGAAATATATCCGCAAACTCAATATCCATAGACATTTTTTATCTCTACCACCCTCCACCGCCCCATCCACCAACCAGAATAACAATACACATTCTGGATTATCCAATCCCTCATTGTTCAATCCACCTGGTAATACTGCTCCATCCATTAATGTATTTCGTAGTCTAGTGTTAAATGACCTAGATAAACTACCTAACAAAAGAGTCCATCAGGATCCGGCTATCCAAGCGGGTCTTAAATCTCTCTGCGAAAAGAAAAATCTCATTATTCGTCCTGCAGACAAAGGGGGTGGAATAGTTGTTCTAGACAAAGACTCCTACATCAATGAGATGAATAGGCTCCTTGAGGACCGTACCACCTACAGCCCTCTACCAGGAGATCCTACTTTAAAATACAAGAAGGCCCTGATTGAGATTATTAATGAAGGCTTCTCCTTAAACATCCTTAACCAAAAAGAAAAAGATTTTATGATCCCTCTGGCACCACGCATTCCCATTATTTATCAATTACCTAAAATCCACAAAAACCCCACAAACCCACCGGGGCGACCAATAGTGAGTGGCATCGATTCTGTTACGTCCAGAATTGGAAAATATATAGACCACTACCTTCAGCCCCTAGTCAAACGCATTCCTTCCTATTTGCAAGACAGTAGAGACACTATCAGACTGTTGGAGAAGGCCCAATACCACGAAGACCTTATCTTGGTCACTGCAGATGTTTCTGCTCTCTATACCTGTATTCCACACGATTTAGGTCTCAATGCAGTTGAATACTATTTATCCAGGGATTCGACACTCCCCCCCATACACAGAAACTTCATTATGGAACTGCTTAAGTTTGCCACAGGGCATAATTATTTTTGGTTCCATGGCTCCTTCTTTTCTCAGACCAAAGGTGTAGCCATGGGGGCCAAATATGCCCCTAGCCTGGCCAACCTTTTCATGGCCCAATGGGAGGAGGATGTCGTCTATGCCCTAAACAGGCCTGAATTGGTGCTGTGGGCCAGATATATAGACGACATCCTCCTCCTGTGGAAGGGATGCAAAACCTCCCTCGACTCCTTTATGTCCACCCTCAACGCGAACAACCGTGGCATAATTTTGAGCTATGAAGCAAGTACCACCAACATCCATTTCCTTGACTTAGAAATCACAGCCATTAACAAACGTTTAGAGTTCAAAACCTTCTTTAAGCCGACAGACAGGAATGGCTACATTCCAGTTGATAGCTGCCACCACTATCAATGGCTGAAATATGTTCCTCGTGGCCAATTCCTTCGGTTGCGCCGGAATTGCACCAACGACAGTGATTTCAAGCACCAATCTAATATCCTCAGACAGAGATTTGTCGATAAAGGATACAGATCATCAGACTTAGATGCTGATATCCAAGCAGCATCCCAGATCGACAGAACCTCCCTGTTAGAGACTAAACCAAAAACCACCAGAGATGAGAAGTTCAAATGGTCTTTCTTCACCACCTTCTCCACCCAACACAATGAAATTAAAAAGATACTTAACAAACATTGGAAAGTACTTTGCAGCGACAAAATCTTAGGAACCATTATCCCGGAACGAGCTGGAGTCATCTTCCAGGGGGCACGCTCCATTCAGGAAGACATTGCCCCTAACACCATAGATGCCCCTAAACTTACTTCTTTCTTCCCAGAATGCAAGGGCTTCTTTCCATGCAGAAAATGTAATGTCTGCTTACATAATGCCTTGGGGAGGAGAAGAATTGATACTTTTACATCCACCATTACTTTACAAGTATACCCCATGAAACATTTCACTACCTGTGTAACTAAATACATAGTATACCTTATTACGTGTCCATGTAAAAAACAGTACATGGGACGTACCATCAGAAATTTCTCGATTAGGGTCAATGAGCACTTGGCAAAAATTTAAAAGGGATGTGATAAACACACCGTTCCCCAACATTATTTGGAGCACCATGCCAAGGATCCTACTGGCACTCAGTTCCAAATAATTGATAGATTTGTACCCAATTGGAGAGGGGACTCATGCTTACGAGGTGTCTCGCATCTAGAAACCTTCTGGATCCATGAGCTCAAGTGCTATTCGCCTTATGGCATGAATACAGACTGGGATATTAATTGTTTCATTAATCGAGCATAAACACACCCGTTCCACCTTCTCTCTCAGTAGCTATAGCCTATCTCTGTCACAACCACTGTTATAGTTTCAAATATTAGAAACTCATTATCGCTGAGATTTTTAGACTCAGAGCCATCTTCAGTCGCAGCATAGTCGCTGAACACCTACCATTCACCATTCTCACCATACCATTCACATATTTATTCATCCCCATCCTTCTCACACATGCTGCGAATTTTAGATTAAAGTTCACTCCTAATCGCAGCAGAGTCGCATCCGACTTTTTAGACTCAGAGCCATCTTCAGTCGCAGCATAGTTGCTGAACACCTACCACTCACCATTCTCACCATACCGTTCACATATTTATTCATCCCCATCCTTCTTCTCACACATGCTGCAAATTTTAGATTAAAGTTCGCTCCTAATCGCAGCAGAGTCGCATCCGACTTTTTAGACTCAGAGCCATCTTCAGTCGCAGCATAGTCACTGAACACCTACCATTCACCATTCTCACCATACCATTCACATATTTATTCATCCCCATCCTTCTTCTCACACATGCTGCGAATTTTAGATTAAAGTTCACTCCTAATCGCAGCAGAGTCGCATCCGACTTTTTAGACTCAGAGCCATCTTCAGTCGCAGCATAGTACCTTCCATTTTCATCCTAATCACTAGATCTTATTTCTGTACATTATACATTCTTTATATCTCCAATATTTCTGTAATGGGGATAATCCAAATCTTTTTTCATTATCTTCATTTAACATGAATAGGATTTTATTCTCATTGAGATTTGATTGTTTTTATCATTTGACCCATATTCATGTTTTATATTCATTGTATGTTGTTTATCAGGCGTTTTCCCCCCTAGTCTATACTTTGCGTTTTTTTCCATAATCTCAGCCTCAAAAGTCTACTATGGGGACACAGACACACAGCGTAACCGTGGCGACGCCGCCCTGCATTACAGCGGAGCGTGCGATCGTATTACGGCCGCTGTAGTGATCATGTGAGCCGCTGACGCAGGGAGGTCACATGATCGGCAACCAGGAAGTGAGGATTCCCTAACGTGGACGGCGTCCCGGCGCTCCGGACGATGCACGTCACGTGACACGTCACTACGGTCACATGACCCACACAGCGATGGGCACCTCAGAGATCACGGCCATCCCGGTGGTGATGACGCAACCCCAGTGACCCCGGAAGTAACATTCAGGTAACATCCGGCTCCTATGTACAGGAGCAGTGTCTGACCATATGTACTTGATGGGTTATAGTGTCACAAAACGTTCCACCACACACTTCCAATGACCTTTATCCCCTGGATGATGCACCCATTCATTTGAATAAAGCCACCTGCATTTTGCAGTTTATAGGCAAATGGCATAGTAAAATATTCTTTTGGTACATTCCCTCCACAGTCCGATTTCAGTACCTGACTTTACTCAAAATCTATGAAAAAATGAATTTTTTGAAAAAATGAATATATTTTTTTATAGACTTCACCGCATTTAAAAATGTAAAAATGGCAACACCATAAAATCTGGCATTAAGGGCCGTGTGGCTAGATCCAAAGAGAGGCTTGAACAGCATAAACCATTTTTTTTGCTCACTTCCTGTCCCACCCCCCCCATTAGGGGCGGATCTAAGCTCCACTAGTCTATTTATTTGTTAGCAATGTGAGGGGTCACAGCATGCCCCTGTCGAAGACCCTGAGGTCGAAACTAGTCGGGCCAGCATACTCTGTACCCCACATTGCTTTTATACTACCATCCATTTTATTTTTGTGATCACTTTTTTAATTCTTGTGTCATATATTATTATATCTGACCACGCCAATAAACCAACTGGTTTGTTTTGATCTGCACCATCCGGAGCCTCTTTTTTATCTTTTTATTCCATACTCGCATCACGAGCACCCCACTTTCGCTGCTTCCTTGGATACACCCCGGGTCGGAGCACCCACCTATTCGGAGTCTACAAGCGGTGACACCAGGATTCACCATTTGGAATTCGCCCCTTGGGATTCGGAGCCGGATAGAATAGGACCGAACAGGACCCATCCGACCACTCTCCTATAGGCCTGACCTGGCCTCATCAGGTTATCAAGCCCTATTGACCCACTGTCGTATGACATGTGTGTCCAACCTATCCGGTAAGAGTACCCAACTTCTATTTTACCAGTGAATGTTGATGTACCCACAGGCACCTGTTTATTCGTACCATACCTACAGCTTCACAGCCGCATTCCTTGGGCCACTCCATAAGAAAAGTGTTCCACTCATTTCCCATATTTATACGGACCATCCCATTTGGACTTCTTTAGATATCTTGGACTAAAATCCATCTTATTTGAGCCTGATCTTGGACTCTATATTTTAAAGTTCACATTTTTTACTTCATTTTATATTTATTTATTGTGCATTGTCACTTATTTTATATGTGTAATTGTATTCACACACTTATACTCCACCATTCAGCGCTACACTATTTTTCCGTCACATTGGCGCCGACAGAACAGGATCACCATCACCCCACCTAGAAACACTTTTTAGTGTCTACAGCTACTCACATATATTGTGTCACCTATATGGACTGCACCACTGTATAACCCATATATACAGTTTGATGTCTCTACACTCAATATTCACTTATCATCTATTCTTCGAATTACTTCGTGTTTGAAAATTTCACAATATTAACAATTTTCTATTGTTCACTATTATTTGAATTTTGTTGAATTTTATTCATCACAAGATCACCTTCACGGTTATTTTATTCACGTTTATTCAGTTATTCACGTTTATTCAGTTTTTTACCCAATTTTATTGTCTTTTTATATATTTTTACATATATGTATATATCTTTTATGTAAATTATGATATCATTTATACAATTTATGTGTTTTTACCAAACTCCAACTAATATATAAGGGTAAAACCTATAATCACATATACCACTATTTTAGCGCAACATACACATCTCCTCCAAACAATTTTTCCCGTTAGTCTATCGGCAATGTTTGCAGCTCTTCCTCAATAATTTCATACTCAGCGCAATATTTTCCAACTTATAAGCACGGGCGTCTTGTTACTGCAGCCGGCCGGCCGTGAATTTTAAAATGTTGTCTTTTTTATTCGGATGTCTATACGCCTTTGGCGTCTTTTACAAAATAAAACTGTTGGATCCCACCCATGGTCTGCCCTCTTTCCTTCTCTTTTTTGGCCCTTGGGGGATTTATTACCTGGCGAGACTAATGCTTTGGTGACCCTGGACCGATCAAGCAACTCCTGGTAAGGACACAGATGCTCTGATTTGCCGTACTGAAGGAAGACAGAGGAAAAGGCCCCGGCTGGGTTGTAGCCGCAGGCGATTTCTTTATCTACAGCTGGTAAGCCTTCAATCCACTTGGTGGTGGGATCACTGAGGAAAAAGTTACTCAATCACGGATGCCAATCTGATTGAAAAAGTCACTTATTACACCGATGTCACTTTGATTGTGCTTATAGTCCTATATGAACATCTTGTGGACTGTTTAGCGTCAGTTTTCTAATATCTGTCTGTTCACTGCAGCATTGATACGTATGTTTTATAATCACTCACCTTACTGCTTTGAAGTCATACATGGGTGATAGGGTAACTAATTCTACTTTGTTGCTTTACATTTTTTTGATATAATCTTTTGATATCATTTTCAATAGCTGAAGACTATTATCACGTATTACATGGTAATTATTATGGTATTCATGTATCTGTGATTTCCTAATATTTTCGATAGCGCAACCTTTTTTTCACACTTCTATTTTTGTTTATCACATGTGGTTTGCTGCTTATATACACAAGTTTTTTGTTCCAGCGCAGTTTTTTCATTTTATATTACAGCAGTGCAGGGAAATAGTTCTCCCCAAAACCAAAGACACAGTACCGGAACAGCAACTATGAGCAGGTATTTCCCGGAAACATAAAACTTCCATAGTGCAGTATGTAGATACAGTATAGGTAATTTATTAAGAACCAAGAAAGAATCGCACTTACAATGTTGTAGTCAATCATAAGCGGTAAAAAAAAGGTATAAAACAGGTTTTGGTGGCTTCATCTACCTTCTAGATCTACTCATTAGGGACTTTGGCACTTCGAGGGTTAAATGAAGAGATAGAAGTTCATACTCTCCTATAATAACCCATTATGTTACTTTACAATCTATGCAATCGGTTTCTTGTTTATAACCATTTCTTATTTTCTCAATTTTTTAAAGTGGACCCCTATAGTCCTTTTCCATTACTCTTTGTCCTACTCATTGTAAGTACTCCATTAATAGTTTTAAGTAGTATTACCATAGTGTACACATACAATTTGGTACAAGTTTATAATTATAAATAACCAATATGGATGCACTATGCACATCCTTTCATGGTGATACATACCACACCATACCGCTAAGGTAAATTGGCAGACTCACCTACTATTGATATAATAAGACCCGTTCAATCATTCATTTTATCTTCTCATTGGGAGGTGTAGAATTTTCCATATGTATATGTGCACATATGCACGTCCTCTTGATGCTTCCATTCACTCATTTGGACAATGTTTTATTATGTCTGTGGTTATTTAGTTGTGTTTTACATGTGTTTTATATGTATGCGTTTTATTCTTATATCATAATTTTTTTTTTTAACAGAAAGGTTTTTATTGAAAAAATAATTGCAACAATTAACAATGACACAGTTCACATTGTCCAATGGTATATACAGTCAGCAAGGTCAATACATCATAAACAGTGCAGATTAATGCAGACTAAATGCAAGATCACAATTTTCCCATCACTGAGATATAAGGCACAATAACAAAGTCGTTATTCCAGGCATCTTTTAAGCAGGAGGAAAAACTGGAGAGTAGGGACGGGGGGGGTAGGGGGTAGGGGGGGGGGAATGGGGATGAGCTTGGGGGGGGGGGGGGAAGGGGGGGAGGAGGAGTCAATATCCGGAACAACATTATCACTTGCATTTTAGAGATCTGATAGGATAACATATAAAACAGTCAGCACGTTCCTATTCAACAACCATGTGCATCGACCCAGTGGGACCATACTTTGTCAAACTTTTTGGGACAGTTTCTGCTCTCGTATGTGAGTTTATAGAGGGGTAGGACCGAGTTTATTGTGGCTTTCCACATGCTCAGTGTAGGGGGGGTGGCTTGCTTCCATTTCAGGAGGATTTCCCTCCTGGCATAGTACAGGGCGTAGAACAGGAACAATTTTTCATGTCTTGAGGCCTCAACGTCCTCCATACTTCCCAGGAGTGCCAAGGCTGGGTCCATACGAAGGGCCTAGTCCCCAAAGGAGTCCAGTGCCTCAATAACGGCTCCCCAGTAAGGGCGCAGCACAGGGCAGGACCACATTACGTGGAGAAAGGTTCCCACGGAGGTTCCACATCTTGAACAAAATTCACTCGCCCCAGGGTATATCCTAGCCAGCCTAACAGGTGTGTAGTATGCCCTATGTAGCATCTTAAGCTGGATAAAGCGATCCTTTGCCGAGATCATTTTTGTGGTGTAGTCTGAGACAACGTCCTCCCATATCTCCTTGGTCAGCTCAGGTATGTCGGCCCTCCACTTGTCATATATCTTAGTCGGGGAGGTAATGTACGCAGCTGAGAGGTAAAAGTAGAGGGAAGATAGTGGTTTGTCCAGCAGTTTTGCAATAAGCAGTCTTTCCACTGCGTCCGTTTGGAGTGTCAGGGGATTTGGAAATTGGGCTAGTATTGCATGTCTGAACTGATAGTATCTAAACCTCATAGTATTCGGTAGTGCGTACTGGGCCTGCAGGTCTTCAAATGAGCGGAAGGAGCCATCCTTAAAGACTTGCCTGAGAGTGATCATACCCCTCCCCGCCCACATTTGGTGCGGCAGGGTAGGGTTACCCCACAAGGGGGTGTGGGGCGAGACGGTCGAGTCCTCCCTATATACCTCCCTAGACTTCTGCCATACCTGTACAGTGGTACGCATCAGGGTCGTGGCCTGGGGGTGGGCCCTGGGCCCCCTATAGGGCAAGTTAGACAGTGCAGCGTAGGACCCCAGGATCGCCGCCTCCAGAGTAACTGCCGGGTTCTGTTTGGGCTGGGAGAACCACCATCGGGCCGTAACCAGTACTGCCGCCCAGTAGTACAATTGAAAGTGTGGCAGCGCCAAGCCCCCCTGAGACAGGGGAAGCTGGAGCGTTATCTTTGCTAGTCTTGGGGTCTTCCCAGCCCACACGAAGGAGGAGATGATAGTGTCAATATTCTGAAAGAAGGCTTTGGGGATCAGGCATGGGGTGTTCCTAAAGAAATAGACGAACTTCGGAAGGTATACCATTTTAAGGAGGTTCACCCTACCCACCGGGGACAGTGGTAGCGTTTTCCATGTCTGGCACTTAGTGGCAAACTGAGTAAGCAGAGGGGAGAGATTATCTCCTATGTATGCCCGGGGGGAGCTTTTAACTATCACACCCAAATATTTAAAGTCTTCTACCCACTGAAGGGGCGTGTTGGTGGGACTCTTGGGGTTAGTGTCGTTAAGGGGAAAAAGGACAGATTTATCCCAATTTACTCGTATGCCAGAGAACCTCCCAAACTGTTCTATTATTCCTAGTGCGGTCTGGAGTGATGTTTCTGCGTCCGCTAGATAAAGCAGGGTGTCATCAGCATACAGGGATATTTTTTCCTGCAGCACACCAACCTCTATGCCCCTCACTCTATGATCCTGGCGTATTAATATCGCTAGGGGTTCAATCGCCAGTGCGAATAGCCCTGGAGACAGGGGGCATCCCTGTCTTGTTCCTCTATACAGACTGAAGGGAGGAGACAGCAGGCCATTAACTCTAACCCGGGCAGTGGGTTTTTTATACAGGAGTTGGATCCAGGAGATGAACCTGGGGCCAAATCCGAAACATTCCAGGACCTCCCATAGGATCCAGGAGATGAACCAGGGGCCAAATCCGAAACATTCCAGGACCTCCCATAGGAAGAGCCACTCGACAGAGTCGAATGCCTTTTCGGCGTCCAGAGCTGCGACCAGGCCTCTATCCCCCTCCTTTGCCATATCTATGTGGTTAAACAACATGCGGATGTTAATGTCGGTCCCCCTGCCTGGCATAAAGCCCGACTGATCCGGGTGGACCAGCGCCGTGATCACCCCGTTCAGCCTGGTTGCTAGGATCTTGGCCAGCAGTTTAGCATCTACGTCTATCAGTGAGATTGGGCGGTATGATTTGCAGAGTTCTGGGTCTTTCCCTGACTTGGGAATGACCACTATTACCACCTCGGACATAGACTCCGGGAGTGCACCTTCCCCCAGTGCCGCGAGGAGCATGGAGTGTAGTCTAGGGGCCAGTTCTGCAGAATATGTTCTGTAGAACTCTGTGGGGAATCCGTCCGGACCCGGGGTTTTCCCCGCTTGGAGTGAGGCTATGGCCTGTTGGACTTCTAGGATTGTAATGGGCGAGTCGAGTTGGGACCTATATGTGTCAGTCAGTACTGGAAAGTCAACGTCAGAGAGGTAGATATGTAGGTCTTCCATGGAGTAGTTCACTCGTGTGGAATATAAGTCCGCATAGTAGGACGTAAAGCTCTCGCTGATCTCCCTGGAGGAGGTCATTCTGACCCCAGCTCCGTCTACCAGCGAGGGCACACTCATGGACCCCATCTGTTCCCTAGCCAACCATGCCAATAGCCTGCCTCCCCTCTCACCCTCCTCAAAGATTCTCTGCGACTGCTGGAGCATTTTCTTCTTAGTGAGTGAGGTACGCATTAGCATAACCTCCCTGGTGCTGTTTTGGAGTCTGTCGTGAACCTCCGGGTCCCCTGTTAATACAAACTGCTGTTCCAAAGTGAGTGCCCTGCCCTCCGCTTCCAGAATATCCGCCTTCAGCTGTTTCCTAATTTTCCCTATGATCTTCTGGTAGTGCCCCCTAGAGGAGGCCTTGAAGGCATCCCAGACCACCGCTGGGGAGGCTGTACCCGGGTTGAAAATCCAGTATGTTTCCATTTGGTAACGGAACTCGGAGTCCACCCTGGGGTCAGATATCCAGAACCTGGATAGTCTCCACAGCCTGTCCCCGGGAGATCCTTCCAGGGACAGTCGGAGGAGAAGTGGGGTATGATCAGAGATCCCCCGTGGAAGAATAGAGATTTCCTGTACCCTGGGTAGGAGAGGTGTCCCTGCGTATACCAGATCTATGCGCGAAAGTGCTCTGTACGTGGCTGAGTGGCATGTGTAGGATCTCTCAGAGGGATTCCTCCATCTCCAAAGATCCGTCAGCCCGTAAGTGTCAGCCCAGTTCGAGAGATCCGAGGTGGGACCCCCAGATGAGTTGAGGCGATCCAACCCCGGATTTGGCGTCATGTTAAAGTCTCCCATAAGCAGGAGGTTGTCGGTCCCATAGTTTGCCAGGAGGAGACTCAATTTATGAAGCAGTTTAACCGAGGCAGGGGGAGGGATATAGATGCCCACAAGCACCAATTCCAATGTTTCAATCATGGCATGCAACACTATGTATCTGCCGTCCGGGTCAAGATCCAGCCCCAGGAGTTTAAATGGAAGTGATTTACGTACAAGAATGGTGACCCCTCTTGCAAAATTGGAATACGTCGAGTTGTATTGGTGTCCCATCCAGGGCTTTTTTAGACTAAGGGTTTTCTTGCCCACTAGGTGCGTTTCCTGGAATACACAGATATGAGGGTTATGGGTTTTCAAAAATTGAAACACCAGGGATCGCTTAACTGGGGAGTTCAGGCCCCTGGTATTCCAGGAAACAATCGTTAGTGACGACATAACATGCCGGAGATGATCAATAGCGGGGCAGACCTGGGGCATTCACCCAACCCGGACAGAGTATAAACCCACAATTCAGTTGTACATAGAGAGCAGCTCCCAAGGAGCTTCAGTATCAGAGGCCCTAGTGACTGTGTCAAGCATATAAGCACTTTTAAATTTGTCAAATAACAGTAATAGTAAAACCAGTAACAAAAACAAAACAACCCCCCCCCCCTTCCCCGCCAGTCCATGTAAAACTATGGGTGACTTTCCTTCCCAAAAACCACACGGCAAGTCGTCATGTCATGGGGGTAACGTGTGCAAGAGGCATTTTAGACATATGTCCATCAACCCCTCCAAACTGGGGTCGCCCGGATATAACATTTGGTGCCAGTCTCCCAGCAAGCTGGGGGTGCGGTTCTTGAGGTAAGTGGCCAAGTATCTGTTGCCAGCCTGTGCAGCAGTACTGAAAAAAGGAGGAGCAGTAAAAACCAAAACGTAGGGGTGTAGATGAAGAATGGCTGAGGTCTCCCCAAAAAGACAGGGGACAAAAACAGTAAACGATAGGCAGGAGGGAAGTTCATCCTGAGAAGTAGGGATCAGTAGGGGGGGGCCCTCGTCCGCGTACAGACAGCAGGCATCACCCGTCCACAGTCTCAATGTCTAAGGGGTGCTCGGAAAGAGGCTGGAGCCAGTATTAGGACCCCCCCCCCCCAAATTCAGGTACACAGCTGCAAAGGGTAGCAAGACACAGGGATCAGAGACATGTATACTTGCTCATGCAGTGCGGATCGTGTCCAGCCAAGAAGATGCTTCAGCAGGCGATGTAAAAAATCTCACTCTCTCTCCGTCCTGGACTCGCAGTCTGGCGGGAAACAGCATACTATATTTGAGGTTTTTGGCGCGGAGCTGGGATCTCACATGATCAAATGACTTCCTCTGTCGTCTGTGGGCACGTTCCACAACAAAATGGGAGGAAAATGAGGCCCTGGGTAGAAGGGTGCGCAGCAGTTGTTCTGTGAACTGGGGGGTGTCATTCCCCTCCGCTCCCTCAGGCAGGCCAATGATGCGCAGGTTGTTGCGTCTATTGCGATTTTCTGCATCTTCAGCACGCGACTCTAGATGCTTGACTCTGATTTTCAGGGAGTGAATGTCAGCCGAGTGTTCCCTCTGAATATCCTCCGTCAGAGACACACGCTGCTCAACTTCTGTCACTCTACCTTTAAAAGCATCAATGTCTCTTCTAATCAGGCCCACCTCAATGTGTACATGGTCTATTTTTTCAGTGAGGGCCGTTCTGCAGCCATTTATGGCTTCCAGGAACGCTGCATGCTCCGGGGGACCTGGGGATCTGCTGCTGCCCCTGGACTCACCTCCCCTGGCTGCTCTGCCATCATGGAGATATGCCCTGCTACGGCCCTCTCTTCAGCACGCGGCGGCGTGGGCCCGGTCTTTCGTTGGCTCTGTCGGCGCGCTGATCCGCCTTTTTTGTACCCGGGCATGAGCGGGGGACTGCGGGGGTCCCAGCGGGTCGATTGGATGCCGTTACGGTCGCCTGGCACCGCTGGATCGGCGGATATGTGGTCCGGGCGGCGGAGCGGTGTTAAAAGACGTCCGCTCCCGTCGCCATCTTGGACACGCCCCCCTTATATCATCATTTTAATATATCATTCTATATTCCTATTTATATAATGCACACTATGTTATCCAATAATTTTTTTAATTTATGACACTAATCGTTTTGCAGTTTTTATGTAAATTTTATTATTTAGTTTTATTGTATATACCATATTTATTGGCGTGTAACACGCACCCCAAGTTTAGGAGGGAAAAAGGAAAAAAACTTTTAGCAGGGAAGTTTAAGGAAAAAAACTTACATTTAAATGCCCATCAATGTAGCCTTATCAGTGTCCATCTGCAGCCTTGTCCATCATTGCAGAATGATCAGTGTTCATTTGCAGCCTTGCCCAGTGCCATTTGCAGCCTTGCCCAGTGACATTTGCAGCCTTGCCCTGTGCCGTTTTCAGCCTTGCCCAGTGTAATTTGCGGCGTGTAACCGTTTAATTTTGCCGCCGCCGAGATAGACAGAGCCTGTGTACTCGTATGTACTCGGCTCCTCTCGGCTCGTCTCGCAGTCCCGCCCAGTCCCGCCCCTTGGCCCAGGTCCTATGATGGACATAACACAGATCCAATGGCGGGACTGGGCGGGACTGCGAGCGGAGCAGAGCCGAGCAGAGTACACAGTACACTCGGCTCTGCCTTTTTCGGTTGCGCTCTGTATTTTTCAGCAGCGATCACTCTTTTTCCCCTCATAGACAGTGGGTATCGGCGTATAACATGCACCCATGATTTCCCCCTGATTTTAAGGGGAAAAAGGTGTGTGTTATACGCCGATAAATACGGTATATATTTTTATTATTATTTATATATATATATATATATATATATATATATATATATATATATATATATATATATATATATATATATATGTATGTAGATTTTTTATAAACTCTGCAGGCCCCAACCCCTTCCCCTTCACATTTATCGAGAAGGGGATGGACGCAAGGACGTGAGGACGTGCTTTACCTCGTGGAGGGAGTGTCCTGACCCATGAAACATCCGACGGCTAGAGCGGGACGGGATCGCGCAGAGTGAGAGGCTGCGTGACCCCCGCAAATGATCCCCGCAGCACGCAGACACCGCGTCGACCAGCTGGCGTCCCCGGAGGCAACGGCCCACTGAAGATACCGACGCTCCCAGAAAGATAGGAGACGCCGCAGGATCGCTGCGGATGCTTTTCACCTTCCCCCGGCCCGCTCCTTCTCTGGTGTTACTCCCCTCCTCTCCCTTGGATGCCACATATCGAAGGTAGTTATTTAAAAACATAGTAATGCAACGCTAAGGAAACCACACAGAACCCCTGCTCAGGATCATCTTTCAACAAGGGTAAGTCCCCATTAGAGGGGAGCAATCTGCTCACCGTCTGATGACATGAAAAGTGCTCCAACGGAGGGGGTGAGTGTCAATTCATTTTTGCTTATAGTTTATGAAATTAAAGGCTGGTATATGTTAGTGGAAACCTATGGGGAATTTAAGTGAAAGCCATTTGAAAAATGAGACATAACTGGTATGTAACTGGGACTCTGACAGTAGTTAAAAGGACTGCAGTTGGGACAGAGATATGTGAGAGAGGGGAGAGAAGATAAAAGGTGAATTTGGATGCATATTTAAGGCTACAGCTGGTAATTTCGAAAGAAAACTCTATTGAACACCTAACTGAATATACCTGCACCCCACATATCCCGCTGATCAATAGACATGGGAACTGTCAAAAAAATTTGTTTCGTTTCGTATATAAAGAAATTCGTAATTCGTGTACGAAATTCCGTTCGAATTCGTACGAAATCCGAAATTCGGACGAATCGTAATTTTTTTTCCGAATCGTTAGTAAAGTTACGAATCGTTAACGCGGCTAATGAATTGTCGGTTTTCATAACACAGAGAACAATTCGAATCCAACTACAAATATCGAATTTCAATTTTAAGTTACGAATCGTTACGAATCGTTACGAATAGTTACGAATCGTTAGTAAATCCAACTACAAATATCAAATTTCAACTAATATGGAAGAAATTATAATAGCGGATGTAACGAATGCTTTGAATGCTTCGAATGAATTTGAGATTCAGTATATCTAATATAGAGAACTGTTCCTGCACAAAGTGTCATTTTTGCAGGAAAAAAAGCTATTTAAAAACACTCGCGGCTAATAAAAAGTCGGCTACGTAACACAGAGAACAGTCATTCATTGATTAAAAAAAGCGTGGGGGTCCCCCCCAATTCAATAACCAGGCCCTTCAAGTCTGGTATGGATATTAAGGGGGACCCCAGCCAAAAAAAAATAAAAAATGGCGTGAGGTCCCCCTAAAAATCCATATTGTATATAGAGTATATAGTATATAGAAGGGGGTCATGTTTCCCGTGCTTAGAACTCTCTCTGTACAATGTGTCATTTTTGCAGGAGAAAAAAAGCTATTTAAAATCACTCGCGGCTAATTGCCGGTTCCCATAATACAGAGAACAATTCGAATACAACAACTAACAAATATCTAATTTCAACTAATATGAAAGAAATTATTATAGCGGATATAACGAATGCTTCGAATGATTCGAGATTCATTATATCTAATATAGAGAACTGTCCCTGCACAGTGTCATTTTTGCAGGAAAAAAAAGCTATTTAAAATCACTCGCGGCTATTGCCGGCAAATGAATTGTCGGATCCGTAACACAGAGAACAGTCATTCATTGAAGTCATTGATAAAAAAAAAAGCATGGGGGTCCCCCCAAATTCAATAACCAGGCCCTTCAGGTCTGGTATGGATATTAAGGGGGACCCCAGCCAAAAAAAAAATGGCCTAGGGTCCCCCTCAAAATCCATATCAGACCCTTGAGGTCTGGGATGGATTTTAAGGGGACCCCAGCCAAAAAAAAAAAAATGGCGTAGGGTCCCCCTCAAAATCCATATCAGACCCTTGAGGTCTGGGATGGATTTTAAGGGAACCCTAGCCAAAAAAAATGGCGTGGGGTCCCCATAAAATCCATACCAGACCCTTATCCGAGCACGCAACCTGGCGGGCCGCAGGAAAGGAGGGGGGACGGGAGCGGCCCCCCCTCCCGCCTGAACCGTACCAGGCCACATGCCCTCAACATTGGGAGGATGCTTTGGGGGTCTGAGACCCCCAAAGCACCTTGTCCCCATGTTGATGAGGACAAGGGCCTCTTCCCCACAACCCTGGCCATTGGTTGTGGGGGTCTGCGGGTGGGGGGCTTATCGGAATCTGGAAGCCCCCTTTAACAAGGGGACCCCCAGATCCCGCCCCCCCCAGTGTGAAATGGTAAGGGGGTACAAAAGTACCCCTACCATTTCACCAAAAAAGTGGCAAAAATGGTAAAAATGACAGGAGACGGTCTTTGACAATTCCTTTATTAAAATCTTCTTTCTTCTTTCTTCATCCTTCAGTTTCTTCATCTTCTCCTTCCGTCATCTTCTTCCATCTTCTTCTTCCATCTTCTTCTTCCTTCGATTCGCTTCTTCTTGCTCCGGTCTTCTCGTCCTTCTCGTCCGGCATCGGCGTCGGTGTCTCTTCTCGCAGGCCGCTCCGCACAATGGGAGGCTCCCGCTGTGTGAGGCTTCGCTCCGGCTGACAGGTCTTTTATAACGGAGGGCACCTGGTGACCCCGCCCCCTCTGACGCACAGGGACGTCATGGGGAATTCCCTATGGCTTTCCCCATTACGTCAGAGGGGGCGGGGTTACCAGGTGCCCTCCGTTATAAAAGACCTGTCAGCCGGAGCGAAGCCTCACATAGCGGGAGCCTCCCATTGCGAGGAGCGGCCTGCGAGAAGAGACGCCGATGCCGGACGAGAAGGACGAGAAGACCGGAGCAAGAAGAAGCGAATCGAAGGAAGAAGAAGATGGAAGAAGATGACGGAAGGAGAAGATGAAGAAACCGAAGGATGAAGAAAGAAGATTTTAATAAAGGAATTGTCAAAGACCGTCTCCTGTCATTATTACCATTTTTGTCACCTTTTTTGGCGAAATGGTAGGGGTATTTTTGTACCCCCTTACCATTTCACACAGGGGGGGGCCGGGATCTGGGGGTCCCCTTGTTAAAGGGGGCTTCCAGATTCCGATAAGCCCCCCGCCCGCAGACCCCCACAACCACCGGCCAGGGTTGTGGGGATGAGGCCCTTGTCCTCATCAACATGGGGACAAGGTGCTTTGGGGGGGACCCCAAAGCACCCTCCCAATGTTGAGGGCATGTGGCCTTGTACGGTTCAGGCGGGAGGGGGGGCGCTCTCGTCCCCCCCTCTTTTCCTGCGGCCTGCCAGGTTGCGTGCTCGGATAAAGGGTCTGGTATGGATTTTGAGGGGGACCCCACGCCATTTTTTTTTGGCTGGGGTTCCCCTTAAAATCCATCCCAGACCTGAAGGGTCTGGTATGGATATTTGGGGGGGACCCCACGCCATTTATTTTTTTTTTGGCTGGGGTCCCCCTTAATAGCCATACCAGACCTGAAGGGCCTGGTTATTGAATTTGGGGGGACCCCTACGCTTTTTTTTTTTTATATCAATGAATGACTGTTCTCTGTGTTATGGAGCCGACAATTCATTTGCCGGCAATAGCCGCAAGTGATTTTAAATAGCTTTTTTTTCTGCAAAAATGACACTTTGTCATTCGAATCATTCGAATTCATTCGAATTCATTCGTTATATCTGCTATAATAATTTCGTTCGAATTAGTTGAAATTCGATATTGGTAGTTGGATTCGAATAATTTGGAGCTGAAATTCGTAAACGGAATTTTTCCTGCAAAATGACACTTTGTCATTCGAATTCATTCGAATCCATTCGAATTCATTAGAATTCATTCGAATCAATCGGCGTCGATATTCGTAAACGGAATTTCGTATTCCGTACGGAATTCGTATTCAAAAAAATTCGTACTACGGATTCGTAAATTCGTACGAATTACGAAAAATTCGTACGAATTACGAAAAATTCGTACGAATTACGAATTTGTACGAAACGAATCGCACATGTCTACTGATCAATTGACTCATTTTTAATCGCCCCCGTAAATAACGGAGGCAATGATATCAACATGGGGATATAATGTAAGAACTTCTCCAAGGATTGAACGAATGGTAACGGAGAATTTTATGCATAAGAACTACAAACGAGCATAAGACATTTACAAGCGACATTCTGCGATATCCTGAGAATTTAAGTGTGGTCACTTTATTTCTTATTTTTTGGAAAATCTATAATAGAGTACTCCTTTTCCCCTTTTTTTTTTTTTTTTCCCTCCCAAAGCAAGGGGGTGAATCGGTCATAAAACATGGGGAATCTAAAATACCTTGATATCTAAACACCCAAACACAGATGATGTTATAGATGTGCATAGCGTTGGTCGATTTAAAGAAGTGTCTCCTTGGCCGCACTGCCCTGAATTTGCCCTTTACTCTATTTACTTTGTCTACTGATTCCCCTCTTTCTTTACTGTCCTGTCTCCCACCCCTAGCGAAAAACAAACCACGGTAAAATCATTGACCCAGAGATGCTGAGTGTCAGCAGGGGGAATATAAACCTCAGGCTTCAACATATATAGGGGCCTGAAGCGGAGGGAAAGATCGGGGAAAACGGTTCCAGAGACTATATACCGACCTGATAATTATTTCCTTTTTTTTTTTTTTATTAGGAGAGGAGAGGGGAGGAGAATAGGGGGGCCACAATATCAATTATTTAGACTCATAGAAACTACTCAGAAAAATTTCTTAGATAACTCTCTCTCGGAGGGGAGGAAGAGAGAAGCAGAAAAAAAGGAGAAAAAGAGAAAAACTTGATAAAGTCAGAGCATAAATTTATTAGCTTAAATCCTTAAGAGAATTAGAGTAAAGCCTAGACAGTCTAATCTATGGCTCACTATATGCCTTGAATTCCTCTTAAAAAAGGACATCCTGAGGGAAAATAAAGCTTTTTTTTCTTTTCCTTAGAATAAGGAAATTAGTATGAAAGGCAAGTAAACTAAAGGAGGCGAACCCAAAACTCCCAAAGACAAAGTAAATACGAGTACAATCAAACATTATATGGTAAAAGGTCTGAGCCCTAAAAGCCCAGGCCCAGAAAAACAACAAATGAGTAAACAAGCCAAAAAGAAAGATACAACTAAAAGAAAAGAAAAAACGGCCGAAGTTCCGGGGGAAGTAACTCTGGAAACTGAGATGGATAGAAGTGCCCCGGAAGAACAAGCTATGAATCCCCAGATGCCAACTAAAACAGAAATGTCAGAGATGCTACTCAGAATGGAAAATTCAATCAAAAAGGATATCTCAGCACTCCGGTCAGACCTAGGTCATTTGTTAAACCGTATAGAGGAAATTGAGAACAAGACAGATACCTATACTCAAGAGATGACCAGGATACAAGAACAACTAAGAGAAACAAAGCTGAACCAAAGGATATTGAACCACAAACTAGAGGAACATGAGAACCAAAACAGAAGAAAGAATCTGAGAATACGCGCACTCGCAGAAGTAAATGGGGAGGATCTCAGGAAATCTATAAAAGAGATTCTTAATCCTGTCTGGAATAAGGGCCCTGAAAGGGAGCTGAAAATAGACAGGATACATCGAGTAAGGAAACCCCAACATATTCCAACAGAAAGTCCTAGAGATATCCTGGTAAAATTCCAGAACTACGAAGATAAGGCGGCAATATGGAGTAACCTCAGAGGAAAACCCCCATTGAAAATCAACGGGACAGAATTACAAATTTACCTAGACCTGGCTCCGGAGACTTTGGCCAGGAGACGATTACTTAGACCACTTTTGAACCAAATGAGAGCAGTAGACGTCAAATATACCTGGGGATTCCCGGCCTGCCTAATAGGCTATAGAGAGGGTAAATCGGCGAAAATCAGATTTCCAGAGGAACCGTCTGAATTTTGTAAGAAACTGGATTTACAAGAGACTGAAATTCCAGAATGGTCACAAAGGGAAGGGCTAGGTTAGACTGACTCTTTTTTAAGATGTGGCACCCCCCCTTTTTTTTTTTGAGTGGGAGCGGAACAGGGGAGAGGATCTCAGATAATAGCGGGAGGAGAGCTCGGCCAGCCATAGGTGCTCCACTCCCCTCCTGGGAATAGCCCGTGGGAGGGGCGCGGAGCACTGGGTGGGATCAGAGACACACCTCGAGGTAGGAAGACCTGGGACGGAGATGAGGTTTGTCTCAGCCCATGGTCTAGAGGTCAGTATTGACCAGGAGGAGGGAGGAAGGGGGGATTGGAAGGGAGGGCGGGAGGGGGAGGGAGGGGGTGGGAGGGGGTGGGAGAGATGCAGGGAGGGGGGACAGGAGGGAGGAAGGGGGAGGGAAAGGGAGGGTGGGAGGGGGCGGGTGCGGGGGGGAACAATACCTCTCGTCTTTTTGGGAAAAAGGAAAAAAAAAAAAAAAACTTAACGCAAGATTAAGTTTCTGACATATAATGTTCGAGGACTGAATACATCTGCTAAAAGGCACAAGGTCCTAAAAGAGCTTAAAAACCATCATGCGGATATAATCTTCCTCCAAGAGACTCACCTCTTCTTAGGGGCCAAAGTAAAATTATATTCTAATGAACACCCCGCTTGGTTTTATGCGGACTCAACGACTAACAAAGCAAAGGGAGTGGCAATTGGTTTCTCAAGAGAAACTAGGATCAAACTAGAGGAAAGGCTTACAGATCCAGAGGGGAGATTCCTTTTTTTAAGAGGGCTTATTGCGGAAACAGAATGTACTTTGGGTAATATATATGCCCCAAATAAAAACCCAGCAAAGTTCCTAAAAAGAATGATAGGGACCCTTGCGCAGTTCAGGAGAGGGATAGTAATAATGGCCGGAGATTTCAATTTATGCTTAAATCCTCAAGAAGATAGTACGTCACATGTACAGGGGACGGGACAGGTGTCCCTTAAAACATTGAAACAAAAAATGCACCAAAACCAACTGGTGGATGTATGGAGAGCCTTCCACCCGAAAACACGGGATTATACCTTCTTCTCCCCTGTACATGGGACGTATACACGCATTGACTATTTTATAACGGATCATAATACACTTACTGGAGTGACGGATGCCGAGATAGGGATATCTACACTTTCCGATCACTCCCCAGTAATGATGACCATAGAAGAAATGAAAACGCAGAGACCACTTTTCAATTGGATATTAAACGATACACTTCTTAGCGAAAACCAAGATATAGAAAGAATAAGTGAGGAACTGACGCAGTTTTTCGAAAGAAATGACACACAGGATATCTCATTTTCGACTTTGTGGGAGACACACAAGGCATATATAAGAGGCATATTTATATCAATTGGGGCTGGGAAAAAAAAGGTGAGAGAAAAGGAAACCAAAAGATTAACAGAGGAAATCCACGAACTAGAACAGCTACATAAAAAACCAGAAGGGAGACACCAAGAAATCTACCATCAACTTACATCCAAAAGAGAAGAACTGAAAGACCTACTAACCCAGGATACAAAAAGGGTCTTTAATAGAATTCTGAAGGGGAAATACTTAGGAGGCAATAAAATTGGGAAACATTTGGCAAAGACCCTGAGGAAGGAAAAGGCAAGAAACTACATTGAAAAAATCCGAAACAAACAAGGTGAAGTAGTTTTGGAAACTACTTCACCTTGTTTGTTTCGGATTTTTTCAATGATATAGCGGCTGTTTTCCAAAACTATTATAGTGCACTCTACGACATTTAGAATGGCATCGTAGAAAAAGAAAAAACAAACAAAATAAAACAGTTTTTGGATAAATCAGGAATCTTTCAATTAAACCTGAAAGATAGTGAAGAGCTAGAAAATCCCATTACGGAACAGGAAATTAAAATTGCTATCCTAGAAACACCAATAGGGAAAAGCCCTTCACATTTATCAATATGGACATTAAGGTCATTTAAATGTATTATTTAATGTTGTGTCTTTTAAAACATCCTTGGATGAATTAACCGTTTAGTGTCTGGCCGATTCATATTGTTTTCAGCTTGGCTCAGGTTTGGTGATTGCTGGTTGTGCTGGAGCTTGTTGTTCCCCAACCGACTCTAAAACATAAATAGCACTATACCATATATATCTTGTTAGGCCTGTAGAAGGAGTTGGGGACGTCATCTCCCTGCATTCCACGCAAGCCCAGGCTGACTTCCTAGTGGCCACAGGATGTATTGCGGCACTTCTAAACATCAGCCATACCTGTGGACGCTCGTCTCAGATGCCGGACTACATCTATACCATATCCCCATACAGATGAGCCTGTTTTTATCTTGTTTCCTGTAAGTGCATTACTTACCATGTTAATAAACTGTACTTAACATACTACACTCAGGTGGCGCTTCCTGTGTCTCCCCTCTTTCAATTTGTTTACAGAGCTGGCTTTTCTCTGTCACCCCACTCTAAGAACTGTTGCTTTTTATAGACTGATGAGCTCTTATTGTTCATACACTGCCTGCTGTATTTCTACATGTACAGTAAGTATTTACACTTAAAGTTTTTTCTTTGTCATTCATTGCAATTACGAGATTGGTGACAGAGAGCTGTTAGCGATCATTTTAGCCCTGAAAGAATGGAGACATCTCCTCAAAGGTATCACTGTGCCGGTTCTCATTCGGGGGGGCCCCAGTCCATTACCAGAACCTTTGGTGAATATTACGGGAAACCCCACACCAAAATGTAAAAAAAATCCATACCAGGCCCTTCAGGTCTAAGGATATTAAGGGGAACCCTGCGCAAATTGCATAGTGCCCCCCCCCCCAAAATCCATACCAGGCCCTTATCCGAGCACTCAACATGTTGATGGGGACAAGGGCCCGCATCCCCACAACCCTTGCCCGCTGGTTGTGGGGGTATGCGGAAAGGGGGGCTTATTGGATCCTGAAAGCCCCCTTTAACAAGGTCCAGATCCCGCCCCCCCCATGTGTAGGGGTACATTGTACCCTTACACATTCACCAAAAAAACAGCTGTCATCGTGAAGAGGATTTAGTCAGCGGGAGCCTCCCATGGAGGCGGAGTTGTTGATTTTTTTTCTAGGTCCGTCAGCGCTGTGATCGAAGATGAATGGACATAGCTGGACAGTTTTATTTTTATTTTTTAAATAAAGGACTTGTCCCAAATTGTCTACTGTCATTTTTATAATTTTGACACTTTTTTGGTGAATGTGTAGGGGTACACATTCACATGTTAAAGGGGGCTTCCAGATTCTGAAAAGGCCCCCGCCTGCAGACCCCCACAACCACCGGGCAAGGGTTGTGGGGATGAGGCCCTTGTCCCCATCAACATGGGGACAAGGTCCTTTGGGGTGGACCCCAAAGCACTCTCCCCATGTTGACTTGAAGGGCTTTGTATGGATTTTGGGGGGACCCCGTGCATTTTTTTCCTCTTAATATTCATACCAGACCCAAAGAGCCTGGTAATGGACTGGGGGGGGGTGAACCCATGCATTTTTTTCAATGATTTTTATCTATATTGTCGGGATCCGACAATTCATTACAGCCGCGAGCAGTTTTAAATGATTTTTTTTTTTAGAAATGTAATTTTGCGGTGGTATTGTTCTAAACACCAGAAAGATGCGCTACTTTACAGGTATACTAAGGATATGATATTTAAAGGAATATTACATTTTTATTGTTTCACTTTAAAGGCTAAGTTCAACTTTATTTATTTTTTTCTAAATTCCAGCTTCCCTATGCACCAATATAGCAGTAACATACTTTTTTTGCAAAAATATCAAAGCTTTCCATAAAATCTACAAACACGTACCTTACTGTCCTCCATCAATGATTCCAAACGTATCTATTGCTTCTGTCCTACATCTTCACAGACTGTAGGTCATGACACAGGAAGGAGTTGACCAGCTGACCTCATTAGCACACAACCTGCATCATCCACCCTCCCAATCCCAGGTGCACGTTTTTTAACCACTTGACATCCCGCCATAGCCGAATTACGGCCTCAGCGCGGATGTCAATTCCTCGTTCCCTGTGCACGCTCACGAGCGCGCAGCAGGGAAATTCTGTGTTTGCTCGTGTCCCTCGGACACAGCCAATCACAGATCGCTGTAAACGGCCAATCAGTGCCATCTGTCATCAGTGTCACGTATTAGTGCCATCTGTCATCAGTGCCACCTGTCAGTGTCACGTGCCATCTGTTATCAGTGTCACCTGTCATCAATGCCACGTATCAGTGCCATCTGTCATCAGTGTCACGTGTCATCAGTGCCACGTATTAGTGCGTCTGTCATCAGTGCCACGTATTAGTGCCATCTCTCATCAGTGCCACATATTAGTGCCACGTGATATCAGTGCCATGTATAAGTGCCATCTCTCATCAGTGCCACATATTAGTGCCATCTGTCATCAGTGTCACTTGTCATCAGTGCCCCGTATTAGTACCATCTGTCATCAGTGCCACATCAGTGTCACGTGTCATCAGTGCCACGTCAGTGTCACATGTCATTGTCCTGGTGCTCCAGGGCCTTCAAAAGTGTAATAGGTAGTCAACAAGTTAGATGTGTATTTTATGCTCCTAGAACACGTGATTGCCCCCCCCCCCCCCTTGATGTTGGGCCTCTCTAAGTGGCCAGGCTGTGAAAAAGTCCCACACACGTGCCACATGTCATCAGTGCCACATAGTGCCATCTGTCATCAGTGCCGTATCAGTGTCACGTGTCATCAGTGCCACATATTAGTGCCATCTGTCATCAGTGTCACGTATTAGTGCCATCTGTCATCAGTGCCACCTGTCAGTGTCACGTGCCATCTGTTATCAGTGTCACCTGTCATCAATGCCACGTATCAGTGCCATCTGTCATCAGTGCCACATATTAGTGCGTCTGTCATCAGTGCCACGTATTAGTGCCATCTCTCATCAGTGCCACATTAGTGCCACGTGATATCAGTGCCACGTATAAGTGCCATCTCTCATCAGTGCCACATATTAGTGCCATCTGTCATCAGTGTCACGTGTCATCAGTGCCCCGTATTAGTACCATCTGTCATCAGTGCCACATCAGTGTCACGTGTCATCAGTGCCACGTCAGTGTCACATGTCATTGTCCTGGTGCTCCAGGGCCTTCAAAAGTGTAATAGTTAGTCAACAAGTTAGATGTGTAATTTATGCTCCTAGAACACGTGATTGCCCCCCCCCCCTTCATGTTGGGCCTCTCTAAGTGGCCAGGCTGTGAAAAAGTCCCACACATGTGGTATCGTAATACTCAGGAGGAGTAGCAGAATTTATTTTGGGGTGTCATTTGTGGTATACACATGCCATGTGAGAGAAATAACCTATTACAATGACAATTTTGTGGAAAAAAATAAAAAATAAAAAAATAATTCATTTTGCAAAGAATTGTGGGAAAAAATGACAACATCAAAAACCTCACCATGCCTCTTACTAAATACCTTGGAATGTCTACTTTAAAAAAAGGGGTCATTTGGGGGGTATTTGTACTTTCCTGGCTTGTTCGGGTCACAAGAAATGAGAGGCCACCAGTACATCAGGTGTGATCAATTTTGTATAATTTGCACCACAGTTTGTAGAATCTCTAATTTTCACAAAGACCAAATAATATCCACTAATTTGGGTTATTTTTACCAAAGATATGTGGCAGTATAAATTGCGGCCAAAATTTATGAAGAAAAATTAATAATTTCCTAAATTTTATCACAGAAACAAAGAAAAATGCATGTTTTTTCAACATTTTCGGTCTTTTTTCATTTATAGCGCAAAAAATTAAAAACCCAGAGGTGATCGAATACCACCAAAAGAAAGCTCTATTTGTGGGAAAAAAAGGACAAAAAATTAATTTGGGTACAATGTTGCATGACTGAGTAATTGTCAGTCAAAGCGTGAGAGCACCGAAAGCTGAAAATTGGTCTGGATAGGAGGGGGCTTTAAGTGCCAGGTAAGCAAGTGGTTAAATGAAATACAATCAATCAGTGATCACCCTTCTCACTAAATACACAATCAGATTTCATAGTGTATGGCCATCTTTATACAAAGTACATATAAGGGAGCGGACAGAAACACTCACATCACTGGATAGCGGGAACTTGCATTCCCACATGCTTTTTTTTTTTTTTTAGCGTGGGAGGCGTTTCGGAGCATTTTCATTTATCACACATTGCAGCGCATTTCTGAAATGCAAGGAAACACACAGATGTGAATGGAGCCTCATTGTTCTTGTGTTACTGCACCAATTTCACTTTCAGGCCCCATTCACATCTAACATAGTGGGAGTGAATGTTTTGTGGCTCGTTTTTCCTGTGACATGCATAGGGCAGGCTGCTGATTTAAATAAGCTGCGCTATATGTGACTTATGGGACATCTTGGCGTTTTGTGGGTTGCGTGTTTTTTACTGTGCGTTTTTCAGCATTTGCCCCTCTTTTTTTTCACATAGCAAAATGTGTGCTTGCTTCTGTGTTTGGTGTGCCGTTACCAATTAATGGCACTGAAAGCGCAACTAGTAATTTTAGGTGTATAAAGATGGGCATACACTATACAATCTGATTGTACAATCTCCTTTTAGTTCTGACATAAATTATGTAGTGCAAGGGCCTGCCTGATTGGATTTAGAGTGATTGGCTAGATAGGTGTTTCCTCCTATTATATAAATTTGGTAAATCTAAAGGAGATTGTACAATCAGATTGTATAGTGTATGGCCACCTTTATACCTTTATACACCTAAAATGATACACCGAACCGGAGGGGGGGGGGTGTTTGGCTCATCCCTGATCTCAACAAAACTGACTACAATGTCTTAGAATTGGATTGGATTAGTTATAGTGTGTGTTGAACCATATGATTCATTCTAAATGTATCTGTATTTAAAAAGCCATGGAAAGCAATTTACTAAGTCTTACTAAGTCTAAGTTTACTAAGACATAAAGTGTTGAAACATGGTATTTTGTAACAAAAGCTTGTGGTAAAATTTCTCATCTGCATCATCCATATATATGATAATTGAAGTTATATATTTTTGTATTATCATCAAATATATCTGGTATTATTTTTGCACTGAAATTATAGTTAATAAATATATATATTTTAGCACATCGCTGTATTCGTTCTTGACTTCAAACTAGCATGGATGAACAAACTTGAATTTTTTTGTTTGATTTGTGGAAAAATTGGAAAATCTCCCAACCACTTGACAAACGGGCCATAGTAAAATAACGTCCTCTATTTTGTGGGGGGATATCTGAATGATGCCTGTAGCTACAAGCATCATTAAGATATCATTCTTTCCAGCCGGCGATTCTGTGTATGATAAGAATGATCGTTCTTATAGGCGACGGGAGGAACGCCCCCCGCCGCCATCCAGTGCTTCTCCGGGCTCTCCCGTGCCATCAGGGGCCCGGAGAAAGAATTGCCCGCCACCGGATGACAAGCATAGAGATTTCTGGTGACCACATGGTCACCAGTCATCTCTATGAACGTCGAAGACCCCACATTGTAAACAAAGCCGCAATCGCGGCTGTTAGCATGAGATCTGAGAATTCTTATTGACTCTGCATCTCTCCATAAAGAGGACCTGTCACGATAGATTCCTATTATAAGGGATGTTTACATTCCTTGTAATAGGAATAAAAGTGATCAAAAAAATTCAATTAAAAAAAATGTATTTATTTTTTTATTTTACTTTATTGTTTTTTATTTTTACACTTTTTTTACAACGCCCCTGTCCCCGGTAGCTCGCGCTCAGAAGCAAACACTCACGTAAGCATATATGTAAACATACATACATATGTAAACGCCATTCAAACCACACATGTGAGGTATTGCCACGTGCGTTAGAGCGAGAGCAATAATTCTAGCCCTAGACCTCCTCTGTAACTCTAAACTGGTAACCTGTAAAAAATGTCAAAGCGTCGCATATGGAGATTTTTAAGTACCAAAGTTTGGCTCGATTCCAAGCGTGACATGTTAGGTATCTATTTACGAGTTTCTGTTTTGACACTCCAGTACACTATATTATGAGCCGACATTGTTAGTCCGTCCGATACTAACCAACAAAATGGCCACCTTCGAGGTGGCAACAACTTTTTCCTTAGCCGCTGTTCAGTCAAAACAGCAAACTCTTTGTGTACTGGAGTGTACACGTGTGCTGGTGTTGTGTCAAAACAACAATTAGTCGAAATCTCGAATTACTGATGCTTTACAGTAACCGAAAGTGACGTGATTGGAGATCTCAAAGAATTGGCTATTTTGACAGAACACTGGCAAGGCATCCAAGAAGAGGAGGATCCAGGTTGCTCTGTGCAAAATAGCATATTACATGTTTATTATTTTTAAATAGAAAAAAAGGAGACTAATATTACTTTAAGTGATTTAGCACCATAAGAAAAGGGGATAGCTTCATACAGTATGTGTCATCTGTTGAGGGGTTGTTATTAAGCCAGCTTTCACACTATATATAATAATTTGACTTTGGGGTTTTTCCTCACTATTTAGCGTAGAGTGGGGGTTTGTGCGATTTAGCAATAGCATGCTAGCACCAAGCATCGAAGCATTAAAACATTGATACATTATAATTACAATAAAAATACATTCAAACGATAAATCAATATTTCTACTCCTTTAGGCCTGGTTTACATCTGGGTTTTTTAGTGCAAAGAAATGAGTGGCCTCACGGAGTAGGATCAATGGGTATGAAATTTAGAACAAAGTTTGTACCATCATCCAAAATTTTATGGTATAGAGGTTTGGAAGCCTGGTCCCCACACAAGGTTTACCAGAAGCAAGAAAGCAAATTGACTATTTTGGTACAATATAGAAAAATGTGCAAATAGAATGTGTGGACAGAAATAAAAATTTACAAAAAATGAATTAGTACAAAATACATGACAATAGAATTAAAACACAGATGACTTGGTCATACATAATACATCTACTAGTTTTGCGGGATGAACCACTTCATCAGAAAATACATCTGTAAGTAGACATAAGATTAATAATACAACTGATTAGAAAAAGGGTAATGAAACTATGAATATAAGGCTGCTTATCCAAGTCCCGGTGTAAACAGCGCACAAGGTGTGCCCAGTGGAGCCTTGCATGGCGACTGGAGGAATTTAAAGATCAAGTCTGAATGGAATAAAGTACATAAGGTAAAAATGCCAGAGCTGGAGGGTACCAAGAAAAGTAATGTGCCCAGTGATGTGATGAAGGGGGGGATGATGGAAAAATAGTGGTGGGGTAAAGGTGAGGTGGTGACAAAAAAGGGAGTGATGGTGGGGGGACAGCAATTTGTGCAACCCGTGAATGAAAATGCAAACCAGAACACACTTAAAAATGTGTGCAAACAAACCCAAAGAGGGACGCAAAAAGCATACACAATGCTGGAAAAAGTAGAGATCAAAAGTGGATGAAGAAAATGTAGTAACATAGAAGGATAGAGGGGAAAAAAGATAGAGGGCTGTAAACGCAGAGCAAAATCAGGAAAAAAGTCAAGAAAAAAAAAGGGACAGTGAAAACAGAGGAGAGAAAAGGGGTGTGGGAAGGGCGGGGTGGGGGGAGGAGAGGAGGAGGGGTGGGGTTTGGGGAAAAAGAAGAGAGAGAAACAAAAATAGAAGGGAGAAAAGGAAGAGAGAAAGGGAGGGGGAAGGGGATTAAGGGAAAGAAAACAAGAAAACATTCGATCAGCCTATTACTACTACTGTATCTTAGATCCGGGACATTTATCTATGCATTACTTCGATCAGCCTACAACTACTAATGCATTACATTCGATCAGTCTACAACTGCTATGATATCTTTTTATCTTTTTGCTTCAACTTTAATTTATCAACTCTCCAGGCTTTCCATCAATTAACAGACACTGGTCCCAATATTTAATCTTTAATGGATATCTAGCCATGAGCATATTAGCATATCCAGGTTCTATATCATCCATGTGAGATATATATGTATATATTTAAACGGTATATATATATATATATATATATATATATATATATATATATATATGTATATGATCTTTTTGGCTTAATACCAAAGCAGCACCATAGAATAACATTGTGTACTGGGTGTGCATGTGCAGTGTGCATCGGGTTTCAAGTTCTGGCGCCATTTTGTGACAACGTTGTCCACTTGTACGTGTGTGTTTCTTTTTATTGTTGGGTAATTGGGAAACTACTCCACATTAATGTTATTTCTGTCATTTTTTAGTGGGTTTTAACATACTATTTAAAGGTCAATAAAGCTTGTTAGATATTTTCAATGATATACTGTGGTGGATTCTCCTTATTGCTTTCTTGGTATATCTCTTTATCCCAACCCCCTTTCCTACATTCCAGTGATTTATTTGCTTCAGAGGTATCCCGTCCTAACTGATGAATCAGTAACACCCTACTACTGGTGGAGCCATTTAAGTAAATTGGATTCAGATTAATTGTATCTGTATATTCTGTTGACCCCTGATCCTCTTTGGATCACCTGCATTTGGATCCTCTTTACTACTCTGGCTTTATTGAAATAGTATGTTTTATTCCCTATCTATACCCACATTAGATAAAAGTGTAAATTGATTAAAAGACTGTGCGAGGATATGGCATTTGTGATTGGTGATGAGTTTGATGATGAGATTAAAGCTGCATTTAATTTAGAAACAGTAGACACTGAGTCACAGGAACCAAGCGACATTAAACCATTATTTACAGAGCATAAGAAACTCATTATTAGATCATAAATGGGATATCCTTTCATTAGAATCCTATATTAGCAATAAAATAATTCCACGCGGTCTAAGGGAACAGGTGGTGCCTGACACTCATTTACAAATGGAGAGATTTCTTGATAAATGGCGGAAACAATGTATTGATCATGGGTTGGAGGTCGTGAGGCTTATTGTTGAGGAAGAAAAGCTACAATTAGAGACACTACAAACACAGATTGCTGAAAGCAGGAACATGCTTGAACCTGAATTCGATAAACTGAATGATCTCCTTAAAAAATAAAATTGACAGGACCCAGAAAAATCTCAAACTGACCAAAAAGTCTAAATTCAAAAGAGATCTTGATGACTGGGCTAGGGGTGAGATCTTTGACCTTACTCCTAGAGGCAGTCGGAGTAGATCTCGGCAATGCAGATTTCCCTCACAACAGGGTACAAGCGGGGGTACCCAATCCTCTGGAAGTGAGAATGAGACATTCAGTGACTTTTTTTAGAGAAGGACCTGCAGGATCAGATGGACCCCTCCCAAACCAAGGGAATATTAAAAGAATGCAGAATAGACACAACAGAAGGAGGAAGGGGAAAAGGAAAATGGAAGCACAGAGAAAGGGACCTGGTAAAAACAAACCAGACGATCACCAGGAGTCAGAAGAACTCCTACTAAATAGTTCCATGCCAGCAATTATTCCAATTGATGACATGAGAGTCATCAATCTTTCTGAATTCAAACTTAACCACTTCAGCCCCGGACCAATTTGCAGCCAAAGGACCAGGCCCCTTTTTGCGATTCGGCACTGCGTCGCTTTAACTGACAATTGCGCGGGTCGTGCGACGTGGCTCCCAAACAAAATTGGCATCCTTTTTCTCCCACAAATAGAGCTTTCTTTTGGTGGTATTTGATCGCCAATGTGGTTTTTATTTTTTGCGCTATAAACAAAAATAGAGCGACAATTTTGGAAAAAACACAATATTTTTTTTCTTTTTGCTATAATAAATATCCCCAAAAAATATATAAAAAAAACATTTTTTTTCCTCAGTTTAGGCCGATACGTATTCTTTTACATATTTTTGGTAAATAAAATCGCAATTAGCGATTATTGATTGGTTTGCGCAAAAGTAATAGCATGTACAAAATAGGGGATAGTTTTATAGCATTTTTATTAATATTCTTTTTTTTACTACTAATGGCGGCGATCAGTGATTTTTATTGTGACTGCGACATTATGGTGGACACATCGGACATTTTTGACACATTTTTGGGACCATTGTCATTTATACAGCAATCAATGCTATTTAAATGCATTGATTCCTGTATAAGTGACACTGGCAGTGTAAGAGTTAACCACTAGGGGGCGGGGAGGGGTTATGGTCTGTGACGTGTTTTTTTTTTTTTACATTAGGGGGCGTGGCTGACGTCTGACGTCACTGATCGGCTTTACCGATGACAGGGAACAGCCGATTAGTGACAGGCAGTGTAAGAAGCGCGGGGAGAGGTTTGTTTACACAGACCTCTCCCCGTTCTTCAGCTCTGTGACCCGATCGCGGGACACCAGCGGCGATCGGGTCCGCTGGTCCCGTGGCTGTGGTCACGGAGCTCCCGACCGGGTCGCAAACGTGCCGCCGGCGGCGCGCGAGCGCGACCCCATGGCTAGGCAATTGAAGGGGACGTACCTGTACGTGCTTTTGCCTAGCCGTGCCATTCTGCCGACGTATATGTGCAGGAAGCGGTCGGGAAGCGGTTAAGGATAGACGGGCCTATCCCTTTTACCTATATCAAAAATGGATCATTTTGAAACCTATAAGGATCTCTGCTTATTTCTGAGAAAGGTACACTACAAACTGTTATACTCAGGTAAACCTGCCATAGATCCTTCCCCCCATGAGGACAATCAGCTTGACCAAGAAGCCCTGGATCAACTCGTATCCTTATTAGATGAGGATGGACCAATGTGGGAAGACAATGCCACCTTGCTTTCAAGAAGGAACCCTAATCTTAAAATAAGATCAACAACCATGCCCCAATTTCGTAAAAACAAGTGGTTGGGGGTGTTCCTTGACCTCGTCCAGGAGGACCTCCCAAAAGTCAATTGGACGGTGATAGGCAGTGATAATCTTATGAAAGAGGAACGTAAAACTCCAAATTGATGAGAGTGTGATTATAAAGCCAAGTGACAAAGGAGGTTATGTGGTGCTCCTGTCGGCCGAGAGGTACGAGAGGGAAGTACGTAGACTGTTATCAGATAGCTCAACCTACAGAAAATTAGACTTAAATCCTTTCCAAACACTTGTGGCCCTTATTAATGATAAGTTATCTTGGGCACTTACAGCCGATCTAATCACCAAAAAAGAAAAAAAGAGTTCAACTATCTGAGAGTGGAGCATTTCAACATTCCCACGTTCTACATCATTCCTAAGATCCATAAAAATCAGGAGGACCCCCCAAGGCGGCCAATTGTCTCAGCAATTAGGGGACCACTTGAAAGTGTCAGTAAATTTATTGACTCTCTTATAAAGGACCTTGTAAATACCTTACCCTCATATGTACGTGACACTGGATGTGCTCAACAAAATTGAGAACTTGGCCTTCTCTGGGGATGTCCTCCTGGTAGGAATTGATGTTGAGGCGCTGTATACCTCTATACCACATGAGTGGGATATCTCTGCGGTGTTTCACTTTTTAGAGAAACATTACCCCACTATGGGTGCCCAAAACGAGTTTATTATCGAATTGTTGGACTTGGCTTTAAAACACAACTATTTCCAATTTTTGGGAAATAGCGATCAGCAACTATGTGGCACTTCCATGGGAGCACCTTGGGCACCCGCCTATGCCTGCCTCCACCTCAGATGGTGTGAGGAGGAGGTGGTATATGGATCACCGATGTACCTTGGCCACGCCCTCACCGGGCTATAGTACATCGATTATATTTTGATGATATGGGAGGGTTCCACTACTGAATTGAAGGCATTTATGGATGAGTTAAGTTATAACTTCAGGAACATATGTCTTACCTTTGTGGTGGACCCTCGAGAGATATCATTCCTTGATCTCTCCATAAGGTTGGAGAATGGCACATTGTTAACCAAAACTTACAGGAAAACTACAGCTGCTAATACTTTATTATTGGCAGACAGCCACCGCCCCAGACCACTTATCAAAGGCATTCCGGTGGGCCAGTTCCTGAGAATTCGCAGGAACTGCTCCACCGAGGAAGACTATCGCCGTGAGTCTGATATGCTATACCGTTGATTCAGGGAGAGGAGTTACTATCACCGTACCCTGAGGCGAGCAAGGAAAATTGCTGGATCTAAAACAAGAAAGGATCTTTTATCGATCTGTGATCCTGCTAGCACTGAACAAGAGGGAACGGTCCAATTAATTATGCAGTAAGGTGCCCAATGGAACCAGATTGGTTCCATTCTTCTGAACCACTGGCACATTCTGACCTGTCCAAGCAGCATGGAGGATATTGTAGTATCTATGGCACATATGATCCCAAAACGTGCCAGGAACCTAGACGACACATTGGTCCAGTCTGAATTTGTAACAACATCGAATAGGAACTGGCTCACTGATATGCCCAGACTTAATGGGATGTTCCCTTGTGGTCACTGGGAAGTTTGCCGTCACGTCCAAAGCTCAACAGTGTTCACTGATTCTGAAAGAAAACATGAATTTAAGATAAAACTTTATCAACTACGCTACTGCATGGGTACTATATATCATCGAGTGCCCGTACAAAACATTATATGTTGGTAAGACCAAACATCCACTTTGAATCAGAATTTAGCGAACACCTAAAAAGCATACGCTTTAATGAGGATACACCAGTCACACAACACTTCATACTGTGCCATGATGGTAAACCCGCTAGCCTGAGATTCAAGGGATTTTTTGCCCTAGATTTGCCAGCCTGTAGAGGTGACTATGACAATTTTTTACTTAAAAAGGAGAAATCCTGGATTTTTAGGCTTAATACTTTACAGCCAAATGGCTTAACCCTTTGCCTAAGCAAGTTAAAATCCATATTTTTTGCTAGAAAATTACTTAGAACCCCCAACCATATACATATATATATATATTTTTTATATATATATATATATATATATATATATTTTTTTAGCAGAGAATCTAGAGAATCAAATGGTGATTGTTGCAATATTTTATGTCACACGGTATTCTGATTCCAATTGTTGTGAAGCAATTTATCCCTTGTGGCCTGTATAAGATATAATCACTGAGGACAATCCTCATCAGATAGTTTGAACTCACCAAATACCGATTCCATCCACAAGATGCTTTTATTCTGAACATCAGGTTACAGCAGATGACAGGATACAAACAGATGAATAGGTTGTAGTATTTATGCGGTCAAAAGATGATATTGTCTGTAGCTTACAATGCAGAATACATGTGCCCTGCTACATGTGGCTTGTAGCTGCATCCATGACACAGGAAGTACAATCACAGGGAGAAGGGTGGATCATTACATACAAAAGGATGTGTGTCATAACATAAGGGAAAATGAACATGGTAAAACAAGTGCATTACCACAAAAGGTCACTAGATGGCAGCATGTGAACTAAATATAAAATGTCCATAGAAAATGGTTAGGAATACAGTCTATATAAAGCAGGGGTGCCCAACCAGTGGCCCGGGGGCAAGCGCCTGCAGAACAGAGCCACATAAGCCAACGCTTCCTGTATAGCGCCGGCTCCTGTCATAGGTGGAGTGATACCAAATGCGCTCTGCCTGGGACAGCAGCAGCTGCCGATAACTGAATGTAACTCAGTAAAATCACAGTGTATGTAAAGGCATATCTGTTCTGCAGTGGTTACTGGGCTGCTTTAAAACTGATCCGCAGGTGAACCTGCGGGTTACCTGCACTGAGCCATAGACTAGGCGGGTTGGGGGCGCTTTCAGAAAGTGCACCAAACCTGCAGGATATAATAGAATTGTATGGCAAAGTGCAGCTAACCCACAGGAAAAGCACAGGTGAACTGTGATGCACCTGCGGCATGGGTAGACCACAAACCATCAGTGTAAAAGCTGCCTTAGGCCCCTTTTACATGATTGGTCCAACCAATTGGACCCTCTATTCACCTCTATGGAGCGGCAGATGAAAACAGACTTGTATCCATTTACACCCGCCTACCTCAGATGCGTTCTGCTAAAAAAACGAAGTGGATCCGTCCCCTTACATCTGATCGGATCAGAGGGCCCATAGAGTAGAGTGGGCTGTGTCTGTGGCCACTCTGCATATGCAAAGTGGACACGGACCTGTCATCCGCCCACTCTGCTCACTGTGGCTGGCGACTGGTTACTAAGTCGCTTAAGTGGCCCTCGCTCTTCAAAAGGTTGGGCACCCCTGATATAAAGTCTATGTCCGTTGGGGCAGCACACTCCCCGTCTGGCATGGTAAATGTCACTATATACATCCGAACGGTAGTTATGCAACTGCAAATAACAAACAGTGTAATTTGCTAGATGTCTTAAAGACCTGAAAGACATAAAAAGAACATGCATATAATGCAATAGCAATAACTCTTAATTTAAGGCTTCAAGTTATGTCAACTAAAGTTCAAGACACTTTCTTCTTAAAGTCACAGGTAGGATCCAGCAGCGTACACAAACAAGTTCATTCTCCAAAAGGCAAGAGCAGAAAGTTCCGTGATAGGTCTGATAAAAGTCTTTTCAGTCCCTTGTAATGAAACCTTTACCTCCACTTTACGTACCTTACCGTCATCACCAGGAACGCTCTTTACAATAAGTCCCATGGGCCATTACATTCTTTCAGCTTGCTGGTCCTTAAGCAGAACAAGATCTCCAACTTGTATGTTAGGGTTCAGCCGTTGCCATTTCCTGCGTCCTTGCAGAGTAGAAAGATACTCCATCTTCCAACGATTCCAGAAGCAGACCCAAGCTTCTGAGTAAGAAGAGTAGCTGGGGTAAGGATAGTTGGGATCTGTCTATTGGTAGTGGAGTTGGTTCGGTGTGATCATTGCCAAAGATCCTTTTCATAAAAGCGATAAAATGGTCCTTCATTTCAGGCCTGTTTATTAGTGTTCGTTGAAGTGAGTTGAATCTGGATAGAGCATGTTGGTTGAGAGTTCAACCCTTGCAGCATGAAGAGGTAATGGCGCAACCTAGCTGTTAGACTGGAAGAATTCTTTGTCCATTATTTTGATGAACTCTTCGACTGACAAGGCTATTTTGTTGTCATTGCTTGTAGTACAAAACACTGTGGTATGTAGGTTGTCATCCCAAAGGTTAGGAGTGACATCAGGTACTTGGATGATGTCAAGATGCTTCTTTTTTACTAGTGGGATGCACATCCGTTTCCTAACATGTAAATTTGGAAGGAGTGGATCTCAGATGAAGTACGCATTCTATCCAAGCATAAGTCGACCACGATTACCCAGCCTAGATCGAGTTTTTGTGCGTAAGGGGCATCATCAGGTCCATTGCACTGCTTGCGTACTTTGTGTACTCTGAGAATGTCTCTTCCTAGCAAGATCAAGATTTCAGCATTCATGTCCATTGCAGGAATTTCATTAACAAGGTGCCTCAAGTGAGGATGGTGATATGCAGCCTCTGGAGTAGGAATTTCTTCCCTTTCGTCTGTTATCTGGTCACACTCAACTAACACTCTCTCACACTCAACTAATGTTGGTAGGGGTATGCCCTCTCCCTTATTGATATGAGAGACCATGAACCCATCGGCCCTTCTACCGAAGGTCTCTTCATGACCAGAACAGGTTCTGAGAGTATATGGTGATGCGTGTCCCTCTATACCAAAGAGCTCAAAGAATTTAGGCTTAACCAGGGATCTGTTGCTCTATTCATCTATTATGGGATGCATTCTAATAGCTTCCTCGGGTTGACCCTTTGGGTAAATCTTGACTAGGCATATCTTGGCACATCATTTGTGATCTAAGCCTTCTCCAAGTCTTCTGTGCATGAAGAATAAATGTTAGCTGTGGCTGGAGCATGATCTTGTTGCTCCCCGCCATGACTTAAGACAGGGCTGGAGGTAGGAGGCTGCTGTGAATTGTCTGAGGGTGGGCCCGGATGCATAGCTGTAACATGTCTGTCACTTGATGACAAATTTACAGTCTTTAGCAAAATGTCCATAATAAGCACAGCACCTGTAGCATATTCCAAGTTTCTGAAGAATCTCCCTGCGCTCTTGCAACGTCTTTGCCCTAAGCCCACAACATTTCTTTAGGGGGGTGAGGCTTCTTGTGAATAGGGCCCTGACTATTAGGGTCTTTATCTCTGTCACCCGAATCACTCTGATGAGCAGGAGAGGATACGGGTGGTGAGATGTCTGTACTTTTAACAGATATTGCTCTATTAAAGTCTCTACGTTTAGCTGCTATGTTATCATAACTTGATGAAGATGATGATAATGAAGCAGGTAAGTTGGGTTCAGTGAAGCTGGGATCGTTTCTCATCCAGGCTTGGTCACTGATGAACCTGCAAAAATATGCAAATGGAGGAAAAGATACCTTATAGTCTCTTTTGTATCTTGAGCCCTGTTGTGCCCATTTCTCTTGCAGGCAGTATGGCAGTTTAGACACCACTGGATTGACACCATGAGTTGTGTCCAGGAAGCTTAGTCCAGGTAGACGTGGGTCTGTCTTTGCCAACTCCAATTCCATGAGAAGATCACTCAGATCTTGGAGCTTGCTATAGTCTTTGTTCCCTATTTTTGGGAAGTTTTGCAGTCTCTTGAATAGAGCGCTTTCTATGGCTTCAGAGCTAACAAGGGCTTGCTCAAGTATTGCCCATGCAGCAACAAGACCTGCATCTGGGTGGTCAACATACACTGTTCTCAGTCTTTTAACATGATCTGCAGATTCTGGCCCTAGCCACTTTATGAGCAAATCAAGTTCCTCCTTGGTAGTAAGGTTAAGATCAGCAATGGCAGCTTTGAAGGATGATCTCCAGGCCCTGTAGCTCTCCGGACAGTCGTCAAACCTTGAGAGGGTAGTGTTAATGAGCTCATGGCGTACCATATATCTGGCGAAGTAATTCAAGTCTGGTCTCTCACTCTTCGGTGCCAAAGTAACTTGTGGAACCCCTCATGTGTGAAAGTTCTCTGGTGAAGTAGAGTGAGGTTAACCAGGATGAAATGATGTAGCAAGAGCATTTAACTGTGGTGTAGTCCCAAAGGCTTGTGCTGGCTGTGGCTTGTGCTGGCTGTGGCTTGAGCTGGCTGTGGCTTGAGCTGTGGCTTGTCACTGGAAGTCACCTTGTTGTCAGCAAGAAGTGATGCGGTTTGCTGGATAGATTCACTTGTGTTGTAGACTTGAAGAGGCTCAGGCATTTGGAACTGAGAGGTCTCTGTGTTGAAAGTCAAAACAATGTTGTTAGTAAGACATAGAGGAGATAACTCTGTATCATTGCAAACATTATGCTTTAGTACATATTCACTGGTGCGTTCAACTGGGTCTTGGAGTTCCGCTGGGATGGACCAGTATGAGTTAGCACTTTCTCCCATCACCTGTTCAAGGACTCTCAGCCTTGCTAGGGCAGCTGCTTCCTCCCTTTCCATTTGCAGAATCTTTATTTGGGAATCTGTCTCTGCTTGTTGAGCTGCCATCTCTGCTTTAAGAGTTTTGCTTTGAGCTTCCATCTCTGCTTGGCGAGCTTTGCTCTGAGCTTCCATCTCTGCTTGGCGATTTACCATCTTTACTTGGCGAGCTGCCTTTTGTGTTTCTACTTCTGCTTCCTTTCTGGTAAAGAAGCTTCGCACTTTATTTACTTCCACTTGCACGGGCCTCTATTAGCTTGTCGCTTAATGTTGAACTTCTAAAGTGAGAGGATCTAGAAGAACGTGCAGTGTAATTAGTTGGTGTGGTCTCCTGCAGTTTAGCAATGCAGAGTTCTGCCTTTCACTGGGCACTAAGAGATCCCTTTGTTGGTTTAGTGCATCAGCCCTGGTCAGTTCTTCTGAAGAGTCCTCCATAGTACAGTCCTGCAAGAAAGCTGTGTATTTTGCAAACACTGGTAGCGTTCGTATGCGGCAGATAAGCGATCTATAGAGTCCCTTAGTTCTGCTGGTTGATCATTTAAGTGTGACAAAACTGACATGCAGTGTGAAGTTCTGTCCCATAAGTCTGACAGATTGCTGGAGAACTCATCTCTAGTGGCTTCATAGTTTTCTCTGAGTTTCTGTGTAGGTTTTATTGTAACTTTGGGTCTTACACTCTGTTCGGCAATATCTGCAGAGTCTGCTTCCTGTACATGTTTTGTCTAGACATTTTTCACGTTTTTGCAAGAAATGGTACTGTATCTTTAAGAAGACCAACAGCAGCTTAGACAGGTGGGGTAACGCAGTTCAAAGTAGAGAAACTGTTTTTAACATTC
Organism: Lithobates sylvaticus; assembly: GCA_028564925.1. Taxonomy (NCBI): domain Eukaryota; kingdom Metazoa; phylum Chordata; class Amphibia; order Anura; family Ranidae; genus Lithobates; species Lithobates sylvaticus. The sequence continues at coordinate 188,455,963 of CM053028.1, forward strand.
ACATGAGGTGCAGTAAACTCATGCGACTATGTGCTTCACAAGATGGCTGATTGCACTGAGCTTGATTGCAGATCAGGCGCACACATATACACAGCAGGCTGTGGGAATTTTATACATCTTTTGACTATTCTGACTCCGATTGTTGTGAAGCGATTTATCCCTTGTGAGACCTCTATGCCTGGCCTGTATAAGATATAATCACTGAGGACAATCTTCATCAGATAGTTTGAACTCACCAAATACCGATTCCATCCACAAGATGCTTTTATTCTGAACATCAGGTTACAGCAGATGACAGGATACAAACAGATGAATAGGTTGTAGTATTTATGCGGTCAAAAGATGATATTGTCTGTAGCTTATAATGCAAAATACATGTGCCCTGCTACATGTGGCTTGTAGCTACCTCCATGACAAGTACAATCACAGGAAGAAGGGTGGAGCATTACATATATATGTTATGTCATAATATAAGGGAAAATGAACATGGTAAAACAAGTGCATTACTACAAAATGTCACTAGATGACAGAATGTGAACTAAATCTAAAACATCCATAGAAAATGGTTAGGAAAACAGCCTATATAAATTCTGTGCCCCGTTGGGGCAGCACACACAGTACTTGTGCAGCAGTGTTTTAAATGCAACTTTTTGGGAAAAGGGACACTTTCACGAATTAAAAAAAAAAAAAAAGTTAGCCCATTTTTTTTGTATAATGTGAAATATGATGTTACGCCGAATAAATAGATACCAAACATGTCACGCTTTATAATCGCACGCACTCGTGGAATGGTGTAAATTACAGTACCTAAAAATCTCCATTTGTGACGGTTTCATTTTTTTTATGGTTACCAGGTTAGAGTTACAGAGGAGGTCTAGTTCTAGAATTATTGCTCTCGTTCTGACGATTGTGGCGATACCTCACATGTGTGATTTTTACACTGTTTACATATGTGGGCGCGACTTCCGGATGCGCTTTCTTTGCTGCACGAGCTTGCGGGGACAGGGGCGATTTAAAAAAAACTTTTTTTTTCTTATTTATTTTTATATTATTAAATTGTGTTTGTGTTTTATTGCTGTCACAAGGAATGTAAACATCCCTTGTGACAGTAATAGGTGGTGACAGGTACTCTTTATGGAGTGATCGGGGGTCTAAAAGACCTCCAATCCCTCCTTTGCACTTCAAAGTATTCAGATCTCGTCAGACTAGCCCGCCCCATGCTCTACCATATGCACCTGCAATTTTGTATGGCTTGGCCACAGTCATCTTCCTTTGCTTTCTATGGACAAGTCTGCTGCTGATTTTTTAACTCACGAGCCACCGTAGTTGACTTCCCAGTCAGCTGATCAACAACTCCTATGCACAATCAGGACACTACGGATCACGCCAGCACAGTTCTGCACTGAGACTTTTCAAATTTCAATTAATGCTGCAGCATTCACCTTCATCTCAGTGATTCCTGGGGAAGCACAGATCGGACTGAATGGAGACGGCCTTAAACACTACAACGGAGTGGTGAAAGCCTCTGGGCTGTATCATGTGTTTGCCGTCCTGTCCCATACCCGTCCCCCCCCCCCCCCCCCCTTACCAATGAAATGAACACTGACATATACTTAAATATACCTTGCACCTATCAGCTGTGTTATTGTGCCTAACTATATTTGCAGTATTGCATGAATCACTGGGCTTAACCACTTTCAGACCGGACCATTTTGCTGGCTTAAGACCAGACCACTTTTTGCGATTCGGCACTGCGTCGATTTAACAGACAATTGCGCGGTCGGGCGACGTTGCGCTTCCAAACAAAATTTATGTCCTTTTTTTCCCACAAATAGAGCTTTCTTATGGTGGTATTTGATCCCCCCTGCGGTTTTTATTTTTTGTGCTATAAACAAAAAAAAAGCGTCAATTTTGGAAAAAACACAATATTTTTTACTTTTTGCTATAATAAATATCCCCCAAAAATATATAAAAAAACATTTTTTTTGCTCAGTTTAGGCCGATACGTATTCTTCTACATATTTTTGTTAAAAAAGAATCGCAATAAGCGATTATTGATTGGTTTGCGCAAAAGTTATAGCGTTTACAAAATAGGGGATAGTTTTATGGCATTTTTATTAATAATGTTTTTTAACTAGTAATTGCGGCGATCAGCGATTTTTATTGTGACTGCGACATTATGGCGGACACATCGGACAATTTTGACACATTTTTGGGACCATTGTAATTTTTACAGCGATCGGTGTGATTAAATTGCACTGATTACTGTAAAAATGACACTGGCGGTGAAAGGGGTTAACCACTAAGGGGCGGGGAGGTGTTAAGTGTGTGCTAGGGATGTGTTCTAACTGTAGGGGGGGGGGGCTGTGTGTTACACTACACTGATCAGCTCTCCCAATTACAGGGAGAGCTGATCAGTGACAGTGTCACTAGGCAGAACGGGGAGATGCTTGTTTACATCAGCATCTCCCCGTTCTGACTCTCCGTGAGACGATCGCGGGTACCCCGCGGCGATCGAATCCACGTGACCCGCAACCCGACTCACGGAGCTTACGACAGGCATGGCGGCGCGCGTGCGAATGGCACGGCGGCAAATTCAAAGGGACGTACCTGTACGCCCTTATGCCTGTCCTTGCCATTCTACCGAAGTAAATATACATGCGGCGGTCAGCAAGTGGTTAAAGGACTTGTTCATCTCATTTTGGAATCGCCTGTTTCAGATCGGGATGCTCATCTATGCATAACATTCGATCAGCCTATTACTACTACTGTATCTTAGATCCGGGACGTTTATCTATGCATTACATTCAATCAGCCTACAACTACTAATACATTACATTCGATCAGCCTACAACTACTATCATATCTTTTGGCTTCAACTTTAATTTATCAACTCTCCAGGCTTTCCATCAACTAACAGATACTGGTCACAATATTTAATCTTTAATGGATATCTAGCCATGAGCATAATAGCATATCCAGGTTCTTTATCATCCATGTGAGAGATATATATAATATTTTTGGCTTAATTCCCAAGCAGCACCATAGAATAACATTGAGTACTGGGTGTGCATGTGCAGTGTGCATGGGGTTTCAAGTTCTGGCGCCATTTTGTGACAACGTTGTCCACTTGTACGTAAGTGTGTTTTTTTATTGTTGGGTATTTGGGAAACTACTCCACATTAATGTTATTTCTGTAATTTTTTAGCGGGTTTTAACATACTATTTAAAGATCAATAAAGCTTGTTAGATATTTTCAATGATATACCGTGGTGGATTCTCCTTATTGCTTTTTTGGTATATCTCTTTATCCCAACCCCCTTTCCTACATTCCAGTGATTTATTTGCTTTGGAGGTATCCTGTTCTAACCGACGAATCGGTAACACCCTACTACTGGTTGAGCCCTCTCACCATTTAATTAAATTGGATTCAGATTTATGGTCTAGAGCCCTACGGACGACATGAGTAACGATAACACATAGGAACAACACAAAACTCACCACCATGAAATAGACCTGAAAGTGTGCCTTGGTCTACCGTATGGTACGCCAAAATAAGGGGGCATACCCTAGATAAAGAATGATAAGAAGTAGTTATGGAATAATGTGGAATGAGTATTCAGTCTGGGTTAAGAATACTTGGAAGAGGCTTTTAAAAGGGGAGGGTGGGCGGGTATCACGCACAGGAAACCGACAAAGACCGGCGGCCTTTGGGCTGCTTAAATACCCTCCGGGCTCCTCCCATAACTTCAGGCCGGTACCCGGCCTTCCAATTTATGGTCTAGAGCCCTACGGACGACATGAGTAACCATAACACATAGGAACAACACAAAACTCACCACCATGAAATAGACCTGAAAGTGTGCCTTGGTCTACCGTATGGTACGCCAAAATAAGGGGGCAAAAACCTTCAGGTAGGGGATAATTATTTATTAAAGGCAATGTCACTGAGTAAGTCGAGCAAAAGCCTGAGCCATCTCTAACTGTGGGTTAGGAATGTAGCGAGAGAAGCAGGCCGATTTCCACCGACCCAGTTTCTTAATCACGTGGTCCGGAACCCCCTGTCTTGAGGCCGTCGTGGCCGCCCCGATCCGGAATGAATGCCCGGAGTACTGGCTGGGTCCAACTGAAGATTGCCGAGAAGGACCCGGACATGTTCCACGAATTGTGACGAGTTGAGGGGTTTTACCGGAAAGGGTAGAAGCGGGCTGGACCCTGGGCGGTCGGATAGTAGTGCCGTCAGGCGGTTCAACACGGCAACTGGGCACCAGTTATTGTGAGTCCTGTATAGGTGAATATCTATTCCGGAACCTCGCTGCTGAGTTTTGGATGTCGCCAAGTGAAGGACGTAGTGATCCTGGTGGCGATAGAGATTACTTCTATGCAAGACTGGACCGGCTGGGTGGCTGCGAGTAAACTCGCTGGGCCGTAGAAACCCATAAAATGCCATGTGTATCGCAGCCTGCAGGACGGTGCTGAGGAGGAGACCGAAAGGGGACCTATCCAGGATGTCTGACATCCCCTTGAAGATCTCCCCCGTGATAGGCAGCCGCTTCGGGCTGACTGGCGGCTGGTGTTTCTGAACTCCACGTAGTAGAGCCCTCACTGCGTGGCAGGAGAACACCGAAGGCCTTGCGGGGTCTTGAAGTGACAGGTAGTGCTGCACCCCGGCCACGTACTGGCGTATCGTGCTGTGTGACAGCGCTAGGTGTGAATGACAATAGGCGATGAACGCCATGACCTGCTTGAGGCTGGAAGACTCGCGAGGCCGCTGGGGCAGGAACTTGTTAAACGCCCTCCAGGCAGTCCAGTAGGCCCGACGGGTGTTGCGGGCGAGTGAGGCGTTAATGATGTTGGTAGCTGAGCGTAGATGGGGGGCTAGTCCAAGGTCAGTTGTGACCAATCCGGGATAGTGGCTGAATGATGGCAGGCTCCTGGCATCTGTTCAAAGAAAGAAATAAAGTTAAAACGGGAGAGTGCGTCCGCTGCTGAGTTAAACTTCCCTGGAATGAACGAGCAGTAAACATTGAACTGATGCTGTAGGGATAGCTGGACCAGTCTGCGGAGGAAGGACATGACGGGCCTGGACTTAGACCTGCCCTTGCTGATGATCTCGGCTGTGGCTTGATTGTCTGTCGAGAAAGCCACAGTCTGTCCAGACCAAAGGTGACCCCATAGGTGAGCGGCTGCTACAATAGGGAAGAGCTCAAAGAGGGCTGACGTAGTAGTGAAGCCCGGTGTGGCTAGTGCTTGAGGAGGCCAAGGGGCGGCGAACCACAAATGGCCAAAAATGGCAGCGCATCCTGTGGATGCCGCCGCGTCGGTCACCCCCTGTGGTGACTGCGTGGACACGACTGGGATGAACAGGGACACACCGTTCCAATCACTAAGAAAGTGTTCCCACATGGCCAGATCTGCCCTGGCTGCAGAATCCAGCCTGATGACCTGGTCTGGGTCCTGAGTGTAGGACAGGAAGACCAGCAACCGGGACACGAAGGAGCGGCCCTGGGGGATGATCCTCACAGCGAAGTTCAGCATCCCGAGGAGAGACTGAAGTTGCTTCTGAGTACATCCCCCACCCGGGTGAATTCTCGCAGAACCGTCCTGATACGGTCCAACTTATCTGCGGAAGGCTGGCCTGCATGGCAAGCGTGTCAAGGTCGACGCCCAAGAACGTGATCTTGTGTGCCGGGCCGTCAACCTTGTGCTCTGCTATGGGGACGTTCAGATTGTCGAAAACCGTCCTCAACTTTCCAAGGTCCCCTGGGGGAGCCCCGGGCGGTTCTATCAGAAGGAAGTCATCCAAATAATGGATGACCTCGTGGCACTGTGCCTCATGGAGAAGGATCCACGCCAGGGTCTCCGCGAACTTGTCAAATAGCCAAGGACTACTCTTAGACCCGAAGGTCAATTTGGTCGCGAAGTAATATCGCTCCCTCCATTTGATGCCGTGCCAGCACCACAGGGAAGGATGAATGGGCAGCAGCTTGAAGGCGTCGGATATGTCCGCCTTCGAGAGCCAAGCACCCACCCCTGCCCTGAGAATGGCCTGGATAGCCGTGTCTACCGAAGCGTACTTCAGCGAGAACTCCTCGGAGGGGATGAGCGAGTTGAGACTGGGAACGACGGAAGAATGAGGCGCTGACAGATCATACACCAGACGTTTTTTATTTGAAAACTTTCCCTGTACAAGCCCGATAGGGCTAACCCTCCAGATGCTGAAGGGAGATTGACAGAACGGGCCTATCATGAAGTCCCGATCCAACTCCGTCTGCAAAAGGACGTCAATCGCTGGCTCATCTGTTGCTGCTGAGCGTAGGTTCGGACATTCGTGGGTGGAGTGGGGCAGGGTGATGAGCCCGGTATGAAACCCATCAGTGAAGCCTCGGATGAGGTAGCTGGCGAGTGACGGAGTGGGGTGTGAGGTCAAGTAAACACCGAGCCAAAGGACATTGACCCGGCTTAGTCATGGTTTCTTCTGTTTGACCTCACACAGGATCCTGGGGTGCGCCCTCTGGCATAGGGTGCAAACGTGCAAGAGCCGGCACTGGCTGAAATTGCAGGAGCCGTAATTAAAATTGTTGCAAATGGCGGCTCCCCCAACCATCCGCACCGGACGTCCCAACTTGTCCACCTTTTGCCCATGCGCCGGGGCCTGCTGAGCCTGGCTCGTGCTGGTAGAGGCCGTGCTAGCTATCGGATGGACAGAGGCTATGTTGGCACACCAGACTGTGGTGTGGGACGCTGACTGACAGACAGCACATAGCGGGGAGCGAAGGCCTGCAAAGTGGCGGCAGAATAACTCCGTGTCCACTACGCTCCAGTCCGTTGACAAATGAAACTGTGAGAATCTGGCTGCGGCTTTGGCCGAGAAGGACCGATGATAGTCGTAGAACGCTGAGCCACCGTATTTGTGGCCCAGGTCTACGATCAAATGGAGGTAGAGGTCCAGTTCCTCCCGTCTGCCGGGGGAGGCTGAGCACAGCACGTCCCTAAACATGCCGAAAGCGAGCGTGAACTCGGGCACCGTGAGCTTCCTGTTGAGCCTCGGATCCTTCGCTTTCAAAACCACCGAGACGTTCCCCCAGGTGTAGGCCTTGTTCTCGGCCAAGTCATGGACCGAGATCAAGAGTGAGGCCAGATTAACGTCTCTGCCCTCTAGTATGTCCTTCCTTACGCTGGGTGGCACCAGGTGGGAAGGGTGAACGGTAGTCGTGGCAAACTCACTACCTGCGGCCGGTGCACTGATGGCTGGGACCACCGCAGGGTCCGGAACCGTGGCAGCCGGGCTGGCCTCTAGACGAGACACCCTGTCCTGGACCTCAACGATTGAGGAAGACAGGGAAGACACGAGGGTGTGTAGCTGAGCGACGGCGGCTGAAATCGATTCCAGAGACGCCTGCTGGCTGCTGGGGCTTGCTGCGGCCGGTGGTGGGAAGAGGAGCCTGAACAGCTCCGCCTTCCTGGCCGCGGACGAGAAGGGTATCCCTCTGCGTCTCAGCTCGGCGGACAGCCTGGGAATTGTCCATGCCCTGAGAGACTGGACACTGCCAGCCTCGGAGGCTGATGCCGGAGATAGCGGGGTGGTGAGGTCATCGCTGCCGACTGATGACATGGCGGCTGCCAAGACCTGTCACTTGGTAGACTGGTCACGTGTCTGCAGGCTGGGCCTATAAAAGGTGACAAGAAATTAGTTTGGATGTGTCACCTATGATATACGTACCTGCCACTAGAAAGCAGGAGCCCCCGTGCCCCTGCGTTTTTTTTTTTTTTTTTTTTTTACCTGCTGGAACCCTGATCAAGCTGGTGCAGGTGGACCTACTGAATCCGACTGACCTGAGAGAGTGTGAGAGAAAGTATCTATTTAAGAGCCTAAAACTGCTGCCGTCCAGAGCGACGGAACCCAACGTAGATGATAACAACAGGCGATAGTGACTTGAGTCGACTGCCGAGACCGCTGTGGGATCACATGACAGATGACAACACGAATGACTGACTTGACATGTTGCCTTAACTGAATGAAACTTCCCGTGACAGGGCCCGGCCCATTCGTACCGTATGGGGGTGACTGTGGGCCGGACTCTGGAGCACGTACAGAAATGAGGCAACCGTGAAACGAGGCCAACTGCCTGGGTATGCTGAGGCCGAACTGTGACATCCAGCTGCCACCGGGTCCGACTCCAAGCTCCCTTCTTTTTTTTTTTTTTTTGTAGAAATGCGGCCGGCCTAGGGCACGCCGGCGTGAATTCGTACAGGCGGGTGACCAATTAACGCCGGGGCGTGGTAAGGTGACACAGAAATGATATAACATGACAAGGGCAAGAATCAAAGTTTTTTTTTTTTTGCGACTCCGCCCCTGGCGCATGTATTGAAATGAGGCCGGGCCTAGGGCACGCCGACACGAATTAGTGCGAGGAAGTGACTGCATTCATGCCGGGCGTGGTAAGGTGACAGAAATGAGATACCATGACAGGGGCAAGAATCAGGAATGTACGCAAACCAGTGATGCGATTCCGCCCTTGGCGCATGTATTGAAATGAGGCCGGGCCTAGGGCACGCCGACACGAATTAGTGCGAGGAAGTGACTGCATTCATGCCGGCGTGGTAAGGTGACAGAAATGAGATACCATGACAGGGGCAAGAATCAGGAATGTACGCAAACCAGTGATGCGATTCCGCCCTTGGCGCATGTATAGAAATGAGGCCGGGCCTAGGGCACGCCGACACGAATTAGTGCGGGGAAGTGACTGCATTCATGCCGGACGTGGTAAGGTGACAGAAATGATATACCATGACAGGGGCAAGAATCAGGAATGTACGCAACCAGTGATGCGATTCCGCCCTTGGCGCATGTATTGAAATGAGGCCGGCCTGGGGCACGCCGACCCGAATCAGTGCAGGGAAGTGACTGCATACAAGCCGGGCGTGGTAAGGTGACAGAAATGATATACCATGACAGGGGCAAGAATCAAGAATGTACCTAACCAGTGATGTGATTCCGCCCTTGGCGCATGTATCGAAATGAGGCCGGGTAGTCGTGCATCTGGATCGCCCCGATCGGAGCATGCATGGATGCGACCGGACCAGGATGGAAGCGATGGCATGAACACCCTGTTTCAACTGATGCGAAATGATTTAGCATGACCGAATGGCCTGATACGTTGGCCACGTTTGAAATGATGAAATGATTGTCATGCTAACACGTGAAATGTTTCGACACGGTCGAAGTGATTCGTACAATTAGTATGCCAACAGTGCTTCGGAATGTAACTAGCGATTCGGCACGCTCGCTGGCGCCACCGATTCGAATAATGGCAGGACATGAACGATACGTGTGAGTGCGAACGGCACCCATGCATGAGTCACGTTTGCACGATTCGAAGACTGCGTAGCACGACCGCGAAAGGGGAACCCTTGAGTGCCGGATGCGGCATCGGTCGGAGTGTAGTGGCGGGCGGCCCTGAATGTGCGTGCCGCTAGATGGCTCCCGATCGTGTACAACCAAAAACGTGCGAGTAAGTGTTTAGTTTTCGAGACAAGCAGCACGTGGTTCGTGAGCTACGCAGACCACAGTTTAGTGACATGATAAGCAGTGCATGAGAACGTAAAACATGGGAGCCGAAGCCCTACCTGCGACAGCCGAACCAGACTCTTTGTACGAAACTGCGACTCGGCGACACGAGTGCGACACGAAGGGACAACACGACTTACGAACACGGACGCGGGACTGCAACAAAAGGAGACGGACAGACGAAAACGGAGCTCACGAACCGGCACCAACAGCGCTTGTCTCGAACGAGTCGGTCCTAGATGTCTGACGTATCAGATATCACGCACAGGAAACCGACAAAGACCGGCGGCCTTTGGGCTGCTTAAATACCCTCCGGGCTCCTCCCATAACTTCAGGCCGGTACCCGGCCTTCCAATTAATTTTATCCGTATATTCTTTACACTAAAAGCTGTGAACATGTGGAATAGACTCCCTCAAGAGCTGGTTCTAGCCAGCTCAGTAGATTGCTTTAACAAAGGCCTGGAATCTTTGCTAGATGTACATAATAATATAATTGGATACTAAGATTTACAGGTATATCCGATTCCCTCTCGGGGGATCAGGAAGATTTTTTTTTCCCCTGCTGGAGCAAACTAGATCATGCTTTGCTGGGTTTTTTTTTTGCCTTCCTCTGGATCAACTGTGAGTATAGAATTGTGTGTGTGTGTGTGTGTGTGTGTGTGTGTGTGTGTGTGTGTGTGTGTGTGTGTGTGTGTGTGTGTGTGTATATATATATATATATATATATATATATATATATATATATATATATATATATATATATATATATATATATATATATAGGATTGTATAATTATTTTTTTTTACCTTTTTATTGGTTGAACTAGATGGACTTGTGTCTTTTTTTAACCAGACTAACTATGACAAATCGCACACCATTCTTTTCAATTGCTTAACATCGCAGCGACTTTGAAAAGGTACCTGCACTACTTTTGATGCGACTTTGATCCACAAACTCACAGTGATGCTCCAAAGTCGCACTGGAAATCGTGCGACTTTGAAGATGCACCATTGTGAGAGGAGCCTCACAGATGCATAAATATAAACAGAATAAAGACAAAGTGCTAACCCTAGAGTATAAGATTGGCCTTACATGGATTGTTTTTTTTTTTTATGAACAGCCAGTGGGCTGATCAAAAAAACAAACAAAAAAAAACAACAATGGATTCCTCCATCCACTCAGGTGAGGTGGGTGGAGAAATCTTTCCAACATTCCTTTTTTTTTGTTTCAATAGTTTTTATTGAATTTTTAGTGAAAGCGTTGTAACACAGATATTGGTTTAACAGTTTCATTACATCAGGTACGCATAAACATATCATAAATCAATAATTCAGAAAAAAACAAGATCCTATACACCCTCAATGGGGCTTCTAATACATCTTCAAACTGCGAAGGAGGAGAGGACATCTCACTCCCTACACCCCTCAAGGGATCTAGCTGTGTCGGGAAGTGAATTGCAGCCCCCCCCCCCCAAAAAAAAGTTTCCATAAGGGTTGAAAAACATACAAACTGTGTTCTTGCATAGTGAAGGATACTGGAAAACAAACACAGATAACCAGAGTATCTATGTGCATAACGCCATCTAACTAGGAAAAGAGAAAAACACTGTGATATGTTGAGTGGATGCCTTGTCTACGGGAGACTTTGGAAGTAAGCAGGTATGGAAACAATCATTGTATTGGAAGTAAAATGTCATAGATTTACCCTCAAGGTATGATGTTAAACTAACTAAAGATGATCATACTCCAATCTGCACATGTGGTACCTGAACGGTGTTGAAAATTATGTTACTTGCTATCTGGATTTTCTCTGATTTGTTTTTACCCATAGTACTCAGTGAGCTTGTTTCCTGAACTCATAGACCTTTCAAAAATTGGATAAAAAGATAGGAGTGTAGGTAGGGGGGATAAAGGAGGGAAAGAATAGAGGGAAATATAGGTTCAGATAATCAGGGGATAGAGTAGAAGATTAGGTAGATGTTCCACTGGAGAGTCCTTTTTGGCAAGGATCGAATCAGCTTAAAGCGTTTGACAGGGACACATGCATGTAGTCAGCCCACGGTCTCCAGGTGGCCTCGAACTTCTCGGTTGTATCTTGTAGAATACTGACCATCTTTTCCTGGGCCATGATCCATGAGATCTTTTGTTTTGCCAGGTTACTGGAGACCGTGGGCTGTTTCCATGCCTTTGCTAGAGTCAATTTAGCTCCTAATAGGATGAAATGAAGAAGTCTCCGTTTTTGTTTTTTGGTATTTTTTTGGGTGGAAAGTTTAATAAAGCTATGTGGGGGGACTTGGGAATAGCATGGAGCCCATCTGAGCGCACCCTCAGAAGCACAGTGGTGAGGTCGATGGGTATAATTGCGTAAGCCTTGTAGGGACTAGATACCACCTTGTTAGAACTTTTAGATCTGCCTCCATGAGAGACGTGTTAAGAATGACTCGATTTGACCATGATATTACGTTGTGCCAGATTTTCAAGTCCCATTCTAGGTTGAGATATTTTTCCCAGGCTAACATATAGCTAGTTTTAGATTGTGTTGCTGCCAGTGACTCATATATCGTTGTGATCCCTCCTCTTTGCTCCATACTCTGGCCGCACCAACGTTCATACAACGTGATGGTGGGTAGTAAGGATTTGGATGTCCAAATAGAATGTAGGAAGTGAAAGATCTGATGGTGTCGAAATCGTTCAGTCGGGGGCATTTTGAGCGTCTTGGTGCAGTGGTTTAAGGTAGATAGAGTTCACAGAGGTTCCCCAAGAAAGGCTGTTGGTCACAAACATCACAAGGGACCAGGTCAAGGCTTTCGCCATTAAGTCCCTTGTTCAGTAACTGATAAATCAGAAAGTCATAGTGCCGGTCCCTTCAGGAGAGCTAGGTCGGGGGTTTTACTCTCATGTGTTCCTAGTGCGGAAGCCCTTGGGAAAGTTCCATCTCATTTTAAACCTCAAAAGGTCTGAACAAGTCGGTACAGTACCAAAGGTTCCGGATGGATTCCATCTTTTCCGTAAGGAACCTCTTGAGTCAGGGATGTTATATGGCCTCTGTAGACTTACAGGACGCCTATCTCCATGTTCCGGTTTCGGCCAGGTCACCGAGATATCTGAGATTGGCATTAAAAGAGGGGAGGGAAAGGGAATTAGGGTATAAATTCACAACACTACAAATAAAAAGGTAATAGAAGCAACTCATTTATCTTTAATAAGCTCAGCCACACAGGAAATGTCATATACATTTTTAACTAGATGGCATAGAACTCCGGCACGATTAGCACAAATATATCCAGCCGCAGAGAGCTCCTGTTGGACAGGATGTGGAGAAAGAGGAACTCACCTCCATATTTGGTGGACCTGCCCAGTGATTAAGATATTCTGGTGTGAAATAGCCTCATGGATCAGGAAAATGGTAAAAGAGAAATTAGAGATGAAACCAGAGTACTACCTGTTCCATGGGGCGATGGACACCAGGGCCGCATATAAGGAAAATATGACATCGCACTTACTGAATGCAGCCAAGAGATTAATACCAAAACACTGGAAGCAGGTCAAGGGACCAACACTGGAGGAATGGAAAATAGAGGTAGACAAAACGAAGGAAGCAGAAAGATGGGTATATAAAATGAGAAACAAACAAGAGAGATATGAAGCAATCTGGGAAGAATGGGAAAAATATGCCAAAGAAATAGAAACTGAAATACAAGCCAGGTAGACAGGGGGAGACCACACCCTGGACAACCTATAAGGAGTTTTTAAAAATAAAAGTGTATAAAGACTTGCTGAACATAAAGATGATTGATGTATTTTGTAAAAAGAGAGGGGCACTCCCAGCGGCCACAGACCATAAACGAGAAAATAATTCATCAGCCTCTCCTTTTCTTTTTTTTTTTTCTTTTTTAACGAGCACAGGACAATTCACATTAGAAAAGTAGAGCACAAAGGACAGAGTATTTTGAAAATAACAAACATGCACGTAAATGGAAACGCACAAAGGAGAAGGGTAGAGAGAAGAAGAGGGGGGGTGGGGGGGGGAGGAATGGTAAAGGTGAAGGTTGGGGACTGAAATACAACTAGAAGGGTTAACCACTTCAGCCCCGGACCAATTGGCAGCCAAAGGACCAGGCCCCTTTTTGCAATTCGGCACTGCGTCGCTTTAACTAACAATTGCGCGGCCATGCGACGTGGCTCCAAAACAAAATTGGCGTCCTTTTTTTCCCACAAATAGAGCTTTCTTTTGGTGGTATTTGATCGCCCCTGCGGTTTTTATTTTTTGCGCTATAAACAAAAATAGAGCGACAATTTTGAAAAAAATGCAATATTTTTTACTTTTTGCTATAATAAATATCCCCAAAAAATATATAAAAAAAACATTTTTTTTTCCTCAGTTTAGGCCGATACATATTCTTCTACATATTTTTGGTAAAAAAAATCGCAATTAGCGATTGACTAGTTTGCGCAAAAGTTATAGCGTTTACAAAATAGGGGATAGTTTTATAGCTTTTTTTTTTTTTATTAGTAATGGCGGCGATCAGCGATTTTTATTGTGACTGCGACATTTTGGCGGACACATCGGACATTTTTGACACATTTTTGGGACATTTGTCATTTATACAGCAATCAGTGCTATTTAAATAGCACTGATTCCTATGTAAATGACAGTTGTAGTTAGGGGGTTAACCACTAGGGGGCGGGGAGGAGTCAGTGTGACGTGTTGTGTTTTTTTTTACAGTAGGGGGGCGTGGCTGTACGTCTGACGTCATTGATCGGCGTTCCCGATGACAGGGAACCGCCGATCACTGACAGTCAGTGTAGGAAGCGCGGGGAGAGGTTTGTTTACATAGACCTCTCCCCGTTCTTCCGCTCCGTAACCCGATCGCGGGATACCAGCGGCGATCGGGTCCGCTGGTCCCGCGGCCGGGGTCACGGAGCTCCCGACCGGGTCGCGAGCGCGCCGCTAGCGGCGCGCGCGCGACCCACGGGCAGGCACATGCACGATCACGTACAGGTACGTGATTCTGCCTGCCCGTGCCATTCTGCTGACGTATATATGCAGTGGCCGGTCGGGAAGCGGTTAATAAGACACACACGATCACATGAAGACTTCTTAATAAATAAAAGAGAAGGAAGACATAAAAGAAACACAGTAGGAGAAGAAGTGCAACACCATAGGGAGACCCTTTTTTTTTTTTTTCTCGGGGGGTCGAAGGCCACTGGGAGCGCCAATCTCAAGTTCGTAAATGCATACAGAAGGAATTGATATGAATATATCAAATGTATGACAGATTATTGAAATGGAATCAGCAGATGTAATATGTATATGTTAAACTATTAATAAAGACTTAATTATAAAAAAAGAGAGGGGAGCAGGACAGTTCATCTACAGTTCAGAGCACTCCCGTTCGGCCTGTCTTCATCCCCAAGGGTGTTTACCAAGATTATGGCCGAAGCATTAGCGCCACTTCGTCTGGAGGGAATCGCAGTGATCCCCTACCTGGACGATCTGCTATTCTTCGCCCCGTCCAGGGATGGTCTGCAGAAAGACCTGGACAGGGCCTGTACCCACCTAAACCCAGACTTCATTGGATTCTCTGGTAAGGATCCCCACCGCGGTGAAAAGAAGTCTGTGGTGGTGGAGGAACCGGAAGGTTCTTTCAGAGGGTCTGTTGTGGTTCTTCCCAGTCCAGGTATGGCTGACAACAGATGCCAGCACCTGCGGTTGGGGGGCTCACATGGGCAGTCGTGGATTCAGGGCTCATGGTCCGCAGAGGAGGTGGGGAGGTCTTCAAATTGGAGAGAACTGAAGGCAGTGGAAATGGCAATTCTAGCCTTTGCAGGTTCTGTCAGAGGGCAACATGTTCAGGTCCTATTGGACAACGCCACGGCGGTGGCTTACATAAACCGATAGGTGGGAACCAAAAGTCGGGCACTACAAGAGGTGGCAGGAGGTATTCTGGTATGGGCAGAGATCGGCACACTCTATCCTTGTCCGTGGTCAACCTAAAGGGAACTCTAAACGAGATAGCAGACTTTCTCAGCAGGAACCAGATTCTAGAGGCAGAGTGGCAGTTAAATCCGGAGGTCTTCAGGTTGATTGTAAAAAGGTGGGGACAACCAAGTGTAGATCTATTTGCGACCCAGGAAAATGCCCAGGTCCCTCTCTTCTTTTCCTTAAACAGGCACGAGCCGTCTCTGGGAATAGATGCCTTGGCACGCAGGTGGAGGTTTCGCCTATGTTATTCTTTTCCCCCATTCCAGTGGATACCTCGAGTCATAAGCAAAATCAGAATAGAGGACAACGATAATTTTGATCACTCCATTCTGGCCCAAAAGGCTGTGGTTCTCGTCCCTGCTGCAGATGCAGCTGAAGCCATACTGGCATCTTCCACTGAGACAGGATCTCCTCTTGCAGGGCCCTCTGGTTCATCAAGATCTAGAAAAGCTAAGACTCACGGCCTGGTTACTGAGGAGCAGCTCCTGAAGAGAAATGGGTTCTCACACAGGCTGGTGGCTACTCTCCAGTAGGAAAAAAGTCACAAGAGCTATATACTTTAAGAAAATTGATCACACCTGAAGTACTGACGGCCTATCGCTTCTATTTCCTGAGACCCTAACAAGCCAGGAAAGTACAGATACCCCCAAAATGACCCATTTTTTGGAAAGTAGACATTCCAAGGTATTTAGTAAGAGGCATGACTCTTGCAACCTAGCTGGAGTAAGATGGGATTGATGGAAAATCTTTATCTGTATGATACGGTCTCTTAATGCTATAACTGAGGTTTTGTATGTGTCACTAAACTCTGTCCAGTCATCCTCTGTAAGTGATATATCCATGGAGGCCCATCTGTCCTAAGCCTTGCTAAATCTGGGGTTAAAATCTGTCATTAGGGCAGCGTAGTAGGCAGAGATAAGTTTAGTGGGGTCAGGTTGTCTCATCAGTTTCTCTAATGGGGATAGGTCAGTGGGGTCGTTCAGGGAGCCAAACTGGGTTTGGATAGCATGTCTAAGCTGGTAATAGTAGAACGTGGCAAGTCAAAGTCAAGTCTTAGCTGATAAAAAGATTTAAAGCCCTGTGCATTGTATAAATGGCACAGATACTTCACCCCCTTGGAGTACCAGCGGTTAGGGTCAGGTAAGTAATATAGTTCCTGTAGAGTGGGGTTGAACCACAAAGGGTTATTTGGAGATGTCGACCATGTATGTCGGGAGATTTTTGTAGTGCTGTGTCGGAAAATTGAGAGGGATGTAGCCAGCATAGCGGTGCCTGGTCTAGATGGGACTTTGCCTCTGTAGATAATGTTGTGGAGAGTTTCCATTGAAGATGCAATGGCTCCTTCAGTGGTGGTACAAGCATTTGCAGAGACTGGGTGCAGCCAGTCATGAATATGCACCAACTGAGATGCTAAATAGTATAGGAAGAAATATGGAAACGCCAAGCCTACCAAATGTGTTGGCAGCCTTAGCGTCTCAAGTGCCACCCTAGGGGAACCGCCGTTCCACAGGAACATTGTACAGATTGAGTCTATATGTTTGAAAATAGATTTAGGTATTTTGCAGGGGGAGTTAGCCAGAATATATAGTAATTTTGGTAAGTAGATCATTTTAAGTGTATTTGCCCTCCCCATAAGATCCAGAGGCAAGTCCATCCACTGTTTAGTCATACTGTTTGTTCCTGTAGGTGGGTTAGCAGCAGGTCTAGGTTATTGGTAATATACGTGGATAGGGGCATTTGTACCAGAACTCTGAGGTACCTAAAAGAGGACACCACCTGCAGTTTAGAGTCCAGATGGATCTGAGAAATCGCAGCCGAGTCCAGGGGGAAAAGACTGGATTCATCCCAATTCACCCGAAAGCCTGAGTAGTCTCCAAACTTATTAATCTTAGCCAGCAGTGATTGGAGGGACACATTGGTGTCTGGGAGGTATACCAAGGTGTCGTCCGCATAGAGTGAGATTTGTTCCTCTATGGAGGCGATAGGGAGACCCTTAATAGATGGGAAGGAACATATGCGTTCTGCTAACGGCTCCATGGCCAGGGCAAACAGGAGTGGGGACAGTGGGCACCCCTGCCTCGTGCCCCTAGTGATTTAAGAATGACTCCGTGACCGAGGTCAACAATTGGAGTGACAATTTGAAAGAAACTTCCACTGAGAATAGGGGAGGAGTATAAACATTACCAAAGTGAATGTCACAGAGGAGATTTGTATGGTAAGTATAATAAATCTCCCATCTGGATCTGTTTTGACTTGTAGAGTAGTGATATGATTGAGCCAGCCATGGGCGCTTAAGGGCTCTCACCTTAGTGCCAGTGAGATGGGTTTCTTGGAGGCATATAATGTGAGGACGACATTTTTTTAAGACTGAAAAAAAACAAGGATCGCTTCTGGGGTGCATTCAGACCTCTAGTGTTCCATGACACTATCTTTAAAGGGTTTCGCCATGCTAAGCTATACATTATACCATAGTCATATATACATGTAAACGCAAACATATTTAAGACCTGATAGGCCGTGCCACCCTGAACATGTTCAAGCACATCTATAGTATACTGCATATATCTGTTTCTACATAGGTATGAGCTGTTAATGAATAAAACAGAGAAAACCTGCAAACTGCCCTGGGCAGCAACCTTGATAAGTACAAAAAATGAAAAAAGAAAAAAAAAAAAGTGTGGAGAAAAAATACAAAAGAAGCAAAAAATTAACCTTTGTTGAAAACCTCTTGCCCCCCACCCTGCTCGGCCATCCCCAACTCAGCGAGCCTTGGATCCCCGAACCTAGAAAACCCTCCTGTTGTCAGCGAGGGTCCAAACTGTGCCGTAATCGGTGAGGGGGTAATGTGGAATCCAGTGTGGGTCACAACTGGAAGTGAAAAAGAAAACATGTCCCGATCCAAGATGAGTCACCACTGCATTCGCGTAGGGTCTCAGAAGTCGGTCGGCCTTCCTCATAGCAGGATAAGAGATGGCAGGCCAGTTAAAGAGTAATTCTGGGCACAGAAGAAAGGTCTAGGGTATAGGTAGTTTGTGTCCGCTAAAGCTCGGGGGAAATGTTAGCATAGTCACGGAGCATATGGGCAGTATGGTAAAGGTGGTCGACAATAGTGGTATGATTAAGGCACGGGGCAGATAGAAGATTTTAAATCTGTAGCAGGTAGGTAGTCAGTAAACTGGGTTTAAGGAGCAATTGTTGCAATCAGTTACCTCTGAGTCTGGATGCGGGCCCATAGCGATCATTCAGCCACGCCATAGCTTCCTTGGGGTTAGTGTAGAAGTGAGCTTTCCCTTCGTGGATGATGCGCAGCTTGGCGGGAAATAGCATGGCGTATGACAATCCCTCAACACACAAGCGGGTCTTCACTGCTGAGAAGGAGATACGTTGGCGCGGAACTTCAGCTGAGAAATCAGGGTAGATCGATATGTTATTACCGTTGTACTTGAGCAGGCCTTTCTCCCTCGCCAGTCGCAGAATGGCTACCTTATCTTGGAAGTTGAGGAAGCATGCTATAATGGAGCACGGAGGGTCTTCCTCTGGAGGTGGACGGGGAGGGGTGCGGTGTGCCCGTTCGATCACATAGGTGAACGAGGGCTCATCTGTGCCAAAAATGTCCCTCAGCCAGGAGTAGATACATTTTTCAGGGCGGGAGCCTTCTGCTCGCTCAGGGAACACGACAAATCAGAGATTGTTCCTGCGCAAACGATTCTCCAAATCGTCAATTTTGGCGTGAAGGGCGTGTAGCGTCACGCATGTTAACTGACAATGCATTCCTCCATGTCACCAGCTCTATCGCGTAGATTTTGGACATCCTGCTTCAGGAGTGAGAAATCCATGCGAATAGAGGCTATTTGATTAGTAAGTGAGGCCTTGCAATCCCATATAGCCAGCATAATGGTGGCCAGTGTAGGGAGAGACCTCTTCCTGGCTATTCTCATCAAGCTGCTGGGAGTCCTGCAATAGCCGAGTGTCCTGTAATAGCTGGGGTTCCTGTGCTAACTTGTGGTCTATTTGTGTGCAAAAGATAGCAGGAGTTGAAGCACTCGCCCCCTTAGCTGAGCTCCGTATTGCAGGGGAGGATGCCTGCAGCGTGTCTGCCTGGCTGACATGTGAGCCGGCACCATCTTCCCTCCAGAAGCCGGCCAGCCTGTCCGCCAATGCATTCCTCCATGTCACCAGCTCTATCGCGTAGATTTTGGACATCCTGCTTCAGGAGTGAGAAATCCATGCGAATAGAGGCTATTTGATTAGTAAGTGAGGCCTTGCAATCCCATATAGCCAGCATAATGGTGGCCAGTGTAGGGAGAGACCTCTTCCTGGCTATTCTCATCAAGCTGCTGGGAGTCCTGCAATAGTCGAGTGTCCTGTAATAGCTGGGGTTCCTGTGCTAACTTGTGGTCTATTTGTGTGCAAAAGATAGCAGGAGTTGAAGCACTCGCCCCCTTAGCTGAGCTCCGTATTGCAGGGGAGGATGCCTGCAGCGTGTCTGCCTGGCTGACATGTGAGCCGGCACCATCTTCCCTCCAGAAGCCGGCCAGCCTGTCCGCCACGGATGGGGGCCAGGGCGGCCCATATTTCCCCATGTCTGCCAGCCTGCTGTATATGCCCACCACCGTGGGGAACGTTTTAAGCCCCTTTGTGAGGAGATTGTGCTCAGGATAGCAGAAGGATGGCAGTTGAGAGCCGGAGCGGTGTTTCTATGCGGCCTCTCGCTCCACCATCAAGCCAAGCCCCCAGCATGTCCTTTCAGCCTTATTTTTTTTGGAGAGGAACTATAAAATCCTTTCAGGCTCAGCTCCGCTACCTAATGTGGCATTTATTTTAAGGAGAGGAATTATAAATACCAGCATGTCCTTTCAGGCTCAGCTCTGCTACCTCCTGTGGCATTTTTTTTTTTTATGGAGAGGAAATTATGATTTCTTGGCCATTTTTCAGAGAATATGATTGATAACACAAAAACTTTCTTTGACTCATGGTTGGTGTTTGGCTGAAGCCATTTATTATAAATCAACTGTGTTTACTCTTTTTTTAAATCATAATTACAACAGAAACTACCCAAATGACCCTGCTCCTGTTTACATACCCTGACCCTGTTTACATACCCCAGTTCCTAATATCGTGTATTGCCCCCTTTAACATCAATGACAGCTTGAAGTTTTTTGTGGTATTTGTGGATGAGGCTCTTTATCTTCTCAGATGGTAAAGCTGCCCGTTCCTCTTGGCAAAAAGCCTCCAGTTCCTGTAAATTCTTGGGCTGTCTTGCATGAACTGCACGTTTGAGATCTCCCCAGAGTGGCTCAATGATATTGAGGTCAGGAGACTGAGATGGCCACTCCAGAACCTTCACTTTATTCTGCTGGAGCCAATGACAGGTCTTGGCCTTGTGTTTTGGATCATTGTCATGTTGGAATGTCCAAGTATGTCCCATGCGTAGCTTCCTGGCTGATGAATGCAAATGTTCCTCCAGTATTTTTTGATAACATACTGCATTCATCTTGCCATCAAATTTTTACCAAATTTCCTGTGCCTTTGTAGCTCACACATCCCCAAAACATCAGCCATCCACCTCCGTGTTTCACAGTAGGAATGGTGTACCTTTCATCATAGGCCTTGTTTTACTCATCAATCCAAATAACTTTATGCCAGAAGGTTTGAGGCTTGTCTCTGTGCTGTTTGGCGTATTGTAAGCGGGATACTTTGTGGCATTTGCAGAGTAATGACTTTCTTCTGGCAACTCGACCATGCAGCCAATCTTTCTTCAAGTGCCTTCTTATTGTGCATCTTGAAACAGCCACACCACGTTTTCAGAGAGGCCTGAATTTCACCTGAAGTTATTTGTGGGTTTTTCTTTACATCCCATACAATTTTCCTGGCAGTTGTGGCTGAAATTTTAGTTGGTCTATCTGACCGTGGTTTGGTTTTAACAGAACCCCTTATTTTCCACTTCTTTTTTTTAAATTAAAAGGCACTTTATTGACATAATCGATAAAACAGAGAAACAATACAGAATTCCATATTGATACATATTATGCTGAAACACGTTGCATTTAGTATACAGGGTCGGCACATAATCACGTTTCAACCGCATACGATTCAGTTGCAGCAATGGAATACATTCGGTCACACAGTAACTGAAACAACCAAGGCCCCCAGCTGGAGGACCCAGTCCATTCGCTACCGCAGCCACGGTACATAAGTAAGCAGTCCATAATTAGATCTACAGGGGCTAAATCAGGGACAGCTAGTCCTGGTGCCCACATTTTTTCACATTTTTTTGCACTACCCCTGTGTTGGTAGATACATTTTTCCAGCCTTATAGTGTCGCCCATTTGCATCAACCACTCCTTCACCGTGAGGGGGATCTGTCGATTTCCAGTGCCTCAAAATTAATTTCCTGAAAAAGGGCCCTAGCTATAGCTAGTCTAGAGGTCTCCTCCACCGGGACTTCATCTATAATTCCCAACAGGCATAGTTTAGGGTGTCCTACAAGTTGAATCTGAAATACACGGTTAATAATCCCCATCACCTCATTCCAATATATGTGCAGTTTGGGGCACCTCCACAACATATGGATCAAGTCGCTATGATCCCTCATGCATCTAGTGCAAGATGAATCATCACGTACCCCCATTCTCACCTGTCTAGCCGGTGTATAGTAGACACATAAAAGCACGTATAATTGGGATAACCTTTGGGCTACATTCAAAGAACATAAGGGAACTGCCGCCAGAGAATCCTCCCATTGGTCTTCCTCAAATGCTCCGACATCTCTTTCCCATCTGGATATCACCTCTGCGGTGTTATCAGGAAGGGACTTATTGCGTAACATGGGGGGTTATTTACAAAAGGCAAATCCACTTTGCCCTACAAATGCAAAGTGCACTTGAAATTGCACTGAAAGTGCACTTGCAAGTGCAGTCGCTGTAGATCCGAGTGGGACATGCAAGGAAAAAAAAAAAACAGCATTTTAGCACATGATTGGATGATAAAATCAGCAGAGCTTCCCCTCATTTCAGATATACCCCTCAGATTTACAGTGACTGCAGTTCGCACTTGTAGCGAAAAGTGGATTTGCCTTTTGTAAATAACCCCCATGGAGCAGCTGCATGAGATAAACCCCTTGTAAGAGGTCACCTCACGCATGTAATTGAAAATTGGTGTGGGACTGTGTCCACTCGTCAATTTCCATTTGGGCCTAACGGAATGCTGAAGCTGGTAATAATAAAATTGCATGGATGCGTGGAGTGTAAATTCTAGTTGTAGAGCATGGAAGGGGGGTAGCTTGCCATCCCTATATATTTGAGTCATATGAGTAATCCCATATTGTTTATATTCTGCGCTATATTGTAGTTTCTCCAACTCCACGTACCGCTTATTCAAATTCTGCTGAACCTGGTGTATCCCTCAACTTGTTGTACTGCTCTGACCTTACTCCATACTTTCTGCATTAAAAATGTAAGCGGGGTACAGCTTATTTGATTTAGCAAACAGAAATGCCTCCAGGCCCTCTGCAGCCTCCCCCCAGTGGCAATATGGAGAAGTTGCGCAGTTGGGTATACCAAGTTCAATACCGGTTCTTTATCTGGGCCTAGAACTCTGGCTATGTGTTGCAATTGCGAGGCCAGATAGTAAAGCCATGGGTTTGGAAGAGCCAGTCCACCTGCCTCCTAGAGTCGCTGCAACTGTTCCAGTTTCACTCTGGCAGTCGAATTGTGCCAGATGAGAGCCCGGAAGATTGAATTAATGATGTGAAACTGCTTCAGTGGAACAACCATCTGAGAGTTGTGGAGTATGTATAGGATCTGTGGCATTAGGATCATTTTGATAAAGTTTATCCTACCTACCAGAGAGATTTTCAATCGGGACCACACCTTGACCCGGTCCCGGCAACGATTCATCAACAGGGACAGGTTCAAGGTGATATATTCCAGAGGGTGGGGTACGACCTATACCCCTAAATATCTGAACTCTGATTGCTGCCTTCGGGGGGGCTATATAATTGAACCCATGCAATATATTCCTTCCCCAGTCAAAATTTGTGAAGGATAGCCCATAGATATGACCATTCAATATTATCAAAGGCCTTGTGGGTGTAAAGAGAGAGCAAAGCTCTATCCCCCATGTTATCAGACCTGGACTGTATATTGATAAACAGCCTGCGTAGATTTAAAGCCGTGGATTTCTGCGGCATTAAATCCTGCTTGATCGGAATGAAGTATGGAGGATATTACCTTGTTTAATCTTATGGCAAACACCTTTGCCAATATTTTCACATCTGTTTGAAGAAGGGATATCGGTCTATAGGAGCTGGGGTTCAGGGGGTCCTTACCGGGCTTTAGGAGTAAGACTATAATAGCTTTAGTCATAGAGGGTGGGAGGCACACATTTTTTTTGGCTTTGTTGAATGCCGCTAACAATTTAGGTAATAGGGTCTCGTCATGTTGCTTATACACCTCTGCAGGAACACCATCCTGCTCCGATACTTTGGAGTTAGGAACATCCCGGTCGCCACTTGAAGCTCCTCCAAAGTCAGAGGGGCATCTAGTTGTTGCCTTGCACTATCCGACAAAGTCGGTAGTTCCACTTCCCTGAGATATGCGTGTAAAGAATCTTCCATGTAAGTTTGCCGAGTTTGGTATAAATCATAGTAGGACACAAGCACTGACTACACCAGTGGAATTCTGTAGAGCTCCAATGGATGGGGATGTCTGCTGTGAGTGGGCAATTTTTGCTAAAAGGCAACCGGTATGCTGTTTTACTAAAAAATCATTTCCGTTCCGCCGTAGCGGAAGTGAGACGACGGAACACATCCTGAGCTGACAGCCATGCCTCCCTTCAGACCTCCGTAGGATTGGAAATAAACTCAGCCTCCAGATCATGAACTAGACGTTCTACCCCCTCCCTTTTGTGCATTAGATGTTCTCTTAAAAGCTTTAATTTCCCTAATAAACATGCCCCTAAGGAAGGCCTTGAAGGTTTCCCACACCACTCCTGCGTCTGGGTGCCCAACGTGATCCTGCCAAAAATCTGCAATTTTCTTCCCTATGTGGGCCTGAGCCAGGAAAAGATTAAGCCAAAAGGCATTTCGTTTCCATGGGGCCCTAGACAGTGTCGAGGGGGGGCATACTTCAAGAGTGAGAACCAGTGGGGAATGGTCTGGAATCCCCCTAATTGCATATTTAATCTCTGACACAGATCTGACAGCAATGTCTGCGCTAAGGCATAGATCTATGCGGGATAATGATAAGTGAGATTTCGAAAAGCATGAAAATTGTCTTTCCCCAGGGTTTATACTCCTCCATGGATGACACCACCCCACTTCATCAACCAATGTTTTCAAGGCTGTGCGGCACCCTCTCCCCTGCACCACGGGGGGTGCTTGTCTAAAAGGGGATCTAGGTAGCAATTGAAGTCACCCAGGATATACAACGGCACATCTGGATGACCCAGTTGGTACTCCAGTACCACCCTCAACACCTGATGGTTATATAGGGGTGGAATATACACAAATGCAAGTACACATTTTAAGGAAAATAGGTGGCAGTATAAAATTACATATCTCCCCTCCTCGTCTACTCTACAGTCAAGTTACTGGTAGTCAAGTGACCAGTGTATTAAAATACTCACCCCCCCTTAGAAAAGGAGGTGTGGGTGGAGTGATATATCTTACCCACCTATAATTCAGGCAAGACAAGGAATCAGGTTTGCAAAGCACAGATACCAAGGAGATGCTTGTGCAGGGATGAAAATACCATAGCACGCTTGAGGGGGTCATCCAACCTTCTAATGTTCCAAGACACCACAGGTATTGCAGTCATCATCCCACATTAAAGATATGTACATCAGGGTATACATTAGGCATCACTTTGCATAGAAATACCCTGCCCTCCCCAGTCCCACCAGACTAGTACCAGCAAGGTTCTGAGTATGCAGTGAAAAGTCCAAAGTGACTCAGTTCTGCAGGGTTGAATTCTCTGTACTGCTCCAGTAAGATAGTTCCAAACCACATCTGTCAGAACATGGTACATTTAACACTGTGTAGAAAGTACACAGTGTTAAATGTACCATGTTTTGACAGATGTGGTGTGGTTTTTCTGCTGGTAGTTGTTTGGCCAGTAGATGGCGGGACCTGTTGTCCGATTTACAATCCTAATGTTTAATGCTTATTGGCAAGTTACATCCGGAACGGCATATGGATCTCTGCAGAGACCGGGGCCTTGCGATACATGAGTCTTGGCCTTGAGTTTACATTGCACTCAATGGTTCAACTTGTTTGGAACTATCTTACTGGAGCAGTACAGAGAATTCAACCCTGCAGAACTGAGTCACTTTGGACTTTTCACTGCATACTTCCTCCTGCTCTGCAGCTTCCCCCTCAGGTCCTACCCCCACCTCTGCTGGGTCTGTGAGCACCAGTGTGCTTGCCAGTTTTTGTGCATAGTACCACATGTCCTTAGGGGGATCCGTACCAGTGTTCTTAGGGGTTTTTGGAGGTTTACTCACGGATTCCTTAGGCTTCTCTGTGCCACGCAGTCTGTGCTGCTGGAGGCTCCATTTTGAATCTCCGGACACTGAATGTCCTCCTTTCCCTTTCCCTTTCCCTGGGTAACCATCACAGATCTGAGCATACCGGGGGATACCGTTGGGTCACAAGAGGTTCTGTAGCTGCCTTGTGTCTGTGTGCCTGTGTCTCTGAGCCGGGAACAGGATCAAATCAGGGTAACCTGTGGAAGCTCTGCGAGATGCAGCTGCTCACATGCTGGTCCTTGCCACGCCCCTCTCATTTTCCACTTCTTGATTAGAGTTTGAACACTGCTGATTGGCATTCTCAATTCCTTGGATATCTTTTTATATCCCTTTCCTGTTTTATACAGTTCAACTACTTTTTCCCCGCAGATCCTTTGACAATTCTTTTGCTTTCCCTACGACTCAGAATCCAGAAACGTCAGTGCAGCACTAGCTGAAAGATGCAAGGGTCTGTCAGGAGTCCAGAAACTCATTGACCTTTTATACCCACACACACACACGAATTACAAGCAAACATATTACGGGTGAGGATGGTTACTTTTGATAGCCATTCAAACCCCTTTGTGTCAACTTGTGTGCATGTTATCAAGCCAAAAGCACCAGGGTATGTAAACTTTTGGTTTGGAAAAAACACTGCGCTAAACCTAAATGAATAATAAATATATGTCGTGCAGACACAGGTGAGAAAAACAAATTAATTAACATAAAATGAAGCGGCAGCTAAAAAAATGTGAGATATACACATTACCAGACAAAAATAAACAAAAAAGCCGCGCTAAATAACTGAATGTGACTTAGTGAACAGAAGTGACTGTTAAGTCACAGAAATAACTGTATCAAAACTGACACCAAAAAGTACCAAATTTGTGTGACTGTGCGTGACACATAAAATGTAAACCTATTTAATAAAGTGAACCATATAGTCCATGGACAGTAGCAAGTCCAAAAATAATAACACCAATAAGTGTCCAAAAAGATGAAGGTAGTATAACAGTATGATGTTCAGCTGTTGTCACTAAACTTGGAAAGATGAAGGTAATAGGCAGTGTGATATTCAGCTGGTGTCACCAAACTAGGGATAGATTTCACCAATACGTGTGATCCGCCACCATTCTACCATTAAGCTTACCAGAAGCAAGCTTTAAACAAGCCTGTATGGATACGGTACTGGATGTACCCTGGACCGGGGGACCTCACCACAGGATCCGGACTTCACCAGGTATGGATAATTCTGAGATGAAACTTGGGGCAAAAATGTTTTCTATCGGACCAGATCTGTATGCGGGACTCATCCGGGAATGCAGACCAAAAACCACCAGCCTCAACCTGTAGTTTCCCAGGTACACTCCATCTGGATTGAGCATAGGTGCAATTTTAAATATCAGGTGATCTCGGAGAACTCTGGCAATAGGATGCTGACTAACAAGGAAATCGATGATCCCCTGACACACAAAAGAAGACGGCGTTTCCCCCGGGTGTACTCGAGCAGTTATAAACACGACCCTTTGCTCAGCTTCAGACACCAGGTTCACTCTCCTCATGTGTTCAGACTAAGAGGGGAACACATGAGGAGAGTGAACCTGGTGTCTGAAGCTGAGCAAAGGGTCGTGTTTATAACTGCTCGAGTACACCCGGGGGAAACGCCGTCTTCTTTTGTGTGTCAGGGGATCATCGATTTCCTTGTTAGTCAGCATCCTATTGCCAGAGTTCTCCGAGATCACCTGATATTTAAAATTGCACCTATGCTCAATCCAGATGGAGTGTACCTGGGAAACTACAGGTTGAGGCTGGTGGTTTTTGGTCTGCATTCCCGGATGAGTCCCGCATACAGATCTGGTCCGATAGAAAACATTTTTGCCCCAAGTTTCATCTCAGAATTATCCATACCTGGTGAAGTCCGGATCCTGTGGTGAGGTCCCCCGGTCCAGGGTACATCCAGTACCGTCTCCATACAGGCTTGTTTAAAGCTTGCTTCTGGTAAGCTTAATGGTAGAATGGTGGCGGATCACACGTATTGGTGAAATCTATCCCTAGTTTGGTGACACCAGCTGAATATCACACTGCCTATTACCTTCATCTTTCCAAGTTTAGTGACAACAGCTGAACATCATACTGTTATACTACCTTCATCTTTTTGGACACTTATTGGTGTTATTATTTTTGGACTTGCTACTGTCCATGGACTATATGGTTCACTTTATTAAATAGGTTTACATTTTATGTGTCACGCACAGTCACACAAATTTGGTACTTTTTGGTGTCAGTTTTGATACAGTTATTTCTGTGACTTAACAGTCACTTCTGTTCACTAAGTCACATTCAGTTATTTAGCGCGGCTTTTTTGTTTATTTATGTAAACTTTTGATCAGGGTCATTTAGGTAGTTTCTGTTGCGATTACGATTTAAAAAGAGTAAAACACAGTTGATTGATAGAAGACATTTTTATTTATCATCTAGCATGAATTCTGCACCACATCTCTTAATCAATTGATTGATAATAAATGGCTTCAGCCAAAACACTAACCATGGAGTGAAATAAAAGTTTGTGTCATCATTCACTTTCTCTGAAAAATGGTCAAGAAATCAAATTCTACCAGGGTATGTAAACTTATGAGCACAACTGTAAATACCAGCATGTCCTTTCAGGCTCATCTCTGCTACCTCCTGTGGCATTTTTTTATATGGAGAGGAACTATAAAACACAGCATGTCCTTTCAGGCTCAGCTGCCTCCTGTCTGTGTCCATTCAAGCAGCAAATAGGGACGCTCACATTTATACAGGTACTGTGGTGGATGGCTCTGTGCACGGGGTTTGACAAAAACTCCAACCCTTAGGTAATGTGGTGGATAGCTCTGTGTGTGCACGGGCTTTCTATCAATATCGCGTTGTTGCATGCACAGTATCGCCAAATGTCGAACTGCCGAAAACTCCAACTCTCATGCATGGGCTGACAACATCGCGCATGCGCAGTAGCGCAAAATGTTCTGCCGAAAAAACTCCAACTCTCATGCACAGGCTTTCTGTAGCTGTTTAAGGTGCGTGCGCCCATGTGCTGTAGCGACAACTCGTTGGGATCTTCAACCAGAATTGATGTTGTTGGAGTTCTCGGCCAGTTGGAGTTTGTCAGAACACCGGTCCTGGGCCATGCACAGATTTCCATGTGTCAGCCGCTCCCAGTTCCACTGCTCCAGCCTGCCTTGCCTGGGTGTCACTGCTTTCTCAGCCCCTGGGGAGGTGGGAGTGTGGACCGAACACATCCTGTCAAGGCTGAGCGAAGGGCACCATCTACAAGTAGGGGCACAGTTTACTTTTTACTGGCCGGGTGTGGGAGTGTAAAGTGTGGGAGAGCACAGCAGGCCATTTTCTGGGTGTATGCGAGGAAGGTGGAGGTGGGAGAGTGCCACACTTATGGAGGATTCCTCTGTACACTCCATGGAGCGGAGGGAGCCTCACTGTACATA
Source organism: Lithobates sylvaticus (assembly GCA_028564925.1). NCBI lineage: Eukaryota > Metazoa > Chordata > Amphibia > Anura > Ranidae > Lithobates > Lithobates sylvaticus. The sequence goes on from CM053028.1 coordinate 188,485,508, forward strand.
TACATGTCTGACTGAGACTTTTTTTTCTCTCTCCTTCCCTCCCTCATCCCCTTACTCTCCCCCTCCCCCTCACTCTCTTTTTTCCCCTTTTGTATCTTTATTTCCATTTCTCTCTTTCTTCCATGTTCTCTTTTTCTCCCCCTTTCTTTCTTTTCTGGGCGCTGGGCAGCTGTTTTGAAAAACCTATTTTAGCTGGCTCCTAGATTCAAAGAAAATTTGTCAAGCCCAGCTGTAACCCCACATCTGTTACGTCGCCATCAATGGGTTAATGTTCATAGTCTGAGTACAGGCACACTTTAACCCCTTCCCAACCAGCCACAGCAGTTATACCCATTTAACCCCTGCATGAGCTGTCGTAGCTGTACGTCGGCTCTTTCAGACGCTGTAGCAGGCGCACGCGATCGCTCGCAACAGAGCGAGAACCGGGATCTGTGTGTGTAAACACACAAATCCCAGTTCTGTCAGGGGAAAGGAGACAGATTGTGTGTTCCTACTAAGTAGCAACGACAATCTGTATCCTCCTCTAGTCAGCCACATTCCCCCCACAGTTGGAACACATCTAGGGAACACAGTTAACCCCCTAATCGACCCCTAGTATTAACCCTTTCCCTGCATTACATTTTAAAATGTCAATGGTCCCAAAACAGTGTCCGATCTGTCCACCGAAATGTCGCAGTCCCAATAAAAATCACTGCCTTTACTAGTATAAAAAAATAAATAAATAATAATAATAATAATAAAAATGCTACTAATCTATCCCCTATTTTGTAGAAGCTATAACTTTCGCGCAAACCAATCAATATACGCTTATTGCGGATTTTTTTTTACCAAAAATATGTAGACTACATAACGACCTAAACTAAAGGATGAAATTTTTATTTTTATTTTTAAATTTGGGGGGTATTTATTATAGCAAAAAGTAAAATTAAATAATTATGGCCGTTCTTTTTTTGTTCATAGCGCAAAAAAAAAAGCTCAATTTGCGGGGAAAAAAAATGAATTTTGTTTTTGTACAATGTCATACGACCGCGCATTTGTCAGTTAAAATGACGCAGTGCAGTATCGCAAAAAATTACCTGGTCATTAAGGGGCCAAATCTTCCGGGGCAGAAGTGGTTAACGAACACATGTGCTATTATTGATCCCTTCCTGCAGACTGCCCCCAGCCCTTTAAGTCTTCTAAAAGCTGGGAGGCGGACATTCGGGTCATGTGAGCGATGTGATTGGCTGTCATAGCGGTCACATAATCGGAAAGCTCATGCTTGCAAGTATGCATCAGGAGCTTACTGATTTGCGCTCTTAGCGCAGCAAGCTGTTTACACTCTGCGTCAAGGCCCACCTGTCGAGAGGCTGCCTATGTGCGTACTGTCGGCACGTAGGGGGTTAAAGAACACATACAAATACATGTCATCTGCAGGTGTTATATCAATTTTACTTGAATATTGATAAAAGTAGAAGCATATTGCACATATTTACTTTCCAATAAAATTTAACAAAAGTCAAAGCAGTAAAAACATTTTTTCCCTAAATGCAGTTGAAGGTGCTTCAGCTTCTTTCTTCTTCTTTCTGGATTCTATGAAAAGAAAAAAAAAATGTAAATTACATAAAACCTGGGCCTAGGGAGGATTTAAAATTAAACGCTGTAAACATTTATAAAAAGGCATGTAATGCTTTTTATTGGCATAATTCACACAATTCACACTGGAGTGAAAGGACCCGCTTTTTTTAAGGCACTATACAGTGTTGTGCAATCTTATGCAAGTCTACCTAGGTGTGTGAGGTATGGCCTGTTAGGGGACTTGCTGATCAAAGAGGAAGTGGCCAAACAAGAATTACTCCACATATCAAAGGGGACAGATAGTGACTCTGGGCTATGTTAATGTTAATATGCAAGAATGCAAATTAGGGCAGTTTATGACTGCAGCCGAAATATGGGGCTCTAAATATTTACTAGCATTATCGTAATTATACTCTGTTGGATTTTATCATGTTACAAGACTTTGTTCTGTGTTGGAAGTCAATAAAGTGCATTTCTCTGGAAGAATTGGGTTGCTTCGGAAGGGTACTTATAATAACTACTAATCATCTACCCACTACATATGATATCACTACATACAGTTGCTATTTTTAGCGCTGTAGTGCCTGAAAAACACCCCAGTGTGAAAGGGGCCTAAAGGTCCTGCAAATGGTGACTTTGAGAATACCTCTTCTACATCACAACAGGTTAGGAGGGTCTCTTAGATAACCACATCCCTGACAAAGTGGGTAGTGTGATCTAGAAAATTACAGCAATGGATAAAAAGCTTTCCGTGTGTTTGTGTGCCCATCATCCAAAGGCATGCCTGTAAGCTCCCACTCTCGTGTTTGGCAAAAAAGCAGATAGACCACATCTGGGTCAGTGTAACGATTAATCCAGGCCAGGCATATCCATATGTGAAAAATAAAAAAGTGCTCCACATAGCATGATACTATTTAAACCAATTTAATAAAAACTTTTCATAACCACACTTCAGTTTGCCAACAGGAATGGTGGATCATTTGACATCAGTGAGTTCATCACCTGTAACTCCTCATTTGTTGTCCATCTTCTATGGTGCCCATGTGGGCTGTTCTATGTGGGCAGAACAAAAATACTTTTGAAAATACGCATAGCAGAACATCTAGGCAACATTAGGAGAGGGTTCCGATTTCATATTGTATCTCTACACTTTAGAGAGAGAAACACAATCGTGGCCCTTCATTACCGCAATTTTGTGGGATTGATACCATTCACCCATCTTGGAGGGGTTCCAACAGAGTGAGGGATCTGACCCAAAGAGATTCGCTGGATCTTTCTGATGCAGTGTTTGACCCCGAGAGGGTTAAACATCGAGGTAGATCTCAACTGTTTCATTAATCATTTTTAATAACACCCAAGAGGATTTTAGGATAGGTCGAGTGAGTATGCTAATCCAGATGGACTGTACACTCCACTACAGGTACACTGATTGCTATATATATTCACGTTGACGGTTTCATATACTATCATGTTGACGGTGTAGGGTATATGGTGAACATTTGATAGGTGACCATCATTGTGTGTGTAGGGTTAACTCTTGCCGATTCCCTTGGTGGGACAGTTGGAGATGTAATTTACATCTATCACAGTATTTGACCACCCCATTTAATACCTATATATTTGTGGAAAAGATATCTTAGGGAATGATATTTTATGGAAAGATATTTTTATAAATATCATTGCATATATCATTTTTAAGAGTTTTTATGGACAGATCATCCACTGTCATGTTTGAGTTGTAGGGTTAATAACAATATGATCATAATGTTCATTTTAAATTATTCACACCACTGGAGTAATATCTATTAAGTGTGTGAGCGAGTTAGTTACATAGTTACACTATTTTAACCACTTGCCTACCAGGCACGGACACCTCCTTCCTGACCAAGCCATTTTTCAGCTTTCAGCGCTGTCGCATTTTAAATGACAATTGCGCGGTCATGCAACTCTGTACCCAAATAAAATTTTTAGCATTTTTTCCCCACAGATAGAGCTTTATTTTGGTGGTATTTGATCACCTCTGCGGTTTTTATTTCTTGCGCTATAAACAAAAGAAGAGGGAAAAGTTTGAAAAAACATAATATTCTTTACTTTTTATTATAATAAATATCCAATTTTTTTATTTTTTTTTAACAAATTAGGCCAATACGTATTCTTCTACATATTTTTGGTAAAAAAAAAAAAATCACAATAAGCGTATATTGATTGGTTTGCGCAAAAGTTATAGCGTCTACAAAATAGGGGATAGATTTATGACATTTTTATTATTATTTATTTTTTTACTAGTAATGGCGGCGATCTGCGATTTTTATCGTGACTGCGACATTGCGGCGGACATATCGGACACTTTTGACAAATTTTTGGGACCATTCAAATTTATACAGCGATCCGTGCTATAAAAATGCATTGATTACTGTATAAATGTGACTGGCAGGGAAGGGGTTAACACTAGGGGGCGCTTCAGGGGTTAATATGTTCCCTATATTAGTGATTCTAACTGTGGGGGGAGGGGACTGACTGGGGGAGGGGACCGATCAGTGTCCCTATGTACAAGGGACACACCATTGGTCTCCTCTCCAGTGACAGGACGTGGATCTGTGTGTTTACATACACAGATCCACGTCCTGCTCAGTTACTGGGCAATCGCGGGTGCCCGGCGGACATCGCGGCCACTGGGCACGCGCATCGGGTCCCCAGCGACGCGCGCCCCCTAGTGGCCAAAATGGTAGCGCCGTCATATGGCGGCGACCCGCCACAAGAGCCGCACCGCTCCGCCATCTTTTGACAGTGGGCGGTCGGCAAGAAGTTAAGTGATATTCGTAGAATAGTGTTTGTATTCCCCTGTTTAACGACTATGTTGTTGTTAGTGGACGGCACTTTACGGTCGTAGCGATATGAAGTGTGCGCAGGTGCTAATTAACTAGTATGATCAATAGGAGAAAGTATACACAGGAACGAACGGGGAGACGGGATTTGCGCAGGTGCGACATCTCAATCCATGTGAATTCCGGGAGAATGAATACTTAAGGGTAATTCGGTGTCAGTGTAGCCAATCCCTAGGAAAAAGTCGGAGTGACGAAACATGTCGGGAGCGTGGCTACACGGATACTGACTCCATTTGATATCAGCCGTTACCAATCGGAGCGATTCATAGTTGATCCGAGCAGTTGTTAATTGTTTGTGACCCACACATCACCTTTGGGAGCAGAGACTACAGAGTGGGTGAGAGCTGAGGCACACACTTCGGATCCGCCGCGACCGTAGTGTACCACCGAATCATCTGTACACAGTTTGCTGTGAGAGATTTATTTTGCTGGCACAATTCGTTAAACATGTGAGTTGAAATATTGAAGTGTGGTTGTGAAAAGTTTTTACTAAATTGGTTTTAATAGTATCACGCTATGTGGAGCACTTTTTAAATTTTCACATATGGATGCCTGGCCTGGATTAATCGTTACACTGACCCAGGTGTGGTCTATCTGCTTTTTTGCCAAACACGAGAGTGGGAGGCAACATCAGTTGGTGAGTGCGATTTCATTGGGAGAGGAGTCACAAGCACGTCGGTGTGGTGGAAGATTGGATGTTTTGATGCAAATTAATTTCTCATCGATTCTCTTGCACATTTATCAATGGACTTTTGTATTATATAGCACAGCATCACTGGGTGTTATATTAATATACATTTATACAGATCACGTTATAATTTGTTATCAGCACTGCTGAATTATCACCTAATCATCATTTGCAGTACACAGTTTAGGTATAATTTGTTTGTTTAAATATATTTTTTTCAAAATTGTTTTCGCAAAAAATAAAAACCGCAGGGGCGATGTTTTCTCACTGAAGTAGCAGCTATTCTTTCACTGATTTTATCACGTTGTTGTTTTTCTTGGCGCAGTGGAGGTACAATTTTTTTGGGGGCCACACATAGTTTTTACAGACCAGTATGCCTGTAAGCTAACTGGCTTCTTTCCATAAGTATATGTGACCATGTAAGATAAGGAACATACAATCTAAGGTTCCTTGATGGCAGAGAGTGATGTAAATTTTACAATATACTATATGTAAAGTGCTGTGTAAGTTGGTGGTATACCTGTAATAATAATGAATCCCGCCCACACTCCTTTCAGTTTTGGAAAGAGTTTTACTGCTATGCAGGGCTCCATCATAGGTGGTTTTCTATTTTTTTTCTGGAGACTATAATTTCACCAGACAGGAGTGAGTGAAAATATCCAGACAAATATCATGGTCACTGACAATGTGAGGGGAAATCTCTCAAATTGAGTCCCAAAATTTCAGAAAAAAAAAAAAAAAAAAAAAAAAAACTGACAGGGATTCTAATCTTTACCTACTCAAACCCAAATAAAGAAAAATTGCTGGACACACACTTTATGTAATTTTTTTTTCCATTTAAAGCTGTATGCATGTGATGTGACCAAAGTAAGATGGCAATATCAGCATATGTGAATTCTGGGAGCGTGGGAAGAATGGTGAAAATAGTTTTTAGAAGTGAATCTGCAACATTTTTTTTTCATACACATATGTGTATGTCAGTTGATGTTTGTACCCATAGTACAGCCCAAAACCTAACACACACTGACACTTATGATAATTAAATAAAATCCTGCCCAAAAATATACTGACCCTGACCTTTGACCCTTACTTGGCTCGAACACTAACCCTGGCACCGACCTAGATCAAAACTTACATAGTTACATAGTAGGTGAGGATGAAAAAAGACACAAGTCCAAACTATGTGTGCAATTATATGTCAGAAATCTAAAAAGATGAAAAAGTTTTTGCGAGATTTGGAGGACTACAAATACAATCAAGTGTTTAAATTGTAGGTTAGGAGGATGTCCCCTGTTGAAGAAGGAACAGGGTCACCCTCCGCGCCAGCCATAGGTCATAAACCCTCCATTGCACCTATGTCTCAGATTAACACTGGAGATATAAAAAATAGCAATACACCAAAAGGAAAATGTAGCTGGAGAAGGGTTGCTAATAATAAAAAGCCTTTGTCCTATAGGCAACCTCAAAATAGAGCACATTTAAAAAATCAAGGGAATAATGACTATGCACATTATGACCAGCCCACGTATCATTATCCGAAGGGGGTCCCTGTGTATAATCATTATACACCCTTAAGAGATCATCATGATGGTTACAATGATTAAAGTGACCATGGTTATGAGGACCATTATATTGTTGAACATCCGCCTGCCTCAATTTCAGGCAATACTAGGCCGGAATACAGACGATCTGGTTGGGACAGTCCGGGTTACTTTCCACCTAGGAGACCCCAACAGTACAATCAAGGTCCCCCATATAATCCTGGCCCATCTACCTCCTCATCGTCTTTTTTTCCACAGGCCCCACAGAAAAATAAAAGGCGGGAGAACAAAAAGAGGGACCAGAGGGGGAGGAGAAATTAATCGAAAAAGGAGAAGGGTATAAGAGACACTGGGATTTTTTATTTGAGTCAAAGTACTCTCACAGAGAACGAGAAATTCGTACTTGACAATGGGCTCAAGTTTGCTCCTGATAAACCCCAGAGCAAATTTGGGGCTTTTATTGATATACAGAAGTACATTAGAAAGGTCAATATAAAAAGATATTTCTTGTCTCAAACTACTGCCACTTCTGCCAGAGAGATTGTTATAGTTAGACATTCGGGTCTCTCCAACGCTTCTCTCTTCAACCTGCCAGGGTTTATACCACCATCCATCTTGCAGCATAAAGTTATGGTACAAGTGGCCCCGCAAACAGGTCCTATTTTTCTCTCTTATATGGCCCACTGCGGAGATTGCTTGGAAGCAAATGTAACTGGCAAATGACATTTCCTGTCGCATCATGGCAGCATACACTCTGGGTTGTGACTCCGCCTCCACAACCTGATAGGACCACATAACTATAAGATGACGATACGGCCCCCGCCCCCGTATTCTTTAATTTTTCGTTGGGACCGCACGGATCATCACCCTCTTACCGCTTCGCCCCAGCCAGGTTCTAGCCTCTCCTGGTTTTGAAGTCCTTGCCGGTACAGCCTCTAAATGAAGCTAAATGGAAGGAACCCCACTCTGGTGATCTCAGGGGTATTGCTGCACCTGCCTGCTGTAATAAAGCCTTAAAACAGGTTTTTGAAGCACTGCCACTACTGCCTTAGGAAGTAAGCCTTAAACAGGCTTAAAGGTATGTGGTCACTCTTATACATCTAAAAGCCATAAACAGGCTTTGTACCTTGCAGTGGTCCTCCTCTTTGATGTCACTTGCCTTATTTCTGGGTATTTTGCTGTTTGCAGGGTTCTCCTGGTCCCTGTAGTTCCCCTGTGTACCTTGTATACCCCCTCAGCAGCGCAGAGCGTTCTGGCGCCTCCGCGCATGCGCAGTGCGGTCGTATGGGCGTCCTGTGTCCGTTTTCCAGTTTCCAAGATGGCGACGACGGCCACGCGGCGCTACTACACGTGCGCTCCCGGCATGGCGCTCCCGGCGCCAAATTTAAAAAGGAAAAAATACCTTTTTCCATTTCCCTGGATGTTTCCCAGCAGGAACCACCTGAAAAGTATCCCAGGACCATCCCAGCACACCCCCAATAGGTAAGTGCTTATTTTGCTTCCCCCTGTGCATTCTGCATGCTGCTTCTTGCTCCTCTGCTCCCTTTACCTTCCTTCCTCTTACTATGTCTATTTTATTATTGCTAGGCTGCCTTTCCTATCCCTATGGAGACCTCTGAGGAAGAGGAGCTGGAGGCCGCCGCGGACTTCGACTTCTCCCTTATTGAGCCCTTTGTGAAGTCCGTCAAAGAGGCGATCAACTGGGAGGAACCCCAGGAAGCCCCCCAGAAGCAGAAAAAGTACTTCCCTAATCTTAAGAGGGATCCAGAGACATTCCCCTTCATCGAGGAACTGGATGACCTGATTAAGGAGGAGTGGCAGAAGCCAGATAAGAAATTGAGCCTAAATAATAGGCTTACCAAACTCTACCCACTCAAAGAACCTAAGGCTAAGCCCCTGGTTACCCCGCCGGTAGTGGAAGCATCTCTTATGCGCCTGGCCAGGCACGTGACGCTCCCTATCGAAGACGCAGTAACTTTCAGAGACGTCCTAGACAGGAAAATAGATACGGACCTCAAGAGGGCCTATCTAGCAGCGGGAGGCGCTTGTAGGCCAGCCATGGCACTGGCCGCTGTTGGCAAGGCCATCTCCAGCTGGTCAGCTTCCACGGAGAAGCTTGTTACAGAGGGCGCAGACCAGGACAAAATAGTCAGGGCCCTGCAAGAACTCAGTCTCGCAGGGGACTTCGTGGCAGAGGCCTCAGTAGATGCCATAAGGTCCTCATCTAGGGCCATGCTGGCCTCGGTAATGGCCAGACGTGCGCTCTGGCTAAAACCCTGGGCAGCGCACTCTGCCTCCAAATCAAACTGGTGCCGTATCCCCTTCGATGGCGAGAACCTCTTTGGCGCAACCTGCCGGATAAGTATAGGGATGCTAAGGCCTACAGACCAGGCAGGGAATACCGGAGAAACTGGAGGAACCCCCAGACGACCTTCTCCAAATTCCAAAAACCTAAGACTTCTGCGTCTAACGACCAGAAGTCTTTTTGAAGGTGCGTCCGTCCAGCCAGCAGCCAGCAGTAGTGGGGGCCAGGTCGTCCGTTTCGGGCACAGGTGGTCATTCCAGGGACGTCCCCCGGGGGACCACTTCTGTCCAACCAAGCTCCCATCCTCACGGGAAAAAAGGGCGCTGCTATTGGACTACGTCCAGGAGTTGCTCCTAAAGGAGGCGATAGTGGAGGTGCCCGTATCTCAAAGGGGTTGAGGGTTTTACTCCCCCCTTTTCCTGGTCAGGAAAAAGTCAAGGGATCTGCGCCCTGTTCTAGACCTGAAAAGGCTCAACAGCTTCATCCGGGTGGAGTCTTTCAAGATGGAAAGCCTGCAATCCATCCTTCAGGCCATAAACCAAGAGGATTGGATGCTGTCCGTGGACCTCCAGGACGCATACCTACACGTCCCAATCCATACCTTGTTCCGAAGATTCCTCCGGTTCTCAATAAGCCAGCGGCACTTTCAATTCCGGTGCCTCCCATTCGGGATCTCTACAGCTCCCAGAACCTTCACAAAAATCCTCCTCCCGGTAGTGGCGGCCCTGAGAGAGAGGGGTCTGAGGGTCCACCATTACCTGGACGACATTCTCCTCCTCTCAGGCAGCCGGGAATCCCTTATCCAGCACCGCAAAATCCTAATTTCCACTCTTCAGGATCTAGGGTGGCTCATAAATTGGGGGAAGAGCAACCCCCAGCCCTCTCAGAGGATGGTCTTCCTGGGGGCTGTATTAGACACAATCGGTCAAACACGATAGAGTTGCCTCCAGAGAAGATTCCCCCTCTGACCCAGAAAATCAGGAGAGCCATCCTAGCCACATCCCTACCGGCCAGAGGGTGCCTCAGTCTCCTAGGCTCCCTATCGGCTACCATTCCGATGATACAATGGGCGCAATGGAACTCGAGGCCTCTACAAATCTCGTTCCTGCGCCAATGGAATGGCTCGTCCATGTCTCAGTCCATCCACATCTCACAGGAGGTCAAGCAGTACCTGGGATGGTGGACCCGGCCGAGCAACTTGGACAGGTGCAGGCACATTGTTCCCCCCCCCTCAGGAGGTGGTTACCACGGACGCCAGTTTGGAGGGATGGGGAGCCCATTACCTACACCATGCAGTCCAGGGCCGCTGGCCATTCGAGGTTCGGGACACCGTTTCCAACGTACTGGAAATGAGGGCGGCCTTCCAGGCGAGGGGCAAACAGGTACTCTTGAGGTTGGACAACAGAGTCGCTGTCGCCTATATCAACCGCCAGGGGGGCACCAAGAGCTCTTCCATGATGCGGGAGGTTCTCCCAGTTATGGAATGGGCACAGCGGAACCTCCTGGACCTCAGAGCGGCCTACATCCCGGGTACCGAGAATCTCCTGGCTGATTCCCTCAGCAGGAGATTTCTCTCAAACAACGAATGGTCCCCGAGTCCGCAGGCCTTCGCCCTGATCTCCAGAACCTGGGGTTCCCCGGACATAGACCTGGCAGCGACTCCGGACAACGCGAAATGCCAGAGATTCCTGTCTCGAGTCCCCTTCCCCTCAGCAGAAGGGACAGACTGTCTCCACCACCCCTGGGACTTTCACCTCGGGTACATCTTCCCCCCGACCCCCTTGATAGCGAGGTTCCTGCTGAGATTCAAGAGGTCATCAGCTCTGGTAGTGGCCATGATTCCCTTCTGGCCCAGGAGGCCGTGGTTTACCACCCTCCTACAGCTAAGCACAGCAGACCCGCTTCCCCTTCCACAGTCAGCCAACCTGCTTTCCCAAGGCCAACTGCTCCACCCGAGTCCGGAGAGGATGCACCTAATGGCTTGGAGACTGAAAGGTCTAGATATCTAGAGCAGGGCTGCTCCACAAGGGTGGTGGACACACTACTCCAGGCCAGGAAGCCCACCACAAACACCACCTACCGGCGGGTCTGGGATAGGTTCACTTCCTTCGCCCATCAGCAAGGGTGGGACCTATCCTCCATTTCAACCCCTCAGATCCTAGAGTTCCTGCAGGCAGGCCTGGACAAAGGTCTCTGCTCCAGCACCCTCAAGGTGCAGGTGTCAGCCCTGTCCGCCCTGACCGGGACTAGATGGGCTCACGACCCTCTTATCGTCCAATTCCAGAGGGCCTGTCTCAAGCTGAGGCCTCCCAGAAAACCTTCATTCCCGACCTGGGACCTGTCGGTTGTTCTGGAGGCCCTATCTAAAGAACCCTTCTTTCCGCTAGAAGGCATCTCCCTCTGGGACCTGACGCTAAAAGGTGACGTTCCCGATTGTCATAACCTCGGCAGAAAGGGTCTCAGAAATGCAAGCCCTACTGGCCAGGGATCCATATCTGGTCATCTATCCGGACGGGGTAGTCCTAAAACCCTCAGACTGCTTCATCCCCAAAGTGTCATCCTCTTTTCACTTTAACCAAAAGATAAATCTGCCAGCGCTCACTACAGACCAGGGCGATCCGCACCCCCTGGATGTCAGGGGTAACATCCTCAAATACCTCTCGGCCTCAGAGCCCTTTAGGAAGTCAGAAAACCTCCTAATCATCCCTCACGGTTTCGGGAGAGGTCAGTCAGCATCGGCCCGCACCATGGCCTCATGGCTGGTGAAGACCATTAAGAAGGCCTACTCGTTAAGCACCACGCAGATCCCGGACGGGCTGAAGGCACATTCCACCAGGGCAGTGGCGACCTCATGGGCAGCCTATTGTAGGGTGTCAGCGGAAACCATCTGCAGGGCGGCCACCTGGTCCTCCAAGAATACCTTTATTTCCCATTATAAAGTCGATTCTGCCTGCTTGTCTACTGTAAATTTTGGAAAGTCTGTTATCCAGGCCAATTCTGCCATTCCTTGTGAATAAAAACTGCTATTGATGCATTACCCACCCTGTCTGCGAGTTACTCCCCAGAGTGTATGCTGCCATGATGCGACAGGAAAACGGAAAAAATTGTATACTTACCTTTCCGTAATTTTCCTTTCCTGTCGCATCTTCATGGCAGCATACAATATCCCACCCATTTTTAAAAGGTGATTCATATATACAGAGAATACGGGGGCGGGGGCCTGTATCGTCATCTTATAGTTATGTGGTCCTATCAGGTTGTGGAGGCGGAGTCACAACCCAGAGTGTATGCTGCCATGAAGATGCGACAGGAAAGGAAAATTACGGAAAGGTAAGTATACAATTTTCCGTTTTCCTGTGTTCACTGCTTTATCCAGCAAGCATTCTGAAGACACAATTTAAGCTATATTGCTATAGCGGTTGGTGTAATAAGGACAAGAGAAGGGAGGAAAGCCCCTTGTTTGACTCCCAGCTGGCTGACCACTGATTACTGATTACTGAACTGTGGACCTGAATGTATTAGGAAGCTGATAAGTGTGGTAACAGCAGCAACAGCAGTAGCAATTAGTAAACCAACCCTGCATGGTAGGGTGGCAGGCTCAGACCCCGTACGGCTTACGTCCACAGGCATCAGACACTGTGTCAGCGCAATCAACAATGGACAGAACATAAACAGGAACAAGTTTTACATCTTACGCTTTGGCTAAACACTTTGTTCTATTCTGCTCGGTTCCAAATCAGATATCAAATAGATAACTGCGGCAGATGGGGACAATCTGTGGTTTGCTTAACTGTGGCCGTTAAAATACACCCTGGTGTAGGAAGAATCCTCTCAGCTTGATCTTTCTTCCCCCTTTTTTGTTTTTTTTCCCCCTATTCTCCCCTCCCCCTTTATTTCCCCCACGGAAAGCAGCAGGGGTGGAGTAACCGTAATTGGTTGAAAGGGCCCAAACTAGCGGGAAAACCCCCGACATAAAGTGTTAGAGGAGAAGAACAGGGGAGCGTACTGGAGCATTGGAGGTCGGCCCCAGAGATCCCGACCTGATGAACAGACTGTCGCTAATATATGGTATCTGGAACGGCAAACATACTCAAATTTATCGGGACACTACCTTTTTTTTCCCTCTCTTACTTAGGCCCCCTATTATAGTTAGCCACGGTCATCACGATTACTATTACAGTGCCTTGCAAAAGTATTCGGCCCCCTTGAACTTTTCAACCTTTTGCCACATTTCAGGCTTCAAACATAAAGATATAACATTTTTATTTTTTGTGAAGAATCACCAAAAAGTGGGACACAATTGTGAAGTGGAACGAAATCTATTGGATATTTTAAACTTTTTAAACTACTTTCAGTGCAGCAAACTCACTCCAGAAGTTCAGCGAGGATCTCTGAATGATCCAATGTTGTCCTAAATGACTGATGGTGATAAATAGAATCCACCTGTGTGTAATCAAGTCTCTGTATAAATGCACCTGCTCTGTGATAGTCTCAGGGTTCTGTTGAAAGCGCAGAGAGCATCATGAAGACCAAGGAACACACCAGGCAGGTCCGTAATACTGTTGTGGAGAAGTTTAAAGCCGGATTTGGATACAAAAAGATTTCCCAAGCTTTAAACATCCCAAGGAGCACTGTGCAAGCGATCATTTTGAAATGGAAGGAGTATCAGACCACTGCAAATCTACCAAGACCTGGCTGTCCCTCTAAACTTTCAGCTCAGACAAGGAGAAGACTGATCAGAGATGCAGCCAAGAGGCCCATGATTACTCTGGATGAACTGCAGAGAACTACAGCTGAGGTGGGAGAGTCTGTCCATAGGACAACAATCAGTCGTACACTGCACAAATCTGGCCTTTATGGAAGAGTGGCAAGAAGAAAGCCATTTCTCAAAGATATCCATAAAAAGTCTCGTCCAAAGTTTGCCACAAGCCACCTGGGAGACACACCAAACATGTGGAAGAAATTGCTCTGGTCCGATGAAACCAAAATCAAATTTTTTGGCCACAATGCAAAACGATATGTTTGGCGTAAAAGCAACACAGCTCATCACCCTCAACACACCATCCCCATTGTCAAACATGGTGGTGGCAGCATCATGGTTTGGGCCTGCTTTTCTTCAGCAGGGACAGGGAAGATGGTTAAAATTGAGGGGAAGATGGATGCAGCCAAATACAGGACCATTCTGGATGAAAACCGGTTGGAGTCTGCAAAAGACCTGAAACTGGGACAGAGATTTATCTTCCAACAAGACAATGATCCCAAACATACAGCAAAATCTACAAAGGAATGGTTCACAAATAAACGTATCCAGGTGTTAGAATGGCCAAGTCAAAGTCCAGGCCTGAATCCAATCGAGAATCTGTGGAAAGAACTGGAAACTGCTGTTCGCAAACGCTCTCCATCCAACCTCACTGAGCTCGAGCTGTTTTGCAAGGAAGAATGGGCAAGAATTTCAGTCTCTCGATGTGCAAAACTGATAGAAACATAGCCCAAGCGACTTGCAGCTGTAATCGCAGCAAAAGGTGGCTCTACAAAGTATTAACGCAAGGGGGCCGAATAATTTTGCACGCCCCACTTTTCATTTTTTTATTAGTTAAAAAAGTTTCCAAAATCCAATAGATTTCGTTCCACTTTACAATTATGTCCCACTTGTTGGTGTTTCTTCACAAAAAATAAAAATGTTATATCTTTATGTTTGAAGCCTGAAATGTGGCAAAAGGTTGAAAAGTTCAAGGGGGCTGAATACTTTCGCAAGGCACTGTAGGTGTGGCTGTACTTTGATTTTCAGGTTCTGTTACATATATGTTAGAGGGTAGAAAATAGAGGAACCGATGTAAATGGAGGGAAAACAGGGGGATTAAAGGGAGAAGGAAATAGCGCACAGGGTAGTGATAAAGGGAAAGTAGTAGATCAGGTGAGGAGGGAGGGAGATAGATCAACAGGATTAGGTTCATCAGGGGAAAGTGGCCCAGAACAAAGCACACAGGAGAATACCTCCCAAATAAAGGATATGCTGGAAGAGATGTTTGAAAAATGGAAACATCTCTGAAAGTAGAAATCACTGCAGTAAGGACAGACATTGGGTTAGTTTTGGGGCGAGTTGAGGAGATAGAAAATAGATTAGAAGTACAGGAGCAAAGATTAGATGAGATAACAGAACAAGTAACTGCCCTGCAGAGAGCGAATAGAGCCCTAATGTACAGGTTAGAAGATCAAGAGAATAGGAGCAGGAGGAAGAACGTGCGTATTAAAGGCTTGCCAGAGATCTATAGTAATATAGAGCTGAGGAAAATAGCACAACAATTATTTAATCCCTTTTTAGACAGAGAAGTCACTGAGAACTTAAAGATAGATAGAATACATAGGGTGGCACAGCGCGTAGTCGCGGGGTCAGAAAAACCGACAGATGTAATAGCGAGGTTTCATTATGCCGAAGAAAAGACCCAAATAATGAAGAAGTTAAGGACGGTCCAAGGGGTGACATATGAAGACGGAGATCTGCAGGTTTATTCGGACCTGGCGGGGGAAACAGTGTTGAGAAGGATACGGTTAAAACCGTTGACTGAGGCATTGAGAGCTGCGAAGATATCTTACCAGTGGGGTTTCCCCGCTTGTCTGAAAGGAAAAAAAGATGGTCGGACTGTGGTACTGCGCTTCCCAGAAGACTTAACAGACTTCTGCGACCGCTTAGGTATACAGCCCCCCTCACTCCTAGGGTGGGAAGAGGAGGGAACTCAGCTAGCGCAGAACAAGCAAAAGTGGAATAGAACTGGGGGAAGGGGTGAGTGGAGTTAAACAACATCAGGGGATGAGAAGGTGAACGAGCGGGGGGGGGGGGGGGGGGTGGGGGGGGAGGGAGGGAGGACACAGGGAGGGGTCTCTGGGCACTTTGGGGTGAGAGCCAACCGGGAACTATGGAAAAGAGACGACACCAGGAAGGTGTCGACGTACTCCATAGAATAAACAAAAATAGGCTGTCCAGCCGTATAGGCGTGATGTTTCAGATGGGGGGGGATTGGGGGGGGGGGGCTGTCATTAAGTGGGTGGGGGGTCCCCTTTTTATTTATTTTTTTTTTTTTTGTCTCGCTCGCTCCCCCCCCCAGCATCAGTATAGGATAATCCTGGGTCCCACGAGAGGCTCCTAATGACCAAATGGAAAACTAAGAGATGGTAGTGGTTAATGTGGTTACATATAATGTAAGGGGCTTAAACACAAAAAAAAAAAAAGATATAATTTAAATAAGGAACTGCAATTTTTGGAAGCAGGTATAGCCTGCCTCCAGGAGACACACATAACTCAAACATCAGGGATTAAATTGGGTTCATATCAATTCCCTGTATGGTTCTATGGGGATACTCCTCCTCCGCACTCAAGAGGTATAGCAATTGGCTTTAGTAAGGTGTTAAAGTTTGAGGTCAAGGGGCGTCTCGTAGACCCAGAGGGAAGATATTTGTTTTTAAAAGGAAAATTGTTTAACATGAAATGTACAATTGTGAATGTGTATGCACCGAACAAAAACCCTGACAAATTTCTTATAAAAATTTTGAAAAAATTAGAAGGCTTTAGCCTGGGTTCACACTATTGCGAATTTGCAGCGGTGGAAAACACTGCGAATTCGCAGGACATTTCAAAACCCATTGTTTTTAATTAGGCATGCATGCGCACTGCAGAAAAACCGCAACCGACTTTGGTGCGGTGCGGATCAGGTGCCAATTCAGGCCCATTATCTTCTATGGGCACGCATCTGATTTGCATCTGGGTTGCGTTGTGAACAGAAATTTGCATCACTCCAACACCTTCCCTTCTTCCTGTTCCTCCCCTGTGTGTTTTGAAATCCGGACTGGAACCAGCATGGCGAAAAGCGTCAAAGGCGAAAGAAGCTGTGGATTGTGAGGAGTTGATCAGACTTGTGAGGGAGAAACCCATGATTTATGACACCCGGCATCCTAAATATAAGGACAACGTTGTCAAAAAACGTACATGGCCGGACATTGCCAGAGACCACTTGCCAGAGTGGAGCAGGTGCTCTTCCCAAGTTCAGGCTGACAAATGTAAGTTTTTTTATTACCTTTTACTACCTGTAGATGCTCTCCTGTATTTTTTAGATGGTGTACATTAATTTAATTTATTCGATTTTAACAAACAGCATCTGCTCACCCCCAAATCTGTACCAGGCCACATGCTGTAAACATTGTGCACATACCAGCTTTATCTAGCGATGGAGGAGTCCCTAAATAAATGCATATTCTTAGAATTTGTAAGGTTAGTAATATGACATACACCACAAATGTGAGATAAAAAAAAGTTTTATTTGTCATTGCCAAAATCACATCCAACATTTTTCATACAGCACACTAAGCATTATATTATCATGCATTTACATAAAGAAAACAAATACATAATTTTTTTTAGTCAATAGAATTCATCTGTCAAGGCACCTCCCCAGCTGGTGACAAAAATTCTTAAATTCTTCTCTAATAAGTGTACCAGTAGTGCTGCCCCTAGGAATATTGAAATGTGCTGCCTCCATGTTATGGGTCAGGGAATCTTCAAAAAAGAAACCCCTCTCGTTCACGCACATAGTTGTGCAGTGCACAGGCAGCTTTAATCGCACTGATCGCATGATCAATACTGAGGTTAATAGAAGTATGCATGAATCTCCACTTATTGCAAAGAATTCCAAATGCACATTCTACTACTCGTCGTGCCCTAGTCAGCCTATAATTGAACTTTTTTCAGTTGTCAGAGAGCGACTTAAATAAGGCCTGAGCATGTTCTGGGAAAGTGCGAAAGCTTCATCTCCGACAAATACATGTGGGAGGAGAGGCCCTGGGCCATCCTCTGCTCCTGCACACATTGGTCAGTCTGGCAAAGTGCCACGGAGGCGACCAGCACTAGCCCAACCTGACCTAAGTGAGCGCTTATTAGATGTTAAAAAACATGACCGCAAAGGTGGATGCATTTTTATGTCCCGATACAATCCTGGCGCTCAGTTTTGTACCACTAATTAAAAAGGTACCCCCAGAGCGTTACTATGAAATGCGAAAGAATATAGAAAAAATTATGCACTCCTTCTCCCAGCCACAGCAGGAACCTGTATTTAACTACCCAAATGTGCCTCAACCAAGACCTCCCCATAACTACCCAAGATACACGCACTACCCTGAGCAGCAACACCATCCTTACCCCTATAATCCACCATCATATCCCTCAAGTTATGACAAGCCAATCTCCAGATATAAAGGGCCACACAGTAACCTTCCCTATCTCATCCCATCCCCACTTCCTTCAATTAAGCCCCCCCCCCCAAACTCAGGGTATGTATGTGCAAAGTCAACATGGGGAGGCTAGGCCTGCTCCCCACACTGCCAGTGATGACCCAGCTTCCACAACTCAATACTCCTATGAGGCCCCTTTCCCAAAAACATATCAGAATCTGTGATGAGGTCTGTTCAAGGTTAAGGACCAACATGACACATTTTGATAAAACAACAGGGAAGAGGCCTACTTGACAGGCAAGTTTTTTGTTTTTAAGTTATTTCAGAGATAATTTATGTTTTATACATGGGTAAAGTTTATATTTTTATTATATTTTATGATACGTGAATAAATAATTATTCCAACATTTTTTGTGCCGTCATATTTAAAAAAAATACTCAGGTAAAAAAAAAAAAAAACATGGTCAATAAAACGCATGACAAATTACATGAGTGCTGAAAATTACCTTAATGTGATCTAGAATCTTTCAGCAGACTGGATACTTGTTCTGAAGCTCGTGTTCTGACACTCCAAGCGAGGGGAGATTAAGCCCAGCAATTCGTCAAAACTGAGTAAAAAAAATTAAATTCATAAATACATGTGGGAAAAACATTTGGGCATACTGTATAAAAAAAAGAGTAAGGTAAGTGGTTAAGGTCATTATTTATGGTAACAATAAAATTATGGCTAAATAAGTGGCTTTTAATTTAACAGTAACAATTGTCTGATCCAAAAATGCTAAACAAAGCTGCGTGGCAACACCACCACCCACAAAGCAACTTGTCACTAGCAAATTTGGGCCAAGGTATTTGGGGGGTAAAATACCCCCCCCCAAAAAAAAGGGCATATGACCTGGTTTACACCAGGAGGGGGGTGCTAGCTGACGCTCATTTTGTGCCCTTTAGGCTGCATGCTGAAATAATGTACAGTTTGTATTTGGGGGGGGGGGGGACAACGCTTATTAGTTACAATAATCTTAGAATGACATAATCACACATAGGTTAGACTGGATGGACTTGTGTCTTGCAAATATAAAACAAACACACTATACATCAATGGCTACAAATTAAGTATGGTTTGGCAGAAAAATTACTCACCTACTTATTGACATGCATGTGAAATTGAAAATTTTTTCTTCATGCCCACGCCCATACAAGATCATGAACTGGCCTCTTTCTTCACGATTTGCAATGATGGGATGAACCCAGTATCTTCTTCTTCTCCTCATCCTTCTCCTATTCTCTTCTTCAAGCAAGATTGCTGCTGTTGCAGCAACAACTGTTGGCATTATCATTGGCAGAGCAGCACACATTTTGCAAAGAAACACACAAAACACAGGTACAGACTGCTGGACAACCAGGAAGTGTACACAGACCTACCAGGTTTTATAAGCAGCCAGACAATCAGCAAAAGTGCTTGGTCAGCTCAAAATTAGCAACTCAAATTAGACAGGAAGGGTTACTAATGAATTCGCAGCTGATTCGCACCTAAAACGCGTACAATCCGCAGAACAGCCAACGTTTCACTGCGCAGTCACGCAGGGCCTTCAATTCGCACGCACTAGTCTGAACCCAGGCTTAAAGAGGGTAAACTGATAGTAGCAGGAGATTTAAACTGGAGTATAGACCCAAGGATAGATACCTCAGGATAGAGGAAATACGTTACAGACCAAAGGCAGAATAAATTTACAAAAGCACTAGCAAACTGGCAATTACAAGATGTCTGGAGGGAGCACCCATTTAGGGGAGTGGGACTATACCTGTTTTTCCCCGGTCCACAATTCCTACTCCAGGATTGATTACATCCTTTTGGAGCACCAGTTGATGTCGGCCCTTATAATGGCAAAAAATTAAAACAAACAATCACTTTGTCCGATCATGCACCAGTGAAGATACAACTGGAGATAAAAGGGGAGTCTGGACCGGGATTAAACTGGAGGTTAAATGATTCTTTGATCCAGGATCAAGAATCAATAAATAGGATTGAGCAGGAATTGGATAGTTTTTTTAAGACCAATGAGACACCAGGATTATCAAGTGCAATAGTATGGGAGACCCACAAGGTGGTAATCAGGGGGATTTTAATAGGAATTGGAGCGGGAAAGAAGAAGGCAAGGGAAAAGAGGAAAAGGGATTTGTATAAAGAAATAAGCAAGCTAGAGCAAAGAACAAGACCTAAAGGGATCCCAGAAAGACAGGAGCTGATCACAAAAAAGAGAACTAGAAGAATGTTTAGATCAAGAGAGTAAAGCAGCATTCCATATTATAGATAAGGAAAGGTAACAGTGGGGACATAGATCAGGTAAATGGATGGCCAGATGGGTGAAGGAAAAACATAATAGGATTTTTATAGCAAAGGTTAGAGATGAAAGAGGTAGTATACAAATTCCATCCCCAGAGATCGCAAAGACATTCCATACCTATTATAGTACCCTATATAATATTAACCTAAAGGGGGAAAATAAGATAAAAGAGAGAGAAGATACGAGGGAATACCTGCGGTACCTGGACCTCCCAAAGGGCGAGAGGGAAGTAATGGAGACACTTGAGGTACCCATAGCAATAGAGGAAGTAGAAAGAGCAATTAAAAATACCGCCTCAGGAGGAAGCCCAGGCCTCGACCGATTCCCCATTGGGTATTAGAAAAAGTTCTGTAAGCAGTTAGCACCGAAATTATGTAATTACTTTAATATGGTAAGGGAAGGTGACAAGTTTAGAGAAGAGACACTCTTGGCACACATTACCCTCATTTAAAAAGAGGGGAAAGACCCCAAGGCAGTAGAGAGCTATAGGCCGATTTCGCTATTAAATTCAGATATAAAGCTTTTCTCAAAAATAATAGCAGAAAGATTGAAGCCATGTTTGCCAAAATGGATCCATAATGACCAGGTGGGATTTGTACAGGGAAGGGAAGGAAGGGATAATTCACTGAAATCTATACTCCTGATCCAAGAAGCTATGAGGAGAGGTGCCCCGCTGTGCTAATGTCAATTGATGCCAAAAAGGCCTTTGACAGGGTTAAGTGGGAGTTCCTCTTTGAAATATTGAGATACTTGGGATTGGGGGAGAGGATGAAGATGATAACAGCGCTGTACTTCCACCCGATAGCTAGAATAAGAGTTAATGGCACCCTGTCCTGCCCCCTTGAACTATTTAACGGGACAAGACAGGGTTGCCCACTTTCCCCGCTCCTTTTTATAATTACGTTAGAACCCCTGATGGTTGCAATACGCAAAAAACAGGATATCCAGGGTATTCAGGTGGGAGAGAGGGAGTACAAGGCATCCGCATTTGCGGATGATGTGCTCCTTTACATATCAAGGCCGAGAACATCAATCCCAATGGTCCTGAAGGAGTTAAAACAATATGGTAAACTATCTAATTTTAAAGTAAATATGACAAAATCCGAAATATTAAATTTAACGCTACCAATAGAAGAGCAGATTGCAATCCAGGCCAAACTACCACTTAAGTGGTGTAAGAAAGAATTAAGCTATCTAGGGATAAAGCTGACAGCTCAATTAAAGGATCTCCTTGAAATTAATTTTATGCCTCTCCTTAATAAAATTAAAGAGCATTTAAGTAGGATGCAATATAAAGCTCTCTCCTGGTTGGGAAAGATAAACGCAGTTAGGATGTTCATCTTACCTGTGTTTATCTATACCTGTCAAATGATTCCTATACATCTCCCTCAGAAATACATTAGTAAAGTAAAATCAATGATAACAAAATGTATCTGGGCGCGTAAACGGGCGCGCATTGCTTATAATATAATGGTAAGAGGGAAAGAGAGAGGTGGTCTGGCCGCTCCTGACTTAAAAAATATTATGAAGCCATCACGATCTCGAGAATAATAGATTGGACTCATAATAGGAAGGATAAGAGTTGGGTCGAGTTAGAAATGAGCCTAAGTAAAACAAATATAAGAAAAATGGTATGGATACCCCCACAATAGAGATTTAGGCCCAAACACAAATATACTCACAAAAAATTCACTAAAGGTGTGGGATGCAATAAACAAGAGACACAATTGGGATCACAATTCACCTTTAATTCCCCTTTTGTATACACATTTTTTCCCACCAAGTAAGGAAGAGTACATATATTTTAGTAGGTGGGCTAATAAGGATAATTTAAAATTGAAGGATATAATGGTAGGAAATAGATTACTCACTTATAATGAAATCACTCGGGAATGGGGACAGAAAGCATTAGATAAATGGAGATATACTCAGTTACAGCACTTCGCACAGAACCTACCTAGGCCACTACGAGGAAAGAGACAACTAAGACCCTTAGAGAAATTAGTATAGTCCCCGCAAAGTTTAGAAAAAAGGATAGCAAAAATATATAAAATATTGGTACGGGAGGCTGACCATGAATACCCATCCTACTTAGAAAAATGGGAAAAAGAAATAGGCCCGTTAAGTAGCGAGGAGCACAGAAATAAGATAATAAGGCTGGTTCATTCGGTAGCAAAGGATGCACAACAGTAGAGATGGCATACAAGCTGCTAGCAAGGTGGTATGTAACCCCACAAAGAGCTAAAGCATACAGTGAAGATAATTCGCCAACCTGTTGGCGAGGGTGCCAGGTAGTTGGGACATTCTCACACTTATGGTGGGAGTGCCCCAAAATAGGGGATTATTGGGACCAAATAATAGAAGCAATTTATATGATAACTGGAGAAAGGGTCAAAAGACAACCATGGACATGTTTGTTCCATGACACAGAAATGGGAGTTAGACAATATGGTTCCACTTTGGTCCCCTATCTACTGAACTCAGCCAAGGCCCTGATCCCCTGCCTGTGGAAGACTCCGAACGCCCCATCAATGATAGAGTGGATCAAGAGGGTGGAATGGACAAGAAAGGTCGAAGAGTCAATCCACAAGGCAGAGGATACAGAGGGGATACATCAAAAACTATGGAAGAAATGGTAAGAGTTTAGGAAAACTGAGGGATTCCTAAGGATGTGGGAAAGGGAATGCGGAGGGGAATAGAAGGAAGTGAGCGAGACAGGGTAGGCCCTTCCTTATGTGTTTTTTTTTTTTTTACCTTGGGGGGGTAGGGGGGGGTGTAGTCAATGATTTAAAGATTTGACTCAGCATGAGTGTAAAAAAGCAATGTTTGTTTTATAAACTGTGAAAATAAAGAATATAAAAATAAATAAATAAATACCACCATCCATCTCTGTTTTCAAAGAATTGGTTCTGAAAGATATCGATTCACTAAAGATCAGAAGTTATAAAGACTCACGTTTCCGTGAAGGTTTAGAGTCTTTGAAACAGAGGGATGACATCATTATCAGCCCCGCTGATAAGGGGGACGGGATAGTGGTGATGGATAAAAATGCATATATTTCTGAAATGGGTAGGATCTTGTCTGATGTTGACACCTATGTGCCTATGAATCATGACCCCATCTTTAAATATAAAAAAAGCACTCATTAATATTGTCGATGCTGGCTTCCATAACTTGCTTAACTAGAAAGAGAGGGATTTTTTGATCCCTATAGCACCAAGAAAGCCAATTATGTACTTTTTACCAAAGATACATAAAAGTTTAGTCAACCCTCCCGGGAGACCCATTATTAGCGGGTGGGACTCTATTACTTCTAGAGTCGGTAAATACATCGATGGTTTTTTGCAACCTCTTGTATCAGGTACTCCATCATTTATTAAAGACTCTGCCCAGGTGATACGTAGTTTGAAAAACTTAGAGTGGAAGGAGGGCTACATCATGGCCACTGCGGATGTGGCATCCCATTACATTATTATTTCTCACCTTGATGGATTAGAAGCTGTTGAGTTCCTCTTCAGAGGGAATTTATCTTGGATTTACTGAGGTATGCAATGACCCATAATTACTTCTGGTTTGGAGGGACTCATTAAAAAAATTTGCGCCCAGCATGGCCAACTTGTTCATGGCCAAATGGGAGGAGGATGTCGTCTATTCCAACAGAAGACCCGAATTCTGGGGTCGATATATAGACGACATCCTCCTCCTGTGGGATGGCGACATGACATCACTTAATGAGTTTATGCAACATCTCAATGATAACAGATTGGGTATTGTACTGCAACATGAGAGCAGCGCCGATGAAATTAATTTTTTGGATTTAAATATACAAATTAAGGATGGTGCTTTTAATATGACCACTTTCTTCAAGAGTATGGATAGAAATGGCTATATTGAGCAGGGGAGTTGCCACCATCCCTCTTGGTTGAAATCCATGCCCAAGAGCCAATTCCTTCGTTTACGACGAAATTGTACTCTCCAAGAAGGTTTTTTTGTGCAGGCTGCCACCTTGAAAGAAAAATTTGTTAAGGGGTATTCACCAAGTAATCGGAATATGGTTATAGATCAAGTGGGAAGTATGGATCGTGTCTCCGTTCTCCATAACAGGAAGGAACCTGTGCTTAATAAGATTGACTATAATTTTTCAATGGTCACTACCCATTCCCAACAACATTTTGACATTAAAAAAAATCCTTACTAAACATTGGGGTGTTTTGAAAAATGATAAGATTCTGGGTCCAGAGCTTCCTGAAAAGGCCACAGGTTATATTCAGAGGAGTTCCCCCTTTGAAACTTCAAATAGCACCTAATATTTTAGACGCTCCAAACAGAGTATCATATTTTCAAAAGTCCAAAGGTTATTACCCTTGCCGCTATTGTAATGTTTGTATTACTAATAAAGATAAGAGTAAAAAAATGTCACTTTAAATCCCATACCACAGGTAGGGTTTTTGACATCAATACCTTTATTACCTGTACTTCATTAAATGTGGTATATCTTTTGATTTGCCCATGCGGCCTACAGTATGTGGGCCGCACGACACGTGCTATGCATGTTAGGGTAAACGAACATATCACAAATATAAAAAAGGGGTTTCTAAAAAACACACCGTTTGACATTATCTTGAGTTCCATAATCAGAATCCCAAAAGGAACTACATTTATAGCGATTGATAGGTTTAATCCTCACTGGCATGGCAGTATGTCTAAAACGTGAGATTTCTAAACTTGTAACCCGCTGGATTTATGATTTAAAATGTTACACTCCTTTCGGCATGAACGTCGATTGGGATGTGAATTGCTTCATAAATAACATCTAAAACTTTGTACTTTTATATAAATTTTTTCTTAATTTGTATGGACAACCACTAGTGGGCAGTGCTTGTTCCTATATATTATATTTTAAACAATATAATTTATATATATTAATTTTCTAGCTATGAAAATTGATATGAAATTCAATACATGCATATGATAGCGTTGCATTAAAATACTTGATTTGAGAGCCTCCCCCCTTTTTTTCCTCTCCTTTGTGCAACGTTTCTATGCATATATAGTCTCTATATATACACACACACTATATATTTTTATATATATATTATATTTTATATTATTTTTTCATTAATATAATTTTTTTTATTTCATGTTATTTTTTATATAATGTTAATATTTTTAATAATTATAATTTTTTTATAAAGTTATGCAGGAATTAGGCTGTATCTAATGTACTGGTGTCCTAAATTATTATTTGCCTGTTGTATTTTATTTCCTGTGTTGGTTGCATTTATGGTACTGTACATAGGATTAATGCCCAGTGTATAATGCTGTTTTTTTCCCCTGGCAGAGTGCGAGTTCCGCCCACTGCGTTTATCATATAAACACAGTTGGTTTCTTTTCCTGTTGGTGGTGAACCGCACATGTACACTGAGCAGACTGTTTGGTGTAATTTGCGGCTGGCTGTGAAAATCTGCTCGTCGGATGTGACACATTAGGCCTTTTGGTTCCGTTGTGTATGTGCGGCCTGCCGAGATGTTATTGTGCACGCCGGATATGACGCAGTGTGCGCTGTGGCTCTGACATACACACCTATGAACCACACGCCGTACTGCGCATGTGCGGCCGGGTTACACAGCCCGTTCTCTCTATACAATGATATGTTAGCAGTGCGCATGCGCGACCGGCGCTATCTGCTGTGAATATTTTTAATCAAGTCACGCTGTCCTATCACAAGACAACGTGACACAGGATGTTTTTGCATTTATATGAGCGTGCTTGCATCATTAGCCACGCCTCTGATGATATCCCCATAGGATGAAATATGTCAGGCTGGCTGATGCAAGTACGCTGTGAACCGCAGAGTTTTTTTATGTCTTGATGTCCCCTTCTTCCTCACAATACACTGATCTACTGCTGCGAGTCTTGCCCTCTACTGTCATTGATGAATCTGGATACTGACCTACTAATTGCATCAATCAGGTTCAACCACTGACCTCTTGCATTATATGATTACATTGCTTGTTTTTCATATCTTTCTGGTAAGCAGATTGATAGCACGTGGGTGTGGTGTGCTTTCGTTTGTGCACTGAAGCTTGGTGGAGGATTCATATTATATCATCTGTAATTTGATTGACGGACTATTACACAAAAATTACATTTCACTTTGATTTATAATTTGAGCGCTACACTTTGGACTTTAGATTATATGTCAGTATTACATACAGATGTTGTGGTCGTTCAGGTGATTATCTAGTAGTTTCTTGAAACTATCAATGCCCCCCCGCTGAGACCACCGCCTATGGAAGGGAATTCCACATCCTTGCCGCTCTTACAGTAAAGCAGTGGCCACGTGTCTGGTTAAACTCCCTCCAAAAAAAGTCTTATCCTTATTGTGGGGTCACCAGTATGATATTTGTAAATTGAAATCATATCCCCTCTCAAGCATCTCTGCTCCAGAGAGAATAAGTTCAGTGCTCGCAACCTTGCCTCATAACTAAATATCCAGACCCTTTATTAGCTTTGTTGCCCTTCTTTGTACTCGCTCCATTTCCAATACATCCTTCCTGAGGACTGGTGCCCAGAACGCGACAGCATACTCCAGGTGCGGACGAACCAGAGTCTTGTAGAGCGGGAGAATTATTGTTTTATTTCTGGAGTTGATCCCCTTTTTAATGCATGCCAATATTCAGTTTGCTTTGTTAGCAGCAGCTTGGCATTGCATGCCATTGCTGAGCCTATCATCTAGGACCCCCAGGTCCTTTTCCATCCTAGATTCCCTCAGAGGTTCTCCCCCCCCCCCCCCCCCAGTGTATAGATTGCATTAATATTTTTGCCACCCAAATGCATTATTTTACATTAAACCTCATTTGCCATGTAGTTGCCCACCCCATTAAATTTGTTCAGCTCTTTTTGCAAGGTTTCCACATCCTGCAGAGAAGTTATTGCCCTGCTTAGCCAAGTATTGTCCGCAAATACAGAGATTGAACTTTTTACCCCATCCTCCAGGTCGTTTATGAACAAATTAAATAAGATGGGTCCCAGCACAGAACCCTGTGGGATCCCACTACCCACCCCTGACCATTCCGAGTACTCCCCATTTATCACCACCCTCTAAACCCACCCTTGCAGTGAGTTTTTAATCCATGTACTCACCCTATGGTCCATGCCAATGGACCTTTTATTTTGTCAAATGCCTTGATCTAGATATTTTTTATTATTTTTTTTTTTTACAAAACACTTTTTCCCCCCTCTCTGCAAGGAAAGAAAAAGATACATTAAATTCAAAATTAAATATACGCTGCGCTGGAATGGCTAGGCACTAGATAATCTGTATCTTAATCTATAGTTATAGATCCACAAGAATATAACAATGTGCATAAAATAGTGAACATACAACTGGTATAAAGTGCAAGTGTAAAATATAGCAAAAACAAATAATGTGCACAAAATCTGTAAAACGCACAACTAAAACCCATAGATAAATATGAAGTGCACAAGTGCCAGAAAAAACTCTGAGGTTATATCGACCCTTTAGAGTTACAAGGTGCCATGCACAATATCACACCAAAAAATAAAATATCAATAATAATAATATTAGATGAAAAAAGAGCTAAATGCATACATATGTGATAGCAAACATGTATAAAAGATTTATAAAAAATGCAAGTGCATAAACCACAAAATGTTGATTGATGTGAGACTAGATGCAGGTGATGCGATCTCCGTGATCATACTATTGACATGCTTGTTACATCCAACCGTGGCTCTGAATCATGCATAGGTGCAAGTGCATAAACCACACAAGTGTCTCTATATTATTAAAAAAACAGTTCTTTGTGGCAGCCTGTCTTGGGCTGTGATAAGAAACACAAAATGTTGATTGATGTGAGACTAGATGCAGGTGATGCGATCTCCGGTGATCATACTATTGACATGCTTGTTACATCCAACCGTGGCTCTGAATCATGCATAGGTGAAATCCGGGAACCCCTTATGGTAATAAGCTCACCTCAGAGCGTGTGACCAGCTTTTACACTGAGTCAAAATACGCATATGAACCACTATAGGGTTCTCAGCTGTTTCACTGGATCAGTAGTATCCTCAGTGCAATGATCTCAGAGGCACATGAAAAAAGAAAGACTAATAGTGCAATACCGTTTTACAAAATTTAATCGACAAGTTAAAAAACATTCCCCTGCCGGGGTACTCACATGTATAAGGTGCGTCAGTGCACCGTACTTCATAAGGCTCAATAAAACACTGTAAACAGTATGGGTATGGCTTGTATCCCCTCCAGGCAGGTGTACTGTCTCTCGCTCCATCCTGGCCCCTCCCCTATGCGTGTCGATACTCAGGGTGTGGCGTATCTTCCTCAGGGGGTATCTTTCCTCTCCATTCACAGAAAGAGAAAAACACAGGGGCAGGCTTGACAGGGACTGATCACTGTGGTAACCAATCAGAGGCTACCACAGCGATCAGGTGATCTGGAATTGAGAGATTCAGGTCCCAATCGTTAGTACAGGGCAGCAGGAGCCAATCACAGCCAATGAGGAGGTTGCGAGGCCAAGTTACGCACAAGTGCCCCTATAGCAAGCGGCTTGTTATATGGGGGCACTTGGCAGGGTGGAGAGGCCAAGAGCGCCAGCGGGGGACCACAGAAGGAGGATCGGGCTGTTCTGTGTAAAACTATGGCACAAAACGGGTACGTATGACATTATTATAATTATACAAGATTTATAAAGCGCCAACAGTTTGTGCAACGGTTTACAACATGAGAGCAAACAGTACAGTTACAATACAATTCAATACAGGAGGAATCAAAGGGCCCTGGCAATTAGAGCTTACAATATAGGAGGAAGGGTCAAGTGATACAAAAAAGGTAATACCTGTGGGGGGGGGATGAGCTGATGGAGAAAATAAAAAAGTACAGTTGTCGTCAGGTGAGGGCAGAATAGGCTTCTCTGAAGAGAAGGGTTTTTCAGGGATCGTCTAAGAGCAAACGGAGTAGGAGATAGTCAAACAAACAGATTGGGGTAGGGAGTGCCATAGTATAGGAGAGGCTCTGGAAAAGTCCTGGAGGCAAGGAGGTGACAAGGGAGCTAAAGAGAAGGAGGTCTTGGGGGGAACGAAGAGAACGAGTAGATTGGTATTTTGAGATGCTGTAGCTGGGGCAGAGTTGTGGATGGCTTTGTAAGTTCCTGTTAGTATTTTGAATTTAGTTTGTTGGCTGAGTGGAAGCCAGTGGAGGGATTAACAGAGAGAAATAGTAGACACAGTTGGTAATGGAGTTGCAGTAGACGAGGCGAGAGATGACCTCGGAGTAAACTAGGAGCTTTGCAGTGTCATTGGTTAGGAAGGGGCGTATTTTGGAGGGGTTGAGGTGGCAAGATTTGGACAGTGATTGGACGTGGGGCCGAAAAGGAAGGATAGTTCAGAGTACAGGATTACACCTAGAACCCAGGCATGTGGGTACAGGCTTATAGTAGTGCTATCGATCTTGACAGAAAAATAAGGGGAAGAGGCAAGTGGGGGAGGATTATGAGCTCCGTTTTGGATAGATTAAGTTTAATGAAGTAGTGCGACATGCAGGCCGATATGTTCGTTAGTAAATTAGTGATACGTGGAGAGACTGAGGGGTAGAGAGATAGATTTGGGTGTAGTCAGTGTAGAGATGGTATTGGAAACCATGGAAGGCTATTACCTGACCCAGGGAGGAGGTATAGATGGAGAATAGGAGAGGTCCAAAAACAGAACCTGTGAGGAACGTGAGAGAAAGGGAGAGGAGAGGAGTGGAGGAAGTGGATTTGTAAGTATTGCAAGGTGCGATTGGATAATTAGGATGAGAACCAGCAAAGAGTAGTCATGGAGACCAAAAGGCGTTCAGTTTTTTGGAGGAGGAGGGGGTGGTCCACTGTGTCAAAGGCAACAGAGAGGTCCAGGAGTAGGGGTAAAGAATAGTGTCCATTGGATTTAGCGGTTAGCAGATCATTTGTGAGTTTTAGGAGAGCAGTTTCCATGGAGTGTTGTGGGCGAAATCCAGACTGAAGGGGGATCAAGAAGGTTATTCTCTGCAAGGTGGTCACTCAGTCGGTTGTACACTAAATGTTCAAGAATTTTAGATAAAAAGGGGAGCAAGGAGATGGGGTATAGGTTGTTAAGATCGGTGGGGTCTAGTCAGGGCTTTTTAACCACTTCAGCCTCTGAGGATTTGGCTGCTCAATGACCAGAGCACTTTTTACAATTTGGACTGCGCTGTTTTAACTGGTAATTGCGCGGTCATGCAATGCTGTACCCAAACAAAATGTGCGTCTTTTTTTCCTACAAATAGAGCTTTCTTTTGATTGCCTCTGCGATTTTTATTTTTTGCGATATAAAAAAAACGGAAAAAAATAAAAACGGGAATTTTGAAAAAAAATAAAAAAAATTATATATGTTCTACTTTTTTGTTATAAAAAAAAAAAAAAAAAAATTTTAGGTCATACATTTAAGGCCAAAATGTATTCAGCCACATGTCTTTGGTAAAAAATAAAAATAAAAAAAAAAGTCAATAAGCGTATATGCGTATATTTACTGGTTTGCGCAAAACTTATAGCGTCTACAAACTAAGGTACATTTTATGGAATTTACTCAGGTTTTAGTTTGACTGCCTATCTCATTTCTTGAGGTGCTAAAATGGCAGGGCAGTACAACCCCCCCCAAATGACCCCATTTTAGAAAGTAGACACCCCAAGGTAATTGCTGAGAGGCATGTTGAACCCATTTAATATTTAACTTTTTTTTCATAGGCAATTGAAAAATTACAAAAGTAAAAAATTACACAAAGTTGTCACTAAATGATATATTGTTCACACATGCCATGGTTATATGTGGAATTACACCCCAAAATACATTCTGCTGCTTCTCCCGAGTATGGGGATACCACATGTGAGACTTTTTGGGAGCCTAGCCACGTACAGGACCCCGAAAACCAAGCACCGCGTTCAGGATTTCGAAGGGCGTAAATTTACGATTTCACTCCTCACTACGCATCACAGTTTTGAAGGCCATAAAATACCAAGATAGCACAAAATCGCCCCCAAATGGGAAAGTAGACACCCCAAGCTATTTGCAGAGAGGCATATTGAGTATTTTGCAGATCTCGCTGTTTGTCACAAAGTTTAAAAAAAAAAAAGTTTCAAAAATAGATGAGAGCTGCAAAATACTCACCATGCCTCTCAGCAAATACCTTGGGGTGTCTACTTTCCAAAAGTCATTTGGGGGGGGGGGGGGGGTGTGCTATCTGGACATTTCAGGGCCTCCGTAGTAGGTAGCAAGGAGTAAAAATCGAAATTTTACACCTTTAGAAAGCCTGAAGGTGGGTGCTTGGTTTTTGGGGTCCTGTACGCAGCTAGGCTCCTAAAAAGTCTCACATGTGGTACATACCATACTCAAGAGAAGCAGCAAAATGTATTTTGGGGTGCAATTCCACATATAACCATGGCACGTGTGAGCAATATAGTGACAACTTTGTGCAAAAAAAAAAGTTTGTAATTTTCCTGAAACTTGTGGCAAAATATTCACTCATAATAATTTTATAATTCCTTTCCTGGTTCCACTACTGAGGTTTTATGTGCCAAGGAAAATGCCCCATCACATTCTACCAGTGGGATCAAGCTTCCCATTTCATTCTCCCACTTTTTCATATATATTAGCTCATTAAGAGATTTCGTAGGGAGTAGGAGCTTATATATAGTTTATAGATTATGAGTCAGTCTTTGTTCCTTTATTAATAATTGTTCAAAAATCGTTGGTTGACGGTTAATTAACCTCCCTGGCGGTATGATTATGTCTGGAATTTTGTGCTGAAAGCGGTACAATTATTTTGCATGGAAATTTGGCGTTTTTATATTGTAGGCATGCAATTCTTATGAATAACTCACTTAAATCTGTCCAAACCACTCTGGTTTGGACATCCCGGGTATGATAAAGTTTGAAACACAAAATCCAAAATTATAATAAAATAAAAATATATATAAAAATGATTCAATAATATAATCAAATCAAAAACACTAAAATTTGCTCAGTTGCAGAAATTGTCAGTCATTAAATTTAGTGTTTGATGATGAATTGTGATTCTAATTTATTATCGTTGTTTTCTAGCTGGTCTAAAACCACTTTTGACATAAAGGGACACTTTTTGGTTGCTATGGACAATCTCTGGTGAATCGAGCGACAGACGGTTTGCTCCACACAGGGACATAGGGGGAGGAGACATAGGATCCACACTGAACAAGTCCCCCCCCTCTCCCGCAAGCAAGTCCACCCAGTATTTTTTAATACATACTGTATCTTTAAGGCAACGGTTTACAACATGAGAGCAAACAGTACAGTTACAATACAATTCAATACAGGAGGAATCAAAGGGCCCTGGCAATTAGAGCTTACAATATAGGAGGAAGGGTCAAGTGATACAAAAAAGGTAATACCTGTGGGGGGGGGGGATGAGCTGATGGAGAAAATAAAAAAGTACAGTTGTCGTCAGGTGAGGGCAGAATAGGCTTCTCTGAAGAGAAGGGTTTTCAGGGATCGTCTAAGAGCAAACGGAGTAGGAGATAGTCAAACAAACAGATTGGGGTAGGGAGTGCCATAGTATAGGAGAGGCTCTGGAAAAGTCCTGGAGGCAAGGAGGTGACAAGGGAGCTAAAGAGAAGGAGGTCTTGGGGGGAACGAAGAGAACGAGTAGATTGGTATTTTGAGATGATGTAGCTGGGGCAGAGTTGTGGATGGCTTTGTAAGTTCCTGTTAGTATTTTGAATTTAGTTTGTTGGCTGAGTGGAAGCCAGTGGAGGGATTAACAGAGAGAAATAGTAGACACAGTTGGTAATGGAGTTGCAGTAGACGAGGCGAGAGATGACCTGGGAGTAAACTAGGAGCTTTGCAGTGTCATTGGTTAGGAAGGGGCGTATTTTGGAGGGGTTGAGGTGGCAAGATTTGGACAGTGATTGGACGTGGGGCCGAAAAGGAAGGATAGTTCAGAGTACAGGATTACACCTAGAACCCAGGCATGTGGGTACAGGCTTATAGTAGTGCTATCGATCTTGACAGAAAAATAAGGGGAAGAGGCAAGTGGGGGAGGATTATGAGCTCCGTTTTGGATAGATTAAGTTTAATGAAGTAGTGCGACATGCAGGCCAATATGTTCGTTAGTAAATTAGTGATACGTGGAGAGACTGAGGGGTAGAGAGATAGATTTGGGTGTAGTCAGTGTAGAGATGGTATTGGAAACCATGGAAGGCTATTACCTGACCCAGGGAGGAGGTATAGATGGAGAATAGGAGAGGTCCAAAAACAGAACCTGTGAGGAACGTGAGAGAAAGGGAGAGGAGAGGAGTGGAGGAAGTGGATTTGTAAGTATT
Organism: Lithobates sylvaticus; assembly: GCA_028564925.1. NCBI lineage: Eukaryota > Metazoa > Chordata > Amphibia > Anura > Ranidae > Lithobates > Lithobates sylvaticus. The sequence goes on from CM053028.1 coordinate 188,519,433, forward strand.
GCAAGGTGCGATTGGATAATTAGGATGAGAACCAGCAAAGAGTAGTCATGGAGACCAAAAGGCGTTCAGTTTTTTGGAGGAGGAGGGGGTGGTCCACTGTGTCAAAGGCAACAGAGAGGTCCAGGAGTAGGGGTAAAGAATAGTGTCCATTGGATTTAGCGGTTAGCAGATCATTTGTGAGTTTTAGGAGAGCAGTTTCCATGGAGTGTTGTGGGCGAAATCCAGACTGAAGGGGGATCAAGAAGGTTATTCTCTGCAAGGTGGTCACTCAGTCGGTTGTACACTAAATGTTCAAGAATTTTAGATAAAAAGGGGAGCAAGGAGATGGGGTATAGGTTGTTAAGATCGGTGGGGTCTAGTCAGGGCTTTTTAACCACTTCAGCCTCTGAGGATTTGGCTGCTCAATGACCAGAGCACTTTTTACAATTTGGACTGCGCTGTTTTAACTGGTAATTGCGCGGTCATGCAATGCTGTACCCAAACAAAATTTGCGTCTTTTTTTCCTACAAATAGAGCTTTCTTTTGATTGCCTCTGCGATTTTTAATTTTTTGCGATATAAAAAAAACGGAAAAAAAAAAAATAAAAAACGGGAATTTTGAAAAAAAATAAAAAAAATTATATATGTTCTACTTTTTTGTTATAAAAAAAAAAAAAAAAAAAAAAAAATTTTAGGTCATACATTTAAGGCCAAAATGTATTCAGCCACATGTCTTTGGTAAAAATAAAAATAAAAAAAAAAAGTCAATAAGCGTATATGCGTATATTTACTGGTTTGCGCAAAACTTATAGCGTCTACAAACTAAGGTACATTTTATGGAATTTACTCGGGTTTTAGTTTGACTGCCTATCTCATTTCTTGAGGTGCTAAAATGGCAGGGCAGTACAACCCCCCCCAAATGACCCCATTTTAGAAAGTAGACACCCCAAGGTAATTGCTGAGAGGCATGTTGAACCCATTTAATATTTAACTTTTTTTTCATAGGCAATTGAAAAATTACAAAAGTAAAAAATTACACAAAGTTGTCACTAAATGATATATTGTTCACACATGCCATGGTTATATGTGGAATTACACCCCAAATACATTCTGCTGCTTCTCCCGAGTATGGGGATACCACATGTGAGACTTTTTGGGAGCCTAGCCACGTACAGGACCCCGAAAACCAAGCACCGCGTTCAGGATTTCGAAGGGCGTAAATTTACGATTTCACTCCTCACTACGCATCACAGTTTTGAAGGCCATAAAATACCAAGATAGCACAAAATCGCCCCCAAATGGGAAAGTAGACACCCCAAGCTATTTGCAGAGAGGCATATTGAGTATTTTGCAGATCTCGCTGTTTGTCACAAAGTTTAAAAAAAAAAGTTTCAAAAATAAATGAGAGCTGCAAAATACTCACCATGCCTCTCAGCAAATACCTTGGGGTGTCTACTTTCCAAAAGTCATTTGGGGGGGGGGGGGGTTGTGCTATCTGGACATTTCAGGGCCTCCGTAGTAGGTAGCAAGGAGTAAAAATCGAAATTTTACACCTTTAGAAAGCCTGAAGGTGGGTGCTTGGTTTTTGGGGTCCTGTACGCAGCTAGGCTCCTAAAAAGTCTCACATGTGGTACATACCATACTCAAGAGAAGCAAAAATCGTTGGTTGGCGGTTAATTAACCTCCCTGGCGGTATGATTATGTCTGAAATTTTGTGCTGAAAGCGGTACAATTATTTTGCATGGAAATTTGGCGTTTTTATATTGTAGGCATGCAATTCTTATGAATAACTCACTTAAATCTGTCCAAACCACTCTGGTTTGGACATCCCGGGTATGATAAAGTTTGAAACACAAAATCCAAAATTATAATAAAATAAAAACATATATAAAAATGATTCAATAATATAATCAAATCAAAAACACTAAAATTTGCTCAGTTGCAGAAATTGTCAGTCATTAAATTTAGTGTTTGATGATGAATTGTGATTCTAATTTATTATCGTTGTTTTCTAGCTGGTCTAAAACCACTTTTGACATAAAGGGACACTTTTTGGTTGCTATGGACAATCTCCAGTTTCCAGGCAGAAAAAAATCGTGCGTCGTAACGTTGCAGGAAACAGAGATCAGCGGCACTCGGGCACTGTGTGAATCGAGCGAGCAGACGGTTTGCTCACACAGCGGGGAGACATCGCAGGATCCAGGGGACAAGGTAAGTAACTTCCCCCTCTATCCTACAATGCAAGCCCGAGTCAGGCTCGGGGTTACCGCTTTTGGTACTGAAATCTCCCCCCGAGCCAGACTCGGGAATACCGCCAGGGGGGTTAAGGAAGGTTGTATACTAGTCCTAATCTATGTTTTAAACTGTTGATATTGCATCTATTTATGTTCGTGTTCAGATCCCAGTTCGAACAATCATAAAAGCTTGCCATCCATTAGGGTCTGAACTATCCTCACATTTTCAGTCCTTTTCCATTTAAGAAAGTTTTTAACCCCTAATGCTGGAGGAAATTCTGGATTTGAGAATAATGGAGTCATTGGTCCCATCAATGTAGATAGGTCTCCCCTTTTCAAGCTTTTATCCCATGTCTTTAGAGTTGATAACGTAAATAGTGTTAAATCTTTTTTCTCCAGTCTAAATAAAGCTTCCTACAGCTTTGATTAGGGGGTATAGCTTGAAATAAATACAGTTATTTAGGTAGTATATCCATTCTCACTGTATTAATTCTCCCCATCCATGAGTGGATCAGTTTATCATATTTTGGGTGCAATTTTAAAATCTTACGTATCATTGGGGAATAATTCAATTCCTGTAATTTAGTCATATCAGTTGGGATATGTTACATAGTTAGTCAGGTTGAAAAGACAAGTCCATCCAGTTCAACCACAAAAAAAAAATATATATATACACATACATACATTATATATATATATATATATATATATATATATATATATAATAATTATTATTATTATTATTATTATTATTATTATTAACATACAATCCCATATACCCAAATTATATACCCACAGTTGATCCAGGAGGAAGGCAAAAAACCCCAGCAGAGCATGATCCAATTTACTACAGCAGGGGAAAAAATTCCTTCCTGATCCCCCGAGAGGCAATCGGATTTTCCCTGGATCAACTTTACCTATAAATGTTAGTACCCAGTTATATTATGTACATTTAGGAAATAATCCAGGACTTTTTTTTAAAGCAATCTAATGAGCTGGCCAGAACCACCTCTGCAGGGAGTCTATTCCACATTTTCACAGCTCTTACTGTGAAGAAACCTTTCCGTATTTGGAGATGAAATCTCTTTTCCTCTAGACGTAATGAGTGCCCCCTTGTCCTCTGTGTTGACTGTAAAGTGAACAACAACACCAAGTTCACTATATGGACCCCTTATATATTTGAACATGTTGATCATATCCCCCCCTTAATCTCCTCTTATCAAGAGTGAATACATTCAGTTCCTCTACTCTTTCCTCATAGCTGAACTCCTCCATGCCTCTCATCAGTTTGGTTGCCCTTCTCTGCACTGTCTAGTTCCCGGATATCCTTTTTGAGAACTGGTGCCCAAAACTGAACTGCATATTCCAGATGAGGTCTTACTAAAGATTTGAACAGGGGCAAATGTATCCCAAGATATTTAATTGCCACTTTTTGCCATTTAAAAAAGGGAAATTTTGCCTGAAGGAGTTCCTGATCTTTATATGGCAATGATATATTTAACATCTCCGTTTTATCATAATTGACTTTAAAGTTACTTATATTACCAAATCTCAAATTCCTTCACAAGATTTGGTATAGTCATTATTGGATTGGTAACATATATTAATAAATAATCCGCATATACTGACATTTTGTACTTCTTTCCCTTAGCTCTTATCCCTTGAATATACCCATTATTTTGGATAGCTGTTGTCAAGTGCTCCATAACTATCGTGTACAGAAATGGAGATGAAAGGCATCCTTGTCGGGTACCATTTGATATTTTTAGATAATCTGAAAGTATCCCATTCGTTCTTATTTTTGCCCTGGGATTAGAATACAGTGCCATGATCCTATGTAGTATCCTAGGTCCTATCCCAAGTTGGATTAAAGCTTCCCTCAAAAATCCCCACTCCACCCGATCAAATGCTTCCTCGGCATCGACCAATAGAAGACATGCTGGAATAGCTGCTTTTTGGGCATATTCTATTAACATACATGTTTTCATTATCCCTTACCTCCCTACCAATAGTAAAACCAGTTTGGTCTAAAATTAATATTGCAGGTAAAATAGTTGTAAATCTTTTTGCAATAATCTTAGAATATAGACGCAATTCTATGTTTGTTAGAGAAATCGGTCGAAAATTACCACATACTGGGTCCTCTTCTGATTTTGGGATCAATACAATATGAGCTTCCATACTCTGTGGTATAAATAATTGGGCATCAGATATGGAGTTAAATGTCTTTCTTAAAATAGGAGTGAGTATCTCCTGAAATTTCTTATAGAATCTTGAGGTATATCCGTCTGGGCCCAGGCTTTTGCCCAGGGCCAAGGCAGATATAGCTTGCTGTACTTCCTCTACTGAGATATCTTTTTCTAGTTCTTCTATTGTTTCTTTAGGTAAACTGGGTAGTGCTGTTTTTCCCATATATTGGCGTATTTCCTTTAGATTATCTTTGTTTCCTTCACTCTCTTGCTGCATCGATAAATTATAAAGCTTAGAATAGTACATGTGGAATGTTTTAGCAATTTCCCCAGGGTCATATGTTATTTCCCTCCGACATCTTTTGAATTTTAATTATAGGGGGGGTCAAAGGTTTTTGTTTTAAATTTCTCGCCAATACCTTTCCTGGTTTATTTCCATGTTGATAGAACAGTGTTCCATTTCTATCCCTTATTCGCAAGGATTGTTCATTCAACATTGTTTGTAGTTCAATTTTTTGTCATTTAATTTTATTTTGTCCAATGGATTAAGATTTTGTTTATTTTTATTTTCTAATACAGAAATGTCTCCCTTCAATTGCATAATTTTATGCTCTCTCTCTTTTTTCAATCTAGCTCCATGTTTAATGAACAATCGCAATACACACTTCAATGTTTCCCATTGTATAGGGATTGATGTATTATCTATTTCATGGATTTGCAGGAACTCTTTTACTGTTTGCCGAACATCCTTTTCACATTTATCATCTTTAAGGAGGTTATCATTTAACCTCCAAGACCCTTGAAGTTTCTTATGTTGGGTCACTGCCAGTTCCAGAAATATTGGAGCATGATCTGACCACAAAAAATTACCAAATGTTGGAAGAAGGCATCATTAGTCCTATTTGATTGACTAAAAAATAATCTATTCTGTGATGTGTTATGTATATTCAAATATGAATAGTTTTTCTCTGTCTGATGCTGGACCCTCCATATATCTATCATTTGATGTTTCTCTAATAGTTGTTTAAATCCCTTTAATTGACCACTGTTCCTGTGTATTCTATTTGATGTTGTATCCAATTTTGAATCCATTACAAAATTAAAATCTCCTCCAATGATTACCACACCCTCCGTTTTTTCCATTGCCTCCAACAAAGCTTGTATTCCCATCTTAAATTTGATCATAATTTGTGAGGTAGAGATTGAAAATTGTATAGATTTTCCCCATATATTAAGATCTTCAAAATGAAAGATCTGTCATCTCCATCTTTCCAAACTTGCAAAATGTGATGGGGCAAAGTCTTATGTATTGCAATGGAAACTCCTTGCGATTTAGATTATGGAAATGCATCAAGAATCCATATTGGATAATCTTTATGTTGTATATTGGGAATATGATCCAGCCGAAAATGTGTTTCTTGGAGCAATATAATTCCAATTTTCTGTTTGTGAAATGAGTTTAAAATGTGTGCTCTTTTAATGGGAGGGTTAAGGCCTCTAGCATTGAAAGAGCATCATTTTACCAAATCCACCCCACAGAGTTTTACCCCAAAAAAATTCCCTACAGAACAAAATATGTACCAATCTCACACGTATACTTCAACTATCTGACTTATTTAGTCTATCTTACTATAGTAAGGTCCATAATGGGGGGGGGGGGGGGGGTAGGGGCCACTACCACCAGATCTACCACACAACACTATCGAGCTAGCCACATTATTGCGATATATATTTAATTCACTGAGGAGGATTTATCCCCATATTTCTTGTTGATATTTACGTCATTTATCTTGTAACTTGTAAATCCCTCACTCAGAGAGCATTACTACATTACCCAATTAATCTAATTCCTAAGCCTATTACAGCTCCAGGCTTCTAGAATTAAAAATCCATCATATTCACATTATGCATCTTATAGATCCCTTGCTTAAAGGACATTTACTTCATGACCCATTTAGTATAATTTCTGAGTCTCTTTTAGATCCAGGCTCATGGGATTAAAAATCTGCATAGAAAATAGAGAGGAAGGAGAGGGTGAAAAAAAAGGGGGGGGGGGAGTGGCGTGTCCCCATCAATAAAATCCTGAAACAGTGCATTCCTAGTTACCCCTACCCCCTTCCTCTTGTATCTGTAATGTGTTGATTTATTGTGCTTATTCTAAATGATGTATCAATTAGTGTTATTAAAAGCAAATTGCATATTAGGTGTTATAAATGAGCCTAATCGCTCAATTGTGTAATATATATCTGTGACTGTATCACCTCTATTAATGTGTTCCATTTTGATCCCAACCCTATTATCCTCTCGTCACCCTCCCAAACCCCCCCCCACCCCCACCATTCCTCTCCAACCCGCGCTATTATTGTCTGATCTTCTCAATTTATTGTTCTGATCATTGAAATCGTTTTTAGTCATTCCTACTGAGCCTGGTCCTTGGCTCAAAAGATGTTTTAGGCCATTCTGGTAGTTCTATCTCCGGGAGTTGAAGAACCTTCAAAAATCCAGGTAGATCTTCTATATCGCGATAGATTGCTTCTGAGCCTTTGTATTGCACCTGGAGCTGGAATGGAAATGTCCATCTATAATGAATGTCTCTCTTTTGACAAAGCTCCAGGAGAGGTTTCAATGCTCTTCTAAAAGTTAGAGTATGTCTAGAGAGATCTTGATACAGTGGTAAACGTGCTCGTTCAAACTCTATGTCCTTCCCTTGTCAGGCAGCTGATGTAATCTTTTCTTTTATTTGAAAATAATGAATCCTGCAGATTACATCCCTTGGCCTTGTGAGATCAATTTTCCTAGGCCCTTCTGCTCTGTGGGCACGATCTAACATAATGTCCACTGTAGGGGAATTTTGCAGCAGAGTATTAAATATACTCCGTAATGTTGGTATTAAATACTCTGTGATTAAGCACGGTTGGCATACTGATTTAAATTTTTTCCCCCCTTTCTGGTTTTTCCCTTTTTCGGTTTTTGCTTATGGCACCGAAAAAAAAAAACCCTCAACCTCAAAAAGGAAGGAGAGCAACTATTGAAGTAAATAAAAACACCACAGGGGCACAATCAACTCAAACTATTGATATAAAGGAATATTTTCAACAATTACAACCAACACAGGGCCTATCCAACACAATAGAGACATCTACAAACTCAGGCACAACAGAGGAAGAAATGGGCCAATTCAGGAATAGTTCACCAATTAACACAATACGATCAATAGCAGAAACAAAGGAAATGGAGAAAGAGAATTTGGATATGAAAGCATACATTTGATCTCTTCCCATAAGGGAAGATATGGATCGATATCTCTCTCTCTCTCTCTCTCGGAAGGTGATATGAGAAAACCTACGTTAGACTTACCGATAGGTAAGGAGACATCTTCTTACATCTAGACAATGAAATTAAATTTTTCTCATTCTTTGGTTTATCACAGAAGGACAGCAATATTATGTCTTGCGTCCTATGAAATAAAGAGGCTACCTTTGGTAGATATAAGGGGTCTGCCCTAAGGGTGACCCTATCTGGCTGTACCAATAAGAAGGGTTCCTTCATGGACAGCCCTTGCAGGTCCCTGACCCTGACCCTCCTGGCCATAGTAACTTCTAACAAAAATGATGTTATATGTTATATGTTCAAAAGGGTGTTTAGAGAACGCCTCTAATACCCTAGTTAGGTCCCACGGAGGGAAACTACCTTTGGTGACAGGGGAAATACTTTCCCTGGCCAACAGAAAACGTTTGAGGAGGTTTTCTTTTGCCAACCTTATATAGAGGTAGACCTAGAGGGCCGCTATCCAAACCCGAAGGGTGCTGACCGATAGGCCCAAGTCTACTCCGTCCTGGAGAAACTCCAGGATAACTGGAACAGCGGTGGAGATTATCTGTCTTTGTTTACCCCAGAAACTCTTTTCACACTTTAGAAAAGATCTTTTTAGTCACTGGTTTTCTATTCAGGAGGGTATTAATTATTCTCTCTGAGCAGCCCTTGTTCTTTAGGATCTGGCGCTCACTAACCAGGACGTTAGCTGGAAAAATTCCGGCCTTGGGTGTAGTACTTGACCTTGCCTGAGAAGGTCCGGCCTGTTCGGGAGTTTCAGTGGCTCTGGCACTGCCATCGAACTTAGGTTTGCAAACCAAGCTCTCCTTGGCCACCAGGGTGCTATCAGGAGGAGCTGGCCAGGGGACTGGCTGAGTTTCTGAAGAACTTGTGGGAGGTGTGCTAGAGGTGGGAGGGCATAAGCCAGTTTGTAATGCCAGGTCTGAGTCAGGGCGTCCAGCCCTTCTGACTCCTCTTCTTTGGAAATCGAGAAATATATCTTTTTACCTTTTGGCGAACAGGTCCATTTCTGGATTTCCAAAGTGCTGTACCAGGGTCTGAAACACCTCGGGGGCTCAATTCCCATTCCCCTTGTCTTATCGGCTGACTGCTTAGGAAGTCTGCCTCCAAATTGCTTGTCCCTTTTATGTGGACAGCGGAGATGCCCATTCCAGGATCTGTTTGGACAGCTCCAACAGGTGTCTGGATCTGGTGCCTCCCTGAGTGAGTCAAGTAGGCTACAGCAGTGGCGTTGTCGGAGCTCACTTGAACCTCCTTGTCCCTGATGCTCTTTTGAAAGGCTTTTAGGTCTTCCCCCACTGCTTTGAGCTCCCTGTAGTTGGACAACATCCGACCTAGCGAGCTGATCTTTTACCGGATTCCACTGAGCCCATGGCCTGCCCCCCCTTTAGGTTTTTGGGGACTGTCCACCACTCCAGGGAAGACAGGACCTGAGGAGTTAGTAATATGTCCTGACCCAAGGATTCCTTCTTCTTGTCCCATGAAGACAGAAGGAAGTAGTGAGTCTCTTGAGTGAAGCTGTGCCCAGACTATGGCTGGTATACTTGCCGACATCAGACCTAGGGTTCTTAACACCTCCCTGCTGGAGCGTGACAGGATTTTTATCAAATCCCCCACTGGAGGAAGCCAATTTTGCCACCTTTCCTCTGGCAATAAGAGCTTCTGCAGCCTGGTGTCCACCCTGTAACCAAGAAAGATCTTGACCTGATCTTGGCGTCATTTGATTTATTTGGTGCCAACCTTGGGGGAAGAAAACAACACCCTGTTCATTTGTTTTCCCCTACCATAGCTCTATGCTGTGGTTGTCCTGGGGGGGCTCAAAAAATAATTTTAAATTTTTCTTCTTCTTTCTTGGCCTTCGTTGGGGATTTTTACCGTTTTCCGAAGACCTGGACAGAAAATCGTCCAGGCCCTGGCCAAACAGCAAAGAACCCTGAAAAGGAAGGCCACACAGTCTACCCTTTGACGTGACAGCTCCTTCCCAAGCCTTAATCCAAACAGCTCTCCTAGCTAAGTTGATTAATGCGGCCGTTTTAGCCAAGGCTCTTGCAGACTCTCCATCTGAGCTGTGTTCAGATCTAGCCTGGCTATCTATATCCCCCTTATCCTCCTCTATCTGGGCAAGAGTGAGTGACTGAGGTTAGGAGAAGGGCACTAGGTCCCCCTCCAGATAGGCTTTCCTGGGATGATGTGCCCTCTCTAGGGGAGAGCTCCTCTGTCTCAGGGCCCTGGGCTGTTGACTGCCTAGCGGCATCACAGAAGGCTTTAACTGTTGCCAGCAATTCCGTTTGCATAGATGAGAGAATTTTTTTCATCAATGCCGAAGCCTCTTTTCCTGCATTTATAACAGGAAGGCTTTGGGTGAGACTTGGGGGAATTTGTCCTTACAGTACCCACACTTTTTTTGAAGAGCTATGCCCTGTAGCGGCAGGAGGGTATTTATCTGGGGCCTCCTGGGCTCCGCTGGGGGACTCTAAGATAGGAGACATAATATATAACAGTATCTGCCTTCCCCCAAACTGCAGGCTTGTACTGGGGTGGGAGGAAGGGTAAGGTAAAGTTCAGCCTGTCCTAAATCTTCCCAGATTCCTGATACCAAGAATCTGGAATGTCTTAACCCCGTTCCCCACCTCCCCTTTCCAAGGGGGATTTGTACTCACTGGGCCCGGACCTGGATCTGCCCGCAGTAGTTGCTGTCACTTCCTCTTGTTCCATGAGGAGGTTAGCAAGGTCCTGGGCTGCTGGTACCGCTGGAGGGGCAGGTACAGCTGGCTGACTGCCTTGCTCTGCTCTCCACGCCGCTCTCCTTTTAAAAGGAAAACTCTTCCAAAGGAGAAAATTCCAAGTGGCATTAATGTGCATGTTCATCCTAAATGTTGGATGGACGAAGGAGGCATGAGGCTTTGGATTAGAAATGTGTGGGAGAAGAGCCCGGGTGCTTTGTTAAAGAAGCCATCCTTGTTAGTACTGGACTCATTTAGATCTCATCTTACAGAACCAACAAAGAAAGAATTTAAAATGTGCAAAACAGAAATGGAAGTCATTCCAGGAGGACTTGCATCACAACTACAGCCATTAGATGTTTCCATTAACAAGCCCTTCAAAGCCTTCATGTGTGAAGAATGGAATACGTGTGATGAAACCCAAAATGAAGTTACAAATTCTGGGCGAATGAAAAGACCTGGCATTTCAAAAGTGTGTCAATGGATAAAGACTTCGTGGGGCGCAGTTAAAGAAGATATTGTTATCAAATTTTAAGAAATGTGGCATAAGCAATGCTTTGGATAGTAAAGAAGACAAACTGGTTTATGAAGACAGTAGCAGTCAATGCAGCAGTGTTCAGTTCGATTTTGAAGATAGCAGTGAAGATGAAGTTTCTTGGTTTCCCAGACAGCAGCGATTTCTGATTTTGAACTTTTGTTAAAACCTATACCGTAAAATCCAAGTTTCTTCTGTAAAACAGTTGCTTTTACTTTCCTGTTAAGTTATTTACCTTATAAGTGGTATAAATATTAATTAAAAAAAAATTCTGAGCTACCCTTATTTTGCTTCAAAGTTCTTTTATTTAAAATTATTTTTTTTTTCCTGAAACTTCCCTCTTAAATTTAGGTGTGTGTTATACGCAGATAAATATGGTAATCATATCTATTGCCACTGGAAATATATGTTGCCTAAGGTAACATTAATACCTAAATTAATAAATTATAAAACAATATATGAATCAGTAGATTACCAAACATATGTAACTGTATGCTAATTAACATACAGATAACCGAAACACATGGGGCGTGACCGGACATGAAGTGTGGTGAGTGAGGAGTGTGAGAGCATCTGTGTGTGCTCCTCCACCCTCCGCCCGACCAATTGAAAATGCTGGAGTATTGAGCCTCTCTGAAGCTTGACTATCCCCGTCCCTGACTGTCTCTCTGTAGCGGCGCACAGTCCAGAATTACAGGGGGTTCCCGAAGATAGCCCGAGCCTGAGCTGCCTATCACAGCACAGTACCTTTGCGGAGACAGCTGAATCCGAAGCCAAGCCGAAGGTGACGTCACGCGGCGTCCCCTACCCGCCAGCTCGCGCTGAGAGGAAGAGAGAGGCGGGAAATACAAACTGACAGACCAGCTTTATGGATAGCATGTACGGCTGAGAGAAAAAGAGGACACTGAAGGAGGTTGGAAACCTTAAGGGACTCAAGGGATTCTTGGTTGCCTCTGAAGCCTCTGCCTCTGTCTCTGAAGCCTCCTGAAAAACTACAAGGAGAAGGTGAGAAGACATCATACTAGGAGTTGTGTATATGTACATGCTCATTTTTATTTTTTTTTAAATGCAATTGGAGGACTGTTTTTTTTGTTTTGTTTTTGTGGTGCTATGTATATATGTCTGGCTCCTTCTTAATCACAGTTTGAGGACTGTTATTTGCAAAGATATAATATAAGCTGTGTGCTATTCTAGGCATCTGTGCTGGTCTCTCCCCCGACTGCAAGTAGAGGAGTGCTATCTGTACTGAGCCGTGTATATACGCCTACCCCTTTTCAAAGACAATCTCTCTTCTAAACTGTGTGCTGTGTTTGCTTTCCTTTTGGATTTTGCAATAAGAGGACTGCATTTTTGTCTGCCTGCGCATATGAATTCGCTTATTCTCAACTGCAATTGGAGGTCTGTTTTCTGTAAAAAAAAATCAAGCTGTGCCGTGCGGCACATAGGGACTTTTATTAACTTCAACTCAACTGCAATTAGAGGATTGCTTTTTGTAAAAGTACATGTCAGGTGCTATACTGAGAATCTGTGTCTGTCCCCTTTCAACTGCAATTAAGAGGATTGGTTTCTGCTGTTTTTTTTTTTTTTTTGCTGTAAAATATAAGCTGTATGCTGCGCATACGTGTGTATCCCCTTTTTAATTGTAGTTAGAGGTCTGCTTCCAACTAAAATCTAAGCTGTATGCTGTGCTCCCTGGTTGCTTTTGAAGCTTTCTTAAAAAAAATTTAAAAAATTACAAGGAGAAGGGGAAATGGCATATTTTGCTGTGCACACGTACCCGGCCCCCAGGGGCCATTGAAGTCCTCCTAAAGCCGCAAGGAGAAGGTGGTAAAACATAAGTTGCACGCAGTGCGTACCCTCCTTTCTTTTTTCAGCATTGTATTCGCTGAGCATATACACCTGCGCAATTCTAATCGCAATTCGGTCTGTTTTTTGTTTTGTTAAACCAGGTTGCGTTATATATAGGCGCCTGGATTTTTTCTACTGTAATACAATTGCAATTAGAGGATTGTTTTTTGTGAACCTATCCTAAACCTACTGTCTGGCTGGATTGGACTCAGGCGGAGTCTGGTGCGGTATTATGTCAGCAAGGAGGAGTGTGGATGAGCAGGCCAACCAGGAGAATGTTGGGACACAATCATTAAGATCAGCCAAAGATAAGGACAAGGATAAGGCAAAGGGGTCTCAGTCTACAATAACAAATAGGGCATCAGCAGCAGCAAAGCTGGAAAAGTATGCTCATACCCAAGACCACACTCCAACTAAAGGAGGACAGCAACCCCAAGTGAAAGTGTCAACCGATAGAAAGAGCCAAGGACAATCAAATAACCCGGTAGTGGCCCCAGGTGGAGTAAAGAACTTAACCAACAAAAATGTGGGGGCCCCTGGGAAACCAGAACTGGCCTCGGTTCAGGCACCAATGGTAGAAGGAGAGCCGACACTAAAGGATGTACTGGCGGCGGTCAATGTATGTAAACAGTCCCTGGGGGAACTATGCGGTCAAATGAAAAATATTAAAGATGAATTATCACTGATACGCCATGAGCTTGAAAAGACCTCTGACAGAATAACAGCAACAGAAGGGAGAATTAGTCAAATTGAGGATGACATGTACCCACTAAGTCAAGAGGTTAAAAACTTAAAAGAACAATCGGATAAATTTGCAGGAAAATTGGATGAAATGGAAAATAGACTCCGAAGGGACAATGTGAGGCTTGTAGGCCTACCGGAAAAAAGTGAAGGATCTGATCCGATTGTATTTATGGAAAAGTGGCTTATTGAAGTATTTGGAAGAGACATTCTGACAACAGTTTTCAGTTGAAAGGGCGCAGAGGGTCCCATTTAGACCTCCACCCCAAGGAGGGCACCCCAGATCCATGGTAATGAAATTTCTGAACTTTAAAGATAAAGTAATGCTTCTCCGTAGGGCCAGAGAGATGGGGAATATTTTTTATAATGGAGTTAAAATTTCATTGTATCCCGACTTCTCGCCTGATTTGCAGAAGCGTAGAGCAGATTTTATAGAAACCAAACGCAAACTCCAGAAATTTGATGTTACTTATGCTTTATTGTACCCTGCCCGGTTACGTGTGGCAGCTGGAGGAGAGACTTTTTTTTGATTCCCCAGCAAGTGTGACAACAGAAAAGACCAATTAATAATTAAAGGGATGAGGAATAAACATAGAGGGATAGAAAGGGATGTGTTCCAGAGATAATGTATGCATATGGATTGGAAGGTGGTGGGAGTTACATAGCACAACAGAGAAGATATGAATGGTTGGGGTAAGGATAAAAATATATTTTTTGGTGTAAGGAAGGGGAAGGGGGGGAGGAGGGTAAAGGGTGGGAGTGGATTCGTATACAAGAGAGGGGGGAGATTTGTAGGTATGGGATGTTTGGTAACGGTTCTAGGATAACCTAGAATGGTATAGGGGGGAGGGGGGGTCAACAAGGTAAAATATGGAAAAAATTCATAATTTATATGAAAGTAAGCGGTAAGCTAAAAACACTGATAGATAAAAATTTTGAAGAAAGATTCACATTTTTTCACTTAGAGGGAAATATTAAGATAAATGAAGGATTCTTTGCTCACAAGGGTTCCCTCCTGCTAAAAGTTTTTTTTTTTTCTCTTCCCTTTTTTTATTTTTTATTTCTTTCTCTCATTATTCTGCTCTATGCATCAACAGGATGAGGGCTTTTTTTTTACATATTATATACAAGATGGGACTAAACGGTTCTCTCTCTCTCTCTCTCTCTCTCTCTCGATTTCTCTATCCCTCCTGCCTTTCTTTTTTTTTTCTTTTCCTGGGGGTAGGTGGGTGGATCCCCTTTTATACTGCTTCTTTCCTATGACAGTCTATGCAGACTAGGGTATTGAATATCGGCTCCGGGAATGTACGGGGGTTAGGTACACCGGCTAAGAGAGCAGCTGTGGTAGAGACCCTGGAAAGGAGTGAGGTAGGATTGATCTGCCTACAGGAGACACACCTAACCCAAGATACCAAGCTACTAAATCAAAGTAAAAAATATCAATATCAATACCACTCAGTGCACACCTCTTACTCAAGAGGAGTGGCTGTGATGGTAAGGAAAGGAGGTGGGGTTTACCTGTCGGCAGACCAGTATAGATAGGGAGGGGCGGTATATTTTTCTGCATTGTGTAATAGAAAATCGAGACTATGTTCTTGCAAATATTGATATTCCTCCTCCGTTTAAGCTTGATATGTATAGTTTAATGGAATTTTTAATAGATAAAGCTGGGATACCAGTTATAGCAGTTGGGGACTTTAATGAGGTTATTAATAAAAATTTTGATAGGTTTCCACCATGTGCACAGAGGCAAAAGGTAGATGAGAGCCGATTATACCAGTTTTTACAAGAAGTGGGGTTGTGTGATATGTGGAGAGTGCGGAACCCGGATGTGCTACAATTTTCATGCTTCCGAAGTTCTAATTCTATACTTTCAAGGATAGATTTAGCTCTGGGAAATGGAGAAGCATGTCAAACAGTAAGGGATATAGAGTATCAGCCTAGGGGAGTATCGGACCACGCCTTGTTGATTGTTTCAATAAATCTACAAGGGAAAAGATCTCCTAGGGTATGGAACATGAATCTAGCTTGGTTTGAAATAATAGGTGATCCAAATGAGGTGTTATTTAAATTGGAAGAATTCATAGAGTTTAATAAAGAGACAGCGACAAGAGGAGTAATGTGGGGTGCACTGAAGGCCTATTTGCGAGGTATCCTTATTCAATCACTTTCAAAAATTTAAAAAATCTCAAGAGAATGGAAGAATAAGATTAAGACGGAGCTGATGAAAGCAGAAAGAGAATACGTTGAAAACCCCACCCCAGAAAAACAAAGTATATGGTTAATCTAACAACAGGAATACAAAGATGTAGTTATTAGGAAATCAGAGAATAAGAGATTGTTTCAGAAACAAGTGGTCTATGGGGAGGGGGAAAAGGTTGGAAAGATGTTAGCACATTTATTGAGAGCTAATTCCTCTCCCTCCACCGTCCCTGCGATTAAGACTGAGAAAGGAGAAATTTCATCAAAGACGTCAGTAATTACAGATACCTTTAGAGTATATTATGATAAATTGTATAGATCGCGAGGGACGATCGAGGAAGGGGAAGTGGATAAATTTTTTAGAAATGTTGAAATTACGGCTTTCACTGAAGAAGAAAGGGAGGCAATGGAGGCACCGTTAACGTTGGAGGAAATTCAGCTGGCAGTGAAAGAAATGGCCAATCAGAAATCACCAGGACCAGATGGTCTTCCTGCGGAAACTTATAAGCAATATGGGAAAATACTACTGCCAGAGCTTCTTAAGGTATTAAACTGGGCGAAGGAGGAGGGGAAGTTGCCGACGTCTATGACAGAGGCAACGGTAATAGTTCTGCATAAAGAGGGGAAGGACCCGTTGGAGACTAAGTCTTATAGGCCTATTTCCCTGCTCTGCTGGGATGCCAAAATATTGGCCAAAGTTATGGCAATTAGATTAAATAAAATCATCTCTAGACTAATACATCCAGACCAAACAGGATTTATCCCCTGTAGATCCACCAGTATGAACATTAGGAGGCTGTATCTTAACCTGCAGATACCAACAGCGAACATAGGTACAAGGGCAGTTATGGCCCTAGATGTGTTCAAAGCTTTTGACAGCTTAGAATGGGGATATTTATGGCGAGTTCTGGGGGAATTTGGATTCGGCACCTCATTTATTAAATGGATTAAAACCCTGTATAAGGGTCCTAGTGCCAAAATTAGGGTTAATGGCGAGTATTCCGATGGGATTCAGTTGGAGAGAGGGACCAGGCAGGGTTGTCCATTGTCCCCCCTGCTCTTTGCTCTCGCAATGGAACCCTTAGCTAGTGCAATTAGATTAAGATCAAGATTAAGATCTAAATTAGATCAAACACAAATATGCAGGGGTTCCGGAGAGCAGGGGGTGAAGAGAGAATCACATTGTACGCGGATGATGTCCTCCTCTTCCTGGGGGATACGGAGCAATCCCTCAGGCAGGTGATGAACATCCTTCCAATGGATTTTGGTAGAATTTCAGGACTGACCATAAATTGGGAGAAATCCGCAATAATGCCCATAGATCCTTTAGGGAACCAGAGTATACAGGATATTTCACAGCTAGAAGTGGTTGAACAAATGAAATGCTTGGGTATATACATAACAAGGAATCCTAATAACTACATAAATGATAATATAGCACCACTCTTAGCTAAATTTAAAAGTAAAATTGCAATTTGGAGACGTCTTCCACTGTCAGTTGCAGGGAGATGCAACCTGATTAAAATGCTGTGGCAGCCACAGCTTTTGTACCTGTTGCATAACTGTCCAACATGGATAGACAAAAAATGGTTCAGGAAAATTGATATGTTGTTTAGAGAATTTATATAGAAAGGTAGTCAGCCTAGGATTGGGTTAAAAACACTACAATTAGCAACAAGAAAGGGAGGGATGGCAGTGCCGCACCCACAGAGCTATTTTTTAGCAGCCCAACTGCAACATCTAGGAGCTATGGCAGGAGGAAGTAATAAGGAATTAATGATTGCAGGATAAATCAATAGTAGAAGTTCTTGAGGCAAATTCTTTTTTTTTTATAGAATCCCTACGGTGAGACTTGCTTTAAAAAAGTGTGGAAGGCAGTAAAAGTAGTAAAAGGGTTAGAAGGTATGACAAAATATGCCCCCCTCTGGAATAATAAGAACCTGCAGGAAGTAGAGATGATAGGGAAAATTAAAGAGTGGGAAATAAAAGGGATAGATAAGTTGGCCCAGATGTACGAGGGAAATATATTAAAGACATTTACGACACTGAGAGTGAAATATGATATACCTAAACATTCATTTTATAAATATTTACAAATTAGACACGCCTTAAATAGACAATTTGAGAAACAAGGACCAACTTAGAATAACTCTCCGGTGTATCAAAGAATAGGCTCCCAAGATAAGACTAGAGGATTTATAGCAGAAATCTATCCGTACATATGTGAAGGTAGTATAGAAAACCCAGAACGGCTTAAGAGCAGGGGAAATAGGAGAAGGAATTTGGAACGTTTTTAGATGAACAGTGGATGAGGATATTGGAGAAAGGACACATGGTATCGGTCTCGCCCGCACAAAAGGTCTCATATTTGATGTTGCTACATAGGACATACTTTACACCTAAGAGACTGTATGAGTTTGGGTGGAGAACGGATGCCAGGTGCCTTAGGTGTCAGGACACTGGGGATTCAGCACATATGGTATGGAAGTGCCCAAAATTGTTCCGTTATTGGTCAGAAATACTTAACACCTTGAATACTGTATTCGATGTAAGGCTAGAAATGAACCCCAGATTGTGTATATTGGGATTGGATGAGGGAATAAATGGTGGTTCCTTTGTAATCAACGTAGTGAGGAGATGTCTGTTTCAGGCGAGAAAGCCAATAGCGTAGAGGTGGCAGGCCGAGAAACCCGCAATGGTAGGAGAATGGATGAGATTAATTACAGAAACGGTATGGAAGGAAAGAATAGTATATATAAGGAGAGGAAACCTGAAAGAATTCAAAACAATGTGGAGACCATGGTTAGACAAGTTGGAATACCCACTATAGTAGACAGAGAGGGAGGATGGGAAGAGGAGGGAGAATAATAGAGAAGCATATAGGAAAGGTGAATAGGAAGGAAAATGGGAAAGGAAGGGATACATCAGGAGTCATGACGGAGGGATGGGAAAGATAAGAGTTAAAGGCTGAAGGGCACCTCTAGTAAACTGTAAGAAAATTATTTTATCCAAATGTATGTACTATGAAATTAGAGAATGTATTTTGTATGATAATGAAGAAAATAAATAAAGATTATATAATTTTAAAAAAAACATACAGATAACCTTATTACATATCTGTTGTATCTAATCTATCCTTCATTATATAGAAATAAATGAGGAAATAATTAAAAAGTTAGGATATAATAATCAAATCATATCCAAATACCAATAAGTATATGCGCTACTGTGGCAGCGCCAATATTTAAATCGGTATATTGTAAAACTATATAAATTAATAAATTGTTACACCCCTAAATACTATGGGAAATTCTACACATTTAAAAGGACTACCACGGTGCGACTCTCGCATAACATATCATAGGTCGCATCAAATATTTGTGGCTGTTTCTGTATGTACACCATCACCATTCTTTAGTATAGTAATCCTGTTTCCAGGGACTCAGAGTGTACATATTCACTATACAGTATATGCTTAAAATTTGAAAAAAATATATATAAAATATAATATAGTCACTAGGAGTTATCAATGAAACAATTGATGTCCACATCTATATTGAGTCCTAAAGGGGAGTAACTCTTGATTTTATGCACCCAAAACATCTCCAATTTTGAAATGCTGTTTACCAAACAGCTGCCCCTCCAATGTGGTTTGAATTTGTCGATGCCCAAAAAAAATGGTATTATTGGGATCTCTATTGTGATATGTGAGATAATGTTTTGACACAGAGTGTTTATTGAAACCTCTACGTATATTGTTAATATGTTCATTTAAGAAGAAAGAATAGATATACTAATCGTGTATTGTGAATCTCCGTGCACCAAGCCTTACAGAATTTCAGTTATTTTAGTTTGCCCATAGTATTGCCATTGGGAGATATGGGTTTTCCCTGAGCCAAGATGGCGCATGGTATCTGTAGCCCAGGACTCAGACCGAGGCTTGGTTCCTTTTCTTGTATATAAATGCGGTGCGCCAGGACGCCCCCCCGTACCCCGTGATGACGATCTGTTGATGGCGAAACGCGTAGGCAGGAGGAGCGACGTACTGACGTCACCACTACACGCCTAGTCCCAGAAGCCACGGGCTGTTTGCAAGGCCGGCCGGCGCGCTTTATGTGGACTTTTATCTTCTATATTGTAAGTGTTCATTTGTCTATTTGGATACAATAAATTTATAAGGGTTTTATGCTATGTGAGTCTATTTGCTTTTTGGGTTATCTGCCATATATTTGAACCTGTGGATTACTGTCGAGCTGGGGACACTTCCGGGTACAAGTCTGCTACAAGTTGTGCCTTTTCTATTGGGGCTGAGGAGTTCCGGGTTTGCCAGTATTATCCCAGGCTGTGGTTACAGCCATCTGCGCAGTGCCCCTGTAATAAGGGACCACTGGGTTCTGGTAAGTGGCAGTGTGTTTATGTGGTGGAGGTTATTCACATATCAGGTTTGTGTGGAAGTCATCTTCAAACAAATCACGGACATTTATTTTGATGTATATCACTTTCAATTTATGATATTATTATCAGTTTGGATTATTCCCAATTATGTCACTATATTTAAATTTATGACACTTTTTTCTTTGCACTATTTGATACCTTTTTATTATTGCAGTATCAATATACAATTAGTTTTATTTGATTAATTTTATCAGCAACACTCTTTTCCAGTTTTGGTATAATATTGTGTGGTCACTTAATTAGCGCAGCTCCTTCTTTTTGTATAAACATGCTGCTGTGTTTGGGAGAAACACAATCAATACTGAGGATCAAGAGGAAGGGTGGGGACTTATAACAAAGCTGTCAAGTGATTGTGTTTCCCGTAGGGAGGAGCCCTCATCTCTCAGGTGTGCCGTCCTGGAAGGTGATAGGAGAAATGCAAGATCGTAAGATATCTGTACAGAACACTCAAGAAAAGATGGAAACAGTAGACACTAGATTAGAGCTGCACGATTCTGGCTAAAATGAGAATCACAATCTTTTTTGCTTAGAAGATAGATCACGATTCTCTCACGCAGTAACATCATCTTTCACATTAACCGCTTCCCGACCGGCCACTGCATATATACGTCAGCAGAATGGCTCGGGCAGGCAGAATCACGTACCTGTACGTGATCGTGCATGTGCCTGCCCGTGGGTCGCGCGCGCGCCGCTAGCGGCGCGCTCGCGACCCGGTCGGGAGCTCCGTGACCCCGGCCGCAGGACCAGCGGACCCGATCGCCGCTGGTATCCCGCGATCGGGTTACGGAGCGGAAGAACGGGGAGAGGTCTATGTAAACAAACCTCTCCCCGCGCTTCCTACACTGACTGTCAGTGATCGGCGGTTCCCTGTCATCGGAACGCCGATCAATGACGTCACACGTACAGCCACGCCCCCTACTGTAAAAAAAAAACACACACGTCACACTGACTCCTCCCCGCCCCCTAGTGGTTAACCCCCTAACTACAACTGTCATTTACATAGGAATCAGTGCTATTTAAATAGCACTGATTGCTGTATAAATGACAAATGTCCCAAAAATGTGTCAAAAATGTCCGATGTGTCCGCCAAAATGTCGCAGTCACAATAAAAATCGCTGATCGCCGCCATTACTAATAAAAAAAAAAATATTAATAAAAATGCTATAAAACTATCCCCTATTTTGTAAACGCTATAACTTTTGCGCAAACTAATCAATAATCGCTAATTGCGATTTTTTTTACCAAAAATATGTAGAAGAATACGTATCGGCCTAAACTGAGGAAAAAAAATGTTTTTTTATATATTTTTTGGGGATATTTATTATAGCAAAAAGTAAAAAATATTGCATTTTTTTCAAAATTGTCTCTCTATTTTTGTTTATAGCGCAAAAAATAAAAACCGCAGGGGCGATCAAATACCACCAAAAGAAAGCTCTATTTGTGGGAAAAAAAAGGACGCCAATTTTGTTTTGGAGCCACGTCGCATGACCGCGCAATTGTTAGTTAAAGCGACGCAGTGCCGAATTGCAAAAAGGGGCCTGGTCCTTTAGCTGCAAATTGGTCCGGGGCTGAAGTGGTTAAAACAAAAAAAATTGTGCTAACATATAATGTATGTATGTATGCATGCATGTAGTTGGGGATTCCAAGTAATTTTCGAGCAAAACATATTGATTTTAACTTTAGAAAGAAGTGTCAGAAAAAGATTTAGACTTTAAGTGGTTAAACTTCCTACATTTACAGGTGGTTGAAAGCTTGGCAGACTGCCCAGATTATTTGTTTACACAAGAAGTTCTATCCCTTTGATCTAAGAAGTAAGTGTTAGTTACAATGTTTCAAGTTGGAAAGTTGCTTTAGTTAAGACAGGAGATCAGACTTGGAGGCAACTTCCATGAAATCAATGGGTACAAGTCACCTAGAAGTCGGATTGAAATAGTACAGGAACCTTTTCTGAAGTCAGAGCGACTTCAGTAGTGTGCAGACGGTGACGGCTCTCATTCTCTTACATTGATTGATTTTGTTACGTGACTTGGGGCAACTTCAAGTCGGATTCAAAAGTTGCCCCTGTGTGAATGGACTCTAAGCAGATAATCTCTCCACTTGTTTATATGAAAGACATTTTTTTTTGTTGTTTTTTTTATAATTTTTTTTTATATGAAAGAATCGCCTACTCAGCAGGAGAGATCGTCAGGGGGGTGAATCGAGATCGCAATTTTTTAACGATTAATCGCGCAGCTCTACACTAGATTGACGATTATGGAACAAAAATTTGGCACAAACGACAGTCAAAATACAGGGACAAGATCAATCCTTAAACGCTATAAATACTACAGATGATTTAGAAAATAGAAATAAAAGAAACAATATAAGAGTTTGAATCTTCCTGAAAGTGTGTAAAATACAATACGAAGCACGGCAAAACAGATATCTATATATGCATCTATATATATCCTGCATGCCCTAAAGGTAAAAGAAAAATTGACTCTGGTAAAAGACCCTGAAGTTGGGAGAGTGATTGGCAAGATAGGGGGAATCCCTATTAGAGTTTTAGAGTGCTATAACATAGAACCACAAAAGCATAAGTGCACATTATTTTTAAAGTAAAACTTTCTTAGTGCTTGCTGTCAAAATTCAAAATGCTGTGCGTGGGTCCACCCATGTGATTCATTCAGAGTTTTGTGAATTGGAAGCTACAATATCATCAGCCTTTTCAGCTGTCAGCTTGTAGTTTTCAATTAGCTACCTGGGTGCTGTTGAGCGCACTAGGTAGTTCATTGATGCTTCCTGTCAGTGTGTAACTACCTGCTCATATGAGATAAGATAAGACAGCTTACACTGACAGTCTACATTGCACCCGTAATCTGTTGATTTTAATTTTTTTTTAACCACTTCGTATCCAGGCCAATTCTGACAATTCACTATTACTTAGAACCCCCAAACATTATATACTTTTTTTTTTTTAGCAGAGGCCCTATAGAATAAAATGTTAGGTGTTTCAATTTTTTTTTATGTCACACGGTATTTAACCACTTCAATACAAGGCACTTACCCCCCTTCCTGCCCAAGCCAATTTTCAGCTTTCTGCGCTGTCCCTGTTTAAATGACAATTGCACGGTCATGCTACACTGTACCCAAACAGAATTTTTTTTCATTTTGTTCCCACAAAGAGAGCTTTCTTTTGGTGGTATTTGATCACCTCTACAGTTTTTATTTTTTGCTAAACAAATAAAAAAAGACAGAAAATCTTGAAAAAAAAATAAGTTTTGCTTTTGTTTCTGTTAAATGTTGTAAATAAGTAAGTTTTCTCCTTCACTGATGGGCACTGATAAGGCGGCCCCGATGAGGTGGCACCAATGAGTGGGCACCGACAGGCTGCAAAGATGTGTACTTATGGGTGGCACTGATGGGCGGCATTGCTGGTCACTGATAGGTGGCACTTCTGGGCACTGATAGGCATTGATACGCGACATTGATGGGCACTGATATGCATCCCTGCACTGGCAGTGGTAGGCATTGTGAGTGGGCACTGATTGGCAGCTGCCTGGACACAGATCCATGGTGGTCTGGGGGGGGGGGCATACCTGGTGGTTCAGTGTGGATGGCCATCCTGGTGGTCCTGGGCGGCATCCGAGGGGGGGGCTGCGCTAATAAACAATCAGCACAGACCCCCCCTGTAAGGAGAGAAGCCGATTGGCTCTCCTCTACTCGCGTCTGTCAGACGCGAGTGAGGAAAAGCCGATCAACGGCTCTTCCTGTTTACATCGTGATCAGCCGTGATTGGACATGGCTGATCACATGGTAAAGAGACTCCGTCGGAGGCTCTTTACCAAGATCGGTGTAGAGGTGTGTCAGATTGACACACCGCACCACCAATCGCCACGATGCGCGCCCCCATGGGCACACGGCGGCTGTTATCCTGCTGGACGTCATATGGTGCCCAGTCAGGATAACTCAACCACCGCCCGGCCTATAGCAAAATGACGGCTGGGCGGTGGTGTGGTGGTGTGGAAGTGGTTAGACAGCGGTTTTTCAAACATAATTGAACACTTTAATGAATAAAAAAAAAAAACGAAATGGTAAAGTTAGCCAAATTTTTTTGTATAATGTGAAAGACGCCAAGTAAATAGAAACCCAACATGTCACGCTTTAAAATTGCATCTGCCTGCGGAATGGCAGCAAACCACGGTGCTTAAAGTTCTCCATAGGCTACGCTTTAAGTGCCTTTACAGGATATCAGTTTAGAGTTGCATAGGATGTCTAGTGCTAGAATTATTGCTCTCACTCCGACGCTCGTGACAATACCTCATGTGTGGTGCAATCACATGGTGCAATCATTTGCGTGTAATCACTGTCACTTGTCACTTTACGGTCAACACAGAGGACAAGTCTGGAGGAAAAGAAATTTCATCTCCAAATACGGAAAAGTTTCTTCACAGTAAGAGCTGTGAAAATGTGGAATAGACTCCCTCCAGAGGTGGTTCTGGCTAACTCAGTAGATTGCTTTAAGAAAGGCCTGGATACTTCCCTAAATGTACATAATATAATATAACTGGGTACTAACATTTTATAGGTAAAGTTAATCCAGGGAAAATCTGATTGCCTCTTGGGGGATCAGGAAGGGATTTTTTTCCCATGCTGTAGCAGATTGGAGCATGCTCTGCTGGGGTTTTTTTTGCCTTCCTCTGGATCAACTGTGGGTATAAAATTGGGTATATTGGATTGTACGATATTTTTTATTTTTATTATTTCTTTTTTTTTATGGTTGAACTGGATGAACTTGTGTCTTTTTTCAGCCTAGCTAACTATGTAACAAGGGCAGTTTAAAAAAAAAAAAAATTTTTTTTTATTTATACAAATTTATTTATTTATTTTTTACACTTTTTTTGGGATTAACTCTATTGCGATCACAAGGAATGAAAAACATCCCTTGTGACAGCATGAGCCATGACAGGTCTTCTTTAAGGAGAGATCTGGGGCCTATGAGACCCCAAATCTCTCATCTAGCCTCCCATGCAGCCGATCAGACACAGACATGCTAGCGGCCAGGTAAAGAAAGAGGCAGGACTGGAAGTGACTAAATACTTGTCGCTCCTGGCTTCAAGGGGTTACAGAGAAATAGAAACAACATCAATTCCTCTCTCTGTGTTTAGTGTAGTACCATGATGGGACGATAGAGCCCTGGAAAAGCAGCGGTGGGAAGGGGGTGGGACTCCCCTCCGCCACCCGCAGAAGTGATCAAGTGGCTAATTAGCAACTCTAATCACTTCTGTTAGAAAGGGATCCCAATATAACTACTGATGAAGCCTGAGGACGTCCTACGGACGGCAAAAGTTGAACGTATCCTTTAAATTTCCTGTCCCATAGCCAAAACTTTAAGTGAGAGAAAATCCCTGCAAAAAAAAGGGAATACTTTGGGGTCACCGAAACCAGTGGCCCTGTTGGAAGATTTCCCCTCTCTATTACTTTTCTGGGGACAACCCAAAATATGAGATTTTCTTTTACTTTCTATAGTAATGGTAAACAGGACTAAATAGACAGTGTGAATTTCCCTACCAGGGCCACAGACAGCAACAAAAACCTAATAGGCGTTCTAATCCCTCACCACTCTGACCAAAACTAAAAACAAAAAAGTTTTGCCTTTCACATGGGGTAGATCCGCTCAGCAAACTCTGCTAGCTCAGCGGGGGATGGCTCAGTTGATCCGGCCGATGACAGGTCCATCTCTGCTCACTGTGCAGGGATGGACCTGTCAGAGCCCTGCTGTTCTCTATGGGGAGATCGGATAAAAACGGACAGCATGTCCGTCTTCAGCGGATCGTGTCGGATCGGATGGCAGGCGGGTGTCAGCGGACACAGCTCCAATGACATCCGCCTGCCCATATAAGTCAACGTGTGGGGAAAAAAAACAGGCAGGCGGATCTTTGCGGGATTCTCGTCTGAAAGGGGCCTGAGTTATATGTTAACCACTTATGCCCCGGACCAATTTGCAGCCAAAGGACCAGGCCCCTTTTTGCGATTCAGCACTGCGCCGCTTTAACTGACAATTGCGCGGTCGTGCAACGTGGCTCCCAAAACAAATAGAGCTTACTTTTGGTGGTATTTCACCTCTGCGGTTTTTATTTTTTGCGCTTTAAACATAAATAGAGCAAAATAAATGAAATATTTTTTACTTTTTAAATATATAAAAAAATAAAAATTTTCTCAGTTTAGGCCGATATGTATTCTTCTACATATTTTTGGTAAAACAAAAAAAAAAAACTGAAAAAAATAAAATCGCAATTAGCGATTATTGATTGGTTTGCGCAAAAGTTATAGCATTTACAAAATAGGGGGTAGTTTTATAGCATTTCTATTAATATTTTTATTTTTTCACTAGTAATGGCGGCGATCAGCGATTTTTATTGTGACTGCTACATTATGGCAGACACATCGGACATTTTTGACACATTTTTGGGACCATTGTCATTTATACAGCAATCAGTGCTATTTAAAGCGGAAGTAAACCCATCGATTTAACAGTCTAAAAAAAAAAGGCATGCCGTGAATGCTAACTGCACATTGGCTGTGCTCTCAACCAAACAGTCAAACCATCCAATGGCTGGTGTCATAACGGATCACATGTGCAGCACTGTGGCAGTTGAAGATTAAACAGAGGCAAAGATGGCAGCTTCCTTGGCTGAAAACGATAGGGGGGTTTACTTCCACTTTAAATGCACTGATTCCTGTGTAAATGACACTGGCAGTGAAGGAGTTAACCACTAGGGGGCGGGGAGGGGTTAAGTGTGTGTGTGTGTGTGTTTTTAACTGTAGGGGGGCGTGGCTTGGCGTCTGATGTCACTGATCATCTTTCCCTATAACAGGGAACAGACGATCAGTGACAGGCTCAGTAGGAAGACCGGGGAGAGGTTTGTTTACACAGACCTCTCCTCGTTCTTCAGCTCTGTGACCCGATTGCGGGACACTAGCGGCGATCGGGTCCGCTGGTCCCGCGGCCACAGTCACGGAGCTCAGGACCGAGTCGCGAGTGCGCCGCAGGGATGAGCACGACCCACGGCTGGGCACTTAAAAAGCCACATACAGGTACGTGCTTGTGCCCAGCTGTGACATTCTGCCGACGTATATCGGCGTGAGGCAGTCCATAAGTGGTTAAAGCGGAGCTCCACCGTAAAAGAAATATTAAAAGCCAGCAGCTACAAATACTGCAGCTGCTGACTTTTTATAAATGGACACTTACCTGGCCAGGGTGCCCGCGATGTCAGCAGCAGATGACGAGCAATCGCTCATCTCTCAGCTGCCGCCATCCTCTGTCAGTGAATAAGGAAGTGAAGCGTTGCGGCTTCACTGCCCGTTCCCTACTGCGCATGCGCGAGTCACGCTGCGCGTCTTTAGCCATCCCTGTTGTGTTCTGGGAACTGTGTTTCCCAGAACACAATGGGGGGGCGGGCAATGGCGGATATTCTGCGGCTATCTATGCCCGGAAGTGGGTGAAGATACGTGTATTATACAGGTATCTGCACCCCCCTCCCCCCTGAAAGGTGCCAATTGTGGCACAGGAGGGGGTGGAGGAATCCGCTGAGCGGAAGTTCCACTATAGGGTGGAGCTCTGCTTTAAGCCTCAAGTGGAGACCTGAAACTTAGGGCTCTTTCACACAGGGCGGATCAGTGCTGATCCGCCCCGTGGATAGCCGCTTTCTCAGCGGGGATCGCCGGAGCGATCTCCGCTGAGCAGAAGATAACCCTATGGGAGATCGGGTGACGACGGACTGTAGAGTCCGTCGTCACCCGATCCGCTCTGCAGACGGATGAAAAAATGGGGTTTTCCTCCGTCTGCAGAAACAGAGCAGAGCGGGCACGGACGAGAGCGGGTGTCAGCGGATGCTCATCCGCTGACACCCGCTATTCCATAGGGATACCTGTATGTCCGTTTTTCATCCGGAAACGGATGGATGAAAAACGGACATACGGTCCGTCCGTGTGAAAGAGCCCTTACATGTGGCTTCATCTCTGCACTCCCAACAGCCAAACAGAGCAGCAGAAGAGTGGAAGGTAGAGGAGTATAGGCAGCTGTGGGTAAAGAACCAGTTCACTTCAAAAACAGTTACACCACCCTATCTATGTTGTCAGGTTGTGACAATGTAGGGGCAGCTTGCAGTACCCTGACCTGACAGCAGGCACAACGACCTGACCCAGACGCAGCACAGACATGGAGCTGTAACATACACTGACCTGTACTGACATATAGCAGGGATCCATAGAACAGAGCAGTACTACTGAAGGCTCAGAACAGATCCAGCTTCTTCTGTGTCTCCACCAACTTGTCATGTAGTCTCTTCTTCTTCCAGTCCAGGTACTTCCTGCGCTGCCTGTTCGCCTGCCAGCCTATCAGCACTCCGGCCGCGAAGCTGAGAAAGAGGGCCGCGTAGAAGCCGCGCTCTGACACTTCTGCCATATCTGGCTTGCCGCTGTTTCATCAGATTAGGCGACCGACCCGTCAGAATGTATAACAGAAGTGACGTTTCGTCGCAGCCATCTTGCTACACCCCGCACTCTTCTACAGTAAGGATACACTGTGAAGGGGGAAAGCGGACATCTTGTCACACCCACCGGAGTTTTACATTTTACACTTATTTCTAACAGTAGAGTGAGATTATATAGTGAAATACAGTACTTAGGACTCCGTCTGAATGTTTAGATGTTTAACTTTAAAAGCAGCGAACTTCTGTCAGATTAGCAAACCTGAGATCAGACGCTGCTTTTAAAATTCAACATCTAACCAGTCAGACGGAGTTGTAACTACCGTATTTCACTATATAAACTCACTGTACTGGTAAAAATAAGTGTAAAATGCAAAATTCCGGTGGGTGTAACAAGATGTCCGCTTTCCCCTTCTCACTGTATCCTTACTGTGCGGGGTGTAGCAAGATGGCGGCGACGGAACGTCACTTTCTTTACACATTCTGACGGGTCGCCGAATCTGACGAAACACTGCTTCCAACTTTGACACACAACAGATGGGAGTTGCTCTCCAAGGTCGAGGTTGTAGATGTTATGCCCAAGCTGGCTCGTTCGTCATCATACATCGCCGGTATTCTGTCGAGAAATTGAATAGCATAACAAGTTTTGTTTTGCAGCATGGGCATCTTTAAAAATTCCACCCCCATCTGCCCATCATTTATAAATCCGCACACAACATGTATACGGCGCATGTGCACTTCTCGACAGCGGGCACTTCTCAACAGAACACCGGAATCACTCGCACTACCATGGGAATCAGAGCGACCATGCTGAGAACTTAGGGTTGCCACCTTTTCATCAAGTCAAACCCGAACACTTTAACCTGGAAGAATTTACCCCCTTCCTGACCAGGCCATTTTTTGCGATACGGTGTTGTACCCACACAAAATTTATATCCTTTTTTTCCCACAAATAGAGCTTTCTTTTGGGGGTATTTGATCACCTCTGTGGTTTTTATTTTTTGCACTATAAACAAAAGCACCACAGACCCCTTACATCAGATATGACATCAGAGCCCCCCTTACATCAGATATGACATCAGAGCCCCCCCCCCCTCTTACATCAGATATGACATCAGAGCCCCCCCCCTTACATCAGATATGACATCAGAGCCCCCCCCTTACATCAGATATGACATCAGAGCCCCCCCCCCTTACATCAGATATGACATCAGAGCCCCCCCTTACATCAGATATGACATCAGAGCCCCCCCTACATCAGATATGACATCAGAGCCCCCCCCCTTACATCAGATATGACATCAGAGCCCCCCTTACATCAGATATGACATCAGAGCCCCCCCCCTTACATCAGATATGACTCCAGAGCCCCCAACTTACATCAGATATGACTCCAGAGCCCCCCACTTACATCAGATATGACTCCAGAGCCCCCACTTACATCAGATATGACTCCAGAGCCCCCACTTACATCAGATATGGCATCAGAGCCCCCCTTAAATCAGATATGACATCAGAGCCCCCACTTACATCAGATATGACATCAGAGCCCCCACTTACATCAGATATGACATCAGAGCCCCCCCCCCTTACATCAGATATGACACCAGAGCCCCCCCCCTTACATTATATATGACACCAGAGCCCCCCCCTTACATTATATATGACACCAGAGCCCCCCCCTTACATTATATATGACACCAGAGCCCCCCCCCTTACATTATATATGACACCAGAGCCCCCCTTACACTAGATATGACACCAGAGCCCCCCTTACATCAGATATGACTCCAGAGCCCCCCCCCTTACACTAGATATGACACCAGAGCCCCCCTTACATCAGATATGACATCAGAGCCCCCCCCTTACACTAGATATGACACCAGAGCCCGCACTTACATCAGATATGACACCAGAGCCCCCCCCCTTACATCAGATATGGCACCAGAGCCCCCCCCCCTTATATTATATATGACACCAGAGCCCCCTTTACATCAGATATGACATCAGAGCCCCCACTTACATCAGATATGACATCAGAGCCCCCCCCCTTACATCAGATATGACACCAGAGCCCCCCCCCCTTACATCAGATATGGCACCAGAGCCCCCCCCCCTTATATTATATATGACACCAGAGCCCCCTTTACATCAGATATGACATCAGAGCCCCCACTTACATCAGATATGACATCAGAGCCCCCTTTACATCAGATATGACATCAGAGCCCCACTTACATCAGATATTACATCAGAGCCCCCCCTTACATTAGCTATGACATCATCAGAGCCCCCCACCCCCTTACATCAGATA
The DNA here is from genome assembly GCA_028564925.1 of Lithobates sylvaticus. Classification (NCBI taxonomy): domain Eukaryota; kingdom Metazoa; phylum Chordata; class Amphibia; order Anura; family Ranidae; genus Lithobates; species Lithobates sylvaticus. Next base: position 188,550,456 of record CM053028.1, read on the forward strand.
TGACACCACCATTAGATTATATGATGTAAGCCCCCCTTACATCAGATATGACACCACAGAGACCCCCTTCCCCTGTACTCACTGATCACTAACTGCAAAGAAGTTCCTCATTTCTCTTTCCAGGCTCCACAAAAATGGGAAAATGACCTAGGGACACGTTGCAGTGCACAGAAATTGAAAAAAAATTTAAAATTATTACACAGCTCGGTGATAGATAATAGGATGTTAGAGACAAATTACAAATGCCTCGCAAGATGGTATTTGACACCAGACAAAACCAGCCGATTCGTAATAGATCAGTCATCAGAATGCTGGCGTGGATGCAAACAACTAGGAACCGCGGCCCACATTTGGTGGGAGTGTCCCACCATCAAGAAATATTGGAAGGAAGTGCGTCAGCTTATAAAGGAGGTCATAGGGGCGGAAATAGCAGACGATCCATGGACATGCCTGTTCCACGGGACGGACCTTCCCGTTAAACAATATAAAAATTCATTGATACCCATTTTTTTAAACGTTGCAAAAAACCTCATTCCAAAAAAATGGAGGGAGGTAGAAAGCCCAAGCATTAGGGATTTAATATTCCAAATGAGTAAGACACAAAATTTAGAAAACATAGAGGTGAATGGGGAGGAAAGAGAAATGGGGGGAGAAGAGAGGGATAAATGGACAGCGTGGAAGGAATTTAAAGACACGTGGAGATATGTGGAGGAGATTACTCGATAAACATTGTCGTACAGAAGGGTAGATATTTGGGAAAAAGGAGGTAGGGAAAAGGAAGAAAAAAAAGGGGAAAAAGAGAGGAAAAAAAAAAAAAAAAGAGGCTATGCAAGGTGGGGGGGGGGGGGGGGGGTGGCGGGGGGGAGAGGGAAAATTATTTGTAATCGATTCACAAATGAAAAAAAACAAACACCACAAATGATGTGACTTAAAGGAAGAGACGAAAATGAACGTTAAGTTGAATGAAAGTCTCTTTAATGTTCGCTGAGGTGGAAAAAAAAAAAATAATATAAATAAAAAAAAACACAGAGGACAAGTCTGGAGGAAAAGAAATTTCATCTCCAAATACGGAAAAGTTTCTTCACAGTAAGAGCTGTGAAAATGTGGAATAGACTCCCTCCAGAGGTGGTTCTGGCTAACTCAGTAGATTGCTTTAAGAAAGGCCTGGATACTTCCCTAAATGTACATAATATAATATAACTGGGTACTAACATTTTATAGGTAAAGTTGATCCAGGGAAAATCTGATTGCCTCTTGGGGGATCAGGAAGGGATTTTTTTCCCATGCTGTAGCAGATTGGAGCATGCTCTGCTGGGGTTTTTTTTTGCCTTCCTCTGGATCAACTGTGGGTATAAAATTGGGTATATTGGATTGTACGATATTTTTTATTTTTATTATTTCTTTTTTTTTTATGGTTGAACTGGATGAACTTGTGTCTTTTTTCAGCCTAGCTAACTATGTAACAAGGGCAGTTTAAAAAAAAAAATATTTTTATTTTATTTATACAAATTTATTTATTTATTTTTTACACTTTTTTGGGGATTAACTCTATTGCGATCACAAGGAATGAAAAACATCCCTTGTAACAGCATGAGCCATGACAGGTCTTCTTTAAGGAGAGATCTGGGGCCTATGAGACCCCAAATCTCTCATCTAGCCTCCCATGCAGCCGATCAGACACAGACATGCTAGCGGCCAGGTAAACAAAGAGGCAGGACTGGAAGTGACTAAATACTTGTCGCTCCTGGCTTCAAGGGGTTACAGAGAAATAGAAACAACATCAATTCCTCTCTCTGTGTTTAGTGTAGCACCATGATGGGACGATAGAGCCCTGGAAAGGCAGCGGTGGGAAGGGGGTGGGACTCCCCTCCGCCACCCGCAGAAGTGATCAAGTGGCTAATTAGCAACTCTAATCACTTCTGTTAGAAAGGGATCCCAATATAACTACTGATGAAACCTGAGGACGTCCTACGGACGGCAAAAGTTGAACGTATCCTTTAAATTTCCTGTCCCATAGCCAAAACTTTAAGTGAGAGAAAATCCCTGCAAAAAAAGGGAATACTTTGGGGTCACCGAAACCAGTGGCCCTGTTGGAAGATTTCCCCTCTCTATTACTTTTCTGGGGACAACCCAAAATATGAGATTTTCTTTTACTTTCTATAGTAATGGTAAACAGGACTAAATAGACAGTGTGAATTTCCCTACCAGGGCCACAGACAGCAACAAAAACCTAATAAGCGTTCTAATCCCTCACCACTCTGACCAAAACTAAAAACAAAAAAGTTTTGCCTTTCACATGGGGTAGATCCGCTCAGCAAACTCTGCTAGCTCAGCGGGGGATGGCTCAGTTGATCCGGCCGATGACAGGTCCATCTCTGCTCACTGTGCAGGGATGGACCTGTCAGAGCCCTGCTGTTCTCTATGGGGAGATCGGATAAAAACGGACAGCATGTCCGTCTTCAGCGGATCGTGTCGGATCGGATGGCAGGCGGGTGTCAGCGGACACAGCTCCAATGACATCCGCCTGCCCATATAAGTCAACGTGTGGGGGAAAAAAAAAAAACAGACAGGCGGATCTTTGCGGGATTCTCGTCTGAAAGGGGCCTGAGTTATATGTTAACCACTTATGCCCCGGACCAATTTGCAGCCAAAGGACCAGGCCCCTTTTTGCGATTCAGCACTGCGCCGCTTTAACTGACAATTGCGCGGTCGTGCAACGTGGCTCCCAAAACAAATAGAGCTTACTTTTGGTGGTATTTCACCTCTGCGGTTTTTATTTTTTGCGCTTTAAACATAAATAGAGCAAAATAAATGAAATATTTTTTTACTTTTTAAATATATAAAAATAAAAATTTTCTCAGTTTAGGCCGATATGTATTCTTCTACATATTTTTGGTAAAACAAAAAAAAAAAACTGAAAAAAATAAAATCGCAATTAGCGATTATTGATTGGTTTGCGCAAAAGTTATAGCATTTACAAAATAGGGGGTAGTTTTATAGCATTTCTATTAATATTTTTATTTTTTCACTAGTAATGGCGGCGATCAGCGATTTTTATTGTGACTGCTACATTATGGCAGACACATCGGACATTTTTGACACATTTTTGGGACCATTGTCATTAATACAGCAATCAGTGCTATTTAAATGGACTGATTCCTGTGTAAATGACACTGGCAGTGAAGGAGTTAACCACTAGGGGGCACTAGGGGGCGGGGAGGGGTTAAGTGTGTGTGTGTGTTTTTTTAACTGTAGGGGGGCGTGGCTTGGCGTCTGATGTCACTGATCATCTTTCCCTATAACAGGGAACAGACGATCAGTGACAGGCTCAGTAGGAAGAACGGGGAGAGGTTTGTTTACACAGACCTCTCCTAGTTCTTCAGCTCTGTGACCCGATTGCGGGACACTAGCGGCGATCGGGTCCGCTGGTCCCGCGGCCACAGTCACGGAGCTCAGGACCGAGTCGCGAGTGCTCCGCAGGGATGAGCACGACCCACGGCTGGGCACTTAAAGCCACATACAGGTACGTGCTTGCGTTGCGGCTTCACTGCCCGGTTCCCTACTGCGCATGCGCGAGTCACGCTGCGCGTCTTTAGCCATCCCTGTTGTGTTCTGGGAACTGTGTTTCCCAGAACACAATGGGGGGGCGGGCAATGGCGGATATTCTGCGGCTATCTATGCCCGGAAGTGGGTGAAGATACGTGTATTATACAGGTATCTGCACCCCCCTCCCCCTGAAAGGTGCCAATTGTGGCACAGGAGGGGGGGGAGGAATCCGCTGAGCGGAAGTTCCACTATAGGGTGGAGCTCTGCTTTAAGCCTCAAGTGGAGACCTGAAACTTAGGGCTCTTTCACACAGGGCGAATCAGTGCTGATCCGCCCCGTGGATAGCCGATTTCTCAGCGGGGATCGCCGGAGCGATCTCCGCTGAGCAGTAGGATGACAGGTCCGTCTCTGCACTCCATGCAGGGACGGACCTGTCAGAGCGCCGCTCTCCCCTATGGGAGATCGGGTGACGACGGACCGTAGCGTCCGTCGTCACCCGATCCGCTCTGCAGACGGATGAAAAAATTGGGTTTTCCTCCATCTGCAGAAACAGAGCAGAGCGGGCACGGACGAGAGCGGGTGTCAGCGGATGCTCATCCGCTGACACCCGCTATTCCATAGGGATACCTGTATGTCCGTTTTTCATCCGGAAACGGATGGATGAAAAACGGACATACGGTCCGTCCGTGTGAAAGAGCCCTTACATGTGGCTTCATTTCTGCACTCCCAACAGCCAAACAGAGCAGCAGAAGAGTGGAAGGTAGAGGAGTATAGGCAGCTGTGGGTAAAGAACCAGTTCACTTCAAAAACAGTTACACCACCCTATCTATGTTGTCAGGTTGTGACAATGTAGGGGCAGCTTGCAGTACCCTGACCTGACAGCAGGCACAACGACCTGACCCAGACGCAGCACAGACATGGAGCTGTAACATACACTGACCTGTACTGACATATAGCAGGGATCCATAGAACAGAGCAGTACTACTGAAGGCTCAGAACAGATCCAGCTTCTTCTGTGTCTCCACCAACTTGTCATGTAGTCTCTTCTTCTTCCAGTCCAGGTACTTCCTGCGCTGCCTGTTCGCCTGCCAGCCTATCAGCACTCCGGCCGCGAAGCTGAGAAAGAGGGCCGCGTAGAAGCCGCGCTCTGACACTTCTGCCATATCTGGCTTGCCGCTGTTTCATCAGATTAGGCGACCGACCCGTCAGAATGTATAACAGAAGTGACGTTTCGTCGCAGCCATCTTGCTACACCCCGCACTCTTCTACAGTAAGGATACACTGTGAAGGGGGAAAGCGGACATCTTGTCACACCCACCGGAGTTTTACATTTTACACTTATTTCTAACAGTAGAGTGAGTTTATATAGTGAAATACAGTACTTAGGACTCCGTCTGAATGTTTAGATGTTTAACTTTAAAAGCAGCGAACTTCTGTCAGATTAGCAAACCTGAGATCAGAGGCTGCTTTTAAAATTCAACATCTAACCAGTCAGACGGAGTTGTAACTACCGTATTTCACTAAATAAACTCACTGTACTGGTAAAAATAAGTGTAAAATGCAAAATTCCGGTGGGTCTAACAAGATGTCCGCTTTCCCCTTCTCACTGTATCCTTACTGTGCGGGGTGTAGCAAGATGGCGGCGACGGAACGTCACTTTCTTTACACATTCTGACGGGTCGCCGAATCTGACGAAACACTGCTTCCAACTTTGACACACAACAGATGGGAGTTGCTCTCCAAGGTCGAGGTTGTAGATGTTATGCCCAAGCTGGCTCGTTCGTCATCATACATCGCCGGTATTCTGTCGAAAATAGCATAACAAGTTTTGTTTTGCAGCATGGGCATCTTTAAAAATTCCACCCCCAACTGCCCATCATTTATAAATCCGCACACAACATGTACAAATCTGCCCCTCACCGACATGAACTCGCACCATCTGACAAAAATGTATCCTGTCAGCGACATCACAACAGCTGATCGTAAAATCAGCTGTTGTGCTGTTCCATACAGCGCATGTGCACTTCTCGACAGCGGGCACTTCTCAACAGAACACCGGAATCACTCGCACTACCATGGGAATCAGAGCGACCATGCTGAGAACTGCAGGGACACTGTGCAGTTCTATATTCTGCCACTTGGTGGCGGCCGACCTACGTCCTCCCATCAAACCGAGGCTTATGGCAGTCGGGTGCTCTGAGAAGTTGCAACTCAGTTTGCGAGACACTGGGGCCGATTTACTCAAGCTGGGGCAGCTCTAGATGGTAACCAATCAGCTTCCAGGTTTTATTGTGAAAGCTTAACTGAACAAGATGAAGTTAGAAGCTGATTGGATACCATGCACAGTTGCACCAGCTTCTGAGTGCTCTAGTTTTAGTAAATCTCCCCCATAGTCTGTTCAAGCATATAAATGACCTCAGGCTTACTTACGTAGTTTCAGTTATGTCACAACATCCAGGGTCAGTGCAAGGCTTCAAAGCAAACCCTGGCTTTGCCTGTACAGGAGAAACCCTAAACCACTTTGAATGTTGGGGCCCTCATGAGCCAAGGTGCAAGGATGTTCAGTGTATTTGCACAATACGGAATGCTTACTTTTTAAATGCCCATCTCCAGCGATAAGACAGCCGTAGTCCCTCTCCTCTTATCACCAGTGCTCTTTTTGTCGCTTAGTCTTCCAGATTCAGAGTCTTTAGCTATCTTAATTGGCTGGGTAGGGATGACGTAATTCATGTGCATTCACATGTCTCTACTGTAAGTAAAAAAATCTACCTGCCAGTGTTTTTAAAACACATTTAGGCATCTATGTCCCTCAGTCTGTGTTTTCCACTGAGGGTGTAGGTCAGGCAAGGAGTCTGCTTTGACTCCATGTAATCCACAGAATAGGGAAAAATCGCATCCACTGCACACCATACAAGCCCAGCATGTAATAAGTGATAGCAGCCTCAGCCTAACTCCATCCAGACCACACCCACTAACATTTACCTCTTATTTTCACCTTTTGCTTTCATTCCTGAGAGGGGGACTTTTTCAATTTTTCAATTTCTTCCTTTTTAGTTTGGGAGTCATGTGCTTTAAAATTCATATAATTTTTGTCACACATAAAAATCAGTGCTGCAGCTGAATGGCGTACATGCAAAGCAAACAACAGTTAACAATAAAACACAGTATCAATAAAACATTAACTCAATAAAACAACTTTTTTTTATTGCAATCTGTGCCAAAAAAGAGTAAAAAATATATGCCGAAGCATAGGGACAATCCTCCCTCTGTCAACCCCAGCCCCTATGCTTCATCATACTGTATATGCTCTTTTTTTTTTTTTTTAACTGTGGTGGTGAAATCACATTTTACAGCACTGGAGTTGCTGATTTACGTATTGTAGGAGCAAACCCTGTTGCTGTCAGAATTAACAAATCAGTGCTGCAGCTGAATGGCATACTAAGCAAACAATGGTTAACAATAAAACACAGTAACAATAAAACATTACAATATAATAGTATACAGTATAGTAAAACAGTAGAATGGTGTATCTGCAAAGCAAACAATTGTTAACAATAAAAAAAATACATAGTTGGTAAGGTTGAAAAAAGACACAAGTCCAACCTGTGTGTGTGCTTTTATGTAAATATTACATCGTATATGGGGGCATGACCGGATGTAAAGGAAGCAGGATGTGTTCCCTGTGAGCTCTGCATCTCTCCTGCTAATTTATCCTATATTTGGAGAAACTGCACCCAAATTTCGGTACTTGGGGTACCGGATTGTGTGGACTACATCCTGGTCATGAAAAAGGGGGCATCCAGGACTCAAAAGGGCGAACGCCGGACCCGTTCTGCACTAGGCTCAGACATGAGTCTCGCCACCGCCGCCATCTTGCTTCATCAAGCAGGAGAGGAAACCAGCCAGGAGGATGGCGTCTGCGGCCACTGCAGCTAAGGAATCGGGCTCTGATGACTCCCCCTCGTTCTCTCTGGTCCCAGGGACAGCACAGGATGCCATTACCCGACCTATCCTGGATGCAATAGATGCAAGCAAGGCAGCTGTGATGGTGAGCATAGAACATCTTACTACAGAATGTAAACTGATCAGGCATGACCTAGCCAAGATACAGGGCAGGCTTACAGTGGCTGAGGACAGGATATCGGAGGTGGAGGATGTATCTCACTCTCAGGGCAATCAACTATCTGAATTGCAAGCCATGGTGAAGTTGCTGCAAAGCAGAGCTGACGACGCAGAAGACAGGCAGAGGAGGAATAATGTGAGGGTGGTAGGCCTGCCAGAGGGGGCTGAGGGTTCCCAGACTACTTCCTTTGCGGAACAGTTTTTCAAACAGTTGCTGGACTTGGGGGAGCTCCCTCCAATGTACTTGGTGAAACGAGCCCACCGGGTGCCCACTGGCGTCCTTCAGGGGAATACCCCTGACCATTCCTGGTGAGGTTTCTGAACTATAGAGACCATGACATGATTCTGGCTACCTCAAGAAAACACCCTGAGCTAAAGTTTGAAAACGGCAGTGACTTTTCAGCGGAGAACCAGAGGAAAAGGTGCTCTTTTAACCACTTCAATACCCGCGTATAGTCATATGACGCCCACAAGGTGGATCTCCCATCCTGGGTGGGTGTCATATGACGTCCTTCCATTCCCGGCCGCCTGGGGGGCGCGCGCCCATGGCGTCTCTCGGGTCCCGGTGCGAGTGCCCGGCGGCCGCGATGTCCGCCGGGCACCCGCGATTGTCTGTTAAAACAACGGGACCGTGCGGGACCGTGGAGCTGTGTGTGTAAACACACAGCTCCACGTCCTGTCAGTGGCGAGGAGACCGATCATGTGATCCCAGTACGGAGGAACACCAATCGGTCTCCTCCCCTTGTGAGTCCCCTCCCCCCACAGTTAGAATCACTCCTATAGGGAACACATTAACCCCTGCAGCGCCCCCTAGTGTTAACCCCTTCCCTGCCAGTCACATTTACACAGTAATCAATGCAATTTTATAGCAACGATCGCTGTGTAAATGTGAATGGTCCCAAAAATGTGTCAAAAGAGTCCGAAGTGTCCGCCGCAATGTCGCAGTCACTAAAAAAAAAATCGCAGATCGCCGCCATTACTAGTAAAAAAAAAATGCAATAAATCTATCCCCTATTTTGTAGACGCTATAACTTTTGCGCAAACCGATCAATATACGCTTATTGCGATTTTTTTTACCAAAAATATGTAGAAGAATACGTATCGGCCTAAACTGAGTAAAAAAATCTTTATTTTTTTTTAAAATGGGATATTTATTATAGCAAAAAGTAAAAAATATTATGTTTTTTTTTCAAAATTGTCGCTCTTCTTTTGTTTATAGCGCAAAAAATAAAAACCACAGAGGTGATCAAATACCACCAAAAGAAAGCTCTATTTGTGGACGTCAATTTTGTTTGGGTGTAACGTCGCACGACCACGCAATTGTTAGTTAAAGCGACGCAGTGCCGAATCGCAAAAAGTGCTCTGGTAAGGAAGGGTGTAAAATGGCCCGGTGCTGAAGCGGTTAATGATGTAAGGAAGAGGCTAAGGGAGAAGAATATCCAGTACAGTATGCTCTATTCCAGTAAGCTGCGGGTTCAACACAATGGCGCAGTCAAGTTTTTTGACAATCCGAGTGATGCGTGCGAATGGCTGGACCGGAATCCTTGAGGACTGCTAGAGACTGGCTAAGTACACAACTTACACTTTTGCACCTGTTGTGCCTTCAAATATATCCACATTGATTCACATTGATTCGGGCAATCTCAGTGGTCACGGGCAATACTGGATTGTAGGGTCCCTCTTCTCAGGTTTATTTTTATTACATTTTTTTATGTTTTTGTTGCACCATTTTTTGCTTTATCCTACTCAAGCTAATAATCCTGTGACCCTGCTCTTAATTCTAAAGTGCTGAACTTGAGGAATTTATTTGTTTTGCCGCCACTAGATGGCACTATCTCTCTATCCTTACAGGACTGTATGTTCCTATGCATACTTGCTTTATTTTCTTCAAATGCTTCTTGCTCCTTTTATTGTTCTGTGATGCAGAGCTTACAGAAATCAGAGCTTACAGAAATCACAGGAAATGACTACTAGTTCGGTTGGACACTCGCACAGATGGTTGACCTTCCAACACTTTTCCAATTTTTTGGGTTTTATTTTTCAGTTTTGGACTAAAAGCTACATCCCGGACGTTTTTTTTTTCTTTTTTTCTTTGGCTTAGATCTGGTATAATGGCAGGGGGGGTATGTTATCATTTAGGTTTTTGTAAAGGGGTTACTATTTGCTCAGTTCTCTGCTCTTGCTTGGTAGTGGCAGCCCTCCTTTCCCGGGGGGGTGGGGGGGGGGGGTGGCCTTGCCTCTCACTGTACACTTACAATGTTTACCGGCTGGGGATGGCGGGCCTCCATTTTGAAATGATTTTGATCTGTGACTATTGCTAACCCAATTAAATTGGTTTTCTGGAACGTACAAGGCCTGAGTAGTAAATTTAAGAGGGCTTCGGTGTTCCAATATCTCAAACAAGCCAGGCCGCATGTTGTCCTTCTGCAGGAGATTCACCTAGATGGAAGCAGGATACTTGCCTTGCGTAGGCCCTGGATTCAGCAGGCTTTTCATGCCACCTATTCCACTTATGCGAGGGGGGTGTCCATCCTTATTAGTAAATCTGTTTCCTGCACTATACTTTAGGTGATCTCAGATCCGGGGGGACAATATGTGGCCTTGGTCTTGGATATCTGTTACTGTAAAATGTTGTTGGTGAATGTCTATCTGCCGCCTCCATTTAATATGCAAAGTTTGTATGATTTGTTAGTCAAACTGGCCCCTCACGCTCATCTCCCGCTTTTAATCATGGGGGACTTCAATGCTACCTTGAATGCAATGGACTCTTCCAATAATGGGAGGTCAGGCTCGGTGGATCTTATATCCTGGGCATCGGTGGCCGGGCTCACTGAGAGATGGCGGGCGAAGAACCCCACTGCCAAGTGATTTTCACACCTGTCCCAGACGCATCGCACTTCGGCCAGGATTAACTTTGCATTTGGAAGTCCGGTGATGATGTCATATGTGAAGGACGTTGCTTACCTGGCGGGGGGGCTTGTCCGATCATAACCCACTTTCTCTCTCCCTGGCCTTTTCCTCGGGGAGGGGGTCAAGGGGTTGGAAACTTTGCCAGGTTGGCTACAAAATTATCGGCTAACTACTCACCTTAACCACTTACCCACTGGGCACTTTAAGCCCCTTCCTAGCCAGACCAATTTTCAGCTTTCGGTGCTCTCACACTTTGAATGACAATTACTCAGTCATGCAACACTGTACCCAAATGAATTTTTTGTCCTTTTTTTCACACAAATAGAGCTTTCTTTTGATGGTATTTAATCACTGCTGGGTTTTTTATTTTTTGTGCTATAAATCAAAAAAGAATGAAAATTCGGTAAAAATAAAATAAAAAATTCTTTGTTTCTATAAAAATTTATTGCAGAGTATTGGCGAATATTGGCAGAGTATTGCAGTGTTGCACAGTATTGGCAAAGTATTGCACAGTATTGGTAGAGTATTGCACAGTGTTGGGAGAGTATTGCACTGTATCGCACAGTGCTGGCAGAGTATTGCACAGTGCTGGCAGAGTACTGTCACTGAGCAGCGCTGTGGGCACTACACATCAAGCCCACAGCGCTGCTGGCATCTCTCCCCCTCTCCCCCTCCGCTTCTCCCCTCTCACTGTACCGATCAGTACAGAGAGGGAAGGAACCGGCGTCAGGACGCGACGCCGGTTTGTTTACATGTGATTGCTCGGAGCAATCACGTGGTATACGGCCGCTATCAGAGGTCGTTTACCGTGATCCGGCGGTCATGGATGTTCCCGAGTGCGCGCCCCAGGGGGCGGGAACAAGGTTCTGGGAGGACATCCCACGGACGTCCACCCAGAATAAGCCGACCGCGATGTGGCCGTCTTTCGGCTATGGCCCGGTCGGCATGTGGTTAAAGACTCGGTTACAAACTATTGGGTGACAAATCTGGAGTCCACTGACCCCCCGATAGTATGAGATGCATTTAAGGCGGTAATTGAAAGGAAATAAATCAAGATTAGGGGTATTCTCTGCTTTGCTTTGGTGTGCCATGCAATCCGATACCAGATCTGGGAGATTTGCCCTTTGAGATAAAGAAACATATACACAGCAAGTTTCTCTCCGAGCAAATCTAATCTTTATTCTTGGGTGTCGATATAAGAGGGCTTTTCAGAAAGTACGGCCCTTTAACAGATTATCCAATCATATACAGAGACGCACAAGTACAGTCTGACGCCCACAGTGAAACTAATTATTTCTAAAATATCACGTGCTTTACAAGAATATGAAACTCAACAGAAGATTACAGTATTATGGAAAAACGAAACTAGAATAGCAGGACTTGAGCATATTTCACAAAATGTATGTTAGAGACACACAAAATGGAAGCTGACTATAATACAAAGAAGTAGTTAAACTAAATATCCCTTCAATCCCCTCTTAGATCATATAAGATGATCTCTACATTCTATGTTGTGCTTTAATACTTCTTTGGGGCTGTGGCATAGATTGCCTGATGACTCTTCATGTATGTCATGTGAGATAGAACCTTATCAGGAGATCGAAGGTGCGCAATTATGTAAGTGCAACATTTAAAACAGAGGTAAAGAATCAGGGCAAGGATAAATACCATAACAAGGACAATGTCTTTTAACCATAAAAATATACCTCCAAGCTCAAATCCTACATTGGCAAATGGGCTCCATGTTTTAGCAATGTCCCTAGCTTCCTGCTGGAGCTGGCCTCTAGTGGATGTCCCCTTTTATAATCCCCTACCATTCCCATGACAGATAACAAGGATACAAGGTAACACCATCCCTTAACATGGAGGGGCACCCAGGGATAACACACTTTCCTACAACATACATGGATACTTTGTCCCAGTGCAAAAGGTCTCTTAGCAACAAACTCATGAGTGTACTTGTCCTGTGTTGCGATTTTATAAATTAGTGTAATATTTCACCTACATTTTTAGAGAAAAAGAAAAAGTTATGCAAAGTACAGTTTAACCCTGGGTCAGTTACTTGAAACAGTGAGCAGGCAGGGGCAGAGACTCTGGATTCGCACATGGAGATATTAAATATTGACCTAATGCAGAAAGAGGGGTTAGTCTGTGTCTCATTCCCTAAATTAAAACACCAAACAGGGGAATGACTTCTACCTGCAATTGGAAAGGTAACAATGTTGTTTATGTACAGAGTGGATATGTTAGTCAAGATCAAGAGGAGTCTCATTGAGAAAGGAGGAAACATTTAAAGGTACAGCCAAAAGGGCAATTCGGGCAGGGCTAGGATGTAATATTATCATTATTATTATACAGGATTTATATAACAGTCCGCGCAGCGCTTAATATGCTACATATTCAACATTCTTCATACCCTGATTTTTAGCATAAGCATACTTAAATTTTAACAAAAGCATCTTATCAGTAAAACTATCTCCAATCTCTCTCTTGGTTCTAGCTTGTGTCAATATAATGTTCTTGTGTGTGTGTGTGTGTGTGTTTGTGTTCCCACAGATACTTTTAATTGCACCCAAATCTTTAGGGTGGTAGATACAGTTAGTGGTGATCCAGGTGGGTAGGAACACTGTCAGAGAGATCAGGATTAGTGAGCAGAATGCCTTGTCAGAAGTCTGTGGTGAAGTAAGCAAGGTCTTCTTCTCTGGCCGGACCTGCTTTCCCAGGAACTCCTTCATCTGCTTGGACTTCTGCTTGAGGGCCTCCTGTATCCAAGATCTCCTTCCTGCTCTTGGGGCTTTGGGCAACCTTTTTTACTCTGTTGGCATGGATCCAGGACTGGCAATTTTTCCACTAGGATGGCTGCTCTGGTCACTGCAACCACTGTGGTAGGAGGTCCAAAGGATACTCTTGCTTCTTATTTCTGTTCAGCTGATGGACCACCACGGTGTCTCCCAATTTGAAGGGGCGAGTAGTTTCCTGTGAAGAAAAAGAAAAGGTGCGAGCAACATTTCTCTCAACTGTTTACAATGTTTCAACCAATTACCTTACATATTCTTCCTGTAATAAGTCTAAATCTCCCTTTTCTATCATTAAATGTGCTCTGGCCCATGGGGTGGGGAAAAGTCGACCCATCAAGACATCAAAAGGTGAATACACTGTTGTCTTGGAAGGGTCATTCTTATTTCTGCCAGGACTGCTGGGAGGACCTTCTTCCAGTTGGCAAAGTTCCTCCTGTGGCCTTTCTTATTTTGTCTTTTTATTGTTCTGTTTATTCTTTCTACTATCCCTGAGCTTTGAGGGTGTTAGGGAATGTGAAACTTCCGTTCTATCTTGAGAGTTTTTACCCAGTCCTGGCAGACCCTTGATACAAATGTAGGTCCATTGTCTGTCTGAGTTTATAAGAAGTGGGCATCCCCATCGAGGAATGATTTCCTGAACGAGGATCCTCACTACTGTTTGTGCATTCCTGTCTTTTGCCTAGTTTGGGCATGTGTGTGAAGTCAATCTGCAAATGTGTAAAAGGAGTTGTTGGATATATCAGGTGTTCATGTTCGGCCTTGTGTGGGTTGTTCCTGATACATGTGATGCATCTTGCTACATAAAATTGGCCAGGAAAGTTCTGTAATGTAAAAGTCTTTCTCCAATAGTTCACAAGTGGCTTTCCAGCCTCTGTGACCTATTCCATGGAAATGGGAAATAAAAATGATGCATAAAAAGTGATGCACTAGCTACAAAAAGTGATGCACTAGCTACTGGTATACATGGCTTCCCCTCTTTGCAGAGAAGTCCAGTCTTTGGATCTTTCTGCACACCTATTTTGTCCCAACCTCTGAGATCAGCTTTGTTTGCCATACCTGCAAATCTGAAAGAACCTGATCAAAAACAAAAAAACAAAAAGAAAACAACAATTCTGGTACTAGCATGGGCATTTGGATCTGTGCATTTTGTGAAGTAGCAGCTTATTTAGCAGCTAATCAGCCAGAGCATTTCCCTTGGCTATCTGTTTGTTTGCCTGTGTATGCTCTGCAGTGTTGTGGAAGATACATCAGACCTGGGTGATGTGTCTTGGTGAATGAGGTCTATGCAATCATGTTGTGGCACAACCTCATTCTGCTCTCCTTTTATTCCTAAAAGGGCATTTGTATTGGTGCTGGTCCTGAAGTGGGAGAAGCATATTTGATGTGCAATTTTTGATTGGACATCAAGATCAACTCATAGCCGCTCAACCTTTTGAGCAGACATGTGCTGCGTATGTACATTTTTATACATTGTGGGTGGTGTGAAGTGTAGTGTCGTGCCCCAGAGTGAAAGAAGTGGCCATCTCAAAACCATCATCGAATAGGATGCCTCTGAGACACACAGGCATGCCTTGAACCTGCACCGGAACCATCTTTGAAAAAAATAATAGGGCGCAACTTGTCTCCATGCTCCTGAGCGAGGACACCTGACACGTCCTTACAATTTTCCCTTGCAAACAAATGAAACATATTTTCTGCAAACAAATTAAACATTTTTCCTAGTTAGGGAGGCCGAGCCCTGGAGCCATTACCATAGCATTTTTCAAATACACAAAAGCATTGCACATTTCATTTGACCATTTTATACAATCTGGCATGTGTAAACCTGTGGCTTGTCTCAGGAGATTGTAGTAGGAACAGTCAGGTACTCATTGGCGGCAGTAACCAATCATAATTACCAAGAAAGATGAACATGTCTTTCTTAGCAAGTGGGCGGGGCAGACCCACAAGAGCCATAGCTCTTCTGTGATTGACTTTCCTTTCTCCGTTTGAGAGTACAAAACCAAAATATTCAACCTTTTCTGACACCATTGCAATTTTTCTTTGACACTTTGTGACCACTTTCAAAAATACATTTCAAAAGATCCCTCCCATCCTCCAGGGCGGCCACCCGAGTAGAACTGCAGACGAGGAATTCATCCACATACTGCAGCAGGGATGAACAATATCCTGGTATCCAAGCTCTGAGAGTAGTTTGGAATAGGCTACAAGGGAGTCTATATAGCCCTTGGGCATTCTGCACCATGTTAGTTGGCGGTTTAAAAAAAAACATAAAGCAAAGATTGGTTGTGCCTCCTCATCCACAGGGACGGAAATAAAAATGCGTTCAATAAATCAATCACAGTAAAATATTCTGCATCGTAATGTATGGCGGTAAATATTGATGGCACATCAGGCACTTTTGGGGCAATCGGTACCACTAGGCTATTGATGGCCCTTAGGTCTTGTACAAACCTATAGTCACAATTGCCTTCTTTACTTTTCTTTCCTTCTCTTTTGTTAATATAGAACAAGGTAATTTCCCTTTAAAATCCCTTTTGTTTCAAACTCAAACTCATTCTGCTTTTCTCTGTGTCCTTGCTGCTCTGTGCTGCTCTGTTATCTGGGTTATGGAATGTAAGGGGGGAGGAAGCGGGCGCCTGATAGAGGCATGGAGAAAGTTAATTTAACCTCTAAATTCACCATCCCATGGCTCTGCTAACCTATCTTGGGCAGCTTTTGGGCTAGGATGCCATAGGGAGCCCCGGGCCAGCCAGAGATCTCCCACAGCATCTTCTTTTCTTATTATTTACAACCAAACAAATTATTTTTTTTTGAACCATGTTGGCAAAAAGCCAAACATCCAAATCTTCACTTTCCCTGGATAGCAGCAAAAGGAATCATTACCTTAAGAAAATATTACTAACACTGCTATTTTTTCTGCTAACTCTCTAGTCAAAACATTCATACATAAATCATTAAGAATAAACATCAATACATCACCGGATACTGTAGCATTACTCTGTGTTTCGATCGGGAACTTCCATCAATCACAAAAGAACCCGGAATTCATAGGAAGGCACGTCTGTCGCTCTTAAATCTAAGTCGTATGATAACACGGAGCAGTGGAAGGCGTTGTCTTACCTTACAAACGCTGACAAATTCCACACAGACAGTTTACAAGTTAACTTATCATCTACGCAAAGATAAGAAAAGCAAAGAGATCGGTTTTGTCCAGCACACCTTAGCAGACTTCTTGTTTTGTTTTGTAATTACAGTACTGTATTATCAATGACCTATGGTATATCCTGGCACCCACCCGGGGTCCACATTAACGACTGTTCACCCCCGAACAGACGGCTGCCGCAGACTTATAAAGAGGACTACACAGAATCCTCCCTGTTCACACCGAACAGATGCTTTCTTCTAAAGCATATGCTATTACCCAGAATAGCTATCCCGTTCAGCCTTCAAGGCTGCGGGTGCTGTTATCTCAACAGCGCTTGACTTTCTTCAAAGTCTAAAAACTATTTCTACATAAATCACAGGTCCCGTTAAAGGAACGATTTCTAAATAGAGGTCACGGTGAGAGAAGATATATATCAAGTCTACTCACCCGACATATAATAATCGATACCGGGACGAGCTCCCAAACTGAAAGGAAATAAATCAAGATTAGGGGTATTCTCTGCTTTGCTTTGGTGTGCCATGCAATCCGATACCAGATCTGGGAGATTTGCCCTTTGAGATAAAGAAACATATACACAGCAAGTTTCTCTCCGAGCAAATCTAATCTTTATTCTTGGGTGTCGATATAAGAGGGCTTTTCAGAAAGTACCGCCCTTTAACAGATTATCCAATCATATACAGAGACGCACAAGTACAGTCTGACGCCCACAGTGAAACTAATTATTTCTAAAATATCACGTGCTTTACAAGAATATGAAACTCAACAGAAGATTACAGTATTATGGAAAAACGAAACTAGAACAGCAGGACTTGAGCATATTTCACAAAATGGATGTTAGAGACACACAAAATGGAAGCTGACTATAATACAAAGAAGTAGTTAAACTAAATATCCCTTCAGTAATCAGGGGGGATTGTATTTCAGCCATAAAGAAAGAGAGGGTGGAACAAAATTCTGAGGTTCAACTGTTGCAAGACAGAGAGAGGGAATGCGCGGAGAGCAACGCCAGCAGTCCTTCAGGATCTTCCTACGTTGCCTTGTTGGAAGCCAGGAGGTTGCTCACTGTCAGGGAACCTCCGCACCAAGCAGGTGAATCCCAGATCCAATATGCGCATTTGCACACCTTTTTCTAACATATATGCGTATCGGCGCACGGATGTGTGCATTGGCGCACAGATGCGCGCATCGGCACATTTTTGTGGAACGGACATGCGCACTGTGCATGTTCATGTGCGCATGCGTGCACGCCGGCGAATCACGCGCACGGCGCCCTATTCTTCCTCCACTCCCTATATGGACCCTATGTGAGCAAGTGGACCCTCAACTTTCTACTACTCAGAGTATTGCAGGATGTGGATCGGATACTAGTGGAGCCAGGAAGATCTGCAGCTGTGTGCCAATTGTGTCCTAGCAAAGCCTATTTACTTTTGCCATCTGGTAAGCAGTTAGTGTTTGAGGGTGTCGGGCACTGTGTTCATCACTGCTTGTGTTGCAAGTCACTAAGGTGTTTTCTTTCAACTCACACCTCAATGTCAGGATCATCTCCTTTACTACTGCTACCATCTGAGGACTTTCATGATTATTTTATGGACCTCTGAAATCGTTTTTTTCTGTGTACATTGTCGTTCTGAGGATAGTTCACTGTGCAAGCAGGGACCGTTACCTCTAAGTGCTGTTAAGTGTTGTTGCAGTTCTATGTGACCTAAGCCCTCA
This sequence comes from Lithobates sylvaticus, assembly GCA_028564925.1. Lineage (NCBI taxonomy): Eukaryota > Metazoa > Chordata > Amphibia > Anura > Ranidae > Lithobates > Lithobates sylvaticus. Next base: position 188,568,714 of record CM053028.1, read on the forward strand.
CTTAGCATCAGTGCTGGATTGTCTCAGCTTGCTCCTGTATACCTTGCTGTTGCCTTGTCTGACTTCACCTGATCTTGAACACCCGGCTCTTCCTGACTACTCTCTTGGATCACCCCTGCAACCTTGTCTGCCTTGTTTACCTGCACCGACCCCGGCTTGAACCTCTGACTTCGGCTTTGTCTCCTGATTCTGTACTTTGCTGCCTGACCTGTTGCCGACCTCTGCCTGTCCCCGACCACGAGCCTGCCTGCCGTCTGTGTACTTCTCTGCCAGCCCGTTGCCAACTCCTGCTTGTTCCTGACCTGCTATCTATCTGCCTACAGGCACCTGCACCCTTCCGCTGCCCTAGCAGTTCCTGTCTCCACCTCCAGGGGTGCTAGGACCGGGACCGTGCAAGAGGCCGCCCTCGTCATTTCGAACTCCGCTGTAAGGTACGTGACACTCATGACCCTGCATTTTAATAATTTGGCACATACGGAGGCGAAGCATAGGACAGAATCACAGTTTGCGGAGGGTGACAAAAATGGGAAGCTCCTTGCCAGGCTGGTAGCAGACTCTCACCAACTTGCAAACATCCCAGTTATCAGACGTAAGGACGGAGGACTGGCTAGCGACCCAATAGACATAATGTCTGAATTTCAGGACTATTTCTCGACCCTGTATGTTCCCATGCCTCAGAATGACTAGTCGGCCTTGGAGGACTTGTTGGGGGGTCCCCCGCTTCCGAGGCTATCTGACACTGATCGGGAGGTTTTTGAGGCGGAGATCACTAATAAGGAGGTGGAATCTGCAATTTTTGCAATTCCCCCGCATAAGGCCCCGGGCCCGGATGGGTTTCCAGGGGACGTTTATAAGATGTATGCAGATCAGATAGCATCCAGACTTAAAACACTATTAGCCTACTGTATACAGCATCAGCAATTACCTACGTCAATGCTCGATGCTTATATGATTCTACTTCCCAAGCCAGGCAAAGACCCTCTAGAATGTTCATCTTATAGATCGCCTTATTTAGCATGGATTTGAAAATCCTAACGAAGGTTCTAGCAAAGAGACTGGCGAGCATTATTTCCTCCCTGGTGGATATAGACCAGATGGGGTTTATGCCCGGTAAGTCAACAGACACTAACCTATGAAGACTGTTTACTCACCTGCAGCGCCTCAACTTTGACACACCCACTACGGTTGTGGTATCTATCAACATCGAAAAAGCTTTCAACTCTATTGACTGGCACTAGATGCTGATGGTAGTGGAGAAAATGGGATTTGGCTCGACCTTTAGAGGGTGGATTTTGCTGCTTTATACCAACCCCAGGACGGCAGTCCACATAGGAATTTACACTTCACCATTTTTCCATATTGGCAGGGGCACTAGACAGGGATGTCCCCTGTTAGGGATGGGCCCTGTGTTCGATTCGAACCCATGTTCGAATCGAACATCGGCCGTTCATCCGCTCGTCGAGGGCAGAACTCTGAGGGCCGTTCGCATCAAATTCGTGTGATGCGAACGGTCCACAATGCACTGCGCCAGTTGCAGTGCATTGCTGGCTGATGATTGGCCAAGCATGCACTATGACCCCGCATGCTTGGCCAATCATAGAGCCAGCGGCGAGGAGAGCAATAATTGGCCACAGGCAGGATGCCTGTGGCCAATTATAGCTCAGGGGGTTTAGTACACGCCCCACACTATATAAGGCCACCGCGCCGGCATTGAGGGAAAGACAGTGTACTGTACACACTATATGTAAATCATTTCTGTGTGGGGAAAGTGTAGGGAAAGAGGAAAAATAGGCAGGGATAGTGTGTTCTTCTCAGGCATTTGCGTGTGGGGAAAGTGCTGTTCTCTACCAATCCAGCCATCTGCAGGAGTTAGTGTGTGTGTGCTGTGTAAGTGTAGCACAGCACACTAAACCACCTCACCCTGTATCTGCCCTTCTGCCCTGTTGTCATCTAAGACAGCCATCTGCAGGAGTTAGTGTGTGTGAGTGTAGCACAGCACACTAAACCACCTCACCCTGTATCTGCCCTTCTGCCCTGTTGTCATCTAAGACAGCCATCTGCAGGAGTTAGTGTGTGTGTGCTGTGTGAGTGTAGCACAGGACACTAAACCACCTCACCCTGTATCTGCCCTTCTGCCCTGTTGTCATCTAAGACAGCCATCTGCAGGAGTTAGTGTGTGTGTGTGTGCTGTGTGTGTGCTGTGTGGGTGTAGCACAGCACACTAAACCACCTCACCCTGTATCTGCCCTTCTGCCCTGTTGTCATCTAAGACAGCCATCTGCAGGAGTTAGTGTGTGTGTGCTGTGTGAGTCTAGAACAGCACACTAAACCACCTCACCCTGTATCTGCCCTTCGGCCCTGTTGTCATCTAAGACAGCCATCTGCAGGAGTTAGTGTGTGTGTGCTGTGTGAGTCTAGCACAGCACACTAAACCACCTCACCCTGTATCTGCCCTTCTGCCCTGTTTTCATCTAAGACAGCCATCTGCAGGAGTTAGTGTGTGTATGCTCCCTGCAGGCCATTACAATTTCTGGAAGACAAACAAGGAAAGGCAGACAGTCACGAGCCAAGAAAACAGGGCAAGCAGGCTCTGTGTCTAGAGACAACAGTGCTGGTCGTGGACGCGGTGCATCGTCATCAGCACGTGGCCATGTGACACGCTTGTCCTTATTTTCGGCAGCTGGACATGTTGAGCCGCATCATGCCGAAGGCTTGGTAGAGTGGATGACCAAGCCCTCCTCATCCTCTCTCACCCAGGCTCAGGGTACTGGCAAAGCAGCTGCCAACGCATACTCAATGTCATCAGGAACCCCTTCCCTAGACCCACCATATCCTCCTGAGGAGTCCCCCGAACTGTTTGAGCACAGTGTTGGGTACATGCTCCAGGAGGATGCCCAGCGTTTTGAAGGCTCCGATGATGATACCCAGCTAGAGGAAGGCAGTAGCGTGAGCGCAGAGAGAGAGGGGGTGCTCAAGGACAGCAATCTGGCAGTCATGTTCCACCAGCTGCAGCTTACTGCCAGGTTTGCTCCAGTGGTGAAGAGGGAGGGGATGATGAGGTCACTGACTCCACTTGGGTGCCTGAACGGAGAGGGGAGGAGGAGGAGGAGGAGTCGGCACATCTCCAACGACGCAGGATGCCCTCCGGGGGCCAGCTTGAGGCCAGCACACCAACTGAATCACACCGCAGAGCTCCGCCTGTGCATGTTATTACAAAAGTTCTTTGGTGTGGGCCTTTTTTGAGACAAGTGCATCAGATTGCACCGCTATTTGTAACATATGTCTCAAGCGTATCTCGCGTGGCCAAAACATCAGCCGCTTGGGCACCACAAGCATGACCAGACATATGTTGACCTGCCATGCAGCTTGTTGGCAAGCGCACCTTAAAGACCCACACCAAAGAACAAAGCGGACCTCTCCTTGCTCCTCATCAGCTGGGATCTCCAACCCCACTATACCTTCAGTCCTCTCTGAAAGCTGCACTGAGAGGAATTAGTGTAGAATTAGGTGTGTCACAGCCAAGTACTTGCGGGCAATCTGCTAGCAGTACACCAACGTCCGATTGTACCAGGCAAATTTCCCTGCCCAAGCTGCTGGACCGTCAAAAGAAGTTCACTCCCAGCCATCCACATGCCCAGCGGTTGAATGCTAGCTTGGCTAAATTGCTAGCACTTCAACTGCTGCCTTTTCAGTTGGTAGACTCGGCCCCCTTCCGTGAGTTTGTTCAATGTGCGGTTCCTAAGTGGCAGGTTCCCAAACGCCACTTTTTCTCACGGAAGGCGATTCCGGCTCTCTACCGGCATGTGGAAGGCAATGTCTTGGCCTCGCTGGACAGGGCGGTCAGCGGTAAGGTGCATATACCGCTGACTCATAGTCCAGCAGGCATGGACAGGGACGTTACCTATCTTTCACGGCCCATTGGGTCACTCTTTTGGCAGCTGGGAAGGATGCAGGACAAGGTGCAGTAGTGTTGGAGGTTGTTCCACCACCACGCCTCCAAAATTCTACTACTGGTTGTGATACACCTCTCTCCTCCACCCCCTCCTCTTCTTCTTCCTCCATGGCCTCTTCAAATACTCTGTCCTCGGAACCAGCGGTGCTCCGTAGGCGTCCAAGGGGCTACGCAAGTACGCAGGCAAAAAGATGCCATGCCGTGCTTGCGCTGGTGTGTTTGGGGGACAGGAGCCACACTGGGGCAGAGGTTCTGTAAGCTCTGCAGGGGCAGGCCGAGAGGTGATTGACGCCACTCCAGCTTAAGCCAGGAATGGTGGTTTGTGACAATGGCACCAACCTCCTCTCCACCCTGCGACAGGGACAACTGACCCATGTGCCCTGTATGGCTCACATCCTTAACCTGGTGGTGCAGCGGTTCTTGGGCAGATACCCAGGCTTACAGGATGTCCTGAGGCAGGCCAGGAAAGTCTGTGTGCATTTCCGCCGATCATATAATGCCAGTGCTCAGGCTGGCTGAGCTGCAAAAGGAGTTGAACCTGCCCAAGAACCGCCTTATATGTGACATGCCCACCAGGTGGAACTCAACTTTGGCCATGCTGCAGCGACTGCACACGCAGCAGAGGGCCATCAATGAGTACCTGTGCGACTAAGGCACCAGGACAGGGTCAGGGGAGCTCAGATTTTTTTCACCACGCTAGTGGAGCATGATCAGGGATGCATGCACTGTCCTGTCACCATTTGAGGAGGCCACGAGGATGATGAGCAGTGACAGTGCATGCATCAGTGACACTGTACCTCTTGTCCACCTGTTGGAGCATACGCTGCATGGAATATTGGACAGGGCACTTGAGGCAGAACAGAGGCAGGAAGAGGAGGACTTCCTTGCCTTTCAAGGCCCCCTTTATCCAGACAGTGTTCCTTCGCTCCCACCCATCACACAGGAAGAGGATGAGGAGGAGGAGGAGGAGGAGGATTGTGTCAGCATGGAGGTGGAGCCTGGCACTCAGCATCAGCAGTCTTTTAGGGATGATTTACAGTCCCAAGAAACCGGTGGACTTGTACGTGGCTGGGAGGAGGTGGCTGCGGATCATGTCGTCCTCAGTGACCCAGAAGTCTCCGGACCGAATGCCTCAGCTAACCTACGTTGCATGGCCTCCCTGATCCTGCAAAGCCTGCGGAAGGATCCTCGTATTCTTAGGATCAAGGAGAGGGACCATTACTGGCTGGCCACTCTCCTTGATCCACGGTACAAGGGTAAGGTTGGGGACCTTATCTTGCCGTCGCAGAGGGAGCAGAGAATGAGACATCTCCGGGAGGCCTTGCAGAAAGGTCTGTGCAACGCGTTCCCAGAGACTGGGAGGTTACAAACTCCTGGTCCTGGATGAGTTGCTGAGGCTTCGGTCAGTAGCAAAAGGAGCGGTGGGAAAGGTGGATGTCTGACCGATGCCTTCAGACAATTTTTTAGTCCGCAGCTCCAAGGTATGATCGGTTCCAGCAACCATCGCCAGCGTCTGATATACATGGTGCAGGAATACCTAGGGGCAAGGTCAGACTTGGACACCTTTCCCACCGAAAATCCTCTGGCTTACTGGGTCTTGAAGATGGATGACTGGCCAGAGCTTGCACAGTATGCAATTGAGCTACTGGCCTCTCCTGCATCTAGCGTTCTTTCGGAACGCACATTCAGTGCTGCTGGAGGCTTTGTCACCGATCACAGGGTGCGCCTGTCCACCGACTCGGTTGATCGTCTGACCTTCATAAAGATGAACCAGTCTTGGATCACCACCAGCTACCAGTCACCTGAAGCTGATATAACAGAATAATTTATTTTGAAATGTCACATCCCTTCAAGACTGCCTATGCTGATGCTGAGTGACTGTCCTGTTATGTTGACTGACTATCCTCTTCCTCCTTAATGATCCTGATGATAACTTGGAAGAACATTTTTGTTTCTGGGTGCCACCACCAGTGGCTAGGGCCCAATTTTTCAGCCCCTGTTTAACAGGGGCGTGTAATTACAATTTTTTATGCAATGCTTTGCAACAGGTCTCATTGCTGTGCTCCAAGTACAGTATCTGTGAGGGGTTGCAGTGTTGTGGCACCTGCACCAGTGCCTAAGGCCCAATTTTTCAGCCCCAGTTTAACAGGGGCGTGTAATTACAAATCTTGATCTAATAATTCACAGCAGGGCCCATTCCGGCACCCACCAAGAGTAACTGTGAGGGCTTACAGTGTTGTGGCAACACCGCCCACCACCACCACAGGCCCAATTTTTCTGCCCCTGTTCAACAGGTGCATGCAATTATAATTCTTGATCTAATAATTCACAGCAGGGCCCATTCCTGTGCCCACCAAGAGTAACTGTGAGGGCTTACAGTGTTGTGGCAACACCGTCCACCACCACCACCAAAGGCCCAATTTTTTTGCCCCTGTTCAACAGGTGCATGCAATTACAATTCTTGATCTAATAATTCACAGCAGGGCCCATTCCTGTGCCCACCAAGTGTAGCTGTGAGGGCATACAGTGTTGTAGCACCAGCACCACCACCACCACCACCAAAGCCCAATTTTTCCTAACACTGTTCAACAATGGCATGTAATTACATATCATGATATCATAGTTCACAGCAGGGCGTTCCAGCGCCCACCAAGAGTAGCTGTGATGGCTTACAGTGTTGTGGCAACACCAACATTTAATGGGGCAAATTTCTGCAGAGTATATACGGCAGGCCCCTACTTTAAAACATCAAACTTAGAAACGACTCCTACGTGCAAACGGAAGGAGAAAACAAGAAGTGAGAGGGAATCTACCCCTAGGAAGGAAAATTCTATCCTGTTAGATTTAATTTGGGAAAAAGGTATCTCCTCTCTACTGATGCTTTATCACCAATCCTTGTTTCAATAAAAAACCCACTTTTCCAAAAACATTTGTCATTGGGACGGAAAGTGAGGTGAAATGTTCTGAACAGGTGCACAGACAGCAAAACAAATATTACAGGGGCAAATTTACCTGTTCAAAATAACAAACAGATTCTACTTAAGAACAAACCTACAGTCCCTGTCTTGTTTGCACTGCCTGTATACTGCTGTTCAGAGTTTATAGGGTTGTAGGTATAGGGTTTTATTTTGGGTGCGGGGTTCCCCTTAATATCCATACAAGACCCAAAGGGGCTGGTAATGGGCTGGTAATGGGCTGGGGTGGGAGCGGGGGGGGGGGGGGGGGGTTGGTGATGGGGTAGCCATGCCATTTTTCTAAAAGATTTTCATCCATATTGCCAGGACAAGACATGACATTAAAGCCGCAAGCAGTTTTAAATGGCTTATTTTTTTCCTTTACAAATGTCATTTTGTGCAGGGACAGTTCTAAACACGGGAAACACATGCCACTTCACAGGCATACTTTAGACACCCCCCAGGTACGATATTTAAAGGAATATTTCACTCAAAAACTTATTTTTGCATTGATACATGTCCCCTAAGGCAGGACCCGGGTCCCCAAACCTATTTTATGACAATAACATGCATATTGGCCGTTATAATTAGCACTTTAGATTTCGAACGTTCGCGTCCATTGTAACTAATAGGGTTCTAACGTTTGCGCAAACTTTCGGTCCGTTCGCAGGTTCTGGTGCGAACCGAACCCGGGGGTGTTCGGCTCATCCCTAGTGCACAGACAGCAAAACAAATATTACAGGGGAAAATGTACCTGTTCAAAATTACAAACAGATTCTACTTAAAGAGGTGGTCCACCTGAAAATGTTTTTTTAAAAGTCAGCAGCTACAAATACTGCAGCTGCTGACTTTTAATAAATAGACACTTACCTGTTCCAGGTTCCAGCGGTGTCGGCAGAAGATGACGAGCAACCGATCGTCTCTCGGCTGCCCTGCCGCCATCCTCTGTCAGGGAATCAGGAAGTGAAGCCGCAACGGCTTCACTTCCCGCTTCCCTACTGCGCATGCGCGAGTCGCGCTGCACGTCATTATTGGTCCTCGTTGTGTCCTGGGAACTGTGTTTCCCAAGACACAATGGGGCATCTTCGGATATGGGTGGGGCCAATTGTGGCACCGGAGGGGGGGAGGAATCCGATAAGCGGAAGTCCCACTTTAGGGTGGAGCTCCGCTTTAAGAACAAACCTACAGTCCCTGTCTTGTTTGCACCGCCTGTATACTGCTGTTCAGAGTATATAGGGTTGTAGGTATAGGGTTTTATTTTGGGTGCAGGGTTCCCCTTAATATCCATACAAGACCCAAAGGGTCTGGTAATGGGCTGGGCTGGGGTGGGGGGGGGTGATGGGGTAGCCATGCCATATTTCTAAAAGATTTTCATACATATTGCCAGGACAAGACATGACATTAAAGCCGCAAGCAGTTTTAAATGGCTTATTTTTTTCCCAGGTACGATATTTAAAGGAATATTTCACTTTTTTTTTTCACTTTATGCATCATTAAAATGACTGCTCCAGAAAAAACGTCCGTTTTTAAAACTTTTTTTTGCATTGATACATGTCCCCTGGGGCAGGACCCAGGTCCCCAAACCTGTTTTATGACAATAACATGCATATTGGCCATTATAATTAGCACTTTAGATTTCCAACGTTCGCGTCCATTGTAACTAATAGGGTTCTAACGTTCGCGTCGCAGATCACGTATTTAGGGGTCAAGATTACAGCAGATGTGGCAGACTACATGCCCCTTAATCTGGCACCGCTCCTCACATTTTTTAAGCAGAAGGTTCAGGCCTGGCAAAAACTCCCTTTGTCGCTTATAGGACGGGTTAACCTATTGAAAATGAAAATCCTCCCAGTCATACTATATTTTTTGCGGACTGCACCCATTTGGATCCCCAAGTCCTTTTTTTAAAAATTAGACGGTCTTACTAGCTCGTTTTTGTGGGCTCCTAAACAGCCCAGAATAGGACTGAAAGTCTTGCAAGAACCATGGGGGGAGGGTGGTTTGGCCCTATCGGATTGGTGGAAATATTATATAGCTGGACAAATGGTGGTTGTTCATAGGTGGCTGACCTCAGACGATGGGGACTCGGCCACGGTCCTGGAAGCGGCACACCTGGGCTCCTCTGAGTCCCTGTGGTTGGCCATACATAGAGGAATCAAGATGGATCTTCCCCTTACTGCTTCTATAAAGGCCACGATTAAGGCGTGGGAGGAGGCAGTTGGAATGGCGTGTCCCAGTTACCAAGGTCTCTCTCCTTTCACTCCCTTAAACTCCCCCTAAATTGTCACATTTTTACTCATTTGATGATCCTATGGGCTGGGTGACCAGGGGAATCAAAATTCTTAAGGACATTACAATGGAAGGGGAATTGCCAACGTTTGACCAGCTTAAAGCCAGACACGACCTACCTAACTCACAATACTTTAGATTTCTTCAGTTGCGCCATGCATTTCAATCGCAATTTAAAAACAGAACTATAGAATCCTTCCCCTCTGACTTTGAGAATTTGCTAACGACAGATGATCTTCCCAAGACGCTCTCAGTTTCCTACAAAAAGTTGTTCAAAACTAGGCCGAAGGCAGTGCACAATTGTAGAGAATGGTGGGATGCTGAGGTCCCAGACATTCAGGGAGAGGACTGGGATGACATGTGGGCACATCCGTTTCAACATTTGGTAGCAGCTAGGGACAGACTGATTCATTTTAAGTTCTTGCATTAGATTTACTATACACCAGCTAGGCTGGCGTCTATTTACCCAGCAGTACAGACAGAGTGCTGGAGATGCTCTTTTGCTCCAGCGGCGGCTGAACATATTTTTTGGAGCTGCCCTCAGATCAAAAAGTTTTGGTTGGAGGTCACCTCCTGTATATCAGCGGTTCTTATGAATCCTGTCCCAGTGATGGTCAGGGTGTATGCCTCCTGGGTCTGGTTGAAGAAGTGGTCCTGTCTCGGGCCAATAGAACTCTCCTCAACATTGTTCTATGGGAGAAGGGCCATTTTGTTGCGGTGGGGCAAACCGGGGGGCACCTGACTTGCGCTTCTGGAAGGGGCTGGTCAATTCTATGATGACATATTACAAAGCGACATACTTATCTAGATGTAGTGTGGGTGTCCTTGGCGCTGTTAGTGAACTAGAAACTATATAGATGAATGGATGAGTTAAATAAACAATAAACAGTGAGGTGCCAGCACTAATGCTGTATGTGGAAAAATTCCTAAAAAAGCAGCAAAATCTAAGGGTAAACACGATCCCGTAGTGATAAATAATAATAGGTGGTGATTTTGCGCTAATGTGCACCAATAATGCAAAAGTGTAGATGTCAAAAGAAAGTATAAAAAATGTATCAAAAACAGGTGATTCCTAACCAGTGACAAATATGAATCAACGTATACAGAGCAAAATTCAATAAATAAAATGATAACAAATAAGTGACTGAGAAGTGCAACAAGTGCTAAAAAGAGTGACAACGCTCTTCAACAATCTCAATAAATAAGTCATAAAACTTATATAAATATAAAATATCTATAAATAAATATATGAAAGTGCATAATGTGAACCACAGATAGGAATGGATGAATCAATGTATAAATATATAATATAATATAGTAAATCCACTGGTAAAGTTCATATGGAGGTATAAAATAATAGTAATGCAGTGCAGGCTCTAGTAGTTTCTTAACATTTCACCAATGGTGATCTTCTCTCTCCACAGTGGGGGGTGTTGGGTAGTGGGGACCTGTTCCTAGATAGTGCTCTCTAGCCTCTCACCTCAATAACGGTATAAATAGGCATCCAAAACGGCACAGGCAATCAGCTCCACTCCAACATTCCCACTTAGGTGGCTCCCAAATCGAACCCGCTTCTGTTGGGCTGGCTCCTTACACAATATCTCCCCTCCCTGTTAGCCTTAGGTACAGATATATCCTTCCAAATTCCTGTATGCGCTGAGAGCTGCGATCCCACAGTGATAGCCCGCTCACGGTGGGGTGGGGGTGGAGGTAAAAACAAAAGGGGGGCCCAATCGTGAAGTATGTCTCAATAAAATCAACTTTTAATAGTAAATAGATCCTTACATTAAAAATGGTGTACAGACAGCAAAGCAGATGGCAGTGTGCTCTCCGTTCTCCAGCACTTCCGGTATCTTACGTCCGGCCAATCCCTACGCGTTGCATCACGTGCTCGTGACTTCATCAGGGGATTCTGATTGGCTGTGCTCGACTGTCTTATTTTTGAAAACCGGAAGTCAATTGGCGGCCATTTTGCCGCGGTCCGATTATGTCAACAAAGCGCGGCCATTTTCTAATGGTCTTACAGCGTCCTGTTAAGCAGACATGATTCTTGACTATTAGTGCTTCTGAGCGATGTGGTGTTTAATTAATAAGAATATTGCTCTAGATTTTACCAAACACTAATTGCTGAGTATATATAGAGCAATATGTTATTTCACTTCATTATGTAAAGTCGGTTGTTTATTATCCAGGCAACATGGAACCAGTACGTCTGTAGCCATTCATAAGTGGCCCGTGGTATTGGTTGCTGGCAGCCAGTTTCTCTTTAGGTGATGGAAGCCATTAGAATCCATGTTAGCAGACCAGTGGGACATTCATTGCTGACAGTTAGCTGGTTGTCAGAATGATACCTTTATCTAGAGTATAAGTGAAAATAATTGCCTAAAACTCCTGGATATATATAGGATGATCGGCATGTATGATCTCTATAGACCTTATAATACTCGATTAATTATTACCTTCCAGTTAACCATAAATATAGCCTCCTATATAAAGTGACAATATAATGGCAAACGGCAACTTGAGACAAAAAATATATGTATAAAATAATTAAAAAACGATAGACAATTTACTATATATTAGTTAAAAAGCACTGGAGGTATCTTTAAGACACAACTGGTGTCGACAGTTCTCCAGTTGAATCTAAGAGTTCCTTTAATAAAATAAAAAAACTTTATTTTAATGAATAAAAATTCCTAGAAAAAATATATATTAAAAATGGATAAGGGATGGATTTGAAGGAATACTCAAACCACCACCCCCTACTGGTGAATCTTATGCAATACCACATATTGTAATTTAAATTTTGTTAGGAATAAATCAAGTATGATATTCAGGGTGTGAAGATAAAAGTGTTATTAAAAATATATTTAAAATATCACTAAATCTATATATAAATAAAAGATAAAAAGATTTTAAAACAGCCGGTTGTTGGGGGTGGTATGTGTAAGATATAGTGAATATCTCATGCCCAAAACCCTCCTCCCTCAGCAAGGACTTGTTACCGGAAATGCTGTGCCGGACTGTGGTTCTCCCTATATATTGTAGGTTGCAGCTACATTGCAAACAGTAGACAACCCCCTCAGTGTGACAACTAATAAAGTCTTTGATAGTGTATGTTTCTTCTGTTGCAGTGGCCGTAAATTCAGTTCTCTTTCCCTGAAATTTCTGAGCCTTACGGCAAGCAAAACAATTTCTGCAGGGATTTGAAAGGGAGTTGAAAGTGCGCATTAAGGAACACATCCAAAAGATTATCAGTGGTTTTCCCAAACACAATGTCTCACGACACTTCGCCTTGGTACACAACAAAGACCCAAACCATTTGCGGTTTTGGGGTGTAGAACGGTATAATCCGTCCTGGCGAGGTAGCCATAGAGTAAGAACAATCAGCCAAAAGGAATCCATGTGGATTCACTCGATGCGGACATTGGTTCCAGAGGGGTTAAACGTTGAGTTTGACCTCAATTGCTTTTTAAGCAACTTCTAGAAGACATATGTACATTTATTTATTAACGCCATATGCCACCACTATCTATGGATAATTCATACAATTTTATTCTTATTTTACCAAAAGTGTGGTCATACATTATTAGTGGCATCTAAATAATTTGTATAAAAATATTGTGTTAATCATGTAACTGTATTCCTATATTGTGTCTACGCTATAACAGTCCGGCACAGCATTTCCGGTAACAAGTCCTTGCTGAGGGAGGAGGGTTTTGGGCATGAGATATTCACTATATCTTACACATACCACCCCCAACAACCGGCTGTTTTAAAATCTTTTTACGTTTTATTTATATATAGATTTAGTGATATTTTAAATATATTTTTTATAACACTTTTATCTTCACACCCTGAATATCATACTTGATTTATTCCTAACAAAATTTAAATTACAATATGTGGTATTGCATAAGATTCACCAGTAGGGGGTGGTGGTTCGAGTATTCCTTCAAATCCATCCCTTATCCATTTTTAATATATATTTTTTCTAGGAATTTTTATTCATTAAAATAAAGGTTTTTTATTTTATTAAAGGAACTCTTAGATTCAACTGGAGAACTGTCGACACCAGTTGTGTCTTAAAGATACCTCCAGTGCTTTTTAACTAATATATAGTAAATTGTCCATCGTTTTTTAATTATTTTATACATATATTTTTTGTCTCAAGTTGCCGTTTGCCATTATATTGTCACCTTATATAGGAGGCTATATTTATGGTTAACTGGAAGGTAATAATTAATCGAGTATTATAAGGTCTATAGAGATCATACATGCCGATCATCCTATATATATCCAGGAGTTTTAGGCAATTATTTTCACTTATACTCTAGATAAAGGTATCATTCTGACAACCAGCTAACTGTCAGCAATGAATGTCCCACTGGTCTGCTAACATGGATTCTAATGGCTTCCATCACCTAAAGAGAAACTGGCTGCCAGCAACCAATACCACGGGCCACTTATGAATGGCTACAGACGTACTGGTTCCATGTTGCCTGGATAATAAACAACCGACTTTACATAATGAAGTGAAATAACATATTGCTCTATATATACTCAGCAATTAGTGTTTGGTAAAATCTAGAGCAATATTCTTAGAAGCACTAATAGTCAAGAATCAGGTCTGCTTAACAGGACGCTGTAAGACCATTAGAAAATGGCCGCGCTTTGTTGACATAATCGGACCGCGGCAAAATGGCCGCCAATTGACTTCCGGTTTTCAAAAATAAAAGACAGTCGAGCACAGCCAATCAGAATCCCCTGATGAAGTCACGAGCACGTGACGCAACGCGTAGGGATTGGCCGGACGTAAGATACCGGAAGTGCTGGAGAACGGAGAGCACACTGCCATCTGCTTTGCTGTCTGTACACCGTTTTTAATGTAAGGATCTATTTACTATTAAAAGTTGATTTTATTGATACATACTTCACGATTGGGCCCCCCTTTTGTTTTTACCTCCACCCCCACCCCACCGTGAGCGGGCTATCACTGTGAGATCGCAGCTCTCAGCGCATACAGGAATTTGGAAGGATATATCTGTACCTAAGGCTAACAGGGAGGGGAGATATCGTGTAAGGAGCCAGCCCAACAGAAGCGGGTTCGATTTGGGAGCCACCTAAGTGGGAATGTTGGAGTGGAGCTGATTGCCTGTGCCGTTTTGGATGCCTATTTATACCGTTATTGAGGTGAGAGGCTAGAGAGCACTATCTAGGAACAGGTCCTCACTACCCAACACCCCCCACTGTGGAGAGAGAAATTGGCGGCCATTGGTGAAATTTTAAGAAACTACTAGAGCCTGCACTGCATTACTATTATCTTATACCTCCATATGAACTTTACCAGTGGATTTACTATATTATATTATATATTTATACATTGATTCATCCATTCCTATCTGTGGTTCACATTATGCACTTTCATATATTTATTTATAGATATTTTATATTTATATAAGTTTTATGACTTATTTATTGAGATTGTTGAAGAGCGTTGTCACTCTTTTTAGCACTTGTTGCACTTCTCAGTCACTTATTTGTTATCATTTTATTTATTGAATTTTGATCTGTATATGTTGATTCATATTTGTCACTGGTTAGGAATCACCTGTTTTTGATACATTTTTTATACTTTCTTTTGACATCTACACTTTTGCATTATTGGTGCACATTAGCGCAAAATCACCACCTATTATTATTTAATACTTATCTAGAGGCTGTGGAAAGAAATTTTAGAGAGTATGGCAGGCATGGTACAACTCTGATCTGACTATAGGTTAGCACCTATGCATGGGGGAAGGCTGCTATGAGTCTCTTTAAATCCAATGGTTCTGTTGAAAGATTTGGGGCTCCGCCTTGGGAGTTTGGTCACAGTGTGTGGTGGGGCAAGATTTTTGTATCCAGATGACTCATGGGGAATGGGGGGAGAGGGAACTGAGCAATGGGGGTTGTTGGGGGGAGGGGGATAGGGAGTTTAGCTATTGTTTTGATAGTTAGTTAACACTACACATGTGTAAGGTAAGGTCTACAGGTTTGGAAATATCAGTTTGTAAATGGATAGAAAACTGGCTAAATGACAGAATTCAGAGAGTAGTGGTTAATGATTCTTACTCTGAATGATCAGTTTTGTACCCCAAGGTTCAGTGCCGGGACCCTTACTTTTTAATATCTTTATAAATGATATTGGGTCTGGGATCAAAAGTAACATTTCTGTCTTTGTAGATGACACCAAGCTATGCAGTGGAATAACGTCCTTACAGGAGGTCTCCAATTTACAAGCCGACATCAATGCTCTGTCTAATTGGGCGACTATGTGGCAGATGAGGTTTAATGTTGATAAATGTAAAGTAATGCACTTGGGGGCTAAGAATATGCATGCATCATATATGCTAGGGGGAGTACAACTGGGGGAATCCGTAGTGGAGATCGATCCGGTGGGTTTCGGTAGATCTTAAGCTCAATAATAGCATGCAAAGCCAAGCTGCGTTTTCCAAAGTGAGCAAAGTCCTTTCTTGTATTAAGAGAGGTATGGACTCCAGAGAGAGAGATATCATCTTGCCCCTGTTCAAATCATTTTGGGCACCAGTTCTCAAAAACTGGGAACTGGAGAAAGTGCAGAAAAGGGCAACCAAACTGATAAGAGGCATGGAGGAACTCAGCTATGAGGAAAGATTAGAGGAACTGAATTTATTCACTCTTGAGAAGAGGAGAATAAGGGTGGATATGATCAACATGTTCAAATATATAAGGGGTCCATATAGTGAACTTGGTGTTGAGTTATTCACTTTACGGTCAACACAGAGGACAAGGGGACACTCTTTACGTCTGGAGGAAAAGAGATTTCATCTCCAAATACGGAAAGGTTTCTTCACAGTAAGAGCTGTGAAAATGGGGAATAGACTCCCTCCAGAGGTGGTTCTGGCTAACTCAGTAGATTGCTTTAAGAAAGGCCTGGATACTTTCCTAAATGTACATAATATAAACTGGGTACTAACATTTATAGGTAAGTTGATCCAGGGAAAATCCGATTGCCTCTTGGGGGATCAGGAAGGGATTTTTTTCCCCTGCTGTAGCAGATTGGAGCATGCTCTGCTGGGGTTTTTTGTTGCCTTCCTCTGGATCAACTGTGGGTATAGAATTGGGTATATTGGATTGTACGATACTTTTTATTTTTTATTTTTTTTTTATTTTTATAGTTGAACTGGATGGACTTGTGTCTTTTTTCAGTCTAGATAACTATGTAACTACTGTCAGTTAGACAGGACATGTCTCTGTAAATGTACCTGTATATGTTGGCCATGTTGGCCTATACCGACTCAGTGGTGAGCTGGGTCGGTTCTGTTTTTTAGTTGTATGTCTTGTCAAAAACAAATAAATAATTTTTCAAAAATATTACATCGTATATCCCTGTATGTTGTGGTCGTTTAGATGCTTAATAGTTTTTTGAAATTATCGATGCTCCCTGTCAAAGCCACTGCTTGTGGAAGAGAATTCCATATTCTTACCGCTCTTGCTGTAAAGAATCCTCTACGCAGCTTCCCGTTAGATTGCTTTTCCTCAAATTTTAGTGAATGGCCACAAGTCTTTTTAAATGCCCTTTCACAAAAACGTTTTAACTCTATTGTGGGGTCACCAGTATGGTATTTGTACATTGAAATCATATCCCCTCTCAAGCGTCTCTTCTCCAGAGTGAATAAGTTCAGTGCTTGTAATCTTTCCTCATAACTAAGGTCCTCCAGACCCTTTATTAGCTTTACTCTCCTGCTGCCTTTCTTTTGTGGCTCGAGGTACAGGTAGTATTTCTTAAAATACTACCTTGGAGGTCCTGTTCCTCAATTTAGCTCCTAAATCCCTAAAATCGTTTTTTTAGGACACGCCAGCTTCATCTGACTTTGTCATTGGTGCCAACGTGCACCATGACAGCCGGGTCTTCAGTGACGATAGAACATTACAGTATAGTATAAAGTACAATAAAACAGTAAAAACTGAAAATTAACTCAATAAAACTACAACAATTTATTTATTTTTTAGTTAACGTTTTTGTTTTTTAACGTTTTTTTTTTTTTTTTTTTTTTACACTTTTTTTGTAACTGTAAAAAAACTTTGAAAGTTCCAGGCTAGGGTCTCTCAAAATGCATTTGCCATCTAACATCTTTCGAGACCCTGTGTGACCCTGTGTGAAAGTGTGCCCTAGACTGTGCCCTGCTGTACCCTATACTAATATTTCACTAGTGTGTGGTAGCGATGGAAACAGTCCTCGATGCAGAGACCTGGTTGGCCAGGACAGGAGGGACAAAAATAGCGGGTGTCACACCTATGTCTGCATTTTCCAGACACGACATCTTCTTTGGGGTGCTTTTTGGGTAGGGGTACCAGGGAGGACATCTGAAAAATGCCTCTCATGCAGCCAGCTCACTGCATCTAGATTGTGAAATTGGGCCACAGCACCTTCTTCATACAAAAGGGCTGTGATGATCTCTTCCTGGAATTTTAGGAAGAATCCACTTCCAGGAAGATGTGGATCCTTCGCTTATGTATAAGCGTTGAACAGAGCCAATTGGAATAAGTATACAGACACTTTTTTTGTACCAGCGTCTGGCCTTATGGGCAATTAAGTACGCCCCCATCATCTGGTCGTTGAAATACACCCCTCCCATTTTAAGGTTGTATTCGTGGACACAGATGGGCTTCTCAACAACACCGGATGCCATTACAGTGTCAGGTCACCTGAGTCCAGGTGACAGATGTAACCCGTGGGGGTCTGGAGTGCACCACAAGGTAGTGGACCCTACGGCTGACTGCTGTGGATGGAGCCCTGGGTGGTCCAGGAAAGCAGGTACTCTGGAGCACCAAAACGGATCACTACGCTCACAGTAGAGTACAGGAAGGTAGAGAGGAAGCAGCAGACTGCGACAACAAGGATAGTCAGGAGATAAGCCAAAAGGTTAGGGCAACAAGCAGATAGGGATAGTCAAGGAACACGCCAAAGGTCAGGATATGAAGCAGACAAGGACAGTCAAGAACAAGCCAAGGTCGATAAACAGGATCAGACGTAGGACACAGAGCAATGAGCATACAGAAGCCAAAACACACAATGTTGATCAGCAGAGCTGGCTTGCAGTGCACAGGTTAATATAGAGTTCCCTGATAGGGGCTGGGGTGGAGCCATGCTTTGAGGAGAGATTACTTAAGCAGCCAGGTGAAAGTGGCTGGCCTCTAAATCTGAACACATGGAGAGGTAAGCTGACAGACAAACATTACTGCATAACCATGACAGTACCCCCCTCCCCCGCCTGGGCCCAGGGTTAGAGGGAAACTTCAGATGAAACCTCCTCAACAGACGAGGCGCAAAGACCTCAGATGCAGTGATCCAAGACCTCTCCTCAGGACCAAACCCTTTCCAATGTACGAGGTACTGAAGAATGCCTTTACGGAGCCGGGAATCCAGAACTTAACTAACCCCGTACTTTAGATTATCCTCAGAGACCGGAACCGAGGTAGGGAGAGGACGAGGGGACTTATTGAGGACTAAAGGCTTTTTTAGGAATGGGTAAGGGCACGAGAAGACCATCAGGAGTCTGCGCAGGGTCCCCCAAACCCTTAAAGATGAGCTGGACATCCAGCACAGGACCATTAGACTGGGCAGAGGTCAGTGGATCCCTGAGGGCAGGTTCGTTAGAAGGTGACGTGTCACAGGAGTCAAGCTGGATAGCTGAAACACAAGCAGAATGCAGAGAGCCCTGAAAAAATGTTTGAAAACCCCACCTGGCCGAATATTGCAGTCTATCCAAAGGATGGATTGAGCCTCTTAGACAGGTTTGAATGGACGTAGTAGTAGTAGGGTGAGGCCAGGTTACAGAAGGTCTTGAATAAGAAAAAGCAGGAAGCTCACTGGGACTGGGCTGGACTGGCATAACTGGTGCAGAGGCCGACTGAATAGCATCGGCAGGTGTAGCGACTAGGGATGAGCCGAACACCCCCGGGTTCGGTTTGCACCAGAACCTGCAAACGGACCGAAAGTCTGCGCGAACATTCGAACCCTATTAATTACAATGGACGCGAACGTTCGAAATCAAAAGTGCTAATTATAAAGGCTAATATGCATGTTATTGTCATAAAAAGTGTTTGGGGACCTGGGTCCTGCCCCAGGGGACATGTATCAATGCAAATTTTTTTTTTTTAAACGGCCGTTTTTTTCAGGAGCAGTGATTTTAATAATGCTTAATGTGAAACAATTAAAGTGTAATATTCCTTTAAATTTCGTACCTGGGGGGTGTGTGTATAGTATGCCTGTGAAAGGGGCGCATGTTTCCTGTGGTTAGAACTGTCCCTGCACAAAGTGTCATTTTTGCAGGAAAAAAAGCCATTTAAAATCACTCACGGCTAATGAATTGCCGACTCCCATAACACAGAGAACAGTCATTCATTGAAAGGCATTGATAAAAAAAATGTGTGGGGGTACCCCCAAATTCAATTACCAGGCCCTTCAGGTCTGCTATGGATATTAAGGGGAACCCCGCTTCAAATTTAAAAAAAAATTACGTAGGGGTCCCCCTAAATATCCATACCAGACCTTTAAGGTCTGGGATGGATTTTAAAGGGAACCCCGGCCAAAAAGAAAATGGCGTGGGGTCCCCCTAAAAATCTATACCAGACCCTTATCCGAGCACGCAACCTGGCAGGCCGCAGTAAAAAGAGGGCCGGACGAGAGCGCCCCCTCCCTCCTGAACCGTACCAGGCCACATGCCCTCAACATTGGGAGGGTGCTTTGGGGGTCTGTGACCCCTCAAAGCACCTTGTCCCCAAGTTGATGAGGACAAGGGCCTCTTCCCCACAACCCTGGCCATTGGTTGTGGGGGTCTGCGGGGGGGGGCTTATCGGAATCTGGAAGCCCCCTTTAACAAGGGGACCCCCAGATCCTGCCCTCCCCCTGTGTGAAATGGTAAGGGCTATCATTTCACCAAAAAAGTGACAAAAATGGTAAAAATGACAGGAGACGGTCTTTGACAATTCCTTTATTAAAATCTTTCATCTTCTTTCTTCTGGTCTTCTTCCTTCTTCCTTCATCCTTCGGTTTCTTCATCTTCTCCTTCCGGCATCTTCTTCCATCTTCTTCTTCCATCTTCTTCTTCCTCCGATTCGCTTCTTCCTGCTCTGGTCTTCTCGTCCGGCATCTTCTTCCATGGCGTCGGCGTCTCTTCTTGGGCCGCTCCGCGCAATGAGAGGCTACCGCTGTGTGAGGCTTCGCTGCGTCTGACAGCTCTTTTATAACGGAGGGTGGGGCCACCTGGTGACCCCGCCCCCTCTGACGCATGGGGACGTCATGGGGACTTGGCCCCACCCACCGTTATAAAAGACCTGTCAGATGCAGCAAAGCCTCACACAGCGGGAGCCTCCCATCCCCATGGATTTGGGGGGACCCCCACGCTTTTATTTTTTTTTATCAATGACTTTCAATGAATGACTGTTCTCTGTGTTACGGGAGTCGGTGTTCTGACAAGAACAGTCCGGCTATCATCAAGTGTCCGCTGTGTACTGCGCATGCGCATCGCATTCATTAGCCGCAGATGGCTGCCTTAGATGACACAACAGGCCAGAAGGGTAGAGGTGGTTTAATGTGATACTGCAATGCTGTACTAACAGCACGCACACACTACACTAATCCCCAGAATCACAGCAGATGTCAGCAGTCAGCACTCAGCAGAATGAATCAAAGCAGATAATGTCAGCAATGTAGAATTGATCACAGCAGATAATGTCACTGACACCACACTACATGAGGTGCCGGTGCGGCGGCCTTATATAGTGTGGGGCGTGTACTAAACCCCCTGAGCTATAATTGGCCACAGGCATCCTGCCTGTTGCCAATTATTGCTCTCCTCGCCGCTGGCTCTAGGATTGGCCAAGCATGCAGGGTCACAGTGCATGCTTGGCCAATCATCAGCCAGCAATGCACTGCGACTGGCACAGTGCATTGTGGACCGTTCGCATCACGCGAATTTGATGGGAACGGCCCACATAGTTCTGGGCTCGACGAGCGGACGAATGGCCGATGTTCGATTCGAACATGGGTTCGAATCGAACACCGGGCCCATCCCTAGTAGCGACTAGTGATGGACGAACTTCCGACAGGACGTTTCACGAACGCGATCCGCAAACGTGCCCAAATGTTCGCGAACATTGACTTTAATGGCAGGCGAACCTTAAAAACCTCCAGGTCATATTTTCAGCCACAAAATACTTACTAGCTGTGCACACAGTCCCACAACATGGACACTGACATACCAGAAGTATTAAGTGAATCTGGGATCGACAACGACAAGCATTCTTTTTTTTTGCCAATTTAAGGCCATGGAGGAGAGGCAAGGTCAGGCCAGGCTATGAAGGGGGTGCAGGAGATGATTGATCAGTGCCACAGTCAGGGCAGCGCAGTCCTGTGCCAGTGTCCCAGTGTGCCAACCTGTGCTTGAGCCCCTGACCCCTCCCTCTGCCCAGCCCTTACCCCCACCTATGCAGGACTCCACTGCGGTGGTCCGGAGGTGCCAGTCCAGTGCTGATCCATTCCTCAGCCATGGTGCTGGCACTGCCTGCTGATTGGCTTCTCCGCTGCCATCTCCCTCACTGACACCAGCACTGAGATAGAACACTGACACCAGCACCGCGATAGAGAGCACTGACACCAGCACCACGATAGAGAGCACTGACACCAGCAACGAGATAGAGAGAACTGACACCAGCAACGAGATAGAGAGAACAATGCCATCTTGTGGTGAATTAAGCTATTACCTCAATAAGGTGAATGTCTTACATATATTCACACAATTACACAGTTTCTATACGAGGGATCCTTTACAAAAAACTTCAAATGTAAGCCTGGCCTGCTTAACCACTTGCCGACCGGCGCACGACGATATACGTCGACAGAATGGCACGTACAGGCAGGAGGGCGTATATATACGTCCCTCCTTTAGCCTGTCCGTGCCATCGGGAGCGCGCCGGGAGCGGCGCTCTCCCGCGCCGGTCGGGACCCCCGTGAGTCCGGCCGCGGTCCCCGCAGACTCGATCGCCGCGGGGACTCCCGCGATCGTCTCACGGAGCGGCTAAACGGGGAGATGCCGAGATAAACAGCATCTCCCCGTTCTGCCTAGCAACTAGTGACGCCGATCTCTGCTCCCTGTGATTGGAGCAGAGATCAGCATTCACTAGCTGACAGCCACGCCCCCCCACAGTAAAAAAAAACACCCCTAGGCCTACTTAACCCCTACACTGCCACCTTGTGGTTAACTCCTAAACTGCCAGTGTCATTTATACAGAAATCAATGCATTTAAATGCATTAATTGCTGTAAAAATGACAATGGTCCCAAAAATGTGTCAAAAATGTCCGATGTGTCCGCCATAATGTCGCAGTCACAAAAAAAATCGCAGATCTCCGCCATTAATAATAAAAAAAAAATTATTAATAAAAATGCTATAAAACTATCCCCTATCTTGTAAACGCTATAACTTCTGCGCAAACCGATCAATAATCGCTTATTGCGATTTTTTTTACCAAAAATATGTAGAAGAATACGTATCGGCCTAAACTGAGGAAAAAAAAAAATGTTTTTTTATATTTTTTGGGGGATATTTATTATAGCAAAAAATAAAAAATAATGCATTTTTTTCAAAATTGTCGCTCTATTTTTTGTTTATAGCGCAAAAAATAAAAACCGCAGGGGCGATCAAATACCACCAAAAGAAAGCTCTATTTGTGGGAACAAAAGGACGTCAATTTTGTTTGGGAGCCACGTCGCACGACCGCGCAATTGTCAGTTAAAGCGACGCAGTGCCGAATCGCAAAAAGGGGCCTGGTCCTTTGGCTGCAAATTGGTCCGGTCTGAAAGTGGTTAATATTTAGCTAATATAAAGGTCACTGTTATTAGGTTGATTGTTACCTATTCATTATAGAATTTTTCAGAGGGTTTCTGTTCTTATATATACACACTAGGTGATTGCTCTCTGCTCCTGAATATTGGATGTAATATCCTAGATGCAGAATTCTATTCTTAACACCTTACTTTACTCCTAAGTGCACTGTTACCAATGTTATTCTTGGTTATAATTATTAAAATACACTCAAGAATCCGAATGGATGGATCATTGACCATTACTTATTTTCCATTCAAGGCAATAACCCCAGTTCCAGATTTATTGTATACCCCCCCCCCCCCGTACTTCTAATGCTTTACATTTTTTTATATAGGGGTTCATGGTCCAACGTGATAGTATAAATTGTTTCTCACACATTTCTTCTTATTCTAGTCACCTCTCACACAGTGGTTTCTCGACTGTTTACTGTATCACTTAACATTAGTCTGTCCTATACCACTGACTTTGACCGGCAGTTTGTCCCCTCCAAGTCAGTAGGTGAGCAGGATCTCACCTACCGCCGGTTCCCTTTAAATCCTTTTAATACTCGGTTTCTTATAAGTGCCTAGGTCCTATTAACCCTTGATTTTCTTTCCCTGAGGCCGTTCCAAAGGACGGAACATATACATTAATCCTCTACTTTTCATTTTATTTCTTTGTATCTCATTTTACGATCTCTAGTGGTTTGCCTTTAATTCTCAGGTATAACTTATTCTTTTACGCATTGTCTTCTACACAGCCAATAATTCCTACAACGCAACTTAAAATAATTTCACTAAAGAGTAAGGGTTTGAATTTACCTGAAAAAAGATCTCAATTATTATTAACGATGAAACAAAAACAGGCTGATGTCATTTTTGTACAGGAGACCCACTTCCGTGGGGATTCTATACCAAAATTATATAATATGAACTTTCCTACTGTTTATCATGCAACGGATGCCACAACTAAAACGAAAGGTGTATCTATTCTTTTGGCTAAACACATCCCGTTACAAATCACTGACACATTGCTAGACAAATTTGGTAGATATCTATTTTTGAAGGGTACCTTTAAAGGCAATAAAATGACATTAGCTAACATTTATGCTCCAAATTGTGGTCAGGTTTCCTTCTTCCGCAATATCGTTAGGTTTTTAACTGAATTCCAAGAAGGTACCCTGATCTTAGGAGGTGACTTTAATCTCCCAATGAATCCTCTGTTAGACACCTCAACTGGCACATCCTCTATGACGTATTCAGCCCTTAAAGCAATCAAATACGAATTACAATCGTTGCTTTTACATGATTCCTGGCGCACCATGTACCCAGATTGCAAAGACTATACTTTTTTTTCTATTCCTCACGGTAAATATTCCAGAATTGACTACTTTTTTCTGTCTCAATCTGACCTTCCCTTTCTAGAAAAGACGTCCATTGACATTGACGTCCATCTGTCTGACCACCACCTGATCTCTATTTGTTTATCCTTTCCTGAGCACAAGACTCGTTCACATACGTGGAAACTTGACCCATCGCTTCTTACAGACCTATCTATCTCTGCAGAAATAGAAGACTGCCTGAAACAATATTTTGCAACTAACCACGTCACCGAGACATCTCCTTCTATACACTGGGAGGCACATAAGTGTGTTGTCTTTATTGCCACAGCGGCTAAGAGGCGTAAACTCGCACAAAAAATATTCAACGACTTAACCCGTGACATCCTCCAACTAGAAAAAACTCATAAAAGAACGTTAGCTCTCAACACTTTATCTTCCCTGATAACCCTAAGAAAGCAACTGCTTGACTTATTAGGTAAACAAACTAGGCGTAAATTCATGTTACGTCAAAAATCCTTTTATGAATATGGCAATAAAGCCGGAAAACTGCTTGCCAGAGCCCTACAATCTAAGAAAAAGGCTAACACAATTAACTCTACCATAGATGCTAAGGAACACAAAATATCTTCCACACCAGACATTGCTGCGAATTTTGTCCAATATTCTTCAAAACTTTATAATCTCACTTCCCCTAACTCTCCAGCACATGACCTAGACAGACACACTCTGATGAAGGAATTTCTCCGTAAATATAGCCCATTACCCATCACAACCGAAACATATCAAACTTTGGACAAACCCTTTACTATAGAGGAAACGGGGGCAGCATTGAAAATTTTGAAAACAGGCAAAAGCCCAGGCCCAGACGGCCTCACGGTAGGGTATTACAAATCTTATGCCCATATTTTAACTCCCTATTTTACTTCAACCTTCAATTCTTATGCAATTCCTACCTTACCCCCATGTGATTTATTGACTGCTCACATTACGGTTATCCCTAAACCAGGAAAGGATCCACTTTTAATTACAAATTATAGACCTATTTCATTATTAAATGTTGACCTTAAGTGGTATGCAAAAATTTTGGCCGTTAGACTTCAAACTCTTCTCCCTGACCTAATTTGTTTAGATCAAGTGGGATTTGTCCCAGGTAGGGAGGCGAGGGATAATACCCTCAAGGCCCTAAATATTCACCATCGGCTAACCACATCCAAAATGAAAGTTTTTTTTTTATCGTTGGACACGGAGAAGGCATTTGACAGAGTGGCCTGGGACTATATGATAGCAACCTTACAATCCAATGGTCTACCTGAACGTATGCTTAACTATATCCTCATGTTATACTCTTTTTTTTAACATAAAGTTTCTTTATTTTTAGAAAAACAAATAATAAAACAACCAGTACAGTGGTACATCTTCAGTGTCAGACATAAAAATCAAATATATTGCTATAGGTAGTTCATCTACAATTTCTAGAGTAACCTTACATTACATCAAAGTCAAACCGCTCATACATATCAGATTTTCCATTAGTGACCCAAGGTCGACTTATCAAAGCACTTATAATTATTTGCACAAAGTAAGAGGTGGCATTGAACATAAATGAAGGACAGATGAGGGGGGGGCGACAATCCCCCCCCTAACCACATTGTTAACATAGCAGATCCCTTGACTATGGTGCAGGGGATACAAGTTTATTCTAGACTAGATTCTAGATTCTTCCTCTTTTTCACCCAAACCCCCCAAATTTTATCGAATTTTTGGGGACAATTACGTCCCGCATATGTAAGTTTATACAGGGGGAGGGCCGTGTCCACTAAGGATCTCCATTGTTGAACTGTTGGGGGAGAAGGGTCTTTCCACTTTAGAAGTATCGCCTTCCTAGCATAGAAAGCCGAGTAAAATACAAACAGTTTCTTGGACTGCTTTGTTGCCAAAGTGTCAACAATACCCAGGAGCAGGGGGATTGGGTCCCGTGGGACGTGTAGCTTACTGATCAGGTTAATATCTTTTATGAAATTCCTCCCAGAAAGCCTGAATAAGGTGGCAGGACCATGTAACATGTAGAAAGGTGCCTATCTCAGTGGGCACAGCGAACTACAAGAGGGGTATATTCTGGCCAACCTTTCCGGGGTATAGTACACCCTGTGGATGAATTTAAGTTGGATGAACCTATCCCTCGCCGAGACCATGAGAGAAAGGTATTGCTGGATCCCCTCCCTCCCTGTCGTCACCTGCCAGGGATGGCACGTCCGCCTGCCACTTATTAAACAATTGAGTCACCTTAGAGGTATCCAACCCAGCCAGTTCATAATAGAGTGTTAATAGTGTTTTCTTGTCCTCCCCTCTAAGCAGTATCTTTTCAATCCCGTTGGTCGCTAGAGTAATTGGGTGTGTGAATTGTGATCGGTAGGCATGTGGTTGGGCACTTCCTTGTCTCTCTTCAAGTCGAATGTACAGATCCCCGTCGGTGAGGTAATGTCAGCCAATGTCGTAATGTCATATCTAGTCCACAACTGTGGGTCCGGAATGGATCTAAAATGTGAAAGTCTGGGATTACCCCATAGAGGAGTGTGTGGGGACCAACTGTGCGGTTGCTCAACCTTAGTCCTGACCATCTCCCAGACCCGAAGTGTGGTGCGCTTCGACCTAGTAACACAGGGGTTAGATTTAGGCCCTCGGTGAATCAAGTGTCTGAGTTCCAAGTAGGAGCCCAGCAGTGCCACTTCTATCGTAGCCGCAGGATTCGAGGGTTCCTTGGCAAGCCACCATTTAACCGTCACCAGTACCGCCGCCCAATAGTATTTTAGGAAACAAGGCATTGCCAGCCCTCCCAGGGACAGTGGTAATTGTAACGTAGTCTTAGCTATTCTTGGAGTACCGCCGTTCCAAATAAATGAGATGATTAAGCTGTCCAATTTAACAAAAAATGAGTGGGGGATCGGGGTTTGTCTAAAAAGATAGACAAATTTAGGGAGCACTGCCATTTTTATTAAATTAACCCTTCCCACTGGCGTAAGGGGCAGGGATTTCCACACCGCACACCTTCGAGTTAGGTGGGTCATTACCGGGGTAAGATTAAGGGGGCTAAATTGAGTAATGTCCCTGTGAATAATCACCCCTAGATACTTAAACTGAGAGACCCTCTGAAGGGGGGTATCTGCAGGTAAGTTATCTTCTGAGGGATGTAGGGCAAACAGGACTGATTTTCCCCAGTTAATCCGTACACCCGAGTATGAGCCAAAAACATCAATGAGTCGGAGGGCTTCCTTCAGTGAGTTTGTGGTGTCACTGAGATACAAAAGAGTGTCATCTGCATATAATGAGATTTTTTCCACTATCGGGCCGATGGAAATACCTCTTACTACAGGTGAAGACCGTAAGAGCATTGCCATTGGCTCAATTGCTAGGGCAAAGAGGACCAGGGACAGTGGGCACCCTTGCCTGGTGCCCCTGTACAAGTTAAACGTAGATGACAGGACCAACCCGGTATGTATCCGCACCCTCGGAGCCACATATAGAGTCTGCACCATGAGATAAACCTAGGGCCAATACCAAACCGACGCAGGACCTCCCAGAGATAACCCCACTCTACTGAGTCAAATGCTTTTTCTGCATCCAGGGAGGCCACTGCGTCGGAATGGTTCAAACAGTCCCCAGATCCCAAAACAGTATATAACCGTCGCAGTTTAATATCTGTGCCCTTACCCGGCATAAACCCCGTCTGGTCCTCATGCACCACTGTCTGTATAACCAGGTTGAGGCGCTTAGCCAAGATTTTTGTAAGGACCTTGGCTTCCGCATTAAGCAGGGAGATAGGCCTATAGGAGGCACACAGCTCAGGGTCCTTACCTGGTTTGGGTATAACTACAATTACCGTGTCTGCCATAGATGAGGGTAGCTTCTTCTCTTTAAGAGATTTAGTTAGAGTTCCATGCAGTTTGGGCGCCAGCTGATCACTATACTGTTTATAAAACTCCAGGGGGATGCCGTCCACCCCAGGAGTCTTTCCCACCTGCATTTCGCCCACCGCCTGTTGAACTTCTTCTAGAGTTATCGTACTGTCCAGTTGTTCGCGGGCACTATCGCTAAGAGTGGGGAAGTCAAGGCTGTCAAGAAAGGAGTCCAGCTCCTCATGTGAGTAGTTGGCTCTCGAGGAGTATAGCTCCCGATAGTATGTCGCAAACCGGGCATTAATGGCAGTGGGGTCCGTGATTACTGTCCCATCGGTGTCCCTTATCCGCGCAATAGAGGTAATTGGTTGTTGCTCTTTGGCTAACCAAGCTAGGAGTCTCCCATTTTTTCCCCCTGCTCGAAGATATGTTGAGTCTGTGCCAACTGACATTTTTTTGCCTTTGTAACCCTGAGGAGCATTACCTCCCTGTAAGCAGATTGCATGTCTAGATAAGTGATTGGGTTTCGGGTACTAACATATTTGTTTTATAGTTCAAGTGCCCTGGACTCGGCTTCTTCTATAGTAATGGCAGCGTCCCTACGTGCTCGGGAGATAGAAGTTTGGTAGCACCCCCGAATGTAAGCCTTAAAGGCACCCCAGTTGATATCTAGAGAGGCAGTGCCCGTGTTAGTCCGCCAGAACTCCGCCGTATGTTCAGGAATCTCTGTCTCAATGAGTGGGTCGGCTATCCAGTACCTAGACAACCTCCAGAGTCTGTCAGAGGGGGGGGGGGGTTGAAGCTACACATAACAGGCTCATGATCCAATATACCCCTGGGTAATATTTCAGTCGATTGCACTCTTGAGAGCAAACCTCCACTAACATATCAGATCAATGCGTGACATGGCTCTATAGGATGTAGAGTGGCATGTGTATACTCTGTCCACCGGGTGTCTCCACCTCCAAATGTCAGTTAGTCCATAGAGGGATACCCATTGTGCTAGAGGGGAGTCCATGCCCGTCCCGTGGGATAACCTGTCCTTAGAGGGGTCAGGGACCATATTAAAATCGCCCGCTATAACCACATTGTCGGTGGGGTATGCAGAGAGGAGGGGGGTCAGGTGTCTCAGGAGGGCCACTGTGGCCGGTGGTGGTATGTATATTCCTAGAATTACCATTTCAACCGTGTCAATAACAACATGCAGTAAGACATACCTCCCCTCCGGATCTATCTTCACCTCCAGCAGTTCATATGTAAGATGAGATTAAAAAAGGCTGCGCTATGTTCTATCTGAAAAAAACGACATTAGTTGATGACACAACCTTTAGTGTCAATACATACACCTTGTGAGAGTGAATGGTGACTAATGAAGCTACATATGATTACTAAATACCAAGAATGGTTATAGCAGTCAAGTATGACAAATTTCAGTGCACCTATTATCAAAAACGTATAAAATAACATACAATACAAAAATTCAGATGGGCTACATAATAACCCAACACATAAATAAATAGGTGAAAAGGAATATGAATCCGACAATTTATCGGGTTATATTATACAGATGAACCGTATAGTAACCCAACACATTAATAAGGAATATGAATCCGACAGTGTATCGTGTTAAATTATACCGTGCATATATACATGTCAAATTAGACTGATGTAGTGACCCAAAAACATATAGAAATAGGTAAATAAAGGTAGAAGTTGAAATTTAAAGTCCAAAACCGACTGTGAAGTCGATCTAGTCCAACAATAGAAAGGCTTCCACGTGTTGAAAGATGGTGACTTTATATGAATTCAAATATAAGGTGACAAGTGCTTGTAGAGATCCCTCCACCAGGAAGATTGCAGGCTTACCAGACTGTGGAGAAAACTCGCATGTGGCTAATACCCAGCCAGGGCCTTGACTTCCACTACAGCTCGCCTGCGCCCCTCGCGGTATCCAGAGAAGTTGTTAACTTCAGATGTAGGAAGACGTGGGACTCGCCACAAATAGTAGTGGGTTGTAGCCTATGTATAACATAAGCCCATTGTATGGATCTCCGGAGGTTGGCCCAAAAAGGAAAAGAAAGGGGGACACACCATGGGTAGAATCCAAAGGATTTATTTAGTAAAAAGTGCCAATAAGCACAAAAAGGCAGAATGCATAAAATGGTTGAAAAACACTTAAAAATATGCGGCCGGCCGGCAGCAGTACTCGTCCGTGCTAGGACGTAAGACGCGGTGACGTCAGCACGTCGCTCCTCCCTACGCGTTTCGTCAGAGAGTGACGTAATCATGGGACACGGACGGCGTACTGACGCACCGCTTAAATACACAACAGGAAGCCTCGATCTGGATGGCAAAACATCAGACTTCCGGTCTCCATCTTAGAGTCTGGCAAATCAAGGAAAAAGACGCCCTCATAGCAGAGCGTTAATATTTAACTGTATAATGACAAAACATGTAGTCCATTATCCTATATGAGAACTAGCCAAAGTCACATATAGGCTATGCGCTAATAATGATGAGCACATATGTCTCAAGCGTACAACTACAAATTGACCTATGAACTACATTACCCATCACCCTATCTGGTAAGGTCCTAGTGCGTCTCACCTCCCTCACCAAAACAAAGCGAGGGGGGGACGAGCCAGACAGGGTGGGAACTGAAAAATGACAACCAATAAGTCAACATCTCTAGATCCTATGTCATGAGTGAGGATGGGATGAAGCAAGTGGTATTAATAGTAAGTCTATGTAGACCATAGACCGAAATGGGATTTTAAACAGACCGCACAGGGTCATCTGATCCCTTAAGTTGGTATGAACCATACACATAAAAATCAAAAAAGTTGTCCGTCATAAATCACAACGGGGTAACATAGCAAATAAATATGTATAGATGTAAATAAAGGGGGTAAAGGTGTACCCACCTGCATTCACACCCCAACTTACTCATACCTATCGGAGTTCATTTCGTCTATGCAGGATAATCAGCAGAGACCTCCGGTTATCACATAGAATCCATGACATCCTCAACCACACTAGCCCATTATAGTGCCAGTACTAGTTTGGATGGAATGCAAAACAGTGTAAAAAATCTAATATAAACTATAAACAAAGGAAAAAAGGGGAAGGATAGATATGTCACCTCACCTATTTGTAAAGAAAAGAAAATGGGGACTAAACAGCCAATCAGTACCTCTGCTAGAAGAAGGTATTGGAATAGTACCGAAAGATCTCTCCCCTGGAATGGGGACTGTACATCCAATCGGTACCTCTGCTGGAAGAAGGTATTGGGATAATATCGAAAGGTCTTTCCCCAGATCTTAACTAAAGCTAAAACAGGGACGTCTAAGTAGGTAGTCTCCGTAGGGTGAAAAAAAAGTTCGCAAGTCTACAGTGTAGGCATATCCGCCTATACTAGCGCATCAATAGGCTAGCACCTACAGATGTCCATCTCATTCACAGGAGATAGTCTCCATAAGTCGGCCGAAATCCCGGATTGGACTGTGAAGTCCACGCCATCCTTCACTCATACTAGCCCATTAAAGTGCTAGCGCGGGTTTGGATGGAATGTCCAAAATGTATAAAGGTATTGTTCCAAGGATTTCTTAGGTTTAAATTTATAACTATAAAAAGGGGGGGACAAATGTCACCACTGCTCGTTATAAACAAAAGGAAAAAGAAATTGCAACCAATCCGTATCTATACTAGGAGGAGGTAGTTATATTAGTACCAGAAGTGATTTGTTCAAAATTTGGTAAATGTTATGAATAGACAGACCAGGGCTGTGCCATTCCCGCTCCCCAAAAGGGAGTGTTTCTTTAATACACCAAAACTATGCCAAGAAAATGCCAAAAGAATATATACTCAAAAGGGCCATAAATTGCATCCAATGCCTGCGATCCAGATCGAGTGTACAGAATCTCAACATACCAATGCACATTTATAGAGACAGTAAAACAAGGTATAATCTAGGCATTATCTATAAATGCGTTCACATCTACATCGATGTTTAACCCCTGAGGGGTGTGTGTTTTTAATCTATGTACCCATGACATCTCTGATCTCGAGATGCTTCTGACCAGGTTACTTCCTCTCCAGTGCGGGCTAAACTTCTCTATCCCCAGGAAAAGGGTGTTGGAGGGGTCCCTATTGTGTACTATCAAATAGTGCTTTGAAACCGAGTGTTTGGTATAACCCCTCCTGATGTTATTTATATGTTCATTGAGTCGCACCCTGAGAGGACGTTTGGTCCTGCCCACATACTGCAGGCCACATGGGCACTGCAGCAGGTAGACAAGCCCCTCAGTAGTGCACGTGATGAAAGACTCAATTTTATAACTTTTGGACGTTACAGTGGAGAAAAAACTGATGGTTCGCCTGGTCCTACAGCTGTTGATAGAGCATACTTGACATCTGTTACATTTATAATATCCCGTCAACTCTCCAAAGAATTGAGGGGCTCCACTGGGAGGGTTTAGGATATTCGGTGCTATTTTATCCCTAAGAGATGGAGCACCCCTGAACACCACTCGTGGACGATCAGGAAGAATCGTACTCAGAAGTGTGTCGTTCCCCAAAATGTGCCAGTGTTTTTGTATGATACGGCTGATGTTATAATACTGGTTAGAATAGTTGGTAATGAAAGGGACTCCTATCGTATCCCTCACCTCATTGGTTGGCACTTTTACTGCCAACAAAGCCGACCTATCCATCAAAGACACCTGATGAAGGGTGTCCTGAAGGACCAAAGGGTCATAACCCTTATCGACAAACTTAGAGGTAAGGGTTTTGGCCTGTATTAGGAATTTTTCATGTTCAGTGCAATTACGTCTTAAGCGCATATATTGGCTTTTAGGAACAGAGCCCAACCAGGAGGGATGGTGACAACTCCCCTTGGGGATGTAGGAATTCCTGTCCGTAGATTTAAAAAAGGTAGAGGTAACAAACTGACTGTCTTTAATCTCTATCCTCAAATCCAAAAAATGTATCGCTTCCTGGCTTGCCTCAAATGACAGATGTATACCTCTGTTGTTATTATTGAGGCCAGCCATGAAGGTGTCCAAAGAGGACTTGGTACCTTGCCAGAGGAGGAGGACGTCATCTATGTATCGTGCCCAAAGGACGATCTCAGATCTCGATTGGGAATAGATGACGTCCTCCTCCCACTGGCCCATGAACAGATTCGCCAGGCTAGGGGCGTACTTAGCCCCCATGGCCACGCCCCTGTCCTGGCGAAAAAACTGTCCATTATGCCAAAAAAAGTTATGTGTAGCCGCAAATTGGAGCAGCTCCATGATGTAATCAATTTGCGCTGGAATGAGTGGGGAACTCTTATACAGAAAATATTTCACTGCTCCCAAACCCAGATGGTGTGGGATAATGGTATAAAGCGACGTAACGTCGGCCGTAACCAACCACATACCATCCATTGGGTCAAGGTCGGTCAGTAGATTAATGACCTGGCGGGTGTCCTTAATAAAGGAAGGCAACCCCTGTACCACAGGTTGTAGATAGTAGTCTATATACTTGCCCACCCGAGACGTTACGGAATCTATTCCGCTCACTATGGGACGTCCCGGGGGGCAAGTTAAACTTTTGTGAATTTTTGGTAGATAGTAGATTATGGGTACCCTAGGGGCCTTCGGGACCAAAAACGCCCTTTCTTTCTTATTTAGAATACCCGAGTCAGCACCCTTAGATACCAAATCCTCTAGAGCACATTTATACCTCATATTGGGATTAGAGGACAAAGGAGTATAGGTATCTCTGTCCCCTACTATGCGATCCATTTCCAGCATATAGTCGCTTTTATTGAGCAGGATGATGCCCCCACCCTTATCGGCAGGGCGTATCACCAATTCCTCATTGTCACATAAGGATTGTATACCTTCTTCCAGACTTCTTTTAATCCTAGCCTGTTTTAATTCTAATTTATCCAAGTCCTTCAGAACAATGTCCCTAAAAACCTTGATGGAAGGGGCAAGAGAGCCTGGGGGGTTAAACAGGGAGGCGTTTGCCAATCCTGAGTGTTGAAACTCCATGGAGACATACCTGTTAGTATTATTGGGGTTCGACAAAAAATGTCTCTTTATACTCAGTTTGCGCACATATCTGTGCACATCCATGTAGGTCTGAAATTTGCTCAGACCTTTCGGTGGAGCAAATTTCAGACCTCTATCGAGCACTTGTAGTTCAGGGTCGGTGAGAACGTGGGAGCTTAGATTGAAAATGCCCTCACCACTTACACCTTTTTCCTTTTGGGGGTGGCTACGCCTCCCCCCTCTAGTTCCTCTTTTCTTTCTACGGCTCGTTTGACACCTTGGGTTGGTCTGTGAAAATCCCACCCTTGATGGCTACGTTCAGCAGGGGCATTAAACTCCTGTCTGCTCGTATTCATTGGGTAAATAGTGCTATTAGCCCCCCCGAAACCAAAGTTATCTCCATTAGTTGCATCTCTCAAAGGAAAAAATTGGTTATGGGTAGGGATATTGTAGCCAAAATCATTACCTCCATATCCTTCATTGAATTGAGAAAAATGGCTATATGTATCTCTGCCATGGTTAGGGGGAGGGTTTTGACCACCCCTTTGTCCCATAGTGGGAGGATAAATGAACTGTGGTGGAGGGCCTGACCCTAACTGGGAAGGGTAACTACCCCCCATATTGAGGGGTCCTGGAGGCCACCCATTCTGATTACCCCATGAGGGTCCGAGATTTGGATAGGGCGGATACCCCCGCCCTGCTCCCGGTTTCTGATTATGGCTGTTATTATTCTTATTCCTAGAGTTACCAGGAGGCCTGTGTGGAGACTGGGATGAGGTATCTTTAGGTTTTCTAAGCGCCCGATTGCTAGAAGGAGGTACTGGCTGAGATCTCTGTGGCCCTCCTCCCATATTGCCTGGGGGTCTTATAGGTCCTGTCCCTATGCCACCAGTAGCCTGAGGAATAGTATCCATATCTGTAGAAGGGGTGATAGAAGCCTGTTCTGCTAACAGTTTCCTTTGCCACTCGAATACACTTTGTGTTTGATAATCGGACAGATCTCGATTATACTTCTTTTTCTTTTTGATTTTCTGTTCCCTATCTTCCTTTTCTAGTACTTTTTGAAGGGTCTTAGATCTTTCGCTATACTCTTCACTCTTGTTGAAGGGGTTAAGTTTTTCCTTAATGACTTTTATTTCCTCGTCAATCAATGAAAGTTTATAAGTCTTTCTCTCCACAAGAAACTTAATTAGATTGACACCGGCGTCATTAAAATACTTGTACCACACCTCCAGTTGAGATTCTCCCCTTTGGGGGCATACTTCCCACCTCAAACTGCGAGGGACCATGTGGTGTTTAATGTAGGTTTCAAGGAAGGCGATGTCCCATTGGGTATGGGTTTCAGACACCGTGAGATTTTTTAACCTAATGAATAGGCCTCCCAGGTCCCCATCCCCCTCCTTGAATGCCTCAAATACTCCCTGTATTAATACTCTATGTAAGAGACTTATGTATTAAGACACTCACCCCCCTGGCATAGCAAGAGTGTGTTGCATGGTAAGAATATCCCACCCATGGTTTCTTTAAGCCCAGCACTTTACTACCCATCAAGTGGGTCTCCGGTAGTATGCAAATGTGGGGTGAGTGCTTTTTAATATATGCATGAACTAGAGAGCGCTTAATCTTGTCATTGAGTCCCCGGACGTTCCAGGACATAAATTTAACCTGCGCCATAGTGGGTAACCAGTCACAGGAACGCCAGGGGAGCCAAGCACAGGAAGCATAACAGCTCCGGAGGGGAATTCAAACCTTTCCGGAAAAATAGAAATTCTGATCTGTAAGAAAAGGTCACACAATCATATTTAGGAATAGCAGGTTCAAGCCATCTAAAAATGCCACTGTACACAACCAACAAAATAAAAGGGTAAAGAATAAAAAAACAAAAAACATACAGCCCACAAACTTTGGCTGCGTGAAGCCCCCCACCCCGCACAACCGTTGGGGAACTCGGAGTGCCCATTCCCATAACCAAAAGAAAAACCACTAGGATTATCTCCTATGGGGACTTGGAGAAAATACTAGCGACCTAGGGACGCTGCTGCTGAGTAATGCAGTCTATTCTGACCCAGTGCAGCCGCTCTCAACCCGAGCATTGTAATACAGGGGGAGAGAAACAACCAGGATATTAAAGGTAATATGAATATACTTGTAGTTCACTTAGGATGACCAAGGGCTCAAACTTAGAGAGGTTCTTTGAACGTTGCAAACCAGTAATTGGGTAATGTGGACCAACATCAAGACATGTCTCCTCCATGTAAAGTAAGTAAGGGGCACCCAGAGTGCCTTACCCTCCCTGGAGTCAACAGGAGTATACATATGCATATAGGCAGCCACCTCTGTGGGGCAGGATAAATTCTCCATGTCAAGGAGGCCATAGATGAACCAGGAGCAAATGTTCCAAAGCAGGTGGAAAAAACGCTTTCAGTTCCTCGTGAGGGCAAAATAAGCTGCACTTTCTCCTCAGCGTGGGTCAGCAGAGGATACCATCAGGTATATACCCACAGTCCAGCACTCATGCTTGTCCGCAGCTTGTCGCAGCCACAGAGCGGGTTAACCCTCTCCCCACCCCCCTGCAGTAGCTGTGGTGGCGGGAAGGCAGATGAGACTCCAGTGCACCTGGCATAGACTTCCCCCACAAAGTGACACCGTAAAAATGAAAAAATAGGGAGAGGAGGGGGGGAGACTCAACGAATGCGCCCAGGGCACCACATCTCCAGCTACACAGCAGTTATGAATTACACTATACAGTTTAGTCCGGAGAAGATGAGAGAGCTTCAAGGGAGGGGGGGGGGGGTTGGTGAGGATCCGGGCAGGATCATGGCGCAGTCCTCATGCTGCAGGGGGGAAGAGGGGTGCAGAGCAGTTATGGAGGAGGAAACGATGCATGTGGTGGGTCAAATAATAAAGAGAAAAATACAGAGCTGGAGTACTTAACCGATCCCTGGGGAGGGTGTCCAGCCAATGCGAGGCATCATCCGGTGAGGTGACGTAACGGGCTGTTTCCCCATCCACCACCCGGTTACGGAGCTGGGCCTTAATGCCATCAAAGGTTCTCCGGAGCCTCTGGGTATCCAAAGAATAATCGGGAAACAGCATAATTTTGGTGTTCTCGAATCTCAGTTCCGCCACTTTTCTTGCCTCACGGAGTACCAGGTCCCTGTCCCTGAATTTCAGCAGTCGGAAGATAAAAGTACGGGGGGGGGCTCCAGGCTGCCCATGCACAGGAGGCATCCTGTGCGCCCGCTCCACAGCAAAATGAGGGGAGAAAGCAGCCCCAGGGAGAAGATTCCTTAGCAACTGCTCAGTGAACACCACCGTGTCCTGTCCCTCAGCCCCTTCAGGTAGTCCCACCATCCAGAGATTGTTGCTCCTGCTCCTGTTCTCGCTGTCTTCCGCACGTGATTATAGGGCTTTCACACGTACCTGCAGGGTATGGAGTGTAGCCCGGTGGTCCCTTATACAGTCCTCCGAGTCCCCAACTCGCCGCTCCGCTTCTCCAAGCCTATCACGGACTTTGTCCATATCTTTCCTCAGCAGTCCAAAATCTGTTTGCAGCACGTCTATTTTGGCCATCAAGGCCATTTTACAGCCCGCTATGGCTTGCATCAGGGCTTGGAAGCGGTCCTCCTCCACCGCCGCCGGATCCGTTGGCGGGGTTTGAGTCGCCATGTGCGTGCCGGAGTTATGGCCTAACTTCTGTGGCGCCGGGGAGGCCCTAGAGGTAGCGTTATTCTTCCGTCCCGGGCCGGATTTCCCTTTTTTCATACCCAGTGGTCACCCAGGGTCTGCTGCAGTCCTATATAGGTGTCTTTTGCCGTTAGTTTGCTTCAATTGCCGGATTAAAGGCTCAGGCGGGAGCGGAGCTCCTAGCACACACGTCTGCTCAGGCCGCCAGCTTGACCACGCCTGTCTCATGTTATACTCTAAACCAACTGCACAGGTCCGAGTTAACGGCCACCTGTCGGGTGCCTTCTCCGCGTCCAACGGTACCTGTCAGGGCTGCCCATTATCCCCGTTGATTTTTATCCTGACATTGGAGCCCTTATTAAGAAACATTAGCGAAAACCCTGACATAAAAGGGATTAAAATAAAAGATCGCACCTATAAAATGGCAGCTTTTGCTGATGACATTTTGCTATTCTTATCTGAACCGCTTATTACTCCCAAATCTCCATAAGACCCTTGAACACTTTAAATTTCTATCAAATCTTAGTCTACAGCTTTGAATATTACCCTACCCACAACACAACGCACACAATGTCAACAAAACTTCCCGTTCAAATGGGATGATAGCTCCCTTACTTACTTAGGCATCAAAATACCTACCTCATTATCAAATTTATACTCTGCTAATTATCAACCAATATTACGAACTATTACTGAGGATTTAAAAAAATGGTCTGTAGGGCTCTTCCTGGTTTGGTAGAACGGCCATCATTAAAATGAACATTCTGCCGAGGTTATTATACATTTTACAAACAGTCCCTATACACATTCCTCCAATTTTCTTTACAACATATCGTAAAATATGCACAAAACTTATTTGGGGTACGACTCGTCCCAGAATAAACTTTGCTCGACTCACTTCCCCAAAATAGAGAGGAGGTTTAGGTGTACCAGACACACGCAAATACCAGATAGCCAGTCACTTAAATAGGATTGTTGATTGGAATGTTCACTATTCTACCAAAGATTGGGTCCACCTGGAACATTCTTTCTCCCCGATTCCATTAGCCCAGGCCCCTTGGATACAAATTAATCGAGTTTCGAAGCTATATATGGCTCACCCCTTGATTCTCCTAACGTTACGAGCCCACGCACATGCATGTGAAAAATACAAAATATCTTCAGTTAATGGCCCTTTAACTCCACTCAGATTAAACCCTACATTTCCTCCAGGTATGACAACTTCCTTTCTAAGAGATGTTTGGCCACAGGAAAATGTTAGAGCTATGCATTTTTACAAACAGGACAAACAATTATTGTTCTCTGAGATTTCTTCCACACTTCACCATAAGAGGATGTCATACTGGCTATTTTTACATATCAAACGTTTCTTAAGCCCCATACACACGCTCGGCCAATCCGCGGACCAGGTCGGTCGGACTTTGTCCGACGTACTTTGTCCGATGTTGGCGTTGCGTACACACGGTCGGACTACGTTGTCGGAATATCCGGTCCGGAAGAACGTCGTGACGTAAGTCGTCGTCCACGAGATTACAAAAGGGAAGTTCAGCACCACGTCAGGCACCCGTTGGGCTCCTTCTGCTGATCCCGTGTTTATCGAGAGTTAGTGGAAGTTTGGTGACTTAAGATTCGCGCTTCTCAGTTTTCTGACTCAGATCGTTACTGCTCTTCAGTTTGTGCTTGTCGTGCGTATCTGTTTATTAGTGCGTGTAGTCAGTTCGCATTTGTTGGTCATTGCGGCCTATATCTTGATATAGGACGCTTTGATTTGCACTGCTTATTGTCTGCTCGTTGCTGGTATTCACTTCGTTCTTTCAGGCCTTGCTGTTTATCGGTGCTTTCTGTTTGTCCGTTCTGACCAGCCGACCTTTTGTGACCTTCTGAGCGATGTTTCCCGTGCGTACTCGTCGCCGAGTTCGTGCTGTACGCGGAATTGGTGTCGGGCTTTTAGCTTTGACCCAAGACCCGTCCATGAACAGAGTGATGAGGAGTATGTGGACCAAGAATTGGTTGCTTCAGCGTGACCAGTTCTCGCACATGCCTTTGCTTCGTGAGATCCGGGAGAATAATCCTGATGATTTCAGGAACTTTCTCAGGATGACGGACCCCGATTTTCACCGTCTTTTGGCTTTGCTGACCCCCTTTATCAGCCGGCAGGATACCTGCATGAGACAAGCCATTACTCCGGAGCAGAGGCTTGTTGCCACGTTGAGGTACTTGGCGACAGGGAGAAGTCTTCAGGATTTGAAGTTCTCTTCAGGTATCTCTCCCCAGGCCCTGGGAATCATTATTCCAGAGACCTGTTCTGCCATCATTCAGGTCCTGCAGGAGGACTATATTAAGGTAACATTTCTACTTTACTATTCCCTTCTATGTATGCTCTGTTTGCTAATGACTTGTATTTTTGACCTCCTTCCCTAATTACCATGATTGCAATATGTTCTAATATGCTGTGCCCCTTTTCTCCTTCATGCATTTTTCCCTTCACTTACCTCACCAGCATGCTCTTCTGCCCCAATAGACACCTATGGCCTACTCACTTAAGCAATGTCTTTTGTCTGCTGCATAGTATTGTTTGCCCCAAAACACCCCCTAAAATATGCACAAATGTTTGCTGTGTGGTTTACTTCATGTAGAGCCCCCTTTTTTTGTTCTTTTGGTGGGGGGGGGGGCAAACTCATTAGGAACCCCCTCCCCCAACTGCTCTGTCAGATGGTACCAATCCTTTATCTGCTGGCTTTCCCAAGGTCCATACACACTATATACCTACCTCTTTATAGTGCGCATCTTTAGGGATGAATTCAGCAAAGCATGTAGTGCAAGGGACTGCCTCCATACATTCCATTTCCTATTTTTTTGTCTTCTTTACCTCCTATTAGCTTGCTTGGTAATTTAATAATGTCACACTGTGCCTGCCTTTTTTGGGGGGGGGGGGGGGGTTGAAATGTTATTTGATCTTTCCTGTGGCCTGCCAATAGTGTTAAGTACAGAGGGTCTGGCCAAACTAGCCCACATTATTGAGCCATTTGCCAATCAATGAAGTGCAGAGGGTTAGCTGTCCACCCCCCCCCCCCCCAAAACCCCTAGTTATTGCCAATGGCCCATCAGAAGTGGGGGGATTGATGGGGGGGTGAGTAATCTGTGAAGGGGAGCCTCTACTTTTCTGTGCAAATACTTTCCAGCCTCCAATTTTAGACAATGCTCTTGTTCCAAGATGTTGATTGTCTAATCTGCTTGCAATGTTTAGGTGCAAAGTGACTAATTTTTTTTTCTTGTTTCACTCCACAGTTCCCTTCCACGCCACAGGAATGGCAGACTGTGGCCTCCCACTTTGCCAGCCGTTGGGACTTTCCTAACTGCGGAGGGGCAATTGATGGGAAACACGTCCGCATCGTCCCACCGCCCAACTCGGGGTCCTACTATTATAATTATAAAGGGTTTAATAGTGTAGTGATGTTGGCGGTGGTGTCGGCAACATACGAGTTTATGTATGTGGACGTGGGGATGAACGGCCGGATATCGGATGGTGGGGCCATTACGCACACGGAGTTCTACTGGCGTCTCCAAAGTGGCAGTCTGTGCTTGCCACCTCCAGAGGAGAATGCCGAAGGACTCCCCTTCGTCTTTGTCGCAGATGAAGCGTTTGCGTTGACTCCCCATGTGATGAGGCCGTTCCCGATGAGGACCCTCACCCCGGACCAGAGGGTCTTCAACTACAGGCTGTCCAGAGCCAGAAGAGTTGTGGAGAACGCTTTTGGCATCCTGGCCAGCCGCTTCCGCCTGTTCCTGACGGCATTTAACTTGGCGGAATACAAACTGAACCACATAGTTCTTGCCTGTTGCATATTGCACAACTTCCTCAAAAGACATAACAGGAACTATGTGGTGCCCGTTGGCCCAGATGTGGAGGGCCCTCCAAATGCCGAACTCACAGCCCTTCGAGTGGCACGTCCAGGCTTGCCCCCTCTAAATGCCCGTGTGGTCCGGGACCAATATATGCAGTACTTTGTGGGTAGGGGGGCCATTGCTCTGCCTGACGATGTGTGAGAGGCATTTTTTAATAAATCTGATATTTTAACCAACCTATGATTTCATGTCATTTCAGTCTTCTTTTTAGCTTATTTTACTTTGACATTTTTTCCCTTTGCCTTCGACAGTGGGAATGCACTTTCTGGGCAAAAGGAGGTAACAGTCTCTTCTTCCCAAAAAGATTATTCTCATGTTGTGTGTTTGCTACCTAATCTTTGGTCTAGAGAAGGTTTGTACTGCATAACTGACACCCAAAATACTCCTTTTCATCACCAGGTCTGACATGTGTGTATTCTCCAAAATGCTGTGCTCCGTGTTTTCGTACAAAGCACTGTGGTGTCATTTACATAAGTCAAATCCGCTATGCTCTACAAGTGCATTGAAAAAGTTCCCCGGGAAAGAAAATTGGAGTGCAAAGTGGATTTGCCTTTAGTAAATAACACCCATTGCCCCCCATATCCTTTTCATTTTACATACATAATGCATTGTGTTTTTTAAATAAGGAAGCCACACATTTAGAAAAATAAAAGTTTACTAGGAAAACATTCCCAAGTGCGTTTACAATCTTCACGCCAAAACTGACAACATCTTGGTTATTTACAACATTGTTTACAAACATTCCGCAATTGGTAAAACCAGGCATGGAGCAAAACAGAACCTAGGAACTTGGAAAGTTCAACTTTGTAAAGTGAAGCCAAGATCAGACATGACTATATGTTCAAAGTGTGTTTGATCTTGCCTTCATCACATGGGGGGGTCACCCCCGAAAAGT
Organism: Lithobates sylvaticus; assembly: GCA_028564925.1. Taxonomy (NCBI): domain Eukaryota; kingdom Metazoa; phylum Chordata; class Amphibia; order Anura; family Ranidae; genus Lithobates; species Lithobates sylvaticus. The sequence continues at coordinate 188,611,564 of CM053028.1, forward strand.
GGAAATTTGGAACATGCACACAATTTGGGTCTGAAAATGGTCATTAGATGGGAAAACACATGCCTAGAAGCTTCAAAAGTGCCATTTTCCATCATGGGGATGAATGGACGTTTTTTGGGGGTGCAACCCCTTCACCACAACCACATTCGTAGTTCGTAAAGTGTTTTCACCCCCCAAAAAAACGTTGCCATTCATCCACCATGGTGGGAGCTAGCACATGTGGACACAATGTGTGCATGTTCCAAATTTCAGACAGTTTTTAAGTTGCAAATGTGTGCAGAAGCAGGCACAAATGTGTGTTAATTACTTGGTGCGTTTTCATATTTTTCCTAAAACATCAATGATGTTCTTCAATTTTTGTTGAACATCATTGATGTTTTGCTTTATGTAATCTAGATCTCGATTGCAGACCATTATCTCTCCGATGAGTACGTGGGCACTCTCTGTGGTAAAGTGCGATTTTTCTTCCACAACATCCACGTCACCTAAAAACCACAAACAAACAAAAATGGGGTGTTGGAAATGAGGCAGCCATACATGGATTAGCTTACCAGTAGCTGTGTTCTCCCACACTCACCTGTTGTGGTGACAATTTCTCCAAGTTCGATGATCTCTCCTTCCTCCTCCTCCTCCTCTGCTTCTGCTCTTTCCCCTTTTTTGGGAGGTGTTGGTTTGGGGGTTTCCTCAGACGGCCCAAGTTTTCGCTCCCCTATGAGAATGTCCAAAAGGAAGATTTAGCAACACAAACTATTGAGGGCAGAAATAGGAAATGACAAACATTGCTTGAAAGTGACGGACACTATTTTAGTTTGGCCAGTTACAAATGTCAACTACATGAATGTAGTCACTTTGTAAAGGTGCTAAACTGACTAGCTTTTTGGTAGAAGTTTGTGTGATGGAGACCCCCCTCTAGTATCCACTGGAGCACATGTGTGGAAAAGGCTAATAAAAAGGGGGTTTGGGTGTCCCAGCACTAGTGCTCTCGAGTCCAGATGGGTAAACAGCTACTGGGTGACCTCTCCTTTACATTGAATAAATTGGCTTTACATTCTGGATGACATTTCTAGGGAGAACAAACTTCCTTTCCCCCAAAAAAACACCAAACATCGTATTATAAGTGGCCGCACGATCGAGGTTGCGTACGATCGAATGGACACACACACGACCATGACAGTGGCAGAAAGATCGAGGCTGAGTACGATCGAATGCACAGACGAACATGAAAGTGGCCATTTTGGAATGTACAACTTTGTAAAAATCAAACCACATGGAGCAGTATGCAAGCAAGAAATCAAACACAAAACACAACTACTTACTTTTTTGAAGAATTCTCTTGATCTTTCTGTACTGATCGGCCTCCCTCAGTTTCAGGTCTGACCAGCGTTTCCTCAGTTGCTCCTTGGATCGTTGTACCCCAAAATGATTGTACAGCCTCCTCACAACTTTAGACATGATCTTGGCCTTGCGGACATTGGGGTTGAGGTAAGGCCCATACTTCCCATCATAGTCGCTCCTCTTTAATATGTCCACCATCTCCAACATTTCTCCAAATGACATATTGGAGGCCTTGAATTTCAGGCTCCGGGATCGGGACGTTTCTGCCTCCGGCCTTTCCTCGTCCTCCTCCTCGTTGGGGGGATATTTGGGGCGCACCTGCTGTGTCCCCGCCATGTGCTCTCCCCACTGCGCCGTAAAGAGAAGGGGTGGGGAATAGACGAGAAAGATCGTCAGGGGCGGGCGGAGTTTGACGCATGCGCACTGTATATAAAACGTCACACGCCTGTGTCGTAGCCACGATCTGGGAGACGAGGGGAGAGAAAGCTCACGCACGAGACGATCGCTACAAACGAAGGTACAATTTGACGTTGGTACATAACTAGCCTAGACTGATTAGAACTTGAGGCTTCTTTATGGAGAAGATTAGGAGAGTTTAGGCTGACATTATTTATATTGTTTTGTGTGGCGTTGTGTCTTGCAGAGGTGATGGAGGCGTTCTACAACGTGAGCTTTCTCCCACACTTCATTGATAAATACCGGCAATTCCCCCTCTTATGGCAGGCAAAACACAGGGATTATAGCAACAGACCAAAGAGGTACGCAGCCCTGCTGAAACTGGTGGCATTTGTAAAGCCTACCCTGCCCATGGCAACCGTCGCAAACTTAAAAGTGAAGATAAACAACATGAAGACTACCTATTTCCGGGAGCGCAATAAGGTCCTGAAGTCACAAGCATCTGGAGCTGCAGCAGCTGATGTCCATGTCCCCACGCTCTGGTACTATGACAGGCTCCACTTTCTCAAAGACCAGGCTACTGTCAGGAAGTCACTCTCGACTCTTCCTTGCACGCGTCCTTCCACGCACGCCACCCCTGATGAGGCTTCCGAGGACCAACCTGGGCCTTCCAGTCAGGAATATGTGCAGGTGCCCAGCTTGTTCCAGGTATAGTAGTTTTGGAACCAGTTTGTTGAATAATGAATGATGTTCAGTTAATTCAGGATCCCCAATTGCTTATTTCCTAACGTGATTGACATATCAACAGACAGTGGTGTGGGAGACATTTTTGGGAAGAATCTAAACTGCAGGGCTGAGAATTGTATGGTTTTGTATTTGAAAACATTTTGCAACAGTCACTAGATGAGAATTGTGTGTGTTTGATGAACAAATAACTGAAACTATGTCCCTTTTTCATACACAGGAAGACCTCAGCCAGGAGGTGGCTGTGGAAGGTGGCAGTCAGGAGGAGGCAGGGGGTAGTGGCAGCCAAGAGGGGGGTAGGCGTAGGAGCCTGACTGTCTCCCAAGTCTCTCCCCTCCGCCTTCCCTACAGAAGGGCGAAAAAACATGGGGGAGGTGGGAGAGTCAGCGCTCCAGCTGATAAAAGATGCCTCAGCCTCCCTCTATGCCACACCCACCTACGAGGAGGCCTTTGCCTCCTTGGTTACAAGTAAATTTACGGGTATGGAGGCGGGGCAACGCAGCATGTGTGAGGAGGTCATCCTCAAAATACTAAATGAGGGGATGGCTGGGGAGATGACTCCCCTCACACATGTTTGCGAGAGTGACCTTGCTCCGCCTCCTCCTCCTCCTTCTGCCACCCCACCAGCACCAGCACCACGGCGTGGAAGGAAGCGTACAAGGAAGACAAGAGAGTGACAACCTGGACTCAGTCTGGTCTGAGAGAAGATGGAGCCTCTCGTAGTACCAGAGCCTGGGGACCTAGATGGCATCTGCTGCAGTTCCGGATGTTTTGGACTTCAGGACCAGATTGCGCTCCCTTATTATTTAGATAGGTAGTCTTCATGCCCCCAATTGTTTAAGTCTGTAAAATGATGGTTGCCATGGGTGTCCAAGGCTTTGCAAATTCCCCAAGTTTCACCATGGCTGCGTTCCTCTTTGGTCTGTTGCTGAGACCTAAATAAAGGTTTTTTTGCTTTGAAATAATCATTGACTATTGTGTTTTTACTTTTCTACAATGACAGTTTTTCTTTGAGTAGGCAGGTACATTTCACTAATCCTAGAATTAACAAGGGGCACCAACAACCAACAAACTCCTAGTAAATGTAAGCAAGAAATACAAATGTTAATAATGTGGTTTTGCTAAGTTGAGACATACAAACCCCCTCCAAAAAAAAAAAAACCTCCTTCAAATATGTATTCCCCCAAAAAAAAAAAATCTGGGTAAAAAAATAAGAAAGATTGTATTACGATCTGAGTAAAAATAAACATGTAGTGTATAAATGCTGCAAAGTAATAAAGAAGTAAGTTTGTGAGAAGTGCGGGTGAATAGGAGCAGCTAAAAGATGTCATTCTTGTTGCATTGTAAAGAAAAAGAGAATGCGCTGCATTAAAGACATTTTAACATTGCAGCGTGACGAATGTGCTGTGTCGATTAGGAAAGGTAGTTTTACCTGACCGAGCGCTTCCGTCACAGAATTTCTTCTGAGCATGCGTAGCACTTTGTCCGTCGGACAAGCGTACACACGCTCGGATTTGGTGTGATCGGACCGGGTTGACGGGAAATCTTTCCAGCAGGAGATAAGACTTTGTCCGACGGACAAACCGACGAACACTGTCCGATGGTGCATACACACGGTCTGATTTTTCAACAACCTTGTCCGATCGGACCAAATTGATGAAAAAGTCCGACCGTGTGTATGGGGCTTTAGACGCACAAGATCACCATACAACTTGGTCTCGCCCTACAACCCCTTTCGAAGACTTGTGTCTTCAAAATGAACCCCAACAACACCTTATCTCCTTTTCCTATACATTATTGTTTCCACAGCAACCATACACTGATCATTGGAGTATAGCCAAATGGCGCAAAGATCTTTCATTACATATTCCTGATAACCACTGGGATTCCATATACTCAATTATCCATAAAGGTTCCTTGAATGTTTGCGTACAGGAAACCACCTTTAAAATTCTCTCAAGATGGTATAATACACCTTCTAAGCTACACCAATTCTATCCTTCCCTTTCACCCATGTGCTGGAGATGTGGTACAGATCTAGGGACATTATTGCACATTTGGTGGTCTTGCACCAAAATACAACCCTTCTGGGAAAAGGTACATAGACTCATACAAGATATCACATCTTATAAACTGGAATACTCCCCAGCTCAATTTATGTTACACTATCCAGCGCATTCTATGCGCACATATTTTCGGTCCTTGCCCATGCACATGATTATGGTGGCAAATATGTGTGTCCCCCGAAACTGGCGCTCTACTCTTCCACCAACGGTTAAAGATTGGTTTATTCGTATTCAAAAAACAGCTGAAATGGAAGAGATTATACATCAAGCTAAAGAAACGCAATTTAAATTCAACCGAACTTGGTCATGCTGGCTACAATTCACCACTACCCAAGAATTTCAAGCTTTACAGAATGATACTCTTCTATCCCACAGCTCCCTTCCCGTTACTTAATGTGTAGCTGGTCTACACATTTCTCTCCTGGTCCTTTGGCTCGGCCTTGCATGTTACCTGTTCTCCCCTCTCATATACTCCCTCACCTTAGGTTCCCCTTTCCTATTATTAACATTTAGGATAGGATATATCTGTTAGGTTAACCCTTCTTACATACTGGGCCTTTAAATGACTTGTCGATAGCTATACCAGCAATTGTTTAAATGCTAAGTGTGTCCATACCAGTCTCTATTGTCTCTTATCTTTTCTGCCTTTATGATTCTCTCTCTTATGTTAAGACTTCATATCAATTCACATAAATACCTTAAAGCTCCATCTCGGTCTTACGTTTAATCCCATTTTGGGTATCTAAGTATAGCATTCCTTACCATAATAGCAGTTTTGTACTCTTGAGCTTTAGCGATAATAATATTTGTCTACATTTTATCATTTATAGACACAGATCTATTTTGTTCTTTTTGGTATATATCCCATACATCACCAGATTTTACAAGTAGTGTTTTATGCCCATGATTTATTATTGATGTGTTTCCTTTCTGTGCATGAGTCCATTACGTTATGTAACACATAAGTTCCACCTATTGATTCTGATTGGATGTTACTCCATGTTTGTAATATCTGTATACTTGTTTTATGCTCAATAAAAATTTTGAAAAGAAAATATCCCCTATGATAGCAATAGGTAGTGACAGGTACTCTTTTTTGAAAAAATTGGGGTCTATTAGACCCTAGATCTCTCCTTTGCCCTCAAAGCATCTGACCACACCAAGATCGGTGTGATAAAATATAGAAAAAGAAAAACTGCTCTCGACAGAAATGAATATTAAAATAAATGAATAAATATTATTATAAACCTAAATAAATCTATAGGCTGTGGCTCAGGGTGGGATACGCACACAAGAAATAGAAAAGCCAAATGTAGAGCTGCGACAACTACAATAATTAAATATTAAAAACAAAGATTGTAAAACAATTAAAATGTTCAATCATAAATATGAGTCCACATCAGTTTATCATCTGTTGCTGATAGTAACTTTTCTATGGAAATCGTTCATTCACAGGATTGAAAATAACAATAGCAAAGTCCACTCTGGTTAATCTTGCTTAAACATCACGGTGACTCCACACAGATAAAATAAAGTGAAGAAGTGCCTGTTCTGTCTCAAGGACATTCAGCTAAACCATTCTTATCCCATAAACATGATACCATATTTCTTCGATCGCAGTTTATTGGAACAAGCTAGGTGAAACTACAAATAACAAGAATAAACCTTGATAAGTACAATATCCCATAAATTTAGCATACATTTCAAAGACAAATATACACAGTACAATATGAGACAGTAAACACTCACTTTTTAAGTTCAATGAGGGATTGATGGTAAGAGATTGAAACAGGACATCTTGCAGTCTAGAAAAGCATGATGAATGTGTCTCTTCCTGTGAGACTTTACCCAGAATACTTTGCTTTCCAAGTACTTCCTAGGTTATAAACTTTAATAACAACATTTACACAATAGAAACAATACCAAAAAGGGACGCTAGATGGCGCCTACGCTCTGCAAATGATTCCTATAAAAAGTAACAACATTAAATGTCATTTACAACAACACAAATGCAGATAATCAGAATATATCCATCTGATGGGCAGAACACTCCCCGCCTGACGTCAAGTGACGTCACTAACAGAGTCCTCCGTAGAAAGTAACAGAACAAGTTCAGTCACTGGTCTCAAGAACACTTTGGCCTCGTTCTGTTGAAAGGTCTTGACCTCGACCTTACGGACAAGATTATCTTTGCTTGGCAGTACTTTGGTGACTAGACCTAAAGGCCACATGTTCCTTAGTGTCTGGCAATCTCTCATGAGCACAACATCACCAAGTTTAAGGTTAGGTTTTTCTGAGTGCCACTTCCTCCTTAGTTGAAGAGTAGATGTGTATTGCTCCCTCCACCGACTCCAGAAGGTATTGGCAAGAGTTTGAACTTGTCTCCATTGACGTTTGTAAAGGTCCTTCTCACAAAACTCTCCAGCTGGAGTACCTACAAGACCAGTCTTTTGCGTGAGCAACATGGTAGGTGTGAGAACCATTGGATCTTCAGAGTCACTTGAAATTGAAGTTAAGGGTCTGGCGTTAATGATGGCTGTAACCTCTGCCATAAATGTCACTAAACACTCGTGAGTAAGCCTTGCAGTTCCTACTTGTAGGAAGATAGAGTCAAGAATTCTGCGGGCTATGCCTATCATCCTCTCCCACACACCTCCCATGTGAGAAGAGTGAGGTGGATTGAAGATCCACGTGCAGTCTTGCTTACTCAAATACCTTTTTACACTGGGGATGTCCAAGTTGGAAGGAATTTGCAGTTCTTTTACTGCTCCTACAAAGTTAGATCCTCTGTCAGAGCGAATGAGTTTCACTGGGCCTCGGATTGCAATGAAACGTCTAAGAGAATTAATGAAACTTGAAGTGTCCATAGACTCAATCACTTCAATGTGAACAGCTCGTATGGACATGCAAACGAATATGACTGCCCAGCGTTTACTGTTTGAGTGTCCCCCTTTTGTGTACCAGGTGGCAACAGACCAGGGACCAAAGACATCAAGTCCAACATTAGTGAAAGGCGGATCCATGCTAAGCCTGTCAGAAGGTAGATTGGCCATCTTTTGTGTCTGTAACATTCCTCGAAGCTTTCGACAGATAACACACTTGAAGAGGAACTTACTCACACATCTTTTGGCTCCGACTATCCAAAGTCCAGCAGCTCTTAGAGCTCCTTCAGTAAACAGTCGGCCCTGGTGTTTAGTTTGGTCATGGTAGTGTTGAATGAGTAAATAGGCAATATGATGGTGACCAGGGATCACTAAAGGATGTTTCTCTAAGAACTCTAACTTGCCTTCTTTTAAACGGCCTCCTACTCTCAACATGCCATTTTCATCAAGGATTGGATCAAGTTTCTTTAAAACACTGTCTTTAGGAACAGGTTTGTGATTGACAATACAATCGATCTCTTTGGCAAAAACTTCTCTCTGTACAACAGATATTAACCAGTTTTTAGACTGTTCTAGGTCAGTTGCTGAGTAGACTTTCCTACAGTGGTGCCAACTCCTGCAACCGTCATGAGTTGGTGGTTGTTTTTTGTAAGACTGAGCTATGTGGATTAAGCAAGTGATAGCTCTAACTAGTGACCTCCAGGTGGAGAACCTGCTGAAACGGTGGGTTTTAAACTGGTTGAGAGATGTTGTTGTGACTGCAGTAGAAACCTGAGGGCGGATTTCCTGATCCTTTTCTGCATCTATCAAGTCAAATGTGGTGAGATCATCATTGTTACAGTCAGGACTGCGTAGAAAGGTGGGACCTGTGAACCACGAAGTACTGTCAAGGCGACTGGCCGCTACAGATCTGGTCGCTAGGTCTGCGGGATTATAGTCTGTAGGCACAAAATGCCATTGCTCTAGGCGGGTGGATCTCCTTATTCTCAACACTCTGTTATTGACATAGACGTAGAAACGCCTAGTTTCATTATGGATGTAACCCAGAACTACTTTACTGTCTGTGTAGAACTCAGCTTCCTGGATTTCTAAGTTTGTCTCTGTTGCTATTAGTTCAGCTAGCTCTGTAGCCAATACTGCAGCACAAAGTTCCAGCCTAGGTATGGTGTGTTCAGGCAGTGGTGCAAGTTTTGCTTTTCCCATTACAAACCCTATGTGGCTTTGTCCTTTAGTGTCTATGGTTTTCAGGTAAGCTACAGCAGCAATTGCTTTAACAGAAGCATCCGCAAACACACAAAGTCTTTGCATCTGAACATCTGCAGATGACAGAGGAGCATATGGGCGTGGAATTTTAAGATTAGATAGCGCTGTTAGTGAGTCCTTCCACTCTAGCCATAGGTTCTTCCTGTCGGTGGGGAGAGGGTGGTCCCAATCTAGCGACTCACAGGTTAAGTCTCTGAGTAGTGCCTTACCCTGGATGGTGACAGGTGCTGCAAAGCCTAAAGGATGGTATAGGCTGTTTATGGTAGACAGGACAACTCTACGGGTAAAGGGTTTTTCCTCTGTGTTTACTTGGAAAGTGAAGGTGTCAGATCTTAAGTCCCAAAGCAAACCAAGGCTGCGTTGCATGGGGAGTGAGTCTGTGCCTAGATCTAAGTCCTTTAACTCGTTGGAATGGTCTTGGACAGGAAAGGCTTCTAAAACTTCTCTACTGTTGGAAGCAATCTTGTGGAGCCTTAAGTTGGAACACGCAAGCATTGCCTGAGTTCTTTTGAGGAGACTGATTGCGGCTTCATTTGTGGGTAGTGATTTCAAGCAATCGTCTACATAGAAATCCTTGTCCACAAATTGTCTGACGTCTGACCCATACTCTGACTCTCCCACTCTAGCAGAGTGTCTGAGGCCATATATAGCAACTGCAGGGGAAGGGCTGTTGCCAAATATGTGCACCTTCATGCGATATTCTGTGATGTCTCCAGAGGGGTTGTTGTCCCTGAACCAGAGAAACCTCAGAAAGATTCGGTGTTCTTCCTTAACAAGAAAGCAATAGAACATTTGTTGTATGTCTGCCATGAATGCGACTGAATCCTTGCGGAAGCGGAGAAGTACTCCCAATAGTCTGTTGTTGAGGTCAGGGCCAGAAAGAAGGACATCATTTAGAGAGACACCTTCATGCTTGGCGCTGGAATCAAACACCACTCTAATCTGCCCTGGCTTCTTAGGGTGATAGACGCCAAATATGGGTAAGTACCAACATTCTTCTGAGTCTTTGAGGTCTGGAGCTACCTCAGCATGGCCATTTTGGAATATTTTGCCCATGAAGGAAAAGAAATGTTCTCTCATCTCTGGTTTCCTTTGCAGATTGTGTCTTAAGGAAGTGAGGCGTTTATATGCTAGTTCCCTGTTGTTAGGCAAACGTTGTCTTTGTGGCCTAAAGGGAAGAGGTGCTACCCAGTTATTAGTCACGTCTTTCTCCATACTGCTGTCCATAACCTCTAGGAAGATTCTATCCTCAATGGACATTGCTACCTGGTTGTCTTCCTTTGTTCTCCTGAACACTGAGTGTCCTAAGTCGCTTTGGTCATTGTCATAGGTATTGCTGTCACAGAGGGGACTTAGGAAAGGAAGGGGTACAGGGTTGTTGTGAGGTTGCTCCTTTATGAGGATGCGATTTAGACAGGGTTGGAAAAGAGAAGGACGACCATTCTCGAGGGTACTAGTGAGCAGATTATTAACAGATGCCGGTTTGTGTGCACCTCCCAGGCAAACATCACCTATAATGACCCACCCAAGACCCAGTTTTTGGGCATATGGCGCACTTTTAGGACCGTTGATCAGTTTCCTTACTTTGTGGACTTGCAAGATATCTCTCCCTAGGAGTAAGATTATCTGAGCCTGATCATCAAGTTCTGGTATGAGATGTGCTATGTGCTTCAAGTGAGTCTGGTGAGCTGCTGCGTCTGGTGTGGGGATCTCCGATCTGTTGTCTGGCATCTGGTTGCACTCTATTATGGTCGGTAAGGGTAGGCATGTCTTACCATCCATAGATTCAATTTGTAGGCCGTCAGCTCTTCTCCCCGCCGTTTCCACTGTACCTGCACAAGTCCTAAGGGAGTAGGGGCTGCTGGGGCCTTTAAGGTTTAGAATGTCAAAAAACACAGGTCTGGCTAGTGACTTATTACTCTGATCATCCAAAATGACGTAGAGCTTGACTGCTTTGTCTCTGCGTCCCTTTGGGTAAACTTTCACTAGACAGATTTTAGAGCAGGATCTGCCACCTGTACTTCCTTTGCAGAATTCAGTGCACTGTGAAGTGATTGCTGTGGTATCTGTACTAGAGTCTTTGGTCTCCCTGCCTTGCTCCTTGTCACCATGGACAGGTGGGAAGGTTCTTGGAGTAGGCTTTGGGTGTAAAGCTGTGTGGTGCTCTGTGCTGTCACACTCTGTGCATTTGACACTGACCTTACAGTCCTTGGCGAAGTGTGTAGACGAAGAGCAGCACTTGTAACAGATGTTGTTCTCTTTGAGGAAAGCTTTGCGTTCCTGGATGGTCTTTGTCCTGAAGGCTCTGCATTTCAGAAGAGGTTGTGGCATCTTATGTAGAGGGCAGAACTTCGTTGGGTCCTTGTCTTGATCCTCTGGCTGAGACTCTGCAAATCTGTGGGAAGAAATGTTAGTTTTGTGCACTGCTACTGGAGCTCTGAGTTGCTTAGGGCCAGCAGAAGTGATGTAAGACACTGGAAAAATGAAGCTGGGGTCATCTTTCGTTCCTGCTTGTCTGTCTACAAAGTCCACAAACTCACTAAATGGTGGAAAGGGCACATTGTGTTTCCGTTTGTAGTTACAGCCATGAGCAATCCATCTTTCGTGTAACTCATAAGGACGTTTTTGAGCTAAGGAGTTAATACCTCTAGCAGAGTCAAGATAAGAAAGGCCAGGTAAGTCACCTTCCGCTTTAGCAACTTGTAACTCCATACATAGGTCACTGAATTCTCTGAGTCTTTGGTAACCTCTGCTAGGTATTTTTGGAAAGTCTTCTATCCTTTTAAAAAGTGTACTCTCTATAGCCTCTGGTGAGCCATAACATCTATCCAGTCTGTTCCAGATGTTTGTAAGGCCTATCTCAGGGTGGTTTATATTAATGTCTCTGATCCTTTTGGCGTGTTCAGCAGAATCATTGCCAAGCCACTTTACAAGGAGTTCTATTTGTTGTCTGCAAGATAGATCTAGACCTTGGATAACACTCTGGAAAGAGGATCGCCACGCCCTGTAGTGTTGAGGGCGATCACTAAATTTGGCAAGTCCTTGGGTAACTAACTCGCGTTTGGCCAGGAACTTGGCAAAGTCTACAGTAGCCTGATTGGCATTGGGGTAGGCTGCTGGTGTATTGAGGTGCGGTGTAAAGGCATACCTGATAGAAGTCTCTTCTTTAGGCTCTCTGGGCTCTAACTTGCATACGGTTGGCAGTTCGTACCGGCTCGTTGCATACACCTTTGGAGTGAAGACAGGCGTTTGATGTTTGTATGAAGGTTGAGTACCTTTTGGAGTAGAAAGTTTGGTTGAGACTGGAACGTCTGGAACTCTGTCAGATTTTTCTTGCCTGTAGCACTGGGTCTAAGGTCGTCTTGTTGCTGCTTGATTTGGTGTGACTCTCTGACATCATATTTAATTTCTTGTTGTGGGATGCTGCTTGGGTCACAGTGCTGGTAGACATAATCCGACGTGCGTTGCAAGGAATCTTGGTGTTCTTCCTATAGGCCTGGTATGCTGCTACCTGCTCTTGGCTCATCGTAGATGGCTGCTTCTAGAGCTTCTGCTTCTGCAATGGCGGCGGCAGCATCTCGTTCCACTGCCAGCTTCTCCATGTTAGCTTCTAAGATAGCTTGCTGCAGTTTCAGAGATGCCTCTTGCTGAGCTCTTTCGTCTTCCAGGCGTATTCTTTCCATCTCTCTCTCTTGTTCCTGTCTCACCCTTTCTTGCTCTCTCTCTTGTTCCATGCGTACTCTTTCTTGCTCTCTCTCTTGTTCCTGTCTCACCCTTTCTGCTTCAAAGTGGGCCTTTTCTTTTTTCATCTGCAGCTCTTGGTCTGCGAATGCGGCCCTGGCTCTTGCTGCTTCCGCTTTCGAACGGCGATAGCTGCTGCATTTGCGACAGATGACCTAGATGAGCTTGCTTGTGATCGTGTTTTGTAAGAAGATGTTCTACTGTGAGACATGGCTGCGGGGAAGAAGCTGTCTTGCTGTATAGAGACCGTTCTAGTGTCGGTACTGCTTGACAGAGCGTGTCTCTGTGTAGCGTGGCTGCTTGCTTTGCCTCCCACAGGCCTGCTTCTTTAAGGCTTCTGACTGTATGGTACTGTGTAGCCCCAGGCTGTACAGACTTCCGAAGTCAGCTTATCTTCCCTTCAGAGGTCAGCTTAAAAATTTCACTGTTCTGTGTCAAGGACATTCAGCTAAACCATTCTTATCCCATAAACATGATACCATATTTCTTCGATCGCAGTTTATTGGAACAAGCTAGGTGAAACTACAAATAACAAGAATAAACCTTGATAAGTACAATATCCCATAAATTTAGCATACATTTCAAAGACAAATATACACAGTACAATATGAGACAGTAAACACTCACTTTTTAAGTTCAATGAGGGATTGATGGTAAGAGATTGAAACAGGACATCTTGCAGTCTAGAAAAGCATGATGAATGGGTCTCTTCCTGTGAGACTTTACCCAGAATACTTTGCTTTCCAAGTACTTCCTAGGTTATAAACTTTAATAACAACATTTACACAATAGAAACAATACCAAAAAGGGACGCTAGATGGCGCCTACGCTCTGCAAATGATTCCTATAAAAAGTAACAACATTAAATGTCATTTACAACAACACAAATGCAGATAATCAGAATATATCCATCTGATGGGCAGAACAGTGCCCGACCACCGAGATAGGGGTGCGCTTACCAGATGGTGAAGCGTAAGGAGCATTTAGATCTGACTCATCAGCAGCCTTTAATGTATACCAAGGAACCTTGTATCTCACTGGGACAAAACCTCACACTCAAAGTGTCACTTAGGTATTGCACAGGGCAGTTTGACTGGCAATGGCTCTTAGTGAGCAGCGGCCAGCCCGACAGGAGCTCCAGTGATCTCCTCAGCTCCGCCTCCCCCAGATCACTGGGACAGGAAAGCCAGAGAAAACCATGGAAGAAGGTGGGAGGGAGTTCCCTCCCAAGGCTTCTAAAAGAAGTCTAGAGGCTAATTAGCCTCTATGATTGCTTTTATATGAAAGCCAACCGCTGGCTGAAACGAATGATACCAAGATGATACCTAAACCTGCAGGCATCATTCTGGTATAACCACTCAAAATCCAGCAACATACCAGTGTGTTGCTGGTCCTTGTTGGGCATACATTGTAATGTTCTTTTTTTCATGCAGCCTGTGGGCTGCATGAAAAAAAGAGATTAATCAGTGTGTATGCCCACCATTAGAATACCGCCCTTCATCCACCCACTTCTAATGATGGGCATACATGCACCATTTTTTTTTAAACTGTGGTGGTGAAATCACCTCCGACAGCGCTGGAGTCATGGCTTTATGTATCGTGGGTGCAAACGCTGTTGCTGCAGCTGAATGGCGTACCTGCTAAGAAAATGATGGTTAACAATAAAACAGAGTAACATTACAGTATAACAGTAAAGCCCCATACACACGCGCGGATTATCCGAGGACCAGGTCCGTCAGACCATGTCCGTCATACTTTGTCTGATGTTGGTTTTGCGTACACACGGTCGGACAAAGTTGTCGGAAAATCCGATCATTCTGAACGTGGTGACGTTTGTTGCCTACGACGGGACTACGTAGAGGCTAGTAGCCAATAGCTTTGGTCTTGTAATGTGATCTGAACATGCGTAGCACTTTGTCCGGTCGGACTACCATACACACGATCGGATTTGGTGTGATCGGACCGTGTTGTCGGAAAATCTATCCAGCAGGAGATAGGACTTTGTCCGTCGGACAATACGACGTACACTGTCTGATGGTGCATACACACGGTCTGATTTTTCAACAACATTGTCCGATCGGACAGAATCCATGCGAAAATCCGACCGTGTGTATGGGGCTTTAAGACTTACCATGCCTGCAAAGCAAATACAATAAAACAAAAAAGTAAAAATAAAACATTGCAATCTGTGCCTAAAAAATGATATGTCGAAGCATGGGAGAAATCCATGTTAATGTTAGGGGCAAATCGCTCCTCCACCCCTGCCCCCATGCTTCGGCATATATGCTCTTTTTTTTAACTGTGGTTGTGAAATCAACTCCGCTGGAGTCACGGCTTTATGTATTATGAGAGCAAACGCTGTTGCTGTCAAGATAAATAAACCTGCAGCTTAATGGACTACCTGCTAAGCAAATGATGGTTAACAATAAAACAAACATTACAGTATAACATACCATACCTGCAAAACAAATACAATAAAACATAGTAAAAATAAAACAGAGAGAGAATGATAGATATAGAAAAATAGTGAGCAGACAGTAGAGAGCGAACATAAGAGAACAATAGAGAGAGAGAAGAAAAATACAACCACAACTATTTTTGGATTTTTTTTTATTTTTTTTTGTGTTTTTGTTTGTTTTTTTTTTACTTTTTTCACTTTTATAAAAACTGTAAACTGAACGTTGCAGATTAGGGTCTCTCAAAATGTGAAGGCCATCACATCTTTTGAGACCCGAGACCCTGTGTTAGTGTGGTTAGGACTGTGTGGTGCTGTACCCTATGCTAATACTCAACTAGTGTGTGGTAGCGTTTGAAACATTCACCAATGCAGAGACCAGGTTGGTGAGGACAAGAGGAACAATAAAAGTGAGTGTCACGCCTAAATCCGCGTTTACTGCAGACACGACATCTTCTTTGGGGTGTTCTTTGGGTAGGGGTACCAGGGAGGACATAAGGAAAATGCCTCTCATGCAGCTGGCTTACTGCATTTGCATTGGGAAGTTGGGCAAGAGCACCGTCTGGAAACAGAAGGGCTCTGATGATCTCTTCCTGGAATTTAAGGAAGGATTCAGTCCGTCCTGAAGCTTTGTATAGCACAAAAGCATTCAGCAAAGCCAATTGAAATAAATAGACACTTTTTTGTACCAGCGTTTGGCCTTATGGGCAATTAGGTACGGCGCCAACAACTGGTCGTTGAGGTCCACCCCTCCCATATTAAGGTTGTATTCGTGGACACAGAGAGGTTTCTCTACAACACCAGTCGCCGTAGGAATTTGGACTGCCGTGTCTGCGTGAAGCGAGGACAGAATGAAAACATTCCATGAATCCCTCCACTTCACTGCTAACAAATAATTACACTTCAAGCAGGCTTTCTCTCCCCCGTCTAAGTCAGGATTCTACAAGCCGTTGTGGGAAGCCCTGGTCAAAAAGGTGACTAAAAAGTGGCACGCTCGTGTAATAATTGTCCACGTACAGGTGGCACTCCTTTCTGAATAAGGGTGACACCAAGTCCCACACTATCTTACAGCGCTCCCTATGTAGTCTGGGCTGTTCTCCGGCTCTACGTGACTATCTTTTCCCTCGTAAACCATAAAACTATATGTATAGCCTGTTGCCATGTC
The DNA here is from genome assembly GCA_028564925.1 of Lithobates sylvaticus. NCBI lineage: Eukaryota > Metazoa > Chordata > Amphibia > Anura > Ranidae > Lithobates > Lithobates sylvaticus. Next base: position 188,627,611 of record CM053028.1, read on the forward strand.
ACAGAGCTTATACATCTTGACCCCGTATCTGGCACGCTTGCTGGGAAGATACTATATGATAGACAAGCGGCCCGAAAACGTAATCAGGGACTCATAAACCCAGACAAATTGATTGGGAGTAAACAAGGCTGCAAAACATTGGTTCGAGTGGTTTACGAGGGGGCCAAATTTTGTAGGGCCGATCAAATCCAGGGTCACCCCGAGGACAACAGAGTTATTTGTCATTGAAGTGTATGAATCGCAAGATCTGCTTGTATCGTGTCCTGGTCATGGAGGCAGAGAACAAGGGCATATGATGAATTGGGTCAGTGGACCAATATGTCCACAACTCACTCTTTTCAGTTATGCCCATGAGGAGGGATAGGCCCAGAAAGGTCTTAAATTCGGAAACCCTAATTGGTTTCCAATCTCTGGCAAGGGTCAGCTGGGGATTAGCGGCGAATTGACCAGCATACAAATTGCTTTGGTCCACAATAGATCTATAGAGATCTTCGGTGAAAAAAAGCGAATAAAAATCAAGTGACGTAAAATCAACTGTTTCCACCTGAATTCCGGGCTGGCCAGTGAATGAGGGGAAGTACGGTGCTGCAGAAGTGGTGGGCTCCCAATTAGGATTGGCGAATACAGCGGAAAGGGCACTATGGGCTCGACGGATCTGCGTTTGTCTTCTTCTTGGTGGCAGTGGGACACTACCCGTGCTTTCCACCTCGCCAGCTTGAACTGCACATATGGGCCCGCCACATCACCAAGTTTTACTGCAGTGCTGGATGTACTAGGCTGCTGGTGCTTGCCAGTTCACCAGGATGTACTGTACTGGCTCTCTGCTCCATACGAGGGACCTGCCGTTCTTGCAGCTCATAAATAGTCCATATGTCATTCCAAGGAAACGTTTGAAAATAAAAATGAAAAAATAAAAAGGTAAAAAAAGTGACAGGTGCTCTTTAAATTTGTGCTCTGTGCTCCTTATGGATCCCCATATAGGAATTGCACTCACCCAAACCACTAACCCCACACAGGGGTATCTCACTTTCACAGTATCTGCCACTGTGTAGCAATCATGAGATCTTATTTCCGCTGTGTCAGCTGTTGGTTTCCGTGTTTGCGGTATAAAGTATGTATTCCTCCTTTAGATCTCCTTCCGTATCCCCCACATATAGAAAAGGGACATCTCCATAGTGTATTATCATTTAAAATTACACTTATTATTGCATAAAAGTGTAAATGTACTCACATTTAGTTTAAATATATAAATCCTTGAACAAAATACAGGAAGCCGGTTTGATTCGCGTTCCACAGCTCAAAACCGGAAGTGATGCAAAGACGCTGGAAGCTCTTCTCTACGCGTTTCGACACTGGGACGTCATCTTGCTACACCATCCGGTTTAAATAGCATGTGGTGATCCCTAACTGGAGGTCATATGACCGCGGCCATTTTTGCTTAGTCCGTCAATAAACAGACAAGGGCTCCATCTGTTATGTTATTATTTGACTTTCAAGCTTGCATTAATTTATATTCCCAAAACGCCCATTTGGCAGAATTACTGTCTTTTAACTGTTCGTTTTTAGTTTCTGATATCTGATAGAAGTAATGTTTAACTACTAAACAGAACAGACTAGTTGTCCAATGTCTAATAAATGTTAGTCACAGGGACACCGCATGCTATAACAATATTGAATATGATAACACAAGCGGTTATATCTATTTTTAACCAAAGATATCAATTTTATATTAACCCCTTATTAAAAAATGAAATAGAATAAAATATATATATGAGATGTAAAAAATATATATCTATACATTCTGTACGATACTATATATAAAAATATGTCTATTCTCTATTCTATTGTATGTGTACAATATATATAAAAAATGCAATAAAGAATATTAAATATTATATTTTTTCCCCATATATTCTTTATCCATGTATATAAAAAGGCAATGAATCAATGGCTATATGTATTCAGAAGTGTGTATTGTTCTTTGTGCAATATGGTGTCCTACATCCCACACCATATGTGCCTATGAGTCTAATTTTGTTCTAACCATCACATGATGTTTATAAACCTAAAACCTACTCCATAGTTGACTCCAACTATGAGTAGGATGCTTTAGAAATTTGGAAAAATTAAGAAAATCCAAAATGCAATGGAAATCTGTATAGAAAAAAAAATTGGTGAGGAAGCATTTATGGTCTATGTTCAATCCCTTAGGTTGGAGGGTATCGAGTAAGAAAATCCATTTTGTTTCATTTTGTGATATTTTTATCATCTCCTCTCTAGTGTCCCTTAATTTTATCTATGGCATAAAATACCAGCCCAGATGGGTCTCTGTTGTGGTATTCTCTAAAGTCTCTAGATACGCCATGTTTTAGGAAGCTCGTCTATGTTGTTGCTCTCGAATTCTAACGAATAAAGGCCTTGTGGTTCTTCCTACATTCTGTTTTTGGCAAGGACATTCGATAACTTACGAGACGTGTGCTAGCACATGTTATTAATTCCCTAATATTGTATTCTCTTATTCTGTTATTCAGGGTTCGTTAAAGTGATGATATCATCATCCGCATAAAGGCCTAATTTGTGTTCAACACCTCCTATTTTTATGCCCGATATCGCCGATGTGGACCTAATGGTTTGTGCAAGTGGTTCCATTACCATGGCAAAAATCAAGGGGGAAAGTGGGCACCCTTGCCTTGTGCCATTACTGATATCAAATGGGTCTCAAGCGCTTGGGGAGGTGTATAGATTTAGTTTCGCTTTTAGAATGTTCCCTGTCAGTCCAAACTTGTACATGACTTTTTCCATGTATTTCCAATGTACTCTATCAAACGCCTTCTCTGAATCCAGTGAGAAGGAAGAGAGAAGGAGTTAGACTCAGGGCCCTCTTTAAGGCAGGGCAAAAGGGGCAACTGTCCTGGGCCCTGTCATTGTGGTGGGGCCCAAAGCAGTGCCTCATACTTGCCAACTATCCTGGTTTAAATTCCCTCGTCCCTCAAGGTTTTAGTCCTGTGCTATTTTCCATACATCTCAGTGTGAAGTGGTGCTACTAATGCTGCCCAGCTCTGCCCTATTGTTGTGTACAGATGACTCACCTGCCAGACCCTGGGTTTACATGTAAATACCGGTATTCATATGTAAATTGCGATGGCATTCATATGTAAATAGCGGCAGCTGGCAGCATTTATATGTATATTATGCCCCCCTGAGGTTATATCCACAGTAATCTCTAGCAACCAATCAACAAGCAGAAATCATGTGCTTTAACCTCTAGCAACTAATCAGTGAGCCGTAATGTGTGCTGTAACCTCTAGCAACCAGTCAGTGAGCAGTAATGATACTGTAACCTCTGGCAACCAATCGCAATAGCTGCCTGATCTGATTCAGTAAACTGATTTTGAGTCTAGCTGCTATTTATTGTATGTCTCAGAGCAGGTGGAGAGCGAAACTGCATGGGGGGGCCCAAGAAAAGTTTTGCCCAGGGTCCAATCAATTTTAAAGACAGGCCTGGTTTGACTGTGTTCCACCCATTGGATTAAATCAATGAGGCGTCTAGTGCCGTCTGATGCTTGTCTGCCAGGTACAAATCCGACTTGGTCAAGATGTTTTATTTGGGGGATGATCAGGGATAGGCGTTGAGCTTATAGTTTGGTATCAGTATTTAAGAGTGAGATTGGGCGGTGATTGGCTGGATTGTCAGGGGGTTTGCCTGGTTTGGGTAAGGTAACCATTAGGGCTTCCAGGGCTTCCTTGGGGATTTTGCCTGTAGAGGTATACTGGTTAAAAGTGTTGCATAGGTGTGGGGTGATCAAGTCAGAGAAGTGTTTATAGTACTCATTTGGGAATCCATCGGGGGCCTGGGGCCTTGTGGAGGGGACATTTTTCTAATAGCTTTAAAAATTTCCGCAGGAGAGAAGGGCATAGAAATGGATTCTAGTTGTGTGGTAGATATAGAGGGGAGGTGAATAGACGAGAGAAACGCATCAATGGCTTCAATTTTAGGATTGGTTGCTTGTTCCGATTCATTAAGGTTGTAGAGTTTGGCGTAAAATGCACTGAACTCGTTCACTATATCTAAAGGATTATTTAACCGTTTGCCTTGGGAGTTGGTCAGGAACTGTATCTTGTTATTGGCATGATGTTTTTTCATTTGTTTGGCCAGGAATGCGCATGATTTGTTGGCCGAGGAATAATATTGTAGCCTAAGGCGTTTTATACAATAACCAAATTTTTTGTGTAGGTCTTCACGGAGTTGGTACCTTAGATTTTTGAGATCTAGGGATGCTTTGTTGGATGGTGCTTCTTTATTGACATGTTCTAGCGCCCTAATTTTTTGTAATCATTTTTCTGTGGTTGCTGCATCTTGTTTTTGAGCTTGTGCTCCAAATTTTATAAAAGGGCCACGTAAAAAAGCTTTGTTTGCATGCCAAATAATAGATTGGTCATGAATAGAATATAGGTTGTGTGACGGATCCTGTTCTCAAGGTGTCCGCCGTAAATGCTTCCTAAGTCCTGGAACATGAGTCCAATGGATCTGGTTATTGGAACCCCCAAGAATTAGACAACACTAGTTCTTGGAGTACATCAGGAATTAACTTTTATTTGACATGTCACACACATATATACAGCCAGATGACTAAAGGCTAACCTAATTAGCATGAGCTAATTATCTTAATCATTGACCCAGACTAGTTGACTGAGAGAAGACTTTTCAGGGTAGACTTTAAGGCTCCTAGCTCATTTGAATGACTATTCAACAGACATTACCATATTACCATAAACATTAACACATGGCTAATTAGCACAACAACATTGTGTGGAATACTCCTTACAAGCCAGACCAGCCTCATCTACATTAAGCCCCATACACACGGTCGGACTTTTTCATGGATTCTGTCCGATCGGACAATGTTGTTGAAAAATCAGACCATGTGTATGCACCATCGGACAGTGTACGTCGGATTGTCCGACGGACAAAGTCTTATCTCCTGCTGGAAAGATTTGCCGACAACACGGTCCGATCACACCAAATCCGATCGTGTGTACGGTTGTCCGACCGGACAAAGTGCTACGCATGCTCAGATCACATTACAAGACCAAAGCTATTGGCTACTAGCCTCTACGTAGTCCCGTCGTAGGCAACAAACGTCACCACGTTCAGAATGATCGGATTTTCCGACAACTTTGTCTGACCGTGTGTACACAAAACCAACATCAGACAAAGTATGACGGACATGGTCCGACGGACCTGGTCCTCGGATAATCCGTGCGTGTGTATGGGGCTTTACACAAGGCAACAGACAGGCTGGCTGGAGTAGCATCTGACAGTGTGTGTCCCATAATGCATGGGACAACACACATATATACATATATATCCAGTCTATGTGTCTTGGGGGCCAGCATGGACCTAAATCCAAGTAAAACCAGCTGAGCAGTCCCCAGGCATACAGCTTACAAAGAGCACCGTTCCCCCAAATGCCAGGGCCCATAATCACAAGGCAATAGGCTCGCATTCAGTCCCCTCCAACAGCCTCTGTCCCGGCTAGGTCTGTCACAGGTTGTTTTCAAAATAGGTCTCAATCTCGGATCGAAACTCTCCTTCAAATGCTGGATTGGTGAGCAGGGATGTGTTTAGTCTCCAAAAATTATGTTGTGCTGATTTTTTGCAGTTGAATAATGTGAAGGATATCGGCGCGTGGTCAGACCAGGTGCTTGTACCTATGCGCGCTTCAGTGATTGATTGGAGGAGAAATGTATCTGTTAGAAACATGTTGATCCGAGAGTAAGACTGCTGGGGGTTGGAGTAAAAAGTGTAATCTCGCTCAGTATCGTGCGTGCACCTCCGGGGGTCATAGATATCTTAATTTTGCAGAAGAGAGGACAAAGCGGAGGGCCTCCATTTTGTTGGGTTAGATGTGTCTAGGGAGTTGTCAATGATTTCATTGAAATCCACACACAGCACCACTGGGTTGGATCTGTAAGGAGCCATTTTAGAGATCAGGGTATTGTAAAATGTTGTTTTGGCCAGTGTTAGGTGCGTACAGATTCACTAAGGTGAGGCGTTGGTTCTCTATCGTTGCGAAGAGAACCAAGTACCTACCGTCTTCGTCAGCCTCCCAATGGTGCAACTGAAAGGAGATGGATAAGCTAATTGCGATCATTACCCCTCTTTTTTTAGCGGGGGCATTGGCGAAGAAACAGTGTGGGTACCTTTTGTGCGTGCATTTTGGGGGGTTGTCTTTAGCGAAATGCGTTTCCTGTATGCAAAATAGGTCAGCGCGATAGGATAGTGCTTCTTTCCACAGGAGATTGCGCTTAAAGGGGGAGTTCAGGCCTTTGACATTTAGTGAGGTGATATTGATGGCCATGATAGTGGGGAGTGCCCTGGGATGGTGAGGAAGGGAGCGAGATTCCACTCACACTGTATTCTTCCTAACTGTGTATGAGGGAAAAAATCGAGTACACAAAATATGTCTACTGTATGTAGAATGTTACTGGATATACCTTTTGGAACTATATGAAACTATCAAAGGTATCACAGTGTGGTGGCAGGCAGTTCAATCGAGAGGAGAAACAGGTAGTTAGTGAAGAAAAAAAAAATACGAAAAAGATAAAATTAACAACTATAACAACAATATCAGTGTGCGTGGCACACTATAACCTGAGGGAGTGGATTTGACACTATGACGTCACCCATATAGGATCCTATGATTGCGTAGGACCGAAGGCCTTGATGTTGTTGAAGGTATCGCCTTGATCATGCACCCGGTTTCGGGATGGCAGAGGGTGCGGATGGGAGCCCCTGTTTTCGGTCTCTGTAGAAGAGAGAGGAAGAAATCCCCAATTGGTCAAATTTTTGTACCCATCTTTGGGAGTAAGGATTTTGAATTACTTGTTGCTGGAATGTTACCAGGAGCTTGGTTGGAAAACCCCACTTGTATGCGATTTTCTTTTCCTGTAATAGCACGGTTATGGGGGTGAATGCTCTTCTCATCTCCATAGTGGCTTTGGAGTGGTCGCTAAACAGGAGGACATTCGTGTACGGTGCTGGTAGCGGTTTAGTGGATTTGGCCACTTGTAGTATTTTTTCCTTAACATGGAAGTAATGCACTCTCGCTAGAATATCCCTTGGAATGTCAGGGGGAGGTGCGCTGGTTTGGCGATCCTGTTTGCCCTGTCGTTTGTGATGTCCCATGCTTTTAAGCGTGAGAACAGCTGTTGCAGATAGGGAGTGATTTCATTTGGTTTAATAGATTCGGGAACACTTCTGAATTTTATATTGTTCCTCCTGGAATGGTCTTCTAAATCTGCCAATTTCAGTTTTATGTGGTGTATTTCAGACACATGATGTTCATGTGCGTCTAGTACTTCATTATGTTCTCTGACATGATCATGCATGTTTTCCTCAAGCACATTTGTTCTCCCCTGTCATGCATTTGAGAGACAGAGAGCTGCAATTCCCTGTGCAGATCTTTTTGTAATGTAAGGAGCATGGATTTGAGCATGGATTCTGTCACAGGATTGTCTGAAGCAGGGATAGCCGCAAGAGCTGGGGTGTGTGCAGTGTCAATGTCCCTGTCAGCCCACTGATGTTTCTTGTACTGTGGTTCTTTGCTGGGGGAGATGGCTGGGGAAGATGCCAGTCTCTTACCTCTGTCTGTGCTGTGAGGATGAGACATCTAACAAGGGCAGAGTATCCATCTCCTCACTGTTGTCCTCAGATGGCTTGTCTGGGTGATCCTCCTGTGGGGGAGCTGATGCTGTGCCTCAGTGTTTGCAGAGCGGGATGTCCCTGAGGTAATGTTCCCGGCGCCATCTTGGGCCTCGTGAGGATAATAGTCCGTGAGGCCGCGCGGTGCTGGCGGCTTGTTCCGCCTTCTAGACATGCCTGGACGTCCCCTTAATAAATATACTATGTTTTTATCTGCTAATAATGATTTTAGTGTATATTTAACAAAAATATTGTTTTAATAAACATTTGCGCAAATATCATTAAGCCCTAAAAATCAGTAGTACCTTATTTGTAATCTACTGGTCATGTGCTTTCAGAAAATTTGCAAAAATGGCCTGGTCACCTGAGAGTAAAAATGGCGCAAAGGGTTAATATGTTATAGTTTTGCCGCCCAGGTTTAAACTTTGTTCTTATATATTTATTGTCCATTGGACTGCATGTTAATATGTTCCTAAAGCACTCACATCTTTCCTCAGGGTTCAAATGTTTCTAGGATTTGGTCCCATTTAATATCTTAGTATATCGTAGTATGGAGCGCAGTTTAGAAAAGTTGGCTATTTTGAAATTTAGTGTTCTTGTACTACCCCCGTGCCTCCTTTTCCTATGCTTTATGATGAATGTAATTATTCTGTGATCGCTAGTTCCCAAGTTGTCCCGTATTTCCAAATCTGTGACCAGATCTGAGTCTTTTGAGTTAGAGTCAATAGAGCTAGCAATGCCTTGTCCTTAGTCGGGCCTTTAATGAGTGAGCAGTTTCTTCTGCCCAGTCAATATCTGGATAGCTGAAGTCCCCCCATTATGATGACATTTCCCTGCCTGCTGCCATTTCTAGCTGTCATAGGAGAGCCAACTCCTCATCTTCCTTCAGGTTAAGGGGCCTGTAACATACCCCCACTATAAATGTCCCACTTGCTTCTTTCATTTGAAGTTCCACCCACATGGATTCCACCTTCCCCATTTGCAATGTCATTCCTCTCTTCCACACGTATATTATTCTTGATATATAGTGATATGGCCCCACTCGTCTACCCACCCTGTCCTTCTGAACCAAGAAATACCCCTGGATAGATTCCAGCCAGTCATGTGAGCTGTCAAACAAGTTTTAGCTAGGCTCCTGGCATTTGTGTTTTGTTTTTGTGGGTATATATTATTTTCGCCTTAGGTTTTCTGAGAATGCGATTTTGATTATCCAACTCATTCACTCAGGGTTTAGGCATTATGGTTATTATCGCTAGTACCCTCTGACCTTCGGTCACTGCTGGCGATTGCTTCCTCTGAACCCCCCACCTAGTTTAAAAGTCCCAACTTTTTGGCCATCCTCTCCCCCAATAGAGCTGCACCCTCCCCATTAAGGTGCAGGCCAGCCCTACTAAAGAGCCGGTAACCGAATTTAACCCCTTCCCGCCGAGCGTATGCACATCTGCGTACTCGGCTTTCAGGGGTTATACCGGGATGATGCCCGCAGCTGCAAGCATCATCCCAGTACCGTTGTTTAGAGCGGGCAATTGGCTATCCAGGTATAACAGCCGTTGCGGCTAAAAGCAGCTCGGCTGTTATACCGGAGGAGCGGGAGGGGACGTCCCCTCCTCCCACCGCCTCACGCCGCTCTTACCGGGCCTCTCGTTCCATCGGGAGGCCCGAACGAACATCCGCCACTTCTGGCGGCTAGTGACAGACTGGAACGAAGCCGGGAACGGATTGGTTCCAGTCTCCTGGATGTAAACTCAGCTGCCAATGGCGCCGGATTTAAAAAATATACGGTATTCAGATACACCGTTTTCAGTGATCTGAATACTTTGAACTGTAAAGGAGGTATTTGGGTTCTTTTAGACCCCCGATCCCTCCATAGAGAGTACCTGTCACCACCTATTACTGTCACAAGAGATGTTTACATTCCTTGTGACAGCAATAAAAGTGATCACATTTTTAAACAAAAAAAACAAACAAACAATTGAATTATCTAAAATTAAATAAAATAAATAAGAAAAAAAAAATATTTTTAAAGCGCCCCCTTCCCCGCAAGCTCACGCAGCAAAGAAAACGCATACGTAAGTCACGCCAGCATATGTAAACGGTGTTCAAATCACACATGTGAGGTATCACTGTGATCATCAGAGCAAGAGCAATAATTCTAGCCTATGGAGATTTTTAGGTACCGTAGTTTGTCGCCATTCCACGAGTGCGTGCAATTATAAAGCGTGCCATGTTTGGTATCTATTTACTCGGCGTAACATCATCTTTCACACTATACAAAAAAATTGGGCTAACTTTACGGTTTTGTTTTTTTTTAATTTCCCGAAAGTATATTTTTCCCAAAAAGTTGCGCTTAAAACACTGCTGCACAAATACCGTGTGACATAAAATATTAAAATATTGCAACAATCGCCATTTTGTTCTCTAGATTCTCTTCTAAATTATATATATATATATATATATATATATATATATATATATATATATATATATATATATATATATATATATATAATGTTTGGGGGTTCTAAGTAATTTTCTAGCAAAAAATACGAATTTTAACTTGTAAACACCAAATGTCAGAAATAGGCGTAGTCATGAAAGGGATAAAGTAACTCAGTGCTCCAGGAACTCGAGGCAAAAGGTAGTATTTCTGAGAAAACCACCTTGGAGGTCCTCCTCTTCAATGTAGCCCCTAAGTCACTGAAATAATGTTTTAGGACATTCCACCTTTCTCATTGGTATCAACTAGCACCATGACAGCTGGGTCCTCCCCAGCCCCACCCAACAATCTGTCCATCTGATCCGTGATATGCTGAACCCAAGCGCCTGGTAAACAACACATTGTTCGGCGATCAGTCTTTGTGCCTTATATGTTCTTCTAGTAATTGAGTTCCCTATCACTAGTACCACCCCAACCTTGCCTGTGTCCTTCCCCCCCTTTTTACCAGAGCAGTCATTGCCCTGGCAGCTAGGGGAGGGCACCTGCTCCAGCAATGCCACCCCTGAGCTGATATCCCCAACATCATGCAACTTGGCATATATGTTGGGATGTACCAATTAAGGCTCTTCCCTCTGCCCCTCAGCTACCTACCTTTGACTCATGTACCTTCATATCTCCACCCCTCCATAGTTGCCCCCGCCAGCACCTGCTGGCTAATGCCCAAGCTCCTTTCCAGGTTGCAGATGCTTACTTGTGTTGCCACCTGATTTCCTAGAAAATAAAATTACTCCCAGTACTCTACACTACTCCAAGTTACTGCTGGTGCTACAGCTACTCCAAGTTCCTCACAGTCACTCCCAGTACCCCACCTTATTACAAGTTACTCCCAGCAGTCCAAGTTATTCTAAATTACTTACGGTTACTCCAGATACTCTAAAGCCCCATACACACGGTCGGATTTTCGCATGGATTCTGTCCGATCGGACAATGTTGTTGAAAAATCAGACCGTGTGTATGCACCATCGGACAGTGTACGTCGTATTGTCCGACGGACAAAGTCCTATCTCCTGCTGGATAGATTTTCCGACAACACGGTCCGATCACACCAAATCCGATCGTGTGTATGGTAGTCCGACCGGACAAAGTGCTACGCATGCTCAGATCACATTACAAGACCAAAGCTATTGGCTACTAGCCTCTACGTAGTCCTGTCGTAGGCAACAAACGTCACCACGTTCAGAATGATCGGATTTTCCGACAACTTTGTCCGACCGTGTGTACGCAAAACCAACATCAGACAAAGTATGACGGACATGGTCTGACGGACCTGGTCCTCGGATAATCCGCGCGTGTGTATGGGGCTTAAGTCGCTACCCAGTACCCATGTTATCTGTCAGTACTCCAAGTTACTACTTAGTACTCAAAGATATTCCAAATTACTCACAGTTTCTCCAAATACTATAAATTACTTCAAGTCAGTCCCAGCACTCCTCCAACATTACTCTAAATGATTTATGGTTGTTCCCAGTACTCCAAGTTACTACTCAGTACTCAAAGATATTCCAAATTACTCACAGTTTCTCCCAATATTATAAATTACTTCAAGTTACTCCCAGTACCCCAAATGACTCCCAGCATTCCAAGTCATCCTCAGTACTTCAAGTTACTCCCAGTACTCCAAGTTACTACAAAGTCACTCCAAGTCATTACAAAGTTACTCCAGAGTCACTCCCAGTACTCCAAGTTACTACAAAAGTTACTGCAATTTACTACAAAGTTACTCCCAGTACTCCAATTTTCTACTAAATTTTACATAAATTACTTCCAGTACTCCAAGTTATTACAAATAGTACTCCCAGTACGCCAAATTACTGATATAAGTATACAGATATACTCCTCAGCCGTCAGTCATATAATTATGTCCTGCTCCCTCACTCACCGCGTGTCCACCGTCGCTCGTTCAGTCAGTGTGTCCCTTGTTCACCTATCAGATGCCGGCTGCTCCTTTGTCCTTATCCCCACTCACCTATCAGTGTATCCCAGCTCCCTGTCAATCTCTGCCTCATTCTCACTCCTCCGTCGCCTTATCCTCGTCAATTGGTTCTCTCTCCGCCACCTTGCAAACTGCATGTGCCTTACCATTTTCTGAAACTTGCAGCAGAGTGCTCTTCACAGCTCACATGTCTTCCCTTGTCCACTGACGTTCACATAATTTAAGAGGGTTACCTTGATGTCCAAGAAAAGAGGAGGGACTGTTGGTACAGCTACTTTTTCAGCATGTATTTAAAAAAAATTGGTAATAAAGTGGTTAGTGCACAGTATGTTGTGTATGGTGCTGTGTTAAGGCATGTTATATTCTTAATATCTAAAATTTAATTTGACTTTAATATACAGAGTGTAAATCCCCTATTATAAATTGTATGAATGGCAAACTTTAAGTTAACCTCCAGATGGTGATGTTTTGAACTGGATTATCAAAGTTCCAGAAGTTGGCTAATTATATTTGATGGATATTGTAATATTATATATGTATATGGAAATTGTGTGGTTTTTGTAGACTCTCATTAAGTTTGAGCCCTCTTTGCCACCTACACACAGCTCTTGCTACATCCATCCATCTTCAGAAGCACACAAGACTTTCTTTTTTTTTTTTTTTTTTTTTAATATATTCTTTATTAATTTTTCCATATACAAAAAAGCATTTTTATCAGCATTTTAAAAACAACAAAAGAACAAAAAGACATCCAGTGAAAGACCTACTATTACATATTGAGTGCTTTTGCAGATTAGTTTTGATTAGTCTTTGATTCTTTTTTATATATATTTATGTATATACCCTCATAATGGGAAAGAGAGAGCCCCTCAAAAAGATAACACTTCATATCAAAATGGTAAAAGAGCCCCCTTCTTATCTCATCCCCCCCTTTTCCCCCCTCCCCTCCCCCCCTCCTCATATCTATATTAAGTGTATTCCCTCCAGCCAAGGTCTCCACATCTTATTGAACTCGTTTAGATTGCTTCTCTTTATATAAGCAGCTCTCTCTTTCGGAAGGGTTTCATTTACAGTGTCTATCCAATTTTTTACTGTAGGTGGTGCATTTGATTGCCATCTCATCGCTATCAACTTCCTAGCTTGAAATATAGTTCTCAATATTGCAATAGTAGTGCTCTTATTTTCTCCCTGTTCTTGCCTATGCCCCAAGATACACAGCTTAACTTCCTTTTCTAGCCTAATTTTAAATATTTCCTTTAGCGTTTCAATCACCCCCTCCCAATACCTAAACAGTTTGGAGCATCTCCACAACATGTGTAGTAAATCCCCTGTCCCTCGACATCTGGGGCAGCTATCGTCAGATCTTTTTCCGAATTTGCATAATCGCTTTGGGGTGTAGTACGCTCTATTCAGCAGCATTAGGTGTGAGAATTTCTGTGACGGGGATACTGATACTACCGGGCTTAACTCCAATACCTTCTTCCACTGGCCCTGAGGTATTACCCCTATATCCCGCTCCCATTTTGTTTTTATTTCATCTAGCTTCCCCTCTCCTTTAGGTTCTCTATTTAATTGTCGATATAGATCTGAGATTAATCCTTTAGTTGACCCCATCTCTACAATACCTTGTATCAGCGAGAGCTCTTCCCATACCAGAGATTGGTTTCTAAATTGGGCTTCTAAAGCATGTCTTATCTGGAGATAATTGAAAAATGTATACTGAGGGATATTAAATTCTCTTTTTAACACTCCAAATGGGGGTATAAATATTAATCTCCCTATATTTCATCAATTTTTTAACAGTTTTCCATACTTTGCTGATCATTTTTATTGTTGGGTATTTAAACCTAAAAGATCCAGCCTCTAGTGTCTCTATTATTGTCTCATGAAGAGCACCTGTCAACAAAATTTTTCCATTAGGAGTACCCCCTTCTTGCGCACCGCATCCCGATATCTGTTGTAACTGAGATGCTAAGTAGTACTTCTCAGGGTTGGGCAATGCAAGTCCCCCTTCCCCCACCAAGAGCTGTAATGTACGCAGCCATATCCTGGCCTGTCCCCCTTTCCATATCAACTCCCTGAAATGGCTCTCTATCTTATCAAACCACTTTCTTGGAATCCATATGGGGGCATTGTGGAGTACATACATCAACTGGGGCAGCCAGATCATTTTTATCAGGGAGCATCTACCAGCTCTTGATAATGGGAGGTGCTTCCAGATCTCAATTTTTTCCCTAAACCTAACCAACAGTGGAACTAGATTACTATTCCCATATTGGACCGGGTCCCTTGTTATCCTTATCCCTAAATACTTTAAGGAATCCACTACTGCCAACTGAGGCCTATCCCATATTATCCCATCCCTGGCCGCGTCTACCGGAAGGAGCTCAGACTTCGCCCAATTTATTTCTAAGCCGGTAAATCTACCAAACCTCTCCACAATATTCATTGCTTCCTCCAATGAATGGTCCATGTCCCCCAGGAAGAGCAGTATATCATCTGCATATAATGCTATACGCTCCTCTCCTGAGCTCCTGCAGAAGCCCATGATTTCCGAGCTCTCTCTTATACACACAGCCAGGGGCTCCATAGCAAGTGCAAAGAGCAGGGGAGACAATGGGCACCCCTGTCTAGTCCCCCTTTCTAGTTTTATTTGATCTGAAAAGCTATTATTTATTTTCAATCTAGCTGTGGGTCTATCATAAAGCATTTTGATCCACCCAATCAGTGAGCGCCCAAATCCGAACTTCTCCAGCACACGCCAAATATACCCCCAGTCTATGGAGTCAAAGGCTTTAGTCACATCCAAAGACAGTATTGCTCTCGACCCTACATTCTCTGTTGGCACTTGTAAATTTAGAAAGGCCCTCCTAATATTTATACTGGTTGATCTATTCGATATGAACCCCGCCGGATCAGGGTGGACCAATTTCGGAATATACTTATTTATTCTGGCAGCGATGACTTTTGCTAAGATTTTTGCATCCGCACACAACAGGGAGATTGGCCTATATGAGGCGACATCCAGGGGATCCTTGCCTTCCTTATGAAGCACTATAATAGTGGCTTCCCTCATGGAGTTAGGTAGATATCCTATCTCCATTGCACCCTCCAGTGTTTTTAGTAGTTCTGGGATCAATATATCCCCATAGTGTTTATACGTTTCTGATGGAAGTCCATCTGGGCCTGGGGACTTTTGGTTTGCCATATCGGCCACAGCCTGTTGTACTTCTATGAGTGTAATTGGGATATCTAGTTCTTCTCTCTCTTCTTGTGTTATTATTGGCAGGTCCAAGCTCCCCAGGAATTCCTCCATTATCGATTCCCCTCCTCCCCTTATTTGAGCGGTATATAATTTTTTATAAAATTCCTCGAAGCCTTTCACTATACTTTTAGAGTCGGACATTATCTCCCCTCCTGTAGACCGAATGGCAAGGACAGTACTAGGAGATAAATTGGACCTCACTACTTGAGCCAACATTTTTCCAACCATTTCCCCCTCCATAAAGGCAGCCTGCCGTTGTAATAGCTGTTTCCTCTCCACCCTTTGTATTACCATCATCTTATACTCGTTTGTTTAACTATGTTTCCTTCCTATCCATTGCTGGGGTTAGTATATAATTATCCTCAGCCATCACTACCTCCCTCCTGGTTCTTTCCTCCTGGGCTGTCGCCTCTTTATTATACTTGGCCACCTGCTGGATTAATAATCCCCTCAGGAAGGCCTTTAGGGTATGCCAAAGGACCCCAGACGCTGCTGTACCCTCACTGATTTCAATAAATTCTTTCAGCCTTAGCGGGGTAGTGTCGATTTTACTAATTATCTCAAACCAGCACAGGTTGATTTTCAACTCCCTCTGCCTTTCCCCTTCCCCTATTTTTAGCGTAACCACTAGGGGGGAATGGTCCGAAATCCCCCTTGAGCAATAGGTTACATCTTTCATTATCTGCAGTACTCTATCGTTTCCCAATGCCATATCTATCCTGGAGAGTGTGGAATGCGTGGCTGACCAGCAAGAATATTTCTGAACGCCAGGATTCCACACCCTCCAGAGATCCAGTAATCCTACCTCCTCTAAAAACTAGCTCAACCTTCCTTTATTAGTGTTCTCTGGTATATTCTGACCTGGAAGTCTATCCAACCTACAGTCCAAGACCTGGTTAAAATCTCCCATTATTATAATTGGCATACCCTGTTTATCTAGTAGGAATTCATTTAATTTAAGCAGAATATCCATTTTAAATGGGGGCGGGATATACACATTTGCTACTACCATCGCTCTATCTTCAATTAAGCAATAGAGAAAAACATATCGGCCTAATTTATATATGCTGGTTTGCATGCAGGAAAACTTCACCCCTGACTTCACCAACACACTAACCCCTCTACTGTATGAACTATGGACCGAGTGAAACTGATGTTGATATATCCTCTTTTTCCTTTGTAAATACTGGACTGTGTCTTTTGTAAGATGTGTTTCCTGCAGGCAGACCAGTTCAATACCATAATTCTTCAACAATGAAAAAACTGCTGCCTTCTTACCTACTGTACCCAACCCTCTCACGTTCCATGACCCTAATTTTAGTGTTTTATATTGCATCTCACTTCACCACATGAGTGTATGTTTTACCAAAGTGCTTTAACTCTCCTAATGCATTTCCACCCTTAATTCTTGTGATACCCGTTTCAAATTTATTAGTGTCTCTCCTTTCCCTCTCCTCTTCTGTGTATCCTCTATAATTTTCATATCCTTATCTCTAATAGTGCCCTTATATAACTGCCCTTTTACACACATTTGACCTTGATCCTTAATAATACGGGGGTATTCCCCATCTGCCCCCACCCTTCTAGGTGATCCCCTGGGGGTTTAACAATGACCCTTATCCATACCTCTACTCCATTCTTCCCACCCACCCACTCCTTTACTTCCATCAACACACAACCACCCTCTGTGCAGCCCCCCCTCCCCCTCTCTCTTATCCCATCCCCTTCCAACCTATTATCATCAGGGTATCATAATGTCAGCAATTTTTCTTTATTCTCTTCCAGCCATTTTTCAACCCTCTCTGGAGCTTCAAAAAGTGGGTTCCCCCAGAGCAGTCACCCGCAGTTTAGCCGGGTAGAGAAGAGCATACTGAACTTTGAATTTTTGTAAAGAACGTTTGGCCTGGATAAATTCCGCTCTGCGTCTTTGAAGATCTTGGGAGAAATCGGAATAAAAAGATATCTTGATCCCGTTAAAGAAAATATTTCCCTTGTCTCTGGCTTTCCGTAGGAGTGCCACCTTGTCCTTGTAGTTTAAAAATGTTATTAACAAAGTTCTGGGATATCCTCCTGCTGGGGGGGATGGAATGGCACCCTATGAGCTCTTTCTATGCTGAATGTCTCTGAAAAAGATTCTTTCCCAAACATCTCAATCAACCATGTTTCTAGAAACTCAGTGGGATTAAATCCTTCGCTCTTTTCGGGGAGTCCTACTACCCTTATGTTATCTCTTCGGCTTCTATTTTCAATTTCCTCCAGTTTAGAGGCTTGCCTGAGTATCTGGTCTTTCATACTCTTCATCTCTTTGATCAATGGTGACACATCATCTTCTACCTGGCTAACCCTTCCTTCCAGAGTTGTGATTCTCTCAGAAATCTTTTTCATGTCCTGTCTTACCAACACCAGGTCTTTTTTAACTCCCTTCATCTGTTCACATAGCTCTTTAAGTGAATCATTAGATACCTTTACAGCTTTAAACACATCGATTAAAGTAGGTTCCTTCTCCAAGGGCATATTAGGCCCGACTGCAATGTCTATCGTTTCTGTATTTATTTTTATATTTTGATCAGGCTGCCCGGAATTTTTATTTCCTTGTGCCTTTGCCACCTGAGCCCGTGGCGTTGAGACATTTGTTTGACTCTGCCCCTGGCTTTTTCGGTCTGTTACACTCCCCTGCTGCGCCTTAGGTTGCGTCCCTTTCTTCGGGGGAGACTGTGAGGGGGGTTGCCCGGGGGTATGTGCAAATTGCTCTAACCTTGCCGCGGCAGCCATACCTGCTTGTTGGGGGTTTTTATCTTTCGCAGATCGTAGCTGCTGCATTTTTTTTCCCTTTCCCCCTCTTCCTTGAAAGGGTATTTAATTCTGGATGCACAATTGGTATACTACTGGTATACCCTTCACCACCTTACACACTTAGCACTTTTCAAACTTTTACAGTTCTGATTCCAATGAATTTTATGAGCTCAGGAAGGCCCGGGACTAACCAACTTAGCCAAGAGAAAAAAAAAAAAAGGAGAAGAAAAACCAAACTCATATGCCGGCAATCAAAAATAAATAAATAAATAAAAAGGGAAACAAAAAAAAAAAGGCAGTCCCTCCTTTAAATGGTCCTAAATAGTCCTTATGCATACATATTTAAAATATATGGAGTATACACAGCGCAGTTCCTATGCACCAGCAGGTGCAGAGTACATCAAGCCAGGTATCAGTTTTTTTTTTTTTTTTTTGCTTCAGCTCCCCCAGAAGAAAAAAAGGGACAAAAAGGAGAAGCCACCATTCATGTATTTTTAAACTTTTTTCCACTCAGGTTTACTTAGAATTCCCTCTGCTGCAGCTGGCAGGTTCTCTGGCAGGTTCACTTCAGTCTCTTTTTTTTTTTATCAGGCTGTAACTTTTCTTCCTTACCTGATCTTGCCGTGTGACGCTAGTGTCGGCTCTCTTATCGCCTCCCTGGTATGCAGCAGACAGTGGGATGTAATATAACACTGCCCGACTGGTCAGCGTCACGGTTCTTTCTCCTGTAGCCTCCTGTAGCCGGGATGTGACTAGGATCTCCTTATCATCCTCTATGCCTCTGCGGGGGCTTCTCCACTGTGTGGGGGATAAAAGCGCTGTTTACAGCAGCTGCCTGCGCTCGATCTCTCCCTCTCACGGAGAGTCGGCGTGTGCTGTCCCACATGTTCTCAGCGGGCGCCCCTATTGGTCTAGCCAGGATGGCATATCATAACAAGCCATAAGCCGGGAACAGAGAGGAATCCTCGTGCAGCGTCTCACATACAAGGTGGGAGGGAGCGCGTACAGCAATCCTTCATAGTCCAGTGGAAGGAGCTCACACAGAGGTCCACATCACTCTCACTCCCTCACGCTGCTCATCTCCTCACTTCACCGCTCTCACGCCTCACATCCGGTCACACCCCCCACACACAAGACTTTCTTCAACTACTCTTCAGCCATTTTAGATTTCATGAGCACATGTTCTACAAAGAACTCTTTCAATCTTTAAAACAAACTATACTTGAAACTTTTAATCATATATGAAGCAACACAGTTATACTTTGTATCATTGTACTATTTTTGTAAGTATTATTTTTCTATTTTGGGGTGTACAATAAAACACACAGTTTGATTAAAGCTGACTCAGACATAATTAAGGAAATTCGTCTCACAATCATAATCAGCCATTTGAAAGCGTAATCAGCCATTTGAAAGCATATGCCATAATAAGCTATTTTACATTGTCTCAGCCAGCCAATCATTCGTCAAAAGTTTTTTTTCCACTTCCTTCCTTTGATTAGAGGGGAAGAACTAATGAACAGAAATTAACTTCGCAAAGATTGAGAAGAACCTAGAGAAAATTATAATATTGATGATTGTGAAAGACTGGAGAATTTCAGACATACAGAAGTCTTGACAGACCAGTTGAATTCGAGTTCAGCGGGAAAACTGAAACATTTTATATTCAGTGAGTAGAAAACTAATATGGAATTTGTAGATGTTTTAGCTGATGAAAGTACATTGGAATTTAAAAGTTTAGCGAAACAGGTCTCTGTTTTATGGAAATCAATGTATAATCAATGTTTTCAGGCAAATACTGAAATTTAGAAGGATAGATTCTCATTAGTTAAAACAAAGAAAAAATTATGTAATGTAATGAAGCTGTAATACAAAAATATCTTTACCTCAAAATTCATTATTAACTTGGAAAAGGAACAATTCATTTTTGGGTAGTTTTCTTCATAGTTCTACTATCATAATTCATAAAGGAATTTTTGGTAGTGTGAATTGGATTAATACATTTGTTTATCAACAAATTAGTGTATCTTTGAATGATACTGGTATATATGAATGTTGCATATCAATAGAAAATTATCCGGTGAAATGTGCTAAGGCAAATGCTGTTGTAATGTCTCCAAGGAAAACTCCATGTATTAATAAGAAAAGTGTCTCTGTAACTCCTTTTTAGATTAACCATTTCCAATCCAGAACTCTTTTGAGAGAAGGAAAGTTTGTCATTATTTTGTGGAACTGTAATGTTTCAGAATGGAAGATTTCTACAAGGTTTCCACAATGTCAAGGACATTTGGTTAATATGGAATTGGGTATTGAGAGATGGTTTGGAATTAATAATAGAAATCATAACAGAAATAAGCGTGATATTGTTGAAGGTATTTTAAGAGGGATTGGCACAATTGGGAGTATAATAAATAGTATGGATATTAATACTTTAAAATCTGATCTAGAAACCGCTGGTTTAGTGGGGAGTAATGGCATTAAAATACAAAAACATTTAAATCGGATTTTAGAAAATATGGTTATTAAAACAGCTAATATCATGGGTCCATCTATTTTACACCTTCAAAATATTACTCTTGATTTGATGACAAGTGAACAACATTCTCATATAGCCAGAGCATGTTTAGAAATCCAGACTAAATATTCCACTACATTTTAAATAATTTTGCAAGCATTTCAGAGTGGAATAACTCCTCTTGGCATTTTACAAAATTTACCCAGAGAATATGTATATGCCATGAATCATTTGTGGGTAAATAAATGGATAGGATGCAAACAGGATGTATATTATAGTTCTTCTATGATTCTTCTATGATTCCAATAGCCAGGAAAGAACACATTTTGGTTCCAATCACTGTGTTGGGATTACCTGTCAGCAATACACAATTATCATACTATAAATTACAGTATACTGAGTTTGCATTTAACAATGAAAATTCTGAATTAGAACAATTAGATCTGTCATCATGTTTACACTTCCAGTCTAAGGTTATCTGTTTACCTAATCAAGACAAAAGTATATTTCATTCTTGTTATTATAATCATACATTATGTTCAGCAAGAATAGAAAAAGTTGAAACAATTTCTTAATTACTCGTGTAGATAAAAATAAGGTTTGTTTTCAGATCAGGTCAGATACAGAAAGGGTTAAAACTTTTTTCTCTTCTTGTACAAATACAGAAAATCTAAATCAAGGCTTGTATTGTGTAGAAGGAGACATTGTAGCAATAAGTTATAATAGGTTGAGAACAAATTTAACAAATATGTTTATGAAAAATATAAGTGCTCTTCCCACACAATACAATATATGCCAAATAGATGAATTTCCATGGGAAAAATGGGCAAATGTAATTCAAAAGGATAAAGGTTTATTGATAGCTTTGGCTAAGGAACTGCAGAAGTATGGTTTAAACATGAACAAGGTAATTTGCAAGAAATATCACATCAATGGTCAGAATTTTCAGGGAGTAATTGGTGGAAAAAATTCAGTAAGTGTATCAATTTGGGGAAAAACTTCAATAACTTCAGCAGCAGGAAATATTTATTTTTTTAATACAAAAGTTTTTTATTGAGAAAATATAAAGTAATACAGTCATTTGACAGTATATAACAGATAATAAATGTTATGCGGCGTACACACGAGCGGACTTTACCGGGGGAATGTCCGCCGGACAATCCACCCATGTGTGGGCGCCGGCAGACTTTTTCCCGCCAAAAGTCCGGCGGACAATCCCGCGGTCTGTGTGCTAGTCCGCGGGACTTTTGGAAATGAACGGACTTGCCGACACAAGATCGGAAAGTCCGTTCATTTAGAACGTGACTGCAGGTAGACGGGACAAGCGAAGGCAGTGAATGCCGCCGCGCTAGCCCCGTCACCTGGCATGGATTTAAAGGGAATCCCTACGCCGGAAAAATGGCGTGGGGGTCCCTTCTAAATCCATCTCAGACCCGGCCGGCCAGGAAAGGGGTGGGGACGAGCGAGCGCCCCCCTCCTGAGCCGTACCAGGCCGCGTGCCCTCAACATGGGGGTACCCTGGGGAAAGGGGGGCCGTGCTGCCCCCCCCACCCCAAAGCACCTTGTCCCCATGTTGATGAGGACAAGGACCTCTTCCCGACAACCCTGGCCGTTGGTTGTCGGGGTCTGCGGGCGGGGGGCTTATCGGAATCCGGGAGCCCCCTTTATAAGGGGGCCCCCAGATCCTGGCCCCCCACCCTATGTGAATGAGTATGGGGTACGATGTACCCCTACCCATTCACCTAAGGTGTAAAAGTGTAAATAAAAAAAATACAATTTTTTTAAAATATTTTATTGCACTGCTCTGGGGGTCTTCTTCCGTATTGGGGGGTCTTCTCGCCAGACTCCTCCGCTCTCTTCTGCTCTTTTACTAGCTCTTTTACCGAGCGGAGGAGCCCGGCTTTCTTATTCGTCGTCGCCGTCGTCGTCTGGGGGTCTCGTTCCGCCTTCGGGGGTCTTCCGGGGTCTCTTCTGTTCTTGCTGCTGTCTTCTTCTTCTTCCGATGTTGCCTCGTCGCTCTCTCTGGCCGGAATGGCAGAGACGCGCAGTGTTGTGACTTATATAGGGACAAGGGGGCGGGGTCACATGCTCATGTCACATGGTGACCCCACCCCCTATGATGTCACAGTCCCAGCATCCTCCGGGACTGTGACATCATAGGGGGCGGGGTCACCATGTGACATGAGCATGTGACCCCGCCCCCTTGTCCCTATATAAGTCACAACACCGCGCGTCTCTGCCATTCCGGCCAGAGAGAGCGACGAGGCAACATCGGAAGAAGAAGAAGATGGCGCAGAAAGCAGCGACAGCGGCAAGAACAGAAGAGACCCTGGAATACCCCCGAAGGCAGAACGAGACCCCCAGACGACGGCGACAACGAAAAAGAAAGCCGGGCTCCCCCGCTCGTGAAAGAGCTAGGTAAAAGAGCAGAAGAGAGAGGAGGAGTCCTGCGAGAAGACCCCCCAAGACAGAAGAAGACCCCCGGAGCAGTGCAATAAAATATTTTTAAAAAAATTGTGTTTTTTTATTTACACATTTACACCTTAGGTGAATGGGTAGGGGTACATCGTACCCCATACTCATTCACATAGGGTGGGGGGCCGGGATCTGGGGGCCCCCTTATTAAAGGGGGCTCCCGGATTCCGATAAGCCCCCTGCCCGCAGACCCCGATAACCAACGGCCAGGGTTGTTGGGAAGAGGCCCTTGTCCTCATCAACATGGGGACAAGGTGCTTTGGGGTTTTCCCCATGGCACCCCCCATGTTGAGGGCACACGGCCTGGTACGGCTCAGGAGGGGGGGCGCTTGCTCGTCCCCACCCCCTTTCCTGGCCGGCCGGGCTGCCTGCTTGGATAAGGGTCTGAGATGGACTTGGGGGGACGGTGTAGGGATTCCCTTTAAATCCATGGCAGGTGACGGGGCTAGCGCGGTGGCATTCACTGCCTTCGCTAGTCCTGTCTACCTGCAGTTACGTTCTAAATGAACGGACTTTCCGATCGTGTGTCGGCAAGTTCGTTCATTTCAAAAGTCCCGCGGATTTTTTCCTGCGGATTGTCCGCCGGTAAAGTCCGGGCGTGTGTGGGCAAGTCCACACGCTGGAAAGTCCGGCGGTTTGTCCGCTGGACTAGGTCTGGCGGACAATCCCGCCAGAAAGTCAGAGCGTGTGTACGCCGCATTATAGGTGTTTTTATGAGAGTAAAAACAGTAACAAAAAGAAAAACATAGCAATACATTTTGAAGCATCCAAGAGAAGATTAAGGAAAAAACAGACCATCAATATCTGACATAGCGTCTCTCGTTAGATGTGGGAGGGAGGGCATAACAGCGCACTATGGTCCAATGCAGTCTGGTAACCCATATTAGTATTCAGTCTTGTGGCAATAGGATATTTCTATGAGATTTCCAGGGTTTCCATCTGTGATCGAATAGGTTCATTTTATCCCCTAGAGCAGGGGTGTCCAAACTTTTTTCAAAGAGGGCCAGATTTGATGAAGTGAACATGCGTGAGGGTCGACCATTTTGCCTGACATTCTTTGAAGCATTAAAATTTGGTCTAAGTGTGTTCGTTCGAGCGCTAATACACTGCCCAACAAGAATTCTCTTGCCTTTGTCGTGCTCGTTCCCGACACACAGACGAATGCTCTGCTCTTTAGGGGTACCGTTAATTCTTAATGGTACCCCACACATTGGAAAATGTGGGGTACTTTTGGTGCAGTGCAATTAAAAAAAAAAAAAAAAGCTTGGGGACTTTTCCCTGCATTTTTGTGGGTAGGGAAGTCGATTGAAATGAATGGACTGCCCTAAACGCAGCATGCAGCCACACAGATGTAAACCAAGGGCTTGTTCACATGTCAGGTTGGAGGGGCAGTAAAACCACATGGTTAAGCTGTTTTTACCACCCCCAACTTCTCCCCCTTTAGCTGCAGAGGGAGCAGCTGGGGGTGTACACATGCTGTGGCTGCAGCTGAAGGTATACCCAGGGTGAATGGGCCTGCACTGCAACTACCCCACAACTATGTGGATTGCACAGTTGCGGTATAGTGATGCTGCATTTACGGGCTTAAAACAGGTGGTGAGGAGGCAACATAATGCCTCTTTACCGCCTTTCAAATGCCTCTGAAAAGCGATATGTGCATGGATTGCTTTTCAGAGAAGCAGCAGTCCTGGCTGCTATCACACACAATGATGCTATCACACCCTGGCTGCTATCACACCTACAAAAGCAGTTCTGATGGTACAGGAATGGGGGGGGGGGTCCGGATTAAAAGTAACACACACAGACACATGCAGACCCATACACACATGCACACACACATACAGACAAATGCATGCACACACATACAGACACATGAACACACATACAGACACATGCACACGCACACAGACACATGCATACACATACATACAGACACATGCACACACACACATACAGACACATGAATAAACCCCTTTTAAAACGAATCTAGCTTCTAGCACAGTACTTACTGTACCTTTCCAGCTTCCTCATTCAGCCGGATACTGCACTGTAGGGGGAAGCAGAGAGCACAGCACACTCCCCTGCACTTTACTTTCACTTTTGAGGCTGATGGAGCTTCTCAAAGTGCCGATGTACAGTTCGGCAGGGGGGGCTCATCTGACAGCACTGATCCCATGGCACACTGGCTATGAGAGGCTGGTTTAGATAACCAGGTGGGCCGTTCAAAACCAGACTGCGGGCCGTAATTGGCCTGCGGGCCGGACATTGGACATGCCTGCCCTAGAGTATATAAGATCCTTCCCATTAACATAATGGAATCTATTCTGTGAAGAACGGAGGATAGGGGGACTGTAGGGGATTTCCAGTGCAGGGCAATGGCCCATAGAGTGGCTAAGCAAATAGTGTAGATAAGACATGGAGGTTGTGAGTTGTAAAGGTGTACCTGCTGATGCTATGGCCATCACTACGTTCCAAATAGGGGAGAGCCGATCACAGTCCCAAAATATATGCATGAAGGTACCGGGGATTTGACATCCCCTGAAGCATAGTCTGGAGGCCCCAGGGAAGATGGAGTGAAGTCTGGATGGAGTGTAATACCATCTGGTTAATACCTTGTATGCTGTTTCTCTGACCGCTAAGGATTTAGAGGCTTTGCTCAAGTTATCCAGCATCGTGTCCCAGTCGTCCGAGTCAAACTGTTCATTACAGTCATTCTCCCATTTACATTTATATGGTGGTTCCCTGGGGAATCCTGTCGATAGAGTTGATTTATAGAGGGTAGAAAAATAAGGCCTTTTCCCCTGGGAGAGTCACGGCAAATCTGTTCAAATGTAGTAGGGGGGGAGGGATGGGGAGAGAGCAAAGTGGGAGATGTAAAAATGTCTAATTTGCAAAAAGCGGAAGTGTTCCCTTAATGGAATCTGTTTTTGTGCGCAAAGGAGGTTGAAAGTAGCAAAGAAGTTACCAACCTGCAGGTCAGCCAATGTGACCATAGAGTTAGAGATCCACCAGGAGAAACCTTCTGGGTTTTCAAAAGCTATAGTAAATGAGGGACCTCCTAGAAAGGAGGAGCCTCAAGGTGCAGGTGATACTAGGTCTAGTTTACTTTTGTAACAATTCCATAGGATAAGAGAATGCGCTACTAGGGAGTTGAGGGAGGTGATTTTCTGAATTGTCTTGGAGGGGGACCAAAGTATAGAGGAGAGCCTGTAAGGGGTGATGGATTGCGATTCAAATTTGACCCAGGGTACTTTTGAATCCAGGATATTCCATTGGAAAATCTGGGAGAAGCGCGCGGCTAGGAAATAAAGCCATAGGTTTGGTAAGCCCAAACCACCCTTCGTTTGTGGGTTAAACAAAACATGTTTAGAGAACCTCTGCCGTTTGTTCTGCCAGATAAATTTGTTGATATCTTGTTGTAGCTTATCTATAAAGGTTTTAGGGATAAGGATAGGTAGGGCTCTGAAAAGATATAGAAGCTTAGGTAAGAGGGTCATTTTGATTGCCGTGACTCTCCCGAGGAACAAAATATGGTAAGTGTTCCATAGCTTGAGCATATTACGGAGACGGGACACACATGCCGGATAGTTTGCAGCAAAAATAGAGGACCAATGTGGTGTGATATAGATGCCCAAATAGGGTATTTTATCGGTTGACCACTGCAAGGGGAAGGAATTCTGGAGGGTCTCACACTGAGCAGGGGGCATGTTTACAGGAAGTGCTGTGGACTTGGACATATTAACTGTAAGTCCAGAAATAGAGGCGAATCGAGAGAGCAAGGCAAATAAGTTGGGTAGGGAGATTTGGGGGTGGGTTAAAAAAAGCATGACATCATCCGCATACATGCAAAGATAAGATGGGATGGAGGCCATGGGTTAACCAGATATGTCTGGGTGTTGCTTGATAGTAATTGCAAGGGGTTCTAGGGCTAGGGCGAATAATAGGGGAGATAGGGGGCATCCCTTAACCACTTGCCGACCGCCCCCTGTATATATACGTCGGCAGAATGGCACGTACAGGCAGAACCACGTACCTGTACGTGCCATTCTTCCGGCGGGTGGGGTGTCCGATCGGAACCCCCTCCGCCGGCGGGGACGGTCGGCATCGCTTCAGGAGCGATCCGGGACGAGGGGACGGCCAGTGGTTTCTGGCCACCCCCTCGCGATCGCTCCTGGCGAATAAAAAGCTTCCCCTTCCTGTCTATTGTATAGACAGGAAGGCGGAAGTGATGTCACGCTCGGTGCGCCGGTCTATGTGACCGGAACGCCGAGCAGAGAACATGTAAAGGTTAGTGCACAAACAGTACACTGACACCAGTACACATAGGCACACAATCCACCCCCCTGTCACCCCCAGATCACCCCCCAGATCACCCCCTCCCCCCCCCCAGTCACAGTGTCACTGATTGCAGTGATCATTTATTTACTGATCACTGCATTTAGTGTCAGTGTGACTGTAATAACTGTCAGGGCAGTTAGTTTTAGGTCCTAGGTAGCCCCCTACCCCCCCCCCTAATAAAGGTTTAACCCCTTGATTGCCCCTAGTTAACCCCTTCACCCCCTTTTGCCAGTGTCACTAAGCGATCGTTTTTCTGATCGCTGCATTGTGTCGCTAGGTAACCATTTTTTTTTTATTTTAAACCGCCATGTTTTATATAGGTTCATAAATAGTTTTATAGGTCAGGTACCCCCATATTACAACCTAAATAAAGGTTTTAACCCCCTGATTGCCCCTAGAGTTAACCCTTTCACCAGTAATCACCGTATAACTGTCACTGGTGACGCTGGTTAGCCAGTTAGTTATTTCGTTATTTAGGTTCCCCGTCAGGTTTTTATATAGCGTCAGGTACCCCCATATATTACCTAATAAAGGTTTAACCCCCTGATTGCCCCTAGTTAACCCTTTCACCCCCTTTTGCCAGTGTCACTAAGCGATCGTTTTTCTGATCGCTGCATTAGTGTCGCTAGGTAACCAGTTTTTTTTTAGGTTAACCGCCATGTTTATATAGGTTCATAAATAGGTTTATAGGTCAGGTACCCCCATATTACAACCTAAATAAAGGTTTTAACCCCCTGATTGCCCCTAGAGTTAACCCTTTCACCAGTGATCACCGTATAAAATGTCACTGGTGACGCTGGTTAGCCAGTTAGTTATTTTGTTATTTAGGTTCCCCGTCAGGTTTTTATATAGCGTCAGGTACCCCCATATATTACCTAATAAAGGTTTAACCCCCTGATTGCCCCTAGTTAACCCTTTCACCCCCTTTTGCCAGTGTCACTAAGCGATTGTTTTTCTGATCGCTGCATTAGTGTCACTGGTGCCGCTAGGTAGCCAGTTTTTTTTTTTGTATTACTGTTACGGGTGACGCTGGTTAGTTAGCTTGTTTTTTATACTGTCAGGGCACCCGCCATTTATTACCCAATAACGGTTTAACCCCCTGATCGCCCGGCGGGTGATATCAATTAGGTTTTAGGGTCAAATAAGGTCTGCGTCGCCCCAGGTTAGTGCCCGTACCGCAAACACCCACGCGCAAAGCATACACCTCCCTTAGTGGTATAGTATCTGAACAGATCAATATCTGATCTGATCAGATCTATACTAGCGTCCCAGCAGTTTAGGGTTCCAAAAAAACGCATTGTTAGCGGGATCAGCCCAGATACCTGCTAGCACCTGCGTTTTCCCCCTCCGCCCAGCCCAGCCCAGCCCACCCAAGTGCAGTATCGATCGATCACTGTCACTTACAAAACACTAAGCACACATAACTGCAGTGTTCGCAGAGTCAGGCCTGATCCCTGCGATCGCTAACATTTTTTTTGTGGTAGCGTTTTGATTCAGTCGCTAACAGTCAGGAGCTTTTTTACCTGTGAATCTCAAAAAAATAAAAAAAACAAAAATAGTTGTCGTTTTATTGTTCTCTCTCTCACTCTATTCTCTCTCTATTGTTGCTCTTTTTTTACTCCATTCTATTCTGCAATGTTTTATTATGTTTTATCATGCTTGCTTTTCAGGTATGTAATTTTGTTTACTGTGTTTTAGTGTTAAGCATTTTTTTGTTTTCAGGTGCGCCATTCAGTTGCAGCGCGGATTTATTTATCTTGACAGCAACAGCGTTTGCTCCCACGATACATAAAGCCGCGACTCCAACGCTGTAGGAGGTGATTTCACCACCACAGTTAAAAAAAAAGAGCATATGTGCCGAAGCATGGGGGCAGCAGGGGGGGCGGAGGAGCGATTGGCTCCTAATGCCACGTACATACGGTCGAAATTCCGACCGTGTGTACACGGCATAACTTTTGCGGGAGGATGCCCCCATGCATCGGCATATATAAATGGTGCATGTATGCCCATCATTAGAAGTGGGTGGATGAAGGGAGGTATTCTAATGGTGGGCATACCCACCAATCAATCTCTTTTTTTTTCGTTCAGCCAAGATGAAAAAAAAAAAGATTACAATATATGTCCAGTATGTTGCTGGACTTTGAATGGTTATACCAGAATGATGCCTGCAGGTTTAGGTATCATCTTGGTATCATTCTTTTCAGCCAGTGATCGGCGTTCATGTAAAAGCAATTCTAGCGGGTAATTAGCCTCTAGACTGCTTTTACAAGCAGTGGGAGGGAATGTCCCCCCTCCCGGATATAAACCGCGCCAATGGGAAATTGGGAAAGCATTTTATCACACCAATCTTGGTGTGGTCAGATGCTTTGAGGGCAGAGGAAAGATCTAGGGTCTAATAGACCCCAATTTTTTCAAAAAAAGAGTACCTGTCACTGCCTATTGCTATCATAGGGGATATTTACATTCCCTGAGATAACAATAAAAATCATAACAAAGAAAAAAAATGGAAGGAACAGTTTAAAAATAGAATAAAAAAGCTAAATAAATAAAAAAAAAACTAAAAAAAAAAAAAAAAAAGCACCCCTGCCCCCCCTTCTCTTGCGCAAAGGCGTACACAAGCGTTGGTCTGGCGTCATATGTAAACAGCAATTGCACCATGCATGTGAGGTATCACCGCGAAGGTCAGATCGAGGGCAGTAATTTTAGCAGTAGACCTCCTCCGTGAATCTAATGTGGTATCATGTAAAGGCTTTTAAAAATGTATGTAGTTTGTCGCCACTGCGTGTTTGTGCGCAATTTTAAAGCATGTCGTGTTTGGTATCCATGTACTCGGCCTAAGATCATATTTTTTATTTCATCAAAAATTTGAGCAATATAGTGTGTTTTAGTGCATTAAAATAAAAAAAAGTGTATTTTTTCCACAAAAAATGCGTTTGAAAAATCGCTGCGCAAATACTGTGTGGAAAAAAAAAAAAAATGCAACACCCACCATTTTAATCTGTAGGGCCTTTGCTTTAACAATATATATAGTGTTTGGGGGTTCAACGTAATTTTCTTGCAAAAAAAAAATATGTTTTCATGTAAACAAAAAGTGTCAGAAAGGGCTTTATCTTCAAGTGGTTAGAAGAGTGGGTGACGTGTGACATAGGCTTCTAAATGTTGTGCATAAAATGCCAGGACAGTTCAAACCCCCCCAAATGACCCCATTTTGGAAAGTAGACACCCCAAGCTATTTGCTGAGAGCAATGTTGAGCCCGTTAAATATTTTTTTTTTTTGTCCCAAGAGATTGAATAATGAAAAAAAAAAAAAATATATATTTTTTTTTACAAAAAGTTGTCACTAAATGATATATTGCTCAAACATGTCATGGGCATATGTGGAAAATACACCCCAAAATACATTCTGTTGCTTCTCCTGAGTACGGGGATACCACATGTGTGGGACTTTTTGGGAGCCTAGCTGCGTACGGAACCCCAAAAACCAAGCACCGCCTTCAGGCTTTCTAAGGGAGTAATTTTTTTATTTCACTTCTCACTGCCAATCACAGTTTCGGAGGCCATGGAATGCCCAGATGGCATAAAACCCCCCAAAATGACCCCATTTTGGAAAGTAGACACCCCAAGCTATTTGCTGAGAGGTATTGTGAGTATTTTGCAGATGTCGCTTTTTGTCACAAAGTTTTGAAAATTGAAAAAAGAAAAAAAAAAATGTTTTTTTCTTTACTTTCTTCATTTTCAAAAACAAATGAGAGCTGTAAAATACTCACCATGCCTCTCAACAAATAGCTTGGGTGTCTACTTTCCAAAATGGGGTCATTTGGGGGGGTTTTGTGCTATTTTGGCATTTTATGGCCTTCGAAACTGTGATAGGTAGTGAGGAGTGAAATCAAAGATTTGCACCCTTAGAAATCCTGAAGGCGGTGCTTGGGTTTCGGGGCCCCGTACGCGGCTAGGCTCCCAAAAAGTCCCACACATGTGGTATCCCCATACTCAGGAGAAGCAGCAAAATGTATTTTGGGGTGCAATTCCACATATAACTATGGCATGTGTGAGCAATATATCATTTAGTGACAACTTTTTGAAGAAAAAAAAAATTCTTTTTTATTTTTGTCTTTATTCAATCACTTGGGACTAAAAAAAAAAATATTCAATGGGCTCAACATGCCTCTCAGCAAATAGCTTGGGGTGTCTACTTTCCAAAATGGGGTCATTTGGGGGGGTTTTGTACTTCTCTGCCATTTTAGCACCTCAAGAAATGAAATAGGCAGTCATAAATTAAAAGCGGTGTAAATTCCAGAAAATGTACTCTAGTTTGTAGACGCTATAACTTTTGCGCAAACCAATAAATATACGCTTATTGGCATTTTTTTTACTAAAGACATGTGGCTGAATACATTTTGGCCCAAATGTTTGACTAAAATTGAGTTTATTAGATTTTTCTTATAACAAAAAGTAGAAAATCTCTTTTTTTTTCAAAATTTTCGCTCTTTTTCCGTTTATATCGCAAAAAATAAAAATCACAGAGGCAATCAAATACCATCAAAAGAAAGCTCTATTTGTGGGAAGAAAAGGACGCAAATTTCGTTTCGTTACAAAATTGCATGACCGCGCAATTACCAGTTAAAGTAGTGCAGTGCGAAATTGAAAAAAGACCTCTGGTCCTTAAGCTGACAATTGGTCCGGGGCTGAAGTGGTTAAGAGTGCCCCTACCCAGTGTGAAAAATCCAGAGTTACAACCCGGAATTCTGATTCTCGTTTGCAGTGATGGTACAAGGATTGCACTCCCATCAAGAATTCATCCCTGAAACCAAGACGTTTCAGGACTGCGATTAGATAAGGCCATAGTACGCTATCAAATGCTTTATTAATATCCAGGCTTAGAAGGGGGACCTGTTGCTTATGTATATTAGCATCCTGGAGAACATTCAGTGTTTTTTTTAAATCAAATAGTTTTTATATTTTAATGTCTCTCAAAAATAATAAAGCGATTGGGAAGTGGATCGTGAGTTTTGTTTTGAGTTCTTACTTCTGTTTCGTCTCCTTTTCATTTTGTGCATAATGACATGTTCGAGGGTGTGACACAGAAATTACCTTTATGTATTATTTGAGGTGTTCCTCCCACCCAGGATTCTGTTGTGAACCAAGCTAAGTGGTGCTAGTCCCGGTGTGTCCAACCATGGGTCCCATATGCGTTCGAATTTATGGGGGCTTCCTCTATGCTTATATGTGAGCTGTTCTCTGATAAGAGAGTCATTTACAGATTGTAACCATTCCTTGTGTGTAGGAGGGGTTGTGGATATCCATTTTCTGGCAATGAGTTTTCTGGCTAAGAATAGTGCTCTAAGAATTGCTGTGTGTGTAAAGGGAGTGTAATCTTCTTCGTCTAACAGGCCTAGTAAACAAAGTTTAGGTTCAGTACTAAGTTTGAGATTCCATATGTTATTAATGGTGTTCATCACTGCTGCCCAATATCTTTGTAATTTTGGGCATCTCCATAGCATATGTATTAATGTTCCATTGTTAACTGAGCATCGGGGACAGAGGGGGTCATCTCGCCTATGCCATTTATGCAATTTTTCGGGTGTGCGATATGTGCGGTGGATAATAAACAATTGGGTAAGCTTTTGTGGGGCAGACAGAGACACTTTCAACACGTTGTCAAGTATGGTATTCCATTCTTCACCTGTAATTTGACCCACATCCATTTCCCACCCGCTCCTGCAGGGTAATGACATTGCTTTAGATACATGTCCAATCAGTGCATTGTAAATGGAGGAGATCTGTCCCTTGCGTGAAGAAGACGTGATGAGTTGCGTAAGTATCGTGGGTCTCGTCAGTACCCAGTGTGATAATGTGGCTTGTGCTGCTATAGCGTGTCTGAGTTGAAGGTATTGAAAAAATGACGTGTTTGGTATATTAAATTCCTCATGTATTGATTGGAACATTCAGTGTTAATCGATTATCAGTGATGAGTCTGTTGGCTATGAAACCTGATTGGTCGGGGGAGGTTAGAGATTGAGCAGTAAATATTTTATCACATCCTATCGTTATTTATTTTATTATTATGTTATTCCTTATATTCCAGTTATGTTTGATGTTTAGAATAAAAAAATTATATTATCGAATCAGAAGTGAAATTATGAAAGGAGATGATTTATTGCAAAATATGCTTAAAAGAAGAATGGGTTTTGGAGTTGCTAATTCAGTTACAAAT
Organism: Lithobates sylvaticus; assembly: GCA_028564925.1. Taxonomy (NCBI): domain Eukaryota; kingdom Metazoa; phylum Chordata; class Amphibia; order Anura; family Ranidae; genus Lithobates; species Lithobates sylvaticus. Next base: position 188,661,346 of record CM053028.1, read on the forward strand.
GACAGAACATTTGGAGTTATTGGATCAAAGTCAGACTGTTTGTGATATGAATGTTTTGAATGAATTCATTGAAAATATGATTATTAGTCATATTTCAGAGGGGAATGTTCTATTCTTTTTTTTTTTTTTTAACATAAAGTTTATTTATTTTAGAAAAACAAACAATAAAACAACCAGTACAGTGGTACATCTTCAGTGTTATACATAGAAATCGGACATATTGCAACAATTAGCTCATCTACATTTCCTAAAGTAACCCTTTTATTACAAGTCAAACCATCACATACATCATACCTCAGTTGGTGACCTAAGGTCAGCTTATCAAAGCACTCATAAACATTGTACAGTGTAAGAGGAGGCCTTTATCGTGAATGAAGGACCAATAAGGGGGGGCGACGTTCCCCTCCCATCGACGTAATTTACATATCAGATCCCAAGGCTATGGTACAGGGGATACAAAGTTAATCTAGATTCAGGTTCCTCTGTTCCACCCAGGCCCCCCAAATTTTATCGAACTTTTGGGGACAATTTCGTCTCGCGTACGTAAGTTTGTACAGGGGGAGGGCCGTGTCCACCAAGGATCTCCATTGTTGAACAGTAGGGGAGAAGGATCCTTCCACTTCAGCAATATCGCTTTCCTAGCATAAAAAGCCAAGTAGAATACAAGCAGTTTCTTGGATTGCTTTGCTGCCAAAGTTTCAACAATACCTAGGAGTAGGGGAATTGGGTCCTGTGGGACATGTAGCTTACCAATCCTATTAATATCTTTCAGGACTTCCTCCCAAAAATCCTGGATGAGGTGGCAGGACCATGTAACATGTATAAAGGTGCCTATCTCAGTGGTACACTTGGGGCAGAGCGGGCTACAAGAGGGGTATATTCTGGCCAACCTTTCCGGGGTATAGTACACTCTGTGGATGAATTTAAGTTGGATGAACCTGTCCCTCGCTGAGACCACGAGAGGAAGGTATTGCTGGATCCCCTCCTTCCAGTCGTCGTCCGCCAGGGAAGGCACATCCACCTGCCACTTATTAAACAGTTGAGACATCTTAGAGGTATCCAACCCAGCCAGTTCACAATAGAGCGTTGACAACGTTTTCTTGTCCTCCTCTCTAAGTAGTATTTCTATCCCATTGGTCACTAGTATAATTGGGTGCGTGAATTGCGATCGATAGGCATGGCGCAATTGCAGGTACCGAAAAAACATGTAATTGGGCACTTCCTTATCCCTCTTCAGATCGTCAAATGTACAGATCCCCATTGGTGAGGTAATGTCAGCTAGTGTCGTGACGTCGTGTCTAATCCACAGTTGCGGATCCGGAATGGATCTAAAGTGCGGAAGTCTGCACCAGATGTGAGAGAGTGAGTGAGGAGCGAGTGTAGCGTCTCGTCTCCCTCCTGCTCCCCCCCGCTCGTTCTATGAAACAAATGCCTGCACTCACTGAATCCACCGACACCTGTGACACCGAGCAGATCTGAAGCCGAAGCTGAAACCGATCTCAGGGTTGCGGTGTGAGAGAGGCGGCCGTGCAGGGAGAGGAGTCGGGCTGTTATGAGCCCAGCGTACCATTCTGATTGACGGACTAATTATTTCCAGCGTCCGTGTCTCCGCAACACGAGCAGCACATACCCGGAAGTTGACCGTGCCAGGAGGAGGCGGTAAGGGGTGCGAGAGACTCCTGCTGTCTCTCCCCTGGGAAGAGACATTTGCTGGCTTGTGGGTAGCGGACAAGTCGCTGGACGCTGAGGAGATTCAACTACCTGGTCAGAGGGCGCACAGCCTGAATCTTGGGAATCCTGTGAACATCTGTGAGAGGCTTCGGTACCGTGAGTAACTTAAAACCCCTAAAAAACTCAATGACTTACATGGGGAGTTACTAGCCACCACAGGTAGCCTTTACATGTAGTCTGGGGGGTACTCACTCTCAAACCAGCAAATCCAGGAGTTCTCATAGTGGGCTGAGCACTGACCAGTATACCCGGATGGACAATTGGTGGGGGCTTGTGACCTGGACTGGTACACTACTCATACGATAGTACTCACTGTATAAACTGTGAACTAAGGAGGGTGTATCTGGTTGGATGCCCAGAGGACACAGCAGATTCTTTCTGGGGAATCTGTGAGAATCTGTGAGAGGGATCCCCCATTTTTTGCATACGGCAAAAGTTACCCGGAATCCGCACACGGTTGCTTGCTGGAGGTTCCCCCAACCTACTCCGATTTTTTTTTAGCTAGCCTGAGACCGCTGAAGCTGCTGAAGCTGAACCCCGGTATTGATGGTTCCCAGACACTAAGTTTACTTCTATTTGTTGCTTGGGCCTAAGGACTGACTGGCGATATAAGCAGAATCCTGTTGGGGTCTGGCAACCAGGGGAAAAGATTTATCTTAAAGTGGACTCTGAACGCCTACAATCTTTTTTTTTTTCTCTCACCCCGTTTCTTTTTTTTTTTTTTTCTTCTCTTGGGCCAACTCAGGTTTATAAAGTAGTGCCAGGGTGAGCTGGAGTCCCCTCTCCTTTTAGGGGTGTTTTCAGGGGAAAAAGGGTTGTACTTTGCTGAATCGCTGCATAAAGACTGGAATTCAACCCAAGAAACATGCCTTCACAGCATACCACAAAGGCAAGCCAAGCAGCCAGCCAGGCAAGCCTAGCAGCTACCAAATTGGAGAAATACGCTCATGCTCCCGGGCAGGCGACGGCCCAGACTCCCCCAAAAATTCCGATACAGGGTCAGCAGGCCCAGACTGTCCGGACAGGAGGGACGGTGGGGGGGAGAAAAAGTCAAGGTCAGACTCAAGCAGCAGTATATACCACTCAGACACCTTTAGTGGAAGGGGGGAGCCAGATGGGCAGTCTCAGGCCCAAGAAACAGAGGGTTCCCTGATACTGGGGGGAGGGCCCGATAAGGCACAGGGGTCTGATCCTACGCTAAAGGAAGTGCTGGAGGCCATTAATTCCTGTAGAACCTCCCTGACTGACATGAACCATCAGTTGAAAATAATACACGAGGACCTTTTTTGCATTAGGAACGAGCTACAAAAAGTCCAAGAGAGGACCACAATCCTGGAGGACAGACTAAGTCTAGTAGAGGACGATTTGGCACCTTTAAAACGAGAATTGAGTGAAATTAAAGACTTCCTGAACAAACAAGCAAATAAAATGGATGAGATTGAGAATAGGATGAGAAGGAAGAATATTCGCATAGTAGGTCTCCCAGAACACTCTGAGGGTTCAGACCCTGCCGCTTTTTTAGAAAAGTGGCTAAGTGAGATATTTTGCCATGACTCTTTTTCATCGTTTCTTGCAGTAGAAAGAGCTCATAGAGTTCCCTCGAGACCATTTTTGGCAAAACTTTTATTTTTTAAAGTAACGATAATCCGGAAAGCAAGGGAATTGGGTAACATTTTCTATAACGGTATGAGGGTGTCTATCTATCCTGACTATTCGCCAGACCTTCAAAAAAGAGATCCAAATTCGGGGAGGCGAAACGTAAATTGCGTCAACTAAACCTTACATACGCTCTGCTATACCCAGCAAAACTGAGAGTGACGGCTCCGGGGGGGACTATATTTTTTGATTCTCCCGAAGGGGTGGAGGACTGGATTAAAGGATTTAAAGAATGACCTTCAGATTAAGAGGACTAACTGTGGGTGCCGACTGCGCTGTTTGGGGGGCGGGTGGTAATATTGGTTGAGTAGGGGTGCGGGGGGGGGAGCGGTTGGCGACACACGGGGGGGGGGTTTATTTCTTCCCCTCGCCGCGGTGTCGCCTCCCCCACCCCCTCTTTTTATCTCCTTTTCTTTTTGGGGTGGGGAGGGGAGACGGGGGGGATTGACAGGGGGAAGGAGAACAAAGGGTATTGTATTCCCAGGTTATGCTGGAGGATGTTCTCTGGGATCATATGTCTAGTTTGTTACTTTGGAGTAATTTTTGCACTTGGGGGGAGGGGGATGGATGGATAGTCCCAGTGATGGGGTGGGGTAAGAATAGGGAAAATAAAATGCAAGTGACACAATGGTTTTTCTGTGTTAAAAAAAGGTGTGTTTGGGTTGGTCACAAGAGAAGGCCCCTGGCCGAACCTAGGAAGGTAATGTACGAGAGTTGTAAACAGTATGATGGATGTGTTAGTGGTGTACGTATGGGTGAATGGGGGAGGTAGAACACGTTCACAAGGCATAAGTATGCATGGAAAAATTTACGTTCACAGTTTACGATTGGACAGCAAGGTTCTACAAGTATCAAAAATAAGAAGTACATGGTTCACTTTAAGGAGCACGAGATTAAAGAATAATGTTGTTGATGGAATCACAAATTTTTATAGTCACGAATGATTAGTGCGACACAAGAGGGTAAAAAAAAGCTCACTATTTGTTCTTGGAATGTAAGGGGACTAGGCGATCCAGGGAAAAAGGCTGCAGTACGATCCTTGGTTAGGTCCTATGGGAGTTCTATTGTGTGTCTCCAGGAGACCCATTTTACTAATGCTTCCTCACCCAAGTTAGGGTGGGGGGAGTTTCCTTTTCAGCTCCACTCAGTTCATTCATCCTTTTCTAGAGGTGTGAGTATATTGATTGGCTCAGGGACTACATTCAACTGTATTCAAAGCAAGATCGGTGACCAGGGACGGTACATTTTTCTACATTGTAGGATAGAGAATAGAGTGGTGTTACTTGCTAATGTTTATTGTTCCCCCTCCCTTCAATATCGAGGTCCTTCTTGACTTTGTGGAGAGGCCGGGCTTACCGGTAATGGTTATAGGCGACTTTAATATGGTCCTGGACCCATCAATAGATAGGTTTCCTCAGGGGACCAAACGGGGCGGGCTAGTGGATAGCCGTCTCCATCGTCTCTTAGAGGAAATGGGTCTGAAAGACATTTGGCGTCTGAGGAACCCTGGGATAAGGGGTTATTCCTGCTTCTCCGGCACACACTCCACACTGTCAAGAATTGACATGTTGCTCGGCAACGACGAGCTGACGGCCATGATAGACAACATAAGGTATAGGCCAAGAGGCCTTTCTGATCATTCCCCTGTGACAGCTTCAATTGAGGTGGGGATGAGAAGTACCTACAATGAGTGGAGAATTAACCCCTCCTGGTTGGAGTTGACAGGACAACCCCAAGAGGTGCTGGACGCTTTGAGGGAATGTATCGAGTAGAATAAGGGATCGGCCCCCCAGGGGGTAGTCTGGGACACAATCAAGGCTATCCTTCGGGGTCTGCTGATCCAGCAGATTTCAAAGATAAAAAAAATAGTCAAGAGAGGGGGAGGAAACTGCAGGGAATAACTTAATAGCTGCAGAAGCTGCATACATAAGTAATCCAACACTTGTAAACTTTAGAACATGGACGGAGACACAAAGGGTCTACCGAGTAGTCCTGCTGGGCAAAGCAGAACAAAAATACATCTTCCATAAACAAGCTGCTTTCGGGGAGGGGGAAGGAATAAGCAGGATGCTTGCTCATTTAATTAGAACTAATTCTCCCTCATCGATGGTCCCATTGATTAACATAGGAGCGGGTAGGACATCTACATATACTCCTGAGTTGGAGATACTTTCCGGGAGTATTATGAGAGGCTATACCGTTCCGAACAGGTGGATATGAAGGAGGAAATGGACACATTCTTTGAGGGGCTGACGGTCCCCTGTCTCTCTGAGGAGGACAGGGCTGTGTTAGACGGCCCTGTCACCCTGGAGGAGATACAGCGGACCGTCCGGGAAATGGCTGGCCAGAAGTCTCCTGGACCGGATGGCCTTCCCATTGAAATATATCGTAAATATGGGGAGGTGCTTCTCCCCGAGCTGTTGGAGGTATTTAATGCCTCGGCTCGGGGAGGAGAACTCACCAGGTCAATGATGGAATCAACTATAATTGTGATCCCTAAGGAGAATAAGAACCCACTTTCCCCCGCCTCATATAGACCCATCGCGCTTCTGAACTCAGACATGAAGGTGATCGCAAAGGTCTTGGCAGCCAGGCTAAATAAAGTTATTCATAAACTGGTGCACCAAGACCAATCAGGATTTATTCCGGGTAGGTCTTCCAGTTTAAATATTAGACATCTTTTTTTGAACCTTCAATTACCTGTTGAAGATGGGGGTAACAGGGCTGTCCTCTCCTTGGATGCGGCCAAGGCTTTTGATTCCCTAGAATGGAAGTATCTCTGGAGAACCTTAACGGAATTTCGTGTAGGCCCGAATTTTGTTAAATGGGTTAAGCTTCTATATCGTTCCCCGGGGGCAAGAGTGAAAGTAAATAACGAACATTCTACCAGGTTTCGATTGCTGAGGGGGACGAGGCAGGGGTGCCCTCTGTCACCCCTCCTCTTCGCCCTCGCAATCAAACCCTTGGCTCTTTCCTTGAGATCATCCCCAGAAATAAAAGGGTTCAAAAGAGGGGACTTAGAGGAAAAAGTGATACTTTATGCAGATGACCTCCTTTTATTGCTTAATGACACACAGGAGTCACTACGTGAGACCATGGGTAGAATCAAAGACTTTGGCCGCTTGTCAGGATTAAGAATAAACTGGGGAAATCAAACCTACTACCCATAGACCCTATAGTCCTCCCCCTACCAGTAGAGGCAGAGCAGATCCAAATAGTTCAGAAAATTAAATATTTGGGTATTAACATTTCGAGAGACCCTAAACAATTTGTTATAGAAAACCTGATCCCACTACTGAATAAATTTAAAGGGAAGATCCAAATATGGAAAAAACTCCCCCTATCAGCAGCAGGTCGGTGTAATTTAATAAAAATGGTGCTTATGCCACAACACTTATACATACTTCATAATTCTCCAATATGGATCTATAAAAAGTGGTTTAACAGGATAGACACCATATTTAGAGAACTAGTTTGGAAAGGGGGGATCTCCCGGATTAGTCTTAGGACATTACAACTTCCAACTGGGCTAGGAGGAGTTGCCTTGCCGCATCCTTTCAGATATTTTTTAGCGGCGCAGCTGCAACACATTGGGGGATGCGAGGTCGAGAAAGCGGGGCGTGAGTGGAAGATCCTTCTCTATAAAGCCTCACACAATTCTCTGATGGAGATACTAGAGGCAGGGACTTTCCATAAGGGGCTCCCTACCCAGGACTTGATGGCCAAGGTATGGGGCTCCGTAAAAAACTTGATGGGATATAGAGGTTTTACAGCTTTTTCCCCGCTATGGGAGAATACTAACTAACTTGCACGAAATACAAAAGATGGGAACTGTCAGAGAATGGGAAAGAGCAGGCCTAAAATTTATCGCTCAGATCTATCACAAGGGTAGGATCAGAAGTTTTCGGGACCTTAGAGATCAACTTTCCCTCCCCAGGAAGTCTTTTTTTTTTAGATACCTGCAGGTGAGGCATGCCCTGGCTGAACAGTTCAAAGGTGAACCACCAGAGTGGACTAACATGCAGGTTCTACTGAGTGTGTCAGGGGCGAGGTCCCGCAAGGGGATGATATCTAATTTATACCTGCATCTGAACAAAGGGAACAGGGAGGGCACACAAATAAGTCCACATAAGGTAAAGTGGGAAAGGGATGTAGGAACCATCTTAGATCCTCAATGGGAGAGGATACTTGAACTCGCCCCATTGGTTTCACTCCCCCCTCCCCCAGAGGATGTCACACCTTTTCTTACTATATCGAGCTTACTACACCCCAAATAAACTGTTTAAGTTTGGCCGTAGGCAAGATGATAAGTGCCCTAGATGTGGGAGACCAGGGGGAGATCTAGTCCACATGTTCTGGAGATGTCCAAAACTATACGGATATTGGAAAGAGGTGGTGGACAAGGTTTCCCAGGTATTCAATACTCACTTGGAAATGGATCCTACTCTATGTGTTCTTGGGGGAGGAGAGGGAGTGGGTAGGCCCAAGGAGGGCCAGCTGGCGGTTCTGCGCTGTCTTTTCCAGGCTAGGATATTAATCGCTCGAAGGTGGCAGTCCCCTAGCCCCCCAACAGCTAATAAGTGGGAACAAAACATGGATAGAGTGATTATGAAGGAGAGAACTATATATATAATACAAGGGAACCTCGCCAAATTTCAATTAATTTGGAAACCATGGATGGAGAGAGGAACAAGCTAAATACCCTAGTCAGTGCCAAGCAAATCCACTCAGATAAAACGAATTAAGTGGACGATTCGCCACTAATAGAGAGTAAGAGGATGAATACGAGGGGTAGAGGGTGAATGTAAGGTGGTATGACTGAGGTAGAACAGACGTAAGCCGTTTATCGAACTTCGTTTAATATGACCTATGTAAAGAGAGTTGTAAGTGATTGTGTATAAGCTGTAATTGTAAAAATTGAAATAAAGATATAAAGTAAAAAAAAAAAAAAAAAAGTGCGGAAGTCTGGGGTTACCCCATATAGGAGTGTGTGGGGACCAACTGTTTGGTTGCTCAACCTTAGCCCTGACCGTCTCCCAGACCCGAAGCGTGGTATGCATCGACCCAGTGATACAGGGGTTAGATTTAGGCCCTAGGTAAATCAGGTGTCTGAGTTGTAAATGGGAGCCCAGCAGTGCCGCTTCTGTCGTAGCCGCAGGGTTCACGAGTTCTTTGGCAAGCCACCACCTAACCGTCACCAGTACCGCCGCCCAATAGTATTTTAGGAAACAAGGCATTGCCAGCCCACCCAGGGACAGTGGTAGTTGTAACGTAGTCTTAGCAATTCTTGGGGTGCCTCTGTTCCAGATGAAGGAGACAAGTAGGCTATCCAGTTTAACAAAGAATGAGTGGGGGATCGGGATAGGTGTTTGTCTAAAAAGATAGACAAATTTAGGGAGCACTGCCATTTTAATTAAGTTAACTCTTCCCACTGGCGTAAGGGGCAGGGATTTCCACACCGCGCACCTCTGGGTTAGGTGAGTCATCACCGGGGCAAGATTAAGAGGGGTAAATTGAGCGGTGTCCCTGTGAATAATCACCCCTAGGTATTTAAATTGAAAGACCTTCTGCAGAGGAGTGTCTACAGGTAAGTCCTCTTCTGAGGGATGTAGGGCAAACAGGACAGGTTTCCCCCAGTTAATTTTCACACCCGAGTATGAGCCAAAAACGTTGATGAGCCGGGGGGCTTCCTTCAGTGAGTTTGTGGTGTCACTAAGATACAAAAGGGTATCGTCTGCGTATAATGAGAGTTTTTCCATTATTGGGCCAATAGAGATACCTCTCACTGCCGGTGAAGACCGTAAAAGTATTGCCATTGGTTCAATTGCTAGGGCAAAGAGGGCCAGGGATAGTGGACACCCCTGCCTGGTGCCCCTGTGCAAGTTAAACGTGGATGACAGGACCAATCCGGTACGTATCCGCGCCGTCGGAGCCTGGTATAGAGTCTGTACCCATGAAATAAATCTAGGGCCAATACCGAACCGACGCAGGACCTCCCAGAGATATCCCCACTCAACGGAGTCGAATGCTTTTTCTGCATCCAGGGAGGCCACTGCGTCGGAACGATCCAGAAAATCCCCTGATCCCAGAACAGTATAAAGCCGTCGCAGGTTAATATCTGTGCCCTTGCCAGGCATAAACCCTGCTTGGTCCTCGTGTACCACTGACTGTATAACCAGGTTAAGGCGCTTGGCCAAGATTTTTGTATAGACCTTGGCGTCTGCATTAAGCAGGGAAATAGGCCTATAGGAGGCACACATCTCGGGGTCCTTGCCCGGTTTGGGTATAACTACAATTACTGCGTCCGCCATTGATGTGGGTAGCTTCTGTTCCTTCAGAGATTTGGTCAGGGTTTTGTGTAGTTTGGGCGTCAACAGGTCACTATACTGTTTGTAAAATTCCAGAGGGATACCGTCCACCCCTGGGGTCTTTCCCACCTGCATTTCTTCCACCGCCTGTTGGACTTCTTCTAGGGTTATAGTGCTGTCCAATTGTTCACGGGCATTGTCGGTAACGGTGGGGAAGTCAAGGGTGTCGAGAAAGGAGACCAGCTCCTCGGGTGAGTAGTTGGCTCTCGAGGAGTATAACTCCCGATAATATGTTGCAAATCGGGTGTTAATGGCAGTAGGGTCTGTGATTACTGTCCCGTCCACATCCCTTATCCGTGCAATGGAGGTAATAGGTTGTTGCTCTTTAGCTAACCAGGCCAACAGTCTCCCAGTTTTTTCCCCCTGCTCGAAGATACGCTGAGTCTGTGCCAACTGGAATTTTTTAGCCTTCGCAACCCTGAGGAGCATTACCTCCCTGTAGGAAGATTGCATGTCTAGGTAGGTGATTGGGTTGATGAAGATGCAAATTAAGGACTCTGAACGGCCGCACTCCAAGAAAAATTCAAAAGCCTTTATTGGTAAAATATGGAATCACACAAAAATAGATCACAGCAAAGCAAGAAAATAGCTAATGCATTTCACACTACCAAGAGTGCTTACTCATAGCTGTCAGCTATGAGTAAGCACTCTTGGTAGTGTGAAATGCATTAGCTATTTTCTTGCTTTGCTGTGACCTATTTTTGTGTGATTCCATATTTTACCAATAAAGGCTTTTGAATTTTTCTTGGAGTGCGGCCGTTCAGAGTCCTTAATTTGCATCTTCATCAGCTTGTGCCGTGCCTGCACCCAGGTTCTCTAACCATAGAAACAGCTGTGGGATTGAGTTTGGGTGGATCATCCTGGAGCGGTGGATCTCTTCATACTAGGTGATTGGGTTGCGAGTACTAACATAGTCGGTTTCTAGCTCTAGTGCCCTGGACTTAGCATTTTCTATAGTGATGGCAGCGTTCCTCCGTGCTCGGGAGATAGAAGTCTGGTAGCAGCCCCGGATAAAAGCCTTGAAGGCATCCCAGGCAGTGTCTAGCGGGGCAGTGCCTGTGTTAGTCCGCCAGAATTCCACCATATGTACAGGAACCTCTGTCTCAATGAGTGGGTCAGCTATCCAGTATCGAGATAATCTCGATACAGAGTCTGTCAGATGGGGGGGGTCTGGGTTTTAAGGCTACATACAACAGGCGCATGCTCCGATATACCTCTGGGTAGAATCCCAACCGACTGCACTCTCGAGAGCAACCCTCCACTGACGTATATCAGATCAATGCGTGACATAGCTCTATAAGATGTGGAATGGCAAGTGTAGACTCTATCCGTTGGGTGTCCCCACCTCCAAACGTCAGTTAGGCCATATAGGGATGCCCATTGCGCTAGGGGGGAGTCTGTACTGGTCCCATGAGACAGCCTGTCCTTAGAGGGGTCAGGGACCATATTGAAATCGCCCGCTATTACTACATTGTCAGTGGGGTATGTAGAGAGGAGGGGGGTCAGGTGTCTCAAGAGGGCTACCGTGGCTGGTGGTGGTATGTAGATTCCCAGGATTACCATTTCAACCATGTCAATAACAACATGTAATAAGACTTACCTCCCTTCCGGGTCTATCCTCACCTCTAGCAGCTCGTACGTAAGAGACTTGTGTATTAAAACACTCACCCCTCTGGCATAGCACGAATATGTTGCATGATAGGAGTATCCCACCCATGGCTTCTTTAAGCCCAGCACTTTACTACCCACCAAGTGGGTCTCCTGTAGTATGCAGATGTGGGGTGAGTGTTTTTTAATATAAGCATGAACAAGAGAGCGCTTAATCTTGTCGTTAAGTCCCCGGACGTTCCAGGACATTAGTTTAACCTGCGCCATAGAGGGTAACCAGTCGCAGGAGCATCAGGGGAGCCAACCACGGTGAACATAACAGACCCGGAGGCAAATTTAAACCTTTCCAGGAGCATAGCAAGTCTGATCTGCAAGAAAAGGTCACACAATCACATGTAGGAATAGCAGGTTTGAGCCATTGAAAAGTGCCACTGTACACAACCTTCAAAATGAGAAAATAATAAAAAATCTGAAAACAAAAACCACGCAGCCCACAAACTTTGGCTGCTTGAAACCCACCCCGCACAACCGTTGGGGAACTCGGAGTGCTCATTTCCCGTAACCAAAAAAGGAAAAACCACTAGGGTTGTCTCCTATGGGGACTTGGAGAAAATACTAGCGACCTGGTGACGCTGCTACTGAGTAATACAGTCTGTTCTGACCCAGTGCAGCCGTTCCCAGTATTGTAATGCAGGGGGAAAGAAACATCTAGGATATCAAGGGTGATATGCTTACATTCATAGTTCACTTGGGGTGACCAAGGGCTCATACTTATAGAACTGTCTTGAACGTTGCAAACCAGTGTTTAGATAACGTGGACTCACCTCAACACATGTCCCCTCCTGTAAGACAAATTGGGGGCACATAATGTACCCTACCGTCCCGGGAGCCAGCAGGAGTATACAGAAGGATATAGGCAGCCGCCTCTGTGGGGTAGGATAAATTCGCCCTGTCCAGGTGGGCCATAGGTAGATCAGGATCAAATGCTCCAGGGACAGTGTGAGAAATCTGTGACAGTTCCTCAGAGGGGCAAAATAGGCTGCGCTGTCTCCGCAGCGTGAGTCTGCAAGGGGCACCATCAGGTACATACCCTCAGTCCAGGACTCCTACATATCCGCAGCCTGTCACAGCCGTAGAGCGGATTAGCCCTCACCCTCACCCCCCCCCCGCAGTGATTGTGGTGGCGGGAAGACAGATGAGCCTCCAATGCGCCTGGCATATTTTCCCCCTACAGGGTGGCATGCCACTATGAAAAAAATAGGAGGGGGGGGGGGAAGGGGGGAGAAGGCTCAGCGTATGCTCCCATGTTACCGCAGCCACCGCCGCCCAGCAATGGCGGATCAGTAGTGTGCAGTCCAATCCGAAGCAGATGAGACGCCATTAAAGTAGGGGGGAGGCTGGTGAGGTTCCGGGTAAGAGCATGATACATTTTTCTACGTTGTAGGAGTAAAGAGGGGTGCAGAGCAGTCACAAATGAGGGAACGGAGCATGTGGAAGGTCACACAATAAAAGTAAAAACCACAAAAAACAGGGCTGCAGTACTTTACCGGTCCCTGGCCAGCCAGTGTGAGGCATCATCCGGCGAGGTGAAGTAGCGGGCTGTTTCCCCATCCACCACCCGGAGGCGGGCGGGAAACAGCATGCTGTACTTTAACCCCTTGTTGCGGAGTTGGGCCTTGACGCCATCGAAGGTCCTCCGGAGCCTCTGGGTATCCAAAGAATAATCGGGAAACAACATAATCTTGGCGTTTTCAAATCTCAGCTCCGCCACTTTTCTTGCTTCCCGGAGTACCAGGTCTCTATCCCTGAAATTCAGCAGTCGGAAGATAAAGGTGTGGGGGGGGGGGGCTCCAGGTTGTCCACGCACAGGAGGCATCCTGTGCGCCCGTTCCACCGCAAAATGAGGGGAGAAAGCCGCCCAGGGTAGAAGGTTCCTCAATAGCTGCTCAGTGAACACCACCGTGTCCTGACCCTCAGCCCCTTCAGGCAGTCCCAACATCCGGAGATTGTTTCTCCTGCTCCTGTTCTCACTATCTTCTGTGCGATTCTAGGGCTTTCACACGTACCTGCAGGGTATGGAGTGTAGCCCGGTGGTCCCTTATGCAGTCCTCCGTGTCTCCAACCCGCCGTTCCGCTTCCCCGATTCTGTCATGGACTTTATCCATATCTCGCCTCAGAAGTCCAAAATCTGTTTGCAGCACATCTATTTTTGCCGTCAAGGCCGTTTTAACGCCCGCTATGGCTTGCATCAGGGCTTGGAAGCGGTCCTCCTCCACCACCGCCGGATCCATTGGCGGGGTTTGAGTCGCCATTTGTGCTCGCCGGAGTTGCGGCCTAGTCTCTGTGGCGCCGCCGGAGGGGCCTTGGAAGTGGTGGTATTCTTCCGTCCCGGGCCGGATTTTCCCTTTCTTATACCCAGTGGCCACCCAGGATCTGCTGCCTTCTGATATATATGTCTTTCGCCGTCAGCGTGTTGCAATTGCCGGATTAAAGGCTCAGGCGGGAGCGGAGCTCCTAGCACACACGTCTGCTCAGGCCGCCAGCTTGACCACGCCCCCGGAATGTTATATTCTTAATATCTAAAATTTAATTTGGCTTTAATATACAGAGTGTAAATCCCCTATTATAAATTGTATGAATGGCAGACTTTGAGTTAATAACCTCCAGATGGTGACGTTTTGAACTGGATTATCAAAGTTCCAGAAGTTGGCTAATTATATTTGATGGATATTGTATTATTATATAGGTATATGGAAATTGTGTGTTTTTTGTAGACTCTCATTAAGTTTCTGAGTTTGGTAATTTCTACTGCAAGGTCCCCTCCCCCATTTCCTGTCATTTGAATAGCCAGTCAATTTTTTTAAGTTAAGCCATATGTTTTTCACTTTTGCTGTGTCTGAAGTATACTAGATGTGAAAAGTAGCCCCCACTTATGGATGGGAGGAGTTCAAAAGAAAAGGGAGTGTATACCTTTTGGGCGCGTTTTTTCAAACAAAGAATGTGAGTTGATAAAAAGGAAAAAGGCACTTTGCCACCTACACACAGCTCTTGCTACATCCATCCATCTTCAGAAGCACACACAAGACTTTCTTCAACTACTCTTCAGCCATTTTAGATTTCATGAGCACATGTTCTACAAAGAACTCTTTCAACCTTTAAAACTAACAAACTATACTTGAAACGTTTAATCATATATGAAGCAACACAGTTATACTTTGTATCATTGTACTATTTTTGTAAGTATTATTTTTCTATTTTGGTGTGTACAATAAAAACACACAGTTTGATTTAAGCTGACTCAGACATAATTAAGGAAATATGTCTCACAATCGTAATCAGCCATTTGAAAGCTTATGCCATAAAAAGCTATTTTACAAGGCAGCCCACTATTTTGAATAGCTGCAAACTCACCATTTTTGGTGACACAGAAACACCACATTGGACAAAGGTTACCTGCCTCCCAGGCATCCCTCCCATTGTTTTAATGTGGCCCAAGAGGAACATTTGCTGCTAGCAAGCCTGTAAAAGTTTATGGTGGGTTGAGTTTGGATGGGGGTTAACGCTGTACTGAGTGGTACTCACATTTAGGGCCCTATGTATTCAAGGATGAATGCATTTGTCCCTGAAATGTATCGTGCCCTAAAAACGTGAGTACGACAGCTCCGTCATCATCAGAGGTAAATAGTAGCACAAGAAAAACCACAGTAATGCCAGGATATTACAATTTTAATAAATGTTTAATAAATATATGCATTGTAAGGTGGATTTAAGATGTTCTCTATGTTCAAAGGAAAAAAGAAAAAAAAAAAAGAAAAAGAAAAACATGGGGCTGCTGGGCTCATTGTTTTTTCTATCACCATCTGACCAATACACAGTCTCCATTTTCTATGGAATAAAACTGCAAGGGCTTCAAATCATTTTCAAGTTCAATTTCTTTGCCTTCCATCTGAAAGTAAAAAAAATAAAAAAATACATATTTAATAAAGCATTAACCTGTTTGCTGCCAGAGCTGTTTTCACACATTCTGCACACATTTAAAAATAATTTTAGGCCTGAAGATTAGTTAAAACGGCAAACGTATATTTTCTAAAAGCAGAGACCCTGGAGAATAAAAACAGGTGGTAGTTCTAATATTTTGTCACACTTTATTTGCACACAGTTTATCAAGTGCAACATTTTAATACAAAATACATTATCCACTTGACCTCAGGAAGATTTACTCCCCTTCCTGACCACCATTTTTTGCGATACAGGACTGCGTTACTTTAGCTGACAATTGACAATCGTGCGACGCTGTACCCGAATAAAATGTATGTCCTTTTTTCCCCACAAATAGAGCTTTCTTTGTTAGTATTTGATCACCTCTGCTTTTTATTTTTGCGCGATATAAATGGAAAAAGACTGACAATTTTGCCGCGGACATTCTGACACTAATTGACACTTTTTGGGGACCAGTGACACTTATACAGTGCTAAAAAATATGCACTGTCACTGTACTAAAGACACTGGCTGGGAAGAGGTTAACATCAGGGATGATGAAAGGGTTAACTGTGTGCCTAGCTTGTGTTTTTTTAGTGTGGGAGGTGCCATTACTAGGGGATAACATGGATCCTGGTCCCTGCTTTGCAGAGACACAGGATCCATGTCTTCCCTCCTGTCAGAACCGCGATCTGACTTGTTTACATAGGCAGACCGCCATTCTGTGTGTCTGCAGGATTATGATTGGCGGGTGCAGGTGGACATCAAGTCTGAGGTACCCGCTGCTGGGCTCCCACTGTGTGTGATCACAGCAGGAGCGAGCTGCCGGCGGCACGCATATGTGCCTCGTACCCAGAGGAGCCGGAGCACGTATATATACATGATCCGGCACATAGCTGCCACCCTGTAAAACTACTATGGGGCAGAAAGCAAGTGGTTAACGTTAATTTTAGGACACAAAAAGATAACCTATTACCTATTTTTTGTAAAATAAAAGATGAAGTTGTGCCAAGTTGAAGTTAATGGGAAAAAAGCAAACCAAACATGTCAAGCTTTAAATGTGTGCACAGCCACAAAATGACAACAGTATACTATATTTTCCATAGGCTATGCTTTAAAAGCCCCTACAGATTATCAGTTTTGGGTTAACCATGAATAGTGGCCCTAGAAGGTTTATCCATCTTAAGACCGGATACTTTCACCCCCTTCCTGCACAGGCCATTTTCTTTTCCAAAAGTTTTTATTGTCATTGATGTTTAAAAAAAAAAAAAAAAAGGTACAAAGGAAAACACGGCTTAGTTCAATAGGCTACAATACATAGTTACATAGTAGGTGAGGTTGAAAAAAGACACAAGTTCATCAAGTCCAACCTGTGTGTGTGATTATATGTCAGTATTACATTGTATATCCCTGAATGTTGCAGAAAAATAAAGATAAGCTATGGGTGGTACCTCGTCCTAGGGAATATACAAAGAAAAAGAGGAACAAGAGGGGGTTTAGCCAACCTGACGGACTATCTCGGCACCTGAACAAACACGGATATTCCGTAATCAATATTTCATTGGTTTATTTAGAAAACATACAAAACAATATACAAATATACATCACAAAAAGTGAAAACAAAAAAAAGAAATTATTTACAACAGTTTGGCCATCGAATATCGGATATACATTAGGACCTAAAAGATTCCATAATTATGTTTTACTTGCTGGTCAGTTGACGGTTGACGCGTTTCGCTTTTAGCTTCATCAGAACCGTAGTACAGCAATTTTTATATCTAAATATAGTTGTAAAACAAGAAAAATTGAGAATTATTCATCAATGGGCAAATAGTTGCTCCAATATGTCCCATCAGTAACATGATCATCACCAGTCTAGCCCGCGATCTAATTAGTAAGTAGATTGCCTACCTTCTAGGTATACCCTATTGATTATAAGAGACTCAATTTGTGGCAATTCACATTTTCATTTTTAAAAGCAATTTTCTGGAAGGTAGAAGTGAACGTCAGTTTCGGAAGAAATTTCCTTACACCTGCAGATGGTAGAAGAGAAGCCAAGAGGGCAACAGAAAAACAAGAACAATAAGAAAAAAAAAAAAAAAGGGGGAAAAGACAGGGGAGAAGAGGAGGGGAGATTTATATCTATTTTATAATTCATCATTATTTAGAATGTTATATCCATATTATGGGAATTAAAGCTTATATTAGGAAGGTTGAATCCTACCTGGGTTCAAGAGGGTCAGAAAAAGTCCCGGTACATTATAGAGAGACCGTATCTGCGTCCCCCAATATTAGAAGAACCTAATGAACAGGGTAAGGGTAATTAATGATGACCATTTTAAAAAAGCCCAATCCTCGAATTGCTACTTCTGGATAGTAAAAAATGAAAGCCTATACCTGTTAATGTCCGGTGTAGGTCGTATGGGAAGGGCGGCCTTAGAGCCCTATTGGAGGGCAGCCCCCAGGGGTTGGATAATCCAACGCTGAGTCTGGTAAAGTAGCAAGCAAAAAGTTTGGTAGGTATCGTTAAGAGAGTTGGGGCTGGTAATTATATAGTATCATGTCTATAGAGTCTGGGTACGCCATATACAGTGGTGTGAAAAAGTGTTTGCCCCCTTCCTCATTTCCTGTTCCTTTGCATGTTTGTCAAGTGTTTCGGAACATCAAACCAATTTAAACAATAGTCAAGGACAACACAAGTAAACACAAAATGCAATTTGTAAATGAAGGTGTTTATTATTAAAGGTGAAAAAAAATCCAAACCATCATGGCCCTGTGTGAAAAAGTGATTGCCCCCTAAACCTAATAACTGGTTGGGCCACCCTTAGCAGCAACAACTGCAACCAAGCGTTTGCGATAACGTGCAATGAGGCTTTTACAGCGTCCTGGAGGAATTTTGGCCCACTCATCTTTGCAGAATTGTCCTAATTCAGTTACATTAGAGGGTTTTCGAGCATGAACGGCCTTTTTAAGGTCATACCACAACATCTCAATAGGATTCAGGTCAGGACTTTGGCTAGGCCACTCCAAAGTCTTCATTTTGTTTTTCTTCAGCCATTCGGTGGTGGACTTGCTGGTGTGTTTAGGATCATTGTCCTGCTGCAGAACCCAAGTTCGTTTCAGCTTGAGTACACGAACAGATGGTCGGACATTCTCCTTCAGGATCTCTTGGTAGACAGCAGAATTCATAGTTCTTTTTATCACGGCAAGTCTTCCAGGTCCTGAAGCAGCAAAACAGCCCCAGACCATCACACTACCACCACCATATTTTACTGTTGGTATAATGTTCTTTTTCTGAAATGCAGTGTTCCTTCTACGCCAGATATACTTGGACACACACCTTCCAAAGAGTTCCACTTTTGTCTCATCGGTCCACAGAATGTTGTCCCAAAAGTCTTGGGGATCATCAAGATGTGTTGTGGAGAAATTGAGACGAGCTTTGATGTTCTTTTTGCTCAGCAGTGGTTTTCTCCTTGGAACTCTGCCATGCAGGCCATTTTTGCCCAGTCTTTTCCTGATGGTGGAGGCATGAACGCTGACCTTAACTGAGGCAAGTGAGGCCTGCAGTTCCTTGGACGTTGTTGTGGGGTCTTTTGTGACCTCTTGGATGAGTCGTCGCTGCGCTCTTGGGGTAATTTTGGGCGGCCGGCCACTCCTGGGAAGGTTCACCACTGTTCCATGTCTTCGCCATTTGTGGATAATGGCTCTCACTGTGGTTCGCTGGATTCCCAAAGCTTTGGAAATGGCTTTATAACCCTTTCCAGACTGATAGATCTCAATTACTTTCTTTCTCAATTGTTCCTGAATTTCTTTGGGTCTCGGCATGATGTGTAGCTTTTAAGGATCTTCTGGTGGACCTTACTGTGTCAAGCAGCTCCTATTTAAGTGATGCCTTGATTGTGAACAGGTGTGGCAATAATCAGGCCTGGGTGTGGCTAGAGAAATTGAACTCAGGTGTGGACAACCACAGTTATAGTATGTTTTAACAAGGGGGGCAATCACTTTTTCACACAGGGCCATGATGGTTTGGATTTTTTTTCACCTTTAATAATAAACACCTTCATTTACAAATTGCATTTTGTGTTTAGTTGTGTTGTCCTTGACTATTGTTTAAATTGGTTTGATGTTCCGAAACACTTAAGTGTGACAAACATGCAAAGGAACAGGAAATGAGGAAGGGGGCAAACACTTTTTCACACCACTGTAGATTAAAAACTTACCTAGGAGATGGAGCTAGAGCATAAGCAGCCTTTCCAGTGCCTTCTCTGCAGACTACTGAGTGAGTACTGCTTAAATAGCCTATTTTCCCGCCGAAATCAGGGCGGAAATTAGTTTGAATGTCATTTGAATCAGCTGGAGCTGAGGGGTTGGCCCGTCTAGGCAAGTGTTGGTCAGTTTCAAAGACTCAGCAAGTGGACATTAGTAATAGTGCATGCAAATACCAGATAGACCTGTTAAATCAGCTTCCATAAGGGCTGTGTCGCATTGCAATTGGTCGGGAGAAATTCCAAAGAGGAGAAGATAATCAAATCTATATTAGTTAACTCCATTTATGACCATCAATCCAGCAGAGTGAATTAAAATAGAATACGAGGTTGCAAAATAGGATGTAAATAAAAATAGAAATAAAAATAAAAGGAGCAAAGAAAATAAGAAAAGATAAAAAGATAAATATGAATTAAAATAGAATATAAAATAGAAGAGTAGGATATAGATAAAAATATAAAAAAAAAAATTAATTAAAAAAAAAGAAAAAAAAAATATGAAGCAATAAAAATAAAAGATAAAAATAAGTAAAAAGTAATAATAAAAAAAAAAAAAAAAAATATGAAGCAATGAAAATAAAAGATAAAAATAAGTAAAAAGCAATAATAAAAAAAAAAAAAATATGAAATAAAAATTAAAAATAAGTATAAATAACAATAATAAAAAAAAAAAAAAAAACAACAGGATAGTTTTGCAGTTGTTGTTCATTGCCAATGGCTTAACTTTTCAGGCAGTATTACATGTAAAGAGAGAAAGAGAGAAATGGAGGGGGGCGGTGACCGGTCTCTCCGGAGCCACCACCGCTACTCCACCACCGTGGGGGGTAAAAATAGGGGCAGATAAGACTGTCCCCTTTCCCCCCAAATATCATCCATACCGGAGAGAGCCTGATCCACAGCACCCCTCACCTTCCACCTCTGGGCATGTATGTATGGAAAAACCGACTGGCGTTCCTATAATTGTCAAACGTACAGGTAATTATGTTGTATCTCGTTGGGGCATCTTAAAGACAAGCATATTAAGGTGGGACATAGAGCAGGTATGGCCCAATGTGATTGAACATCTCATATATCCACATGTATATACTACTTCCTTTATTTTAAAAAAGCAAGGGAAGACGCCAAACTGTGTATTATTTACATACATATAGTAACTATATTTCAACAGTAAAGTTGTACATAGGGGTTCTTGTGTTTAAGTGTTTTTTTTTTTTCTTATTGTTCTTGTTTTTCTGTTGCCCTCTTGGCTTCTCTTCTACCATCTGCAGGTGTAAGGAAATTCCTTCCGAAACTGACGTTCACTTCTACCTTCCAGAAAATTGCTTTTAAAAATGAAAATGTGAATTGCCACAAATTGAGTATCTTATAATCAATAGGGTATACCTAGAAGGTAGGCAATCTACTTACTAATTAGATCGCGGGCTAGACTGGTGATGATCATGTTACTGATGGGACATATTGGAGCAACTATTTGCCCATTGATGAATAATTCTCAATTTTTCTTGTTTTACAACTATATTTAGATATAAAAATTGCTGTACTACGGTTCTGATGAAGCTAAAAGCGAAACGCGTCAACCGTCAACTGACCAGCAAGTAAAACATAATTATGGAATCTTTTAGGTCCTAATGTATATCCGATATTCGATGGCCAAACTGTTGTAAATAATTTCTTTTTTTTGTTCTTCACTTTTTGTGATGTATATTTGTATATTGTTTTGTATGTTTTCTAAATAAACCAATGAAATATTGATTACGGAATATCCGTGTTTGATCAGGTGCCGAGATAGTCCGTCAGGTTGGCTAAACCCCCTCTTGTTCCTCTTTTTCCCTGTATGTTGCAGTCATTCTGGTGCTTATATAATAGTTCCTTTAAACTATCAATGCCCCCTGCTGAGACCACCGCCTGTGGAAGGGAATTCCACATCCGTGCCGCTCTTACAGTAGAGGAACCCTCTACATAGTCTGATACATGATCCAGTTCGGATCTTACTCCTCTTTCCCAGGCTAATTTAAGCTCACCTGAGCAGACAGCCTTTGCTCTCTGCCTGGGACACACAGACATGGATGGTTTGTGAGGAGCTAAAGGTTGGTAAAAAGCTTTAAAACTCTATACAGAGAAAATTGAGTACTGTCCGTGATACTTTTTTTATTTGCACTAACATATAATTTTTCATGGACGAGCTTTCGGGGTGTGTCCCCTTCTTCAAGGTCTAAGCAGTACTGATTCACAAAAGTTTTAGCAGAAGGTAAAATGTTAAAAAACAAGGGGACACACCCCGAAAGCTCGTCCATGAAAAACTATATGTTAGTGCAAATAAAAAAAGTATCACGGACAGTACTCAATTTTCTCTGTCACAATTGCACTTATACGGCTACAATCACTTCAAGTAAACTCTATACAGAAACTGACAAGCGGTAGGCTTGCTCAGCCTGGTAGTGAGGGCCAGTGTATGGTATAGTTAGAGCCGAGACACGGCTAGGACTTTTGTTTTGTTATTTCTGTTCTGATATGTTTTCTGGAAGACTGTGCAGCACCTGTGTATGGACTTGCATTTAAATCAAATAAACCCAGCACTGTTTTCACTACCTCAAGTGGATTTGGTATTCAGCGGGCAGCTGTAGTAAGTTACTACTTAAAAGGCCAGTACCTAGAGTGACTAAACATGGAGGAAATCCTAAAACAATTGATGATATCCAATGCTGCACAACAACAAACAAACGCTGCACAGCAGCAAGCAAACGCTGCACAGAAGAAAACAAACGCTGCACTTCACGCTGCACAACAGCAAGCTAATGCTGCACAACAGCAAGCTAATGCTATCGCACAGGAGCAAACGCAGAGGCTGTTTGAACAGCTAGCCACTGATGCAAAAGCAGATAGGAAAACCTTGTTTGAGGTTGTGGAGACAATAGCACAGTGGTCACCTGCTAACGTTGATAATGTTGGAGACAAGCCTTCAGCCATCCATGTGGCTCGTTTTCTGTCTAAGATGACTACAGATGATGATCCAGAAGCCTTTCTGCTAACATTTGAACGGACCGCTGAGAGGGAAGGTTGGCCTAAAACCCAGTGGGCAGGACTGGTTGCCCCCTTGCTTACTGGGGAATCGCAGAAGGCCTACTATGATTTGGAGTCAGCAGAAGCAGCAGACTATGAAAAGGTCAAACAGGAAATACTGGCACGACTTGGTGTCACTTTGGCAGTTCGAGCACAGAGGGTCCACAGCTGGTCCTTCCAAGACGAGAAGCCCCCAAGATCGCAGATGTTCGACATAATTCACCTGGTGAGGAAATGGCTACAGCCGGAGTCCCTGTCTGGGCCACAAATAGTGGAGCGTGTGGTCATTGACCAGTTTCTGAGGTCACTACCAATTCCGCTGCAGGAGTGGGTGAGTCAAGGAGACCCCAATTCGGCGACCCACCTGGTGGAACTTGTTGAAAGGTATTTTGCTGCAAAGAACCTGGTCACTACCCCTACAGCCGCTCGGACTTTCCACCCAAAGCCACGGTCTCCCCAGGCAATCGGTAAGACTGTTCCAGGGGAAGTGGGTGGTAAGCATGGCAAGGAAATAGGGGGGAGGATTTTTGGTGCCAGGACTGAAGCTTGGCATCCCAAACAAGGGAAGCCAGTGCCTGTCAGCAAACCAAACTGGGGAAACGTCAGGTGTTTTCGTTGCCAAGAAATGGGACATGTTGCGGCAAATTGTCCCTTGACAGATGAACCAATGCAGTGTGATTTATCTATTAGAAGGCAGTCTATGTTTGAAGCAGTTTCATGCACTGCAACACCAAATATGAGAAAACCAATGTGCCAAATGACTGTGAATGATAAGCCTATTACAGCCTTACTGGACTCTGGAAGTCTAGTGACTTTGGTTACAGCTGAAATGATTGAACCTGTGAATTATCATGCTAAAAATATTGCTGTGATCTGTATACATGGGAATACCCGAGGGTATCCTGTAACCACTGTTCAGTTTAAAACTGTTTTAGGTACGGTGACCCATCCGGTTGGACTTGTTCCCCACTTGGTGCATGAGGCCATCATTGGTAGGGACTTCCCTAAGTTTTGGGAACTGTGGGATCATCCCAACTCAGTCGCAGTACCGGACTCAGTCGCAGAGCCAGAATTCCTGGCCACTACTGACAATGTGGGTTCAGGGGACTCTTCTCAGGGCTCCCCGGCTTTTCCTCTATCGGTTATGGCAGGAGAGCTGGAGGACCCTGAGGAGGTCCCCACTACCAGTAGAGCTGGACAGCCGTCTGCTGAATCCGAGATTATGTTAGAGTTTGCCGACCTTAATGTGCATAAGGAAAATTTTGGTACTGAGCAGAGAAAAGACCATACCCTTTCCAGGGCCTGGGAAAATGTAAGAGTTATTAATGATGTACCTGTCGAACCCGGGGACAGGCCCTGTTTTCCTTATTTCAGCAGCAATGAGGATTTACTATATCCTGTATGTAAAATGAATGATGAAGTGGTTGAACAGTTGGTGGTCCCTAAGCCATACAGACAGGTGGTGTTAGAATTTGCCCATGGGCACTTGCTAGGAGGCCATTTAGGGGTGGAAAAAACGACTGAAAGGGTGTTGCGCAGGTTTTACTGGCCCGGGATACAGAAAGATATTAAGAATTATTGTCAATCCTGTCCTGCGTGTCAGATGTCAGCCCCACTATCCCACTTCCGAAGTCCTTTAGTACCCTTGCCTATCATTGAAGTGCCCTTTGAGAGGATTGCCATGGACCTTGTGGGCCCACTTCCCAAGTCTGCCCGGGGTCATCAGCATATCCTCGTAATCATGGATTATGCTACCCGTTACCCTGAAGCAGTTCCCTTACGCGCTGCGTCTGCTAAAAACATTGCCAAAGAACTGTTTATGGTGTTCAGTCGGGTTGGCATCCCGAAAGAAATCCTTACAGACCAGGGCACCCCGTTTATGTCGCGAATAACTAGGGAGCTCTGCAAGTTATTTAAGGTGACGCAGTTGCGAACCTCAGTGTATCATCCTCAAACGGATGGCTTGGTGGAACGCTTCAACAAGACGTTAAAGAGCATGTTAAAAAAGGTTGTTGACAAGGATGGGAAAAACTGGAACTTCCTGATACCATACTTGATGTTTGCCATCAGGGAGGTTCCCCAGTCCTCTACGGGGTGCCCTCCCTTTGAGTTGCTTTATGGGAGACACCCTCGGGGACTCTTAGACATAGCCAAAGAAACTTGGGAGGGAAAACAGACACCCCATAAAAGTGTCATTGAGCATATTGC
Organism: Lithobates sylvaticus; assembly: GCA_028564925.1. NCBI lineage: Eukaryota > Metazoa > Chordata > Amphibia > Anura > Ranidae > Lithobates > Lithobates sylvaticus. The sequence goes on from CM053028.1 coordinate 188,686,220, forward strand.
TCAAATGCAGGAGAGGATTGCAGCAATCATGCCAATGGTAAAAGAACACTTACTGCAGGCCCAGGCAGCCCAACAGAGAATATATAACAGGGTGGCCCAACTCCGTGTTTTCTCACCTGGTGACAGGGTCCTGGTGTTCGTTCCCACTGTTGAGAGCAAGTTCCTGGCTAAGTGGCAGGATCCCTTTGAAGTAATTGAGAGAGTTGGGGAGGTCAACTTCAAGGTTTATCAACCAGGAAAAAGGAAGCCCGAACAGGTTTACCATATAAACCTGTTAAAACCCTGGAAGGATAGAATGGCGTTAACTGCGAGGCCTCTCCCAGTAACGCCTACAGGTACTGAGTCTCCTCTCATCCCTGAGGTCACGATTCCAGACACCCTGTCATATTCCCAAAAACAGGACACTAGAGAAATCCTGATAAGGAATAGAGAGAAGTTTTCAGAGTTACCTGGCACGACTTCAGCAGTTCAGCATGATATTGTTACTGAACCTGGGGTACGTGTCAAGCTAAAACCGTACCGAATTCCTGAAGCGAGGAGAAAGGACATCAGCAATGAAGCTAAAAAAATGTTGGAGCTAGATGTCATTGAGGAGTCCAATAGTGACTGGTCTAGCCCCATCGTGTTAGTCCCAAAACCGGACGGCACTTGGAGGTTCTGTAACGACTTCAGAAAGCTTAATGCGGTGACAAAGTTTGACACATACCCAATGCCCAGAGTAGATGAACTTATAGACCGGCTTGGCAAGGCTCGCTATCTTACCACTTTGGACTTGACAAAAGGGTATTGGCAAATACCCCTGACTGGTAGCGCCAAAGAGAAGACTGCATTTGTGACCCCAGAGAGTTCCTTTCAATATAAAAAAAATGCCTTTTGGGTTGCAAAATGCTCCCGCGACATTTCAGAGGGCCATGGACAGGACCCTAAAACCCCACCGACGATATGCAGCAGCCTATCTAGATGACATAGTGGTACATAGCACTGACTGGGAGTCTCACTTGCCTCGTGTCCAGGCAGTTCTTGATTCCCTCTTCAAAGAAGGTTTTACGGCCAATCCAAAAAAATTTGCCATTGGTCTAGAGGAAGCCAAGTATTTGGGCTACACTATTGGCCGTGGTGTCATAAAACCTCAAGTGAGTAAAATAGCAGCCATCCAGGAGTGGCCACGCCCGGCAAACAAGAAGCAGGTCAGGGCCTTTCTTGGTATTGCGGGGTATTATAGAAGGTTTATCCCAAATTTTGCAACTATAGCTGCCCCTCTGACAGACCTTACGAAAGGGAAAGACTCAGTAATGGTGAAATGGTCCTCAGTAGCAGAGGAGTCTTTCCAGGTCCTGAAGAAGGCTCTGTGTGCACAGCCAGTACTGTACTCTGATTTCTCCAGAGAGTTTTTGGTTCAGACGGATGCGTCTGATGTTGGTATCGGGGCAGTACTATCACAGGTCTACAATGGGGAAGAACACCCTGTCGTGTACCTAAGCAGAAAGCTCAATGACCATGAGAAAAAGTATGCAGTCATTGAAAAGGAATGTTTAGCCATAAAGTGGGCCGTGGACGTGCTCAGGTACTATTTGTTAGGGTGCCAGTTTGACTTAACTGACCATGCTCCCCTGAAATGGATGGCCCAAAAGAAGGAGACTAATAGACGGGTGAACCAGTGGTTTTTGGCTCTACAGGATTACTCCTTCACTGTAAAACACAGGCCAGGTGTGGAGATGGGGAATGTAGATGCCCTGTCCCGTGTTCACTCCTGTTGGGCCACAGGTGTTCCAACCCTGGGGTTGAAACAAGGGGGGAGGATATGTAGCAGAGCGTCCCAGAGAGAGCCAGGAGAAGTCTTGTTTGGGGTTTATACGTCTCCCAGGCTCCTCTCATACACATTCAGAGGTCTCTGATACATGATCCTGTTCGGATCTTACTCCTCTTTCCCAGGCTAATTTAAGCTCACCTGAGCAGACAGCCTTTGCTCTCTGCCTGGGACACACAGACATGGATGGTTTGTGAGGAGCTAAAGGTTGGTAAAAAGCTTTAAAACTCTATACAGAAACTGACAAGCGGTAGGCTTGCTCAGCCTGGTAGTGAGGGCCAGTGTATGGTATAGTTAGAGCCGAGACACGGCTAGGACTTTTGTTTTGTTATTTCTGTTCTGATAGGTTTTCTGGAAGACTGTGCAGCACCTGTGTATGGACTTGCATTTAAATCAAATAAACCCAGCACTGTTTTCACTACCTCAAGTGGATTTGGTATCTGTGCCTCAATAAACAGCTCATCCCAGGGAGCTTTGTACCTGCTACCTGTCCCCCAGGTTACATAAGTTTATGGTTAAACCTCTTTTCTTCTAATTTTAATGAGTGGCCAAGTGTCTTGTTAAACTCCCTTCCGCAAAAAAGTTTTATCCCCATTGTGGGGTCACCAGTACGGTATTTGTAAATTGAAATCATATTCCCTCTTAAGTGTCTCTTCTCCAGAGAGAATAATTTCAGTGCTTGCAACCTTTCTTCATAAGTAATATCCTCCACTCTTTATTAGCTTTGTTTCCCTTCTTTGTACTCGCTCCATTTCCAGTACATCCTTCCTGAGGACTGGTGCCCACAACTGGACAGCATAATCTAGGTGCGGCCGGACCAGAGTCTTGTAGAGCGGGAGAATTATTGTTTTATCTCTGGAGTTAATCCCCTATTCCATCCTAGATTCCCCCAGAGGTTCTCCCCCCAGTGTATAGATTGCATTCATATTTTTGCCACCCAAATGCATTATTTTACATTTTTCTACATTAAACCTCATTTAGTTGCCCACCCCATTAATTTGTTCAGATCTTCTTGCAAGGTTTCCACATCCTGCAGAGAAGTTATTGCTTAGCTTAGTATCATCAACAAATACAGAGATTGAACTGTTTACCCCATCCTCCAGGTTGTTTATAAAAAAATTAAATAGGATTGGTCCCAGCACAGAACCCTGGGGGACCCAACTACCCACCCCTGACCATTCCCAGTACTTCTTATTTATCACCACCCTCTGAACTCACCCTTGTAGTAATTTTTTAATCTATGTACTCACCCTATGGTCCATGTAATGGACCTTATTTTGTACAGTAAACGTTTATGGGGAACTGTGTCGAATGCTTTTGTAAAATCCAGATACACCACGTCTATGGGCCTTCCTTTATCTAGATGGCAACTCACCTCCTCATAGTAGGTTTAATAGATTGGTTTGGCAAGAACGATTCTTCATGAATCCATGCTGATTACTGCTAATGATACCGTTTTCATTACTAAAATCTTGTATCCCTTATCATCCCCTCCAAGAGCTTGCATACTATTGATGTTAGGCTAACTGGTCTGTAATTCCCAGAGATAAATTTTGGGCCCTTTTTAAATATTGGCGCTACATTGGCTTTTCTCCAATCTCCAAACTGCTCCAGCTCCTTCAAGTTGGATGGTTTGTGCTTGTGAACAGCAATCTTTAAGTCTGACCATAGATTTTCTATTGGATTGAGGTCTGGGCTTTGATTAGGCCATTCCAACACATTTACATGTTTCCCCTTAAACCACTCAAGTGTTGCTTTAGCAGTGTGTTTGGGGTCATTGTCCTGCTGGAATGTGAACCTCCGTCCTAGCCTCAAATCACACACAGAGTGGTATAGGTATTCAAGAATATCCCTGTATTTAGCACTATCCATCTTTCCCTCAACTTCGACCAGTTTCCCAGTCCCAACTGCTGAAAAACATCCCCACAGCATGATGCTGCTGCCACCACCGACGGTGATGTGATGTGTTGGGTTTTGCGCCAGACATAGCCTTTTCTTTGATGGCCAAAAAGTAAAATTTTTGTCTCATCAGACCAGAGCACCTTCCTCCATACATTTTGGGAGTCTCCCACATGCCTTTTCGCAAACTCAAAACGTGCCATTTTGTTTTTTGCTGAAAGTAATGGCTTTCTTCTGGCCACTCTGCCATAAAGCCCGACTCTATGGAGCATACGGCTTATTGTCGTCCTATGTACAGATACTCTAGTCTCTGCTGTGGAACTCTGCAGCTCCTCCAGGGTTACCTTAGTAGTTCTCTGTGCTGCCTCTCTGATTAATGCCCTCCTTGCCCGGTCTGTGAGTTTTGGTGTGCGGTTGCCTCTTGGCAGGTTTGCTGTTGTGCCATGTTCTTTCCATTTGGTTATGATAGTGCTCCTAGGGATCATCAAAGATTTGGATTTTTTTTTATAACCTAACCCTGACTTGTACTTATCAAGAACATTGTCCCTTACTTGTTTGGATAGTTCCTTGGTCTTCATGGCAGTGTTTGGTTAGTGGTGCCTCTTGCTTAGGTGTTGCAGCCTCTGGGGCCTTTCAAAAAGGTGTGTACATGTAATGACAGATCATGTGACACTTAGATTGCACACAGGTGGACATCATTTCACTAATTATGTGACTTCTGAAGGTAATTGGTTGCACCATAGCTTTTTATGGGATTCCAAACAAAGGGGGTGAATACATACGCACATGCCAATTATCAGTTTTTTATTTATGAAAAATAGTTTTATGTATATATTTTTCTAATTTTACTTCACCAACTTAGACTATTGTGTTCTGATCCATCACATATAATTCAGATTAAAAATAATTGAACTAAAGGCTGTAATGTAACAAAATAGGTAAAAAGCCAAGGGGGTGAATACTTTTGCAAGGCACTGTATATATTTGAAAATTGATCTGATGAACTGAATTGAACTGAACTACAGACTCTAATCTCTTGAGGCTCTAAAATTTCAGGAGAATACAAATACAGTCCAAGGTATTTAGTAAAAGGCATGGTGAGCTTTTTGAAGTTCTGTCACAATTTTTTGAAAAACGTGATTTCTTTTTTTTTTTTTTTTATTTAATTTCTTCAAAGCTGTCATTTTAACATGTTATGTCTCATACACAGCATAGGCATACTTATAATTACACCTCAAAACGAATTCTGCTATGCCTCCTGAGTATGAAGATACCACATGTGAGACTTTTTCACAGCACAACTGTGAGACTTCTACACAGCAAACACCAAAAAAAGTTACCCAATTTTGGAAAGCAAACACCCAAGGAATGTTCTGAAAGGTATAGCGAGTCTTTTAAAAAAGGAAATTTGTTACAGGTTTTTTTTAAATGCAGGAAAGAAAATGATTTTTTTTTTTTTTACACAAAGTTGTCAATTAATAAGATATTTCGAATACATATCATAGGCATGGAGGTTGATTTACTAAAGGCAAATATACTGTGCACTAGAAGTGCACTTCAAGTGCAGTTGCTCTAGATTTGAGGGGAAGCTCTGAAATGTGGGGAAGCTCTGCTGATTTCTATCATCTAATCATGTGCATTTTTTTCCCCCCAGAAAATTTCGATTTTCCTTGCATGTTCCCTCAGATCTCGAACAACTGCACTTGCAGTGCACTTGTGGGTGAACTTGCAGTGCACAGACTATTTACCTTTAGTAAATCAACCCCATAGTTAAAATTACACATCAGAACACATTGTGCTACTCCTCCTGAGTAAGGCAATACCATATGTGAGACTTTGTTAGTGTCTGGACTGATTATGTACAAGACAGTGAATCACACAAGCAATCAAATTAAAACGAATGTTCTATATAAGTGGTCAGGGAATATAGCTTAGTGAAGTGTCCCCTATAGCAGTCCCAGTGCCTATAAGCCAGGGGTTGGCAACCCATGTATCACGATCTAACCGATCACGAGAGGGTGACGGGTAGATCTCGTGTCTGCAGTGCCCCCCCCCCCCCCCGCTGTTACAACAACTCCTTCACGACTTCCAAGCAGAGCAGCACACACAAGCAGCTGGACCTACACCACAGCTTCACTGACTCATGTGAGCCTCCCCTCACATCTTTCCAGCCCATTTTCTATATCTCACACAGGCACTCTGTATAGATGTGAGGGGAGGGACAGACAGCAACATGTCTGAACAAGCATGTAAGGAACTGATCGTTGCTGAGCTGTATACTCCTAGCCTGTGATGCTAAGCTGTATATCCCTGACCTGTGATGCAGAGCTGTATACCCCTGACCTGTGATGCAGAGCTGTATACTCCTGACCTGTGATGCAGAGCTGTACACTTCTGACCTGTGATGCAGTGCTGTATACTCCTGACCTGTGATGCAGCGCTGTATACTCCTGACCTGTGATGCAGAGCTGTATACTCCTGACCTGTGATGCAGAGCTGTATACTCCTGACCTGTGATGCAGAGCTGTATACTCCTGACCTGTGATGCAGAGCTGTATACTCCTGACCTGTGATGCAGAGCTGTATACTCCTGACCTGTGATGCAGAGCTGTATACTCCTGACCTGTGATGCAGAGCTGTATACTTCTGATCTGTGATGCATAGTTACATAAGAGACAAGGTTGAAAAAAAGACACAAGTCCATCAAGTCCAACCTATGTGTGTGATTTTTTGTCTGTATTACATTGTATATCCCTGTATGTTGTGGTCATTCAGGTGCCTAATAGTTTTTTGAAATTATCAATGCTCCCAGCTGAAACCACTGATTGTGGAAGAGAATTCCCCATCCTAACCGCTCTTACAGTAAATAACCCTCTACGCAGTTTAAGGTTAACTACTTGCCTACCAGCCACGAACACCTCCTTACTGACCAAGCCATTTTTCAGCTTTCAGCGCTGTCGCATTTTGAATGACAAATGCGCGGTCATGCAACGCTGTACCCAAATAAAATTTTTATCATTTTTTCCCCACAGATAGAGCTTTATTTTGGTGGTATTTGATCACCTCTGCGGTTTTTATTTCTTGCGCTATAAACAAAAGAAGAGGGACAAGTTTGAAAAAACATAATATTTTTTACTATTTATTATAATAAATATCCAATTTTTTTTTTTTTTTTTTTAACAAATTTTTTCCTCAGTTTAGGCCAATACGTATTCTTCTACATATTTTTGGTAAAAAAAAATCGCAATAAGCGTATATTGATTGGTTTGCGCAAAAGTTATAGCGTCTACAAAATAGGGGATAGATTTATAGCATTTTTATTATTATTTTTTTTTTTTTACTAGTAATGGCGGCGATTTGCGATTTTTATCGTGACTGCGACATTGCGGCGGACACTTCGGACACTTTTGACTCATTTTTGGGACCATTCACATTTATACAGCGATCCGTGCTATAAAAATGCATTGATTACTGTATAAATGTGACTGGCAGGGAAGGGGTTAACGCTAGGGGGCGCTGCAGGGGTTAATGTGTACCCTAACTTGGTGATTCTTACTGTGGGGGGAGGGGACTGACTGGGGGAGGAGACCGATCGGTGTCCCTATGTACAAGGGACACACCATCGGTCTCCTCTCCTCTGACAGGACGTGGATCGGTGTGTTTACACACACCGATCCACGTCCTGCTCGATTACCGGGCAATCGCGGGTGCCTGGCGGTCATCGCGACCGCCGGGCACGCGCACCGAGGCCCCAGCTACGCAGCGGGCGCGTGCGCGCGCCTCCCGCGGCGCGCGCGCGCCCCCCAGTGGCCAAATTGTAGACGACGTCATATGACGGCGTCCCGCCACAGTAGCTGAACCGTCCCGCCGTCATTTGACAGTGGGCGGTCAGCTAGTGGTTAAACCGCTTTTCTTTTAATTTTAGTGAATAGCCGCGTATCTTATTAAATTCCCTTTTGCGGAAAAGCTTTATCCCTATTGTGGGGTCACCAGTATGGTATTTGTACATTGAAATCATATCCCCTCTCAAGCATCTCCTCTCCAGAGAGAACAAGTTCAGTGTCCTCGGAACCTTTCCTCATAACTAAGGTCCTCCATTCACTTTATTAGCTTTGTTGCCCTTCTATGGACTCTGTCCAGTTCCAGCACATCCTTCCTAAGGACTGGTGCCCAGAATTGGACAGCATACTCTAGGTGCGGCCGGACCAGAGTCCTGTAGATTGGGAGAATTATCTCTGGAGTCAATCCCCTTTTTAATGCATGCCAATATTCTGTTTGCTTTGCTTGCAGCAGCTTGGCATTGCATGCCATTGCTGAGCCTATCATCTACTAGGACCCCAGGTACTTTTGCATCCTAGATTCCCCCAGAGGTCCTCCCCCTAGTGAGTAGATTGCATTCATATTTTTGCCACCCAAGTGCATTATTTTACATTTTTCTACATTAAACCTCATTTGCCATGTAGTTGCCCACCCCATTCATTTGTTCAGATCTTCTTGCAAGGTTTACACATCCTGCAGAGAAGTATTGCTCTGCTTAGCTTAGTATCGTTGGCAAATACAGAGATTGAGCTGTTTATCCCATCCTCCAGATCGTTTATGAATAAATTAAATAGTATTGGTCCCAGGACAGAACCCTGGGGAACCCCACTTTCCACCCCGGACCAGTAGTGAGTACCCTCTAAACTCTCCCCTGTAGACAGTTTTCAATCCATGTACTCACCCTATGGTCCACTCCAATGGACCTTACAGTAAACGTTTGCAAAATCCAGATACACCACATCTACGGGCCTTCCTTTATCTAGATGGCAGCTCACCTCCTCATTACTAAAATCTTGTTTATAGTCCCTTATCTTCCCCTCTAAGAGCTTGCATACAATTAATGTCAGGCTAACTTGTCTAATTCCAGGGATGTATCTTGGCCCTTTTTTAAATATTGGTGCTACGTTGCCTTTTCTCCAATCATCTGGTACCATTCCAGTCAGTAGACTGTTTGTAAAAATTAGGAACAATGGTCTGGCAATTACTTGACTGAGTTGTCAGTCCGCCCCTGCTCGGGTGCAAGCCGTCTGGTCACTGTGACTTATTAATTTTAAGTTTTTCAAGTCTTTCTAATTCTGTCCTCTGTTAGCCATGAGGGTGCTTCCTTTGAGATGTCATGGAGTTTTGGTTACTGAAGCCCCCCCGATTCCCTTGTGAAGACCAAGAAGAATAATAAATTCAAAACCTTCGCCATCTCTCCATCCTTAAAAGTTCACCAACTTTCACCACCGGAGGGAGTTCCCTGGTTAAATGTGTATTATGTAGTCTACGTCAAGTTAATCATTGTAGGTTTAAGCTACATTCTTTTTAAACTTTTAACATTTGTCATATTGTCAGGATTTTAAGTGTAATAAAATGTAACTCTGTATATTATGTTGCTTTTGAAATGAAGTGCAGAACACATAGGATGGTACAATGATGCATTGAACTCCCTGGTCACTATGGCAACCGGCATGCACTCTATAAGACCCCTTTCACACTGGGGCGTTTTTGAGGCGTTTTTCAGGCGCTTTAGAAAAAGCGCCTGTAAAGCGCCTGAAAGAAGCCTCATCTGCAATCCCAATGTGAAAGCCTGAGTGCTTTCACACTGAGACCCCTTTCACACTATGGCGTTTTTCAGGCACTTTAGCGTTAAAATAAGCGCCTGTAAAGTGCCTGAAAGAAGCCGCAACTGCAATCCCAATGTGAAAGCCAGAGTGCTTTCACACTGAGGCGCTGCGCTGGCAGGGCTTCAAAAAAAAGTCCTGCAAGCAGCTTCTTCTTTGCAGGTGTATTCACCGCTCCAAAAGTGCCCCTTCCCATTGAAATCAATGGGAAGCGCCTCCAAACGCCCGAAAAGCGCCTGCAAAGCGCTTTTGGCAGCGGCGCTTTGTGGGCGCTTTTAACCCTTTGTTTGGCCACTAGCAAGGGTTAAAAGTGCCCCACTAGCACTCTAAAAATGCTGGTAAAGCGCCACTAGTTTAAGCGGTACTTTACGAGCGTTTTTCGGGCGCTGGCAGTGTGATAGGTCTCTTAAAGCACTTGGGTTTTCACATTGGAATTGCAGATGAGGCTTCTTTCAATCGCTTTACAGGCATTTTTTTTAACGCTAAAGCACTTGAGAAAAATGCCAGAAAAACACCCCAGTGTGAAAGGGGTCTAAGTATTAATCAGGTACATCACATGATCACCCTTGAAAAAAATAACGTGTCTGGTGATGAAACTAGTCGGGAGGAGAAGCCTGTGATGTTACCAGCAGTGTTCTGTGTGCACTGTCAGCGTATGAGGAGATCCCAGCGTTATGCTGTATGCAACTGATCATTTCATATGCGATCTATCCTGCGGGAAAGCGTGAATGAGGTTCACCCTAACTAAATAGGGATCACGTTGTTATAATATCTGCGCAATGGTCTTGGAAAATTGTAAGGAAAGAAGGACAAGGACGAAGCACCACCTTGTCCCTATGAATCACCAACTAGGGAGTGCGACAGGATAGCGCCTGAACCGAAAGTACAAGAAGTCCCACGGTGGCAAGGGAGATCGCACTGGTGGAACCACATGTCGCACTCCCTGAATGAAGGTATGCAAAGCCAGGGAGCATTGAAAGAAAACCGCCAAGGCCGACACCCGGCCCTTGACAATACTCATGGCCAAATTCTTTTCAACGTCCCTCTGAAGAAAAGTCAAAATCCGAGTCACCGAAAAGGAACGTGGGTGAAACCCCACTGACTCACACCATGAAATGTATGCTTTCCACGTCTGATAATATACATTCCTGGAAGTAGACTTTCTAGCTTTGAGCAGCGTCGGAATCACTGACGCAGATAAGCCCCTATCCTTCAAAACCTGGCTTTCAATAGCCAGGCCGTTAAAGCCAGCGACGGTAAAGCAGGGTGGAAGATCTTCCCTTGGGATAGCAGATCCTCCCTGAGAGGCAGCTGCCAGGGGGCGTCTGTGACCAGAGGCAGCTGCCAGGGGGCGTCTGTGACCAGAGGCAGCTGCCAGGGGGCGTCTGTGACCAGAGGCAGCTGCCAGGGGGCGTCTGTGACCAGAGGCAGCTGCCAGGGGGCGTCTGTGACCAGAGGCAGCTGCCAGGGGGCGTCTGTGACCAGAGGCACCAGGTCGGCATACCAGGGCCAACGAGGCCAATCCGGGGCCACTAGAATGACCGGAATTCCTTCAACCTCAATCCTGCGCAACAGCAGCGGCAGAAGCTTGAGAGGAGGAAAGGTGAAAGAGAGAGAGAGAGAGAGCAGCGCCGCTCTGAGAGTAGTGGATCTGTATAAAATAATATGGCTTTAATCTTTAAAAGAAGAGGTAAAACCTGGGTAAACACGTCAGCAGGGTGAGGAGCATCAGAGGCTTGAGGTCGGTGGGCGTGGTTTAGAGCGCTCGCGTTCGGGGTCTTCTCGCCTGCGACATGTTTTGATGTCAGTCCCAGCATCCTCCGGGAATGTGACATCATATGGGGGAGGGGTCACCATGTGACATGAGCATGTGACCCGCCCCTTGTTCCTATATAAGTCACAGCACCGCGTGTCTGAGCCATTACGGCTAGAGAGAGCGTCGTGTCAACATCGGATGAAGAAAGAAGAACAAGAAGCAGAAGGCAGCGGCGGTGGCGGCGACGACATCGACGATGGCAACAGAAGCCCCGGCCACCGGCAAGAACAGAAGAGACCCCCGAAGTCGGAACAAGATCCCCAGACAACGGCGGCGACGACGAAGAAGCCGGGCTCCCTTCGCTAGGTAAAAGAGCATAAGATAGCGGAGGAGTCCGGCGAGAAGACCCTCCAAGACGGAAGAAGACCCCCGGAGCTGTGCAATAAAATATTTAAAAAAATTGGGTCGTTTTTTTTTTTTTATTTACACTTTTTTCCTTATTCACATAGGGTGGGGGGCCGGTATCTGGGGCCCCCTTATTAAAGGGGGCTCCCAGATTCCGATAAGCCCCCCGTCTGCAGACCCTGGCAACCAACGGCCAGGGTTGTCGGGAAGAGGCCCTTGTCCTCATCAACATGGGGACAAGGTTCCTGACCGGCCGGGCTGCGTGCTCGGATAAGGGTCTGAGATGGATTCGGGGGGACCCCCACACCGTTTTTTCGGTGTAGGGATTCCCCTTTAAATCCATACCAGGTGACGGGGCTAGCGCGGCGGCATTCACTGCCTTTGCTAGTCCCGTCTACCTGCAGTCACGTTCTAAATGAACGGACTTTCCTCCGTGTGCGAGGCAAGTCCGTTCATTTCAAAAGTCCCGCGGACTAGCACACAGATGGCGGGATTGTCCGCCGGACTGCCGAGTCCGGCGGACAATTTTAAGTCTGAACTTAAAACTTAGTCCGCCGGACTTTTGGGAGGAAAAAGTCCGCCGCCGCCCACACACGGAAAGTCCGCTCGTGTGTACGCGGCCTTAGCGCAATTCACATTTTACATAAACATTCCCCCTTTCACTGCCCAGCCAGGAGTCCAGGTGGACACAGAGAATTTTTCCCCAATCAATTTTTTCTAATTAAATTTTTACAGAGGACATGCTATCAACAATTGTGGCCCAGTGCAACCTGTATGCACAGCAATTTATTTTACATAATTCAACATCCTATTATGTCCGTCCCTACGAGTGGAGAGACCTAACGGTGGAGGAGTTGAAGGTTTTTTTAGGCCTCCCATTTTGTATGGGACTCACCAAAAAAAAAAAAACACTTCGAATTCCTATTGGTCAATTCACTCCTTCCACCACATGCCAATCTTCTCCAAGGCAATGCCCAGAACCAGATACCTCATGATAATAAGGTTCCTCCATTTCAATGATAATACCCAGTGCCCTCTCCGAAATGACCCAAATTATGACAGGCTTTTCAAAATTCGGCCACTACTAAATTATTTTTCAGAAACATTCCCCCAGCTGTTTACCCCGGACCAACACATACAGTGGTGTGAAAAAGTGTTTGCCCCCTTCCTCATTTCCTGTTCCTTCGCATGTTTGTCACACTTAAGTGTTTCGGAACATCAAACCAATTTAAACAATAGTCAAGGACAACACAAGTAAACACAAAATGCAATTTGTAAATGAAGGTGTTTATTATTAAAGGTGAAAAAAAATCCAAACCATCATGGCCCTGTGTGAAAAAGTGATTGCCCCCTAAACCTAATAACTGGTTGGGCCACCCTTAGCAGCAACAACTGCAACCAAGCGTTTGCGATAACGTGCAATGAGGCTTTTACAGCGTCCTGGAGGAATTTTGGCCCACTCATCTTTGCAGAATTGTCCTAATTCAGTTACATTAGAGGGTTTTCGAGCATGAACGGCCTTTTTAAGGTCATACCACAACATCTCAATAGGATTCAGGTCAGGACTTTGGCTAGGCCACTCCAAAGTCTTCATTTTGTTTTTCTTCAGCCATTCGGTGGTGGACTTGCTGGTGTGTTTAGGATCATTGTCCTGTGCAGAACCCAAGTTCGTTTCAGCTTGAGTACATGAACAGATGGTCGGACATTCTCCTTCAGGATCTCTTGGTAGACAGCAGAATTCATAGTTCCTTTTATCACGGCAAGTCTTCCAGGTACTGAAGCAGCAAAACAGCCCCAGACCATCACACTACCACCACCATATTTTACTGTTGGTATAATGTTCTTTTTCTGAATTGCAGTGTTCCTTCTACGCAAGATATACTTGGACACACACCTTCCAAAGAGTTCCACTTTTGTCTCATCGGTCCACAGAATGTTGTCCCAAAGGTCTTGGGGATCATCAAGATGTGTTGTGGAGAAATTGAGACGAGCTTTGATGTTCTTTTTGCTCAGCAGTGGTTTTCTCCTTGGAACTCTGCCATGCAGGCCATTTTTGCCCAGTCTTTTCCTGATGGTGGAGGCATGAACGCTGACCTTAACTGAGGCAAGTGAGGCCTGCAGTTCCTTGGACGTTGTTGTGGGGTCTTTTGTGACCTCTTGGATGAGTCGTCGCTGCGCTCTTGGGGTAATTTTGGGCGGCCGGCCACTCCTGGGAAGGTTCACCACTGTTCCATGTCTTCGCCATTTGTGGATAATGGCTCTCACTGTGGTTCGCTGGATTCCCAAAGCTTTGGAAATGGCTTTATAACCCTCTCCAGACTGATAGATCTCAATTACTTTCTTTCTCAATTGTTCCTGAATTTCTTTGGGTCTCGGCATGATGTGTAGCTTTTAAGGATCTCCTGGTGGACCTTACTGTGTCAAGCAGCTCCTATTTAAGTGATGCCTTGATTGTGAACAGGTGTGGCAATAATCAGGCCTGGGTGTGGCTAGAGAAATTGAACTCAGGTGTGGACAACCACAGTTATAGTATGTTTTAACAAGGGGGGCAATCACTTTTTCACACAGGGCCATGATGGTTTGGATTTTTTTTCACCTTTAATAATAAACACCTTCATTTACAAATTGCATTTTGTGTTTACTTGTGTTGTCCTTGACTATTGTTTAAATTGGTTTGATGTTCCGAAACACTTAAGTGTGACAAACATGCAAAGGAACAGGAAATGAGGAAGGGGGCAAACACTTTTTCACACCACTGTATGTGTGGATGAGTCCCTTGATAAATTTAGCGGCAGGCTTAAAATCAATTTATTCCCAGCAAAAGGGCCTGCTATGGGGTGAAACTATACAAATTATGTGACCGAGTCACAGGGTACATATATGCCTTCAAAGTGTACAAAGGGAAGGACACCCAGCTGCAACCCCTTAATTGCCCAGACTACTTGGGATCAAGCGGGAAAATTGTTTGGGACCTCATATACCCCCTACTGGAGAAAGGCTACCATTTATAGGTAGACAACTTCTACACATCTCTGCTCTTGTTCCACAACCTTCACCGGAAGAAGATGCCAGCATGTGGCACCATAAAAAAAAGAACTGGAAAGGCTTTCCTCAAAGTCTTGTCAATAAGAAGTTGAGAAAAGGAGAAACGGCAAGTCTCGAAACAAGGAGATTTTGGCAGTGAAGTGGAGGGACAGAAGGGGTGACTACCCTGCTACTGGACTAGAGGGATTCAACACAGGGGTCTCACATATGTGAGGGGCTCCAGAATTGTTTTTCTGGATGAAGAAAAATATTTTTTTGTTTTCTCATTCCTAGATTATGGTCTGGAGACTTGGAGGCTTCAAAGAGAATTGGGTGAGAGAAGCCTCTACCCCTGTCCCCATTCTGTCCTGAACGAGGCCCTACTTCTGCCTGCTGCCTGTAGGACTTATTGCCATTATGTCTCTGTCTGTCGCACTGACCACACCACATGTTCCTGCCTACTACCAGGACCAATATTTTTGGCACTGCTGACAATATCTCTGCCTGCACTGACCCTGGACTGTGTATGGACAGTATCCCTGCCTGCT
Organism: Lithobates sylvaticus; assembly: GCA_028564925.1. Lineage (NCBI taxonomy): Eukaryota > Metazoa > Chordata > Amphibia > Anura > Ranidae > Lithobates > Lithobates sylvaticus. Next base: position 188,701,304 of record CM053028.1, read on the forward strand.
GCCTGGACAATTGTGTTTGCTGTTGCTGACCAAGTCCCTGCCTGCTGCCTGGAACAGTGCTATCCTCCTGTGTACAACTGAGTTACTAAAACCACAGGTAATCTTTTGTTTACGCTTTGCTCAGCATAATGTATTTTGGGGTGTAATTCTTGGTATGTGCATGCTATGTGTTCCTGGAACACCTGACCGTGTTCCTTGCATGTTGGATCTCTGTATGTGGCCAGGCAGTGAAAAAGTCCCACACATGTGGTATCATAATACTCAGGAGTAGCAGAATGTATTTTGGGGTGTCATTTTTGCTATCTAAATGCTATGTGTTGGAAATATCTTATAAAACTGATAACTTTGTGTAAAAAAAAAATGCAGTTTCATTTTTTTTCCCACATTTTCCAAAAACTTCTGGAAAAAAATGAACCGTTCAAAACACTCAATATCCCTCATAGATTATACGTTGGGGTGTTAGCTTTCCAAAATGAGGTAATTTTGTGAGTGTTTCCATAGTCCTGGTGCTCCAGGGCCTTCAAAAGTGTAATATGTGGTTGAGAAATGAGACGTGTAATTTATGCTCCTAGAACACCTGATGGTGCTCCCTGCAATGTTGGGCCTCTGTATGTGGCCAGGCAGTGAAAAAGTCCCACACATGTGGTATCGTAATACTCAGGAGTAGCAGAATGTATTTTGGGGTGTCATTTGTGGTATGCACATGCCATGTGAGAGAAATAAGCTATTAAAATGACAATTTTGTGAAAAAATCTAAATCAAAAATCAAAATCTTAATTTTGCAAAGAATTGTGGGAAAAAATTACAACTTCAAATAACTCACCATGCCTCCTACTAAATACCTTGAAATGTCTACTTTCCAAAAAGGGGTTATTTAGGGGGCATTTTGTACTTTCCTGGCTTGTTAAGGTCTCAAGAAATGAGATAGGTCGCCAGTACATCAGATGTGATACATTTTTTATGATTTGCACCATAGCTTGTAGACTCTAAAACTTTCACACAGACCAAATAATTTCCACAAATTTTGGGTTATTTTTACCAAAGATTTGTAGCAGTATAAATTGTGGCCAAAACTTATGAAGAAAAATTACTAATTTGCTAAATTTTATCACAGAAATTACGAAAAATTATTTTTTTTTTTTCAAGATTTTCGGTCTGTTTTCATTTATAGCGCAAAACATTAAAAACCCAGGAGGTGATCAAATACCACCAAAAAGAAAGCTCTATTTGTATGAAAAAAAGGACAAAAAAAAACATTTGGGTACAGTGTTGCATAACTGAGTAATTGCCATTCAAAGTGTGAGAGCACTGAAAGCAGAAAATTGGTCTGGACAGGAGGGGGGTTTAAATGCCCAGTAAGCAAGTGGTTAAATAATTCATTTAGTTTGTTTTCGGCATTCATTTTGTATCCTTTATTCATTTTTAAATTCGATTGAATTTGAATTTATTCTATTCCAAATTGGAAAGATGGTTATATTTTTTGATTTCATTCTATTCTATTGTTTTTTTCTAGTCTATTCTCTTATTTTATATTCTTTTTATTTAATTTGCAAAAAGTAAGTATGTACAAAACAGAGCCTCTGGGTATTCCCCGGCTCGGCAGAGACATATAACATAGGTCATAGGTTACATAAGGTAGCAACTACCTATAAACTATTAAAACAAAACTTGCTACTCGGTTCCACTGATATAATGGAGAATAATATACCAGGACATTCCTGTCTTCATCACATCACCCAGGCAAAGGAGAAACAACTTCCACATGACTGCATGAAAAAGCAAAGAAACTATACTTCAGATCATGACCCTTCAGGACCCTGAACTACTGTATTAGAGATGTCAGAAAATATAGTAGGTTTATTGTGATGCATTAGTATTGGGAGATTCTGTCCAGATATTTCACACCTTGTTAAATTTAACAGGACATCCACATGAATTGTAGGTGGCTTTATATAAAAAAATAGAAGCATTCACTAAACATTTCCAGAAGTCTAGGGAGGGTGTCCCAGGCAACTTCCATTTCAACATGGTGGCCTTTCTTGCAATAAACAGGAGCAGCCCAAGGAGAGTTTTGGTTGCTCGATTTGAGCAAGCAAATCTTCACAGTCCATGGTATAGGTAAAGTAGCCAAGGCCGAAATAAATTGCACAACCTCACCCCAAAAACCTTGAATCTTAGGGCAGAACCAGAACATGTGCTGAAAAGTTTGAGTACACGTCCAACAATGGAGATAATCTCTATTCAAACAATGGGGTGTGAAGTAAACTCTGTGTAGTAATTTAAACTGGATTAACCAATCTTTGAACACTACCAATTGCAGAAAAAGGTATTCCCACATGTCCTCCCAATCTTCCGTGTTCATATCTGGAATTTCTGCCCCCACCACTTATCACAAAGGCCCTACAGTCCAATACAGATCAAAGGCATTAGGGCTTTGTAAATCTGAGACAGGGATAAACAAGGGATCCTCTCGTAATAGGCATTCTAAATCAGACCTTTCAAGGGTCAGGCGTGTGGATCCAAATTTAGAGGAGAAGGCGTGGTGGAGCTGCAAATACCAGAAGAAGTAGGAATTAGGGAGACCAAAACTGTGTTTTAAATCATCGAAGGACCTAAGAGTGCCCCCATCAAAAATATGGTCAAGTGTCTTAATTCCTCTAGAGGCCTACACTCTTGGGTCAGGTATAGACAACATTTCTGGAAATAGTGGGTTGAGCCATAGAGGAGTATCAGGGGGCAACCGATCAGAAGCGCTGTGTTTGCATATTGCAAGCTGCCTCACTCTGACCGCAGCCCTCATAGAATACGTGAGTGGGAATGATACTCGGGTGCATCTGTAAAGGAGATAACTCAATGATTCATACAACCCTAAATAGGCCAACTCCAGAACTACTGAACAATCAGAGTTGCCAGAAATTATCCAATTATGGGCACGTGTGAGTAGGGCCGCTAAAAACGAAGCCTTGAAATCTGGGCAGGCCAAGCCCCCTTGTATCTATGGCCTACAAAGGGTCAATTTACCAAATCTAGGGGTGCCAGAGGGAAGATGAGATTGTGGAGTCATACTTTTTAAAGAAGGCTTTCGGTACCCAAATTGGGGAGTGGCGTAGGACATACAGTATGACGGGAAGAATTTTTGTCTTAAGCAAGTTGATTTTACCAATGAGTGTTAGGGGCAAATTTCCCCAAGCTTTCAGTCTATGTTTGATCATGTTCAGCAGGGGATACAAATTCAGTTTACCATACTCAGTAACATCAGGAGTGACGATAATGCCAGGATAACGTAGAGAGGAAGTCCAGGGTAGAGGGGGAGAAAGGTCAGCCACCTTGCGGGCCTCCTGATCAATGGGCAATATGAGGGACTTTTTTTCCAGTTAACTCTTGAGCTGGGAAAAGTCATCAAAACAAGAAGGAATGGTTAGGGCTTCACATAGTGAAGGTCCTGGATTGTTGAGGAATAAGATGTAATATTGGGGATTCTTTAGCTTCCTTGTAGAGCCTACCAGTGGGCTGAGTCCACACCAGTTGTGCCGTTTAAGGGCTTTTTGGCCCACGTTTATTAAACAAAAAAAAATAAAAAATGCCCATCCAGGGTTGCCCACGCAGGGGTTTCAACTTCACAGCAATAATAAAAACAGAAAATACAGAGCCACCTGGCTCTTCAGCAGGGCCACTGCTCAGGCTTTATGCTTTGGCCCTCTTGGCCATATAACAGAGTTCCTGTACACACACTGTACCTCTTTTGCAGCTTTCGTGCTGCTCAGCCCACAGGGGTGGACCCTCTGTCTGACTATACCACACAGACATGCATGCTTCTCCCTTGCTCGCCTGGACTCTTCGGGAGGGTGGAGCCCAGAACCATGGTCAGGTGTCTACAAATAGACCCGCACACACCTGATCAGTCAGTGTGCTGGTGGATCGCAAAATCAGGACCCAGGACTGGGGATTTCATCCCAGCCAGATGGCTACGAAATCCCCGGGCTCCAGGTCCCAAAACTGATTTTCCTAAACAGCGAGGAAACTGAAAAGCCAGTTTCCTCCTAAATGAGCAAATCCCCTGGAGCCCCTCAACCTGCCTGGTTAAGAACCCTGCGTTCTTCCGCTGGTGGGGCACTACCACAAAGACTAGATCATCAGTGTATAAAGCCAGTTTCTCTATTATGGTTCCAATAAGAATGCCACACACGGCACCTGACTGTCATTAGGCAGAGGTAAAGGGGCTCCATCACCAGAGCAAAAAGATCTGGGGACAGGGGGTACCTCTGGACTTGAAAGGCAGAGAAAAGAATGCCCCCAGTTTATTTTGGGCTTCCAGGGACTTACACAAAAGTTGAATACATTTTCAAAATAGGGGGCCAAATCCCAGAACCTGTAACACCGCTGAACATATATTGCCAACTCACACAGTCAAAGGCCTTTTTGATTTTCAAGGCCACCAGCACCCGGTTCTGAGAATCACAGGAGGGAAACTCGAAGTGGGTTAATACCCTACAAGGATTGAAATAGGTGTATTTATTAGGCATAAGGCCAGTTTGTTCAATGTCTACCAAGGGGGGTAGGACCTGGTGGCAAGGACCTTAGTTAGGATTTTAATATCATAGTTCAAAAGGGATATTGGCCTATAGGAGGGCACATGATGTGGGATCTTTCACAGGTTTTGGAATCAATATAATATGGGCCTGATACATAGAAGGGGGCAGGGCATCACTATCCAAACTTGAGCCAGAAGCTTAGCATACATCTTATACCAGTCTCCCGGGGGACCATCCAGCCTTGGAGACCTAGCAGTGGGGAAAGAGCTTATGGCATGCTCAATTTCAAGGGTGGAAATAGGAGCCTCCACCTCCTGAGACGAAAGGGTGGGAAGAGAAAGACACTGGAGTTCCGCTAATATAGCTGAAGTGGGCACGGAAGTGACTTGACTGTATAAGGCACCATAAAACTGACGGAATATATAGCATAGCTGTAGGCTCAGTTTATTCCTTTCTATTATATTCTAATCTATTATATTCAAATTCATTCTATTCAAAATTTGAATTGCGGAAGACGGTTATATTCTATTTTATTCTGTTCTATTCTATTCCTTTAATTTCTATTCTATTTTGTTGTGTTTTACTCTATTCTTTCCTATTCTATTCATTTCTAGTCTGTTCTATTCTTTTATTTTCTATTTCTTTCTATTCCCTTATTTTCTATTCTATTTTAGTCTTATTCTTTTATTTTCTATTGTATTCTATTATTTTCTAATTCTATCCTTTTATTTTCTATTCTATTTTATTTTTTCTATTCTATTTTATTCTATTCCTGTTTTTGACTTTGATTTGGATTTCAGACTAATTTTAGTTTCTTTCGGATTCATTTCAATTCATTACTATTGTAATTCGGATAAATCCGATTTTCTAAAAAATGAAAAATTCCTCCAAATTATGATTTGGAACGAAAATAACCGCACATGTCCACTGCAGATCTGTTCCCTTTAAGCAGCAGTTAAGGGACCAGACACCATCCTGACTTTACCCTATACAATGGGTGTACCCCCATGGTCTGCTACAGGCAGACCATGGTTTTGGACCTGTATAGCACCCTTTGGCTAACGCAGGATCCAGTGCCCAAAGCAAAATTACAAGCCAACCCCGTGTCTTCATTTAGTGGCTTAGGGTTTTTGGTAGTTAAGGGTTGGGATCAGGGTATTTTAAGTGTAAGAGAAGTTTGATGTTCACTTGGTTAGACTTCAGAGCTCAGTTTTTAAAAAGGTTGAGTGTGAGCGTCAGCCTATGGTCCCATTCATATCTTTCCAGGTTTGTGCTTTAATGAACATTCTGTCACAAGTTAATGTGCATTTTGGTGAGAGAATTGCCAATGTACCACAAATGGATAAGGAAACTCACTTCCCTTATTTTTTCTGAGGCAGCGCACCACAAGGCATGATGGTGTGTTAATGTGTGCCACAACACAAAATGATTGGCACAGTAGCTCAATGCATAATCCTGAAGCCGACTTAAGGATTATGTTGGAACAAAAAGAAAAGGGATACTGAACTAAGTATCTCTAGGTCGGACTTTTAAGGCATACAAAACATATAGATAGAGCATTCAAAGGTTAAAAATCATATATAATGATACAGAGTATACAGAAAGCCATTGTGCATCAAAATTGACGCACAAGGGCTCACTGTATACCGTATATACTTGAATATAAGCCGAGATTTTCAGACCCATTTTTAGGGCTGAAAGTCTACCCCTCGGCTTATATTCGAGTCACCGCCGTCTGCCTACATGAACAGCGTGTCATGCAGACAGACGGCAGTTTTCAAAAGCCGCGCCGCCTCCTCCCGCCCGTCCGTGATAGGCGGACACTAATTTTCCCAGCAGTACAGTGTTCCGCCTATCACGGATGTACTGTCATTCTCATCTCATGGACGAGGATGAGAGAATGTCCGTGATAGGCGGAACACTGCACACTGACTGCTGGGAAAAAAGTGTTCCTCTTATCACGGACGAGGAGGAGTAGGAGGCGTGGCTATTTAATTTTACAATGGCGCCGTACAAGCTGTGGGGGGACAGAGCGGGACCTCATCGGCTGCACGGAATGAACCCCGGACCCAGGACCCACGGATCGGCGCAGATCGGCACAGGTAGGCTGCAATGGGGACACGGGGTGCAATGGGGACACGGGGTGCAATGGGGACACGGGGGTCTGTACAGGGGACATGCAGCTGCAGATGGGCGTTGCAGTAGCTGCTGCATTTTTGCCCCTCGGCTTATACACAGGTCAATACGTTTTCCCCATTTTTTGTGGTGATTTAGGGGCCTCGGCTTATACTCGGGACGGCTTATACTCGAGTATATACGGTACTCTGTATCATTATATATGATTTTTAACCTTTGAACGCTCTATTCATGTATTGTATTTTCTTAATAAACATTGTTATTTTTCTATACTTTGCTATTGTTTTGTATGCCTTAAAAGTCCGACCTAGGGATACTTAGTTCTACTATTTTCTACAGTTTTCAGAGTTTGTTGGTGCTCAAAAATGGCATAATAAAAGAAAGTTATGACTAACATGTTACTTACCTTAGAACTTTCGTATGTAAGTTTTAACTCAGAACCTGGCACCTTCAGTAGACGAAACAGCAACCCCTTTAACTTCTGAACAGACATAGAATCTAAAATAATGAACATAAAGCTTACTTCTGTAATAGGAACATTTTCCTTAGCTTAAAATTCAGTTTTAAAACCTTGGATAATAAAAAGGTACAAAGACTTGACTTTCTTCTAAATATGGTAATAGTTTTTTTTTTTACTTTTCAATATTTTTATTGAAGTAACAAATAAATATGAAAATTTAACAACACCCTTAATGATTCCAGGAACATTTTTAATCGCTTGCCGACCGGCTCACGCCGATATACGTCGGCAGCATGGCACTCCTGCGCAAACTGACGTACCTGTACGTCAGCCTGTAAAAGCAGGATATCGATGTCCGCCTGCGGCCCACGATCACGGCGAGGAGAGGCAGAATGGGGAAATGCAAATGTAAACACTATGCAAATTCACTGTTCTGCCTAGTAACGTGACAGAGATCTTCTGTTCCCTGTCATTGGGAACAGTGATCTCTGTCATGTCAATGGTAGCCCACCCACCCTACAGTTAGAATACATTTAACCCCTTGATCGCTGCCTAGTATTAACCCCTTCCCCGCCAGTGACATTTATACAGTAATCAGTGGCTATTTTTAGCTCTGATCACTGTATAAATGTCAATGGTCCCAAAATAGTGTCTGATCTGTCTGCCGTAATATTGCAGTTCCGATAAAAATCGCAGACCAAAAAAAAAATGAATACTTAATAAAAATGCCATAAATCTATCCCCTATTTTGTAGAAGCTATAACTTTTGTGCAAACCAATCAATATACACTTATTGCAATTTATTTTACTAAAAATATGTAGAAGAATACATATCAGCCTAAACTGAGGATGAAATTTATATATTTTTTGGGGATATTTATTATAGCAAAAAGTAAAATATAGCTTTTTTCCAAAAATATCAGTCTTTTTTTCCTTTATAGCGCAAAAAAAAAAAACTGCAGAGGTGATCAAATACCGCAAAAAAAAAGCTCTATTTGTGGGGAAAAAAAGGACGTTAATTTTGTTTGGGTACAGCTGGTGACTGCGCAATTGTCAGTTAAAGCGACGCAGTGCCGTATCGCAAAAAATGCTCTGGTCATTGAGGGAGTAAAATCTTCCGGGGCTGAAGTGGTTAAAGGACATTCTTTTCCTGTTTCTATGATATTTTTTTTTTGATAATCAGTGTACTTTTACATTTTTGTTCCCTTTTTTCTAATATCATAAATGTTTGTAATTTTGGAGTCTATGATTCTTAAAATATAACTATTTTGTTCACTAAATATTTGTATTTTGTATGAACTCTACTGTGTTTGAAATCTTAAAAAAATAAATCCATGGTAACTTGACAATTCAACTGTATTGATTGAGAGATGTTAAATGAAAAACTGATTATATTTGTTTTCATGCCTTTAAAAGTGGCCTCAGCATCCCAAAATATTGGTATGTTAACAAGGATGGAATTTTAAATTTCATTGAATCTCTGAAGCTCTTTTTTTTGCACTAAAAGTGGGTTAAAATATAAAATTGTATATTGTGTAAAAATTCTTATTTTGCTAACGTTTATTGAGGGATACAGATGATTGATGAAACTAGGAAGACAAGCAGTACCCATCACCTACCAGACCTTGGGGCCAAAGATGGTGTAATCACATCACCCTCATAAAGATTTGTAAATGCACGCAAGAACGGCTGGGTCTACCTTGCAATCCGTAGACAGTAAAACTTGATAGCGGAAGGCCAAACCCCCCCCCCCCCCCCAAAAAAAAATGCCCCAGTAGAATGTGTAGGCTTGCTCTGGCAACAATCTTCTCATTAGAATCACAAAAAACAGACTATATCAGTCCCATGAGAGCATCTGCCAAACCTGCCAACAGTATTTTAGTTGAAACAAAACAGTTGACTTTTTCATTTAGACAACATATGTGCATCACTCATTAAAGCTATATCTGGCAAAACACCTCCTGGAGCAAAAATTATTCCTCAGGATTCAGGCTTTTCATGGCCGAGTTAATCAGTTTTCCCCACCAGGAATTTATAATGCAGAAAGGAAAGGAATGTTCCTTTCCAACATTGTGAGGCTGGGTTTACACCATCACCGCATCTGTCTCACAGCAGGGGTATGGTGCGTCCTGGTTCACCGTTTTAGGTCCGATTTCAGCCCAAATTTTGGGCTGAATTCGGACCTGAAACGGACCAAAAGACATAGTGTTCTTGCGCAAAACGCACCGGACCTGCAGCGGAGATATGTGAACCGGCTCCCTATCATAGGGAGCCGATCAAAATCTCATGCTATTGTGAATTGGATGTGCAAAGCAGCATCCGATTCGCAATGATGTGAACCCAGCCTAAAATGTTATAGCTAGTGCACTGCTGCAAAACTTTTCCCAAATAGACAACATACTGTTAGACTTTTTGGGGAAGAAATAAAAACATCATCTTAATCGAATAATCCCCATGATGTAAAGCTAAAATGAGAGCACAGTTCAGTTATTTCTAAACTTTTAGTGACTTATCAGGCCTTGAACATTTCAAACAAACTGTTTGTAGAGCTCAAGCCATAAAGCCAATCTCTGGTTTGTTAAATAAAAGGATGGAGAAATCTTTAATGCCGCGTACACACGATCGGAATTCTCGTCGGAAAAAGCTCTGATGGTTTTCCCATCGGAATTTCGCTCAAACTGTCTTGCCTACACACGGTCACACCAAATTCTGACGGTCAATAACACCGCGACATACAACACGTTTGACGGCACTATAAAAGGGAAGTTTAATGCTTCCGAGCATGCGTTGAATTGTTTCGAGCATGCGTCGGAATTTTGCATGTCGGAATTGCATACACACCATCAGAAAATCCGATAGAAAGGTTTTCCGTCTGAAAAATGAAGAACAGGCTCTCAATCTAAAGTCCGTCGGAAATGCCGACAGAAAAAGACCGATGGGCATACACACGGTTGGAAAATCCGATGAAAAGCTCCCATCGGACTGTTTCCATCGGAAATTCCGGCCGTGTGTACGCGGCATCAGACTTGTTTGTTCAGCTGATCCTGTCTAGAGCAGTGGTCATCAACCCTGTCCCCAGGGCCCACTAACAGCCCAGGTTTTAAGTATTACCTTGGAGAGATGCAGACTAGAATACTGCAATCACTGAGCAGAAAATGATATCACCTGTGATGTATTTCAGTTATCTTGCAAGCCTGGCCTGTTAGACTCGGTTCACACTGGGGCGACTTGTCAGGCAACTTAGTCGCCTGACAAGTCGCACTCCATTATGTACAATGGAGCCATTCTAATTAGGAGCGAATCAAGTTGCTCCGACTTAGAAAAAGGTTTCTGTACTACTTTGGGGGCGACTTCAGGCGACTTGGATTGACTTCTATACAGAAGTAATTTTGCAAGTCGCCGCTGAAGTCGTGTGCAGGTCGCCTTAGGCAGTCGCGCTGCAAGTAGTGCTGCGTCAGTGTGAACCGACTCTTAGCGGGCCCTGAGGACAGGGTTGATGACCACTGGTCTAGAGGACTAGCAAGGCTGTCCAAAGTCTCTTTTTAGACAACTACCAGAGAAAAAATAGTTTAAAAAAGAAGAGGTATTCCGCCTATTTTTAAAAGTATATGATAAAAAAAACTTTCAAATTATATTTTATAGTCCATGTCATTATTTTAGTGTATGCTGGCACAATAGTAATTCTGTTATAAAATAAAAAATATATTATTTTGATGTGGATATTTTTTTAAGTATACCAATTATTGTTGTTAATGACATATATACAGTATCTCACAAAAGTGAGTACACCCCTCACATTTTTTATAAATATTTTACTATATATTTTCATTTGACAACACTGAAGAAATTACACTTTGCTACAATGTAAAGTAGTGAGTCTACAGCTTGTAGAACAGTGTCAATGTGCTGTCCCCTCAAAATAACTCAACACACAGCCATTACTGTCTAAATTGCTGGCAACAAAAGTGAGTACATTCCTAAGTGAAAATGTCCAAATTGAGCCCAATTAGCCATTTTCCCTTGACTTGTTAGTGTTACAAGGTCTCAGGTGTGAATAGGGAGCATTTGTGTTAAATTTGGTGTTATCGCTCTCACAAGCTCATACTGGTCACCTCATAGCAAAGAACTCTGAGGATCTGAAAAAAGAATTGTTGCTCTACATAAAGATGGCCTAGGCTATAAGAAGATTGCCAAGACAATGAAACTGAGCTGCAGCACGGTGGTCAAGACCATACAGCGGTTTAACAGGACAGATGAATGCAAGTGCTCAGCGTCCTATCCAGAGGTTGTCTTTGGGAAACAGACATAGGAGTGCTGCCAGCATTGCTGCAGAGGTTGAAGGGGTACTGCCAGTGCTCAGACCATATGCCGCACAATACATCAAATTGGTCTGCATGGCTCTTGTTACAGAAGGGTGCCTCTACTAAAGATGATGCAAAAGAAAGCCTGCAAACAGAGAAGCAGACTAAGCACATGGATTACCGGAACAATGTCCTGTGTTCTGATGAGACCAAGATAAACTTATTTGGTTCTGATGGTTTCAAGGTGTATGGGGGCAACCGGGTAAGGCATACAAAGACAAGTGTGTCTTGCCTACAGTCAAGCATGGTGGTGGGAGAGTCATGGACTGGGGCTGTAATAGAATGTATAAACAACTGATTCCATCTTAGATGCCCCTCCATTTTACATAAATTATAAATGAACTTTTTGTGTGTGTAAGTTTTGCCATGGTCAGTTTGACTAGCAGTTTGCAAAGAACCACACCCTATGAGATATGGTGGCTAAGCTAAATCTGTGCCAGCAAGTCATCAGCTATTTTTTGTTATCCAGTCAAGCAGCCTAATGCCGTGTACACACAACAGACTTTCCGGCAGACTAGGTCCGACGGTTTTTCTGACTGACTTTTGGCGGACTTCCGACGGACTTTCTGAACGAACGGACTTGGACACACACAATCACACCAAAGTCAGATGGATTCGAACATGATGACGTACGACCTGACTAGAATAAGGAAGTTCATAGCCAGTAGCCAATAGCTGCCCTATCGTCGGTTTTTGTCCGTCGGACTAGCATACAGACAAATGGATTTCTCGATAGGAACTGGTTCCGGCGGAAAAATTTTAAACATGTTCTATTTCTAAAGTCTGTCTGATTTTTTGACAGCAAAGGTCCGATGAAGCCCTCACATGATTAAATTGTCCAGCGGATTAGTTCTGTCGGACCTTTGCTGTCAAAAAGTCCGGTCGTGTGTACACAGGAAAACTCATGATAAGAAAGTAATGAGTGTAAAATTTGAATAACCCTCAGACATGTATTTTTACTGGTATATATACTACTGTTGTATTCAATAAAGACAGAGATCTTATGAACACACTCAAAGCTTGTTTCCTGTGTCTCATTTGGTCTCTCACGGACCTGAGGGTCCCGGTGGTCTGCCTGCATAAACCAGGGTGGTCGTCAAGGCGTATAATTGCTTTCAAATGGGGGCTCGTCCCGGATAAAGAAATCATCCTTGGTAAGTAAACGTTTGTCTTATTTTGACAAATAATTTTTGATTTCTGATAAAGCTTTAGTCCTTTAAAAATTATATAAAAAGAAGACACACCACACCTTAAAGGTCTTTGGGAGACCTGAGTCCTAGAGAGAGGATTCATTAACATTGTGAAAGGTCTTTGGGAGACCTAAGAATCCTAGAGATTGGAGGAGAGGTGCTGGGGTTAGTCTGGAGCAGGTCTAACCCACATCCCAGAAATTACTGTATATACAGGGTATATAACTGTTGGGGGACTTTAAAAGGGAAGAACCAACTGCTTGAGTATAAAGATATGTTATTCAAAAGGTTTTTATTTGAAGGAAAAAAAGGGGTTGTTTGGAGAAAAAATCCACGTGGGTATGCAAAAAACAAGTGTACATAAAAAAGAAATGAGTAGGATGCACAAAACATAAGCATAGGCATAAGACACAGATACAATTATATGCGATTTAACTGACGCGTTTCGAGTTTTAGCTCTTCTTAAGGGATATAGGGTTCAGAACATATATATATATATAAATGAATCTAGAAAGAAAAAACAGTATGAGAAACACATAACAAGTACATGTGTATTGAAAATAATGACCAATAAACAGTTGGTAGGTACGAGTTCTGTGAGGATTGAATGGTGTGAATACTGACCCTATCCTGTGTCTTGATATCTCATGAGGCATCCAAATTTGTTTAAAAACGAGGGAGAAATGGAGCAAACCCTAGGTGTGGTGAACACGAGGGTGTTATTGCTGCTTGTGACCCCTGCGGCCGTCCCGAAATTTAGAGGCAGGGCCCGTCCACCCCCCCAAAAAAACACACACACACACAGGTATCCCCGCCGAGAAGTGGTCACCAACAAAGGGTGTCTGGGAGTTCCCCGTAATGCCTGCAGAGATGACCCAAGGGCAGCAGGTGGCAACTGAAAAATATGTGATGAATAAACAATAAAATAAGAATGTAACATAATAAGGGGTAAAATTCATAGAGTATGATACAGATTTTTGCAGAACACAGGGAGACTAGCTGATATTCAGCGAGTGACCACCTCTCTGGATTATAACGAGAAATTTAGTGGGGTACCTCTAGACCGAGAATACAGTCTAGATGTGTATGCAAAATTGAAGTAGGAATGATTTTTCATAATAAATTGGTGAGCACCTTGGGGCCCAGAATGGGTAAAGGACAGCGATGGATGGATGGTACGGGAGGAATCGGATCAATAAACTGGCTGGGTAGTCAAGGCATGCACCAGGTGGAGAGCAGTAATAGCAGCAGTGGAGTACCCTGATGGATACCGGGCAGTACAGGTGAGTGCCTGGAGGGAATGTGTATGAACATACGGTTAATGCGTGACATACGGTGGAGGGAAAGTGGGAGTTGTAAAAAACAGTGTGACAATACCTGAGCAATCTATTAGAGTGGTGATACAAATATATACCACTGGGTAGCCACCTGTGGATGAATGGAATAAATGAAATGTCTGACACAAGGGATGACAATATGCTGCTGGATGGTCTAATGTACAGCGTTGTTGGAAAACACATGCACCAGGCAATTAAACATGCAGCTGGGACTGCTCTAAACATAGAGGTGCGGGATGGTTGGGAAAATGGGACTTACCAGAGTGAGGACAGCCAGTGTTCTGTTACAGCAACCTGAAATGTGTTGCTGTGGTCCTGTCTCATATAAAGCATGCCATGTAACTGCAGCCATAAGGGAAAGAGGATGACGCCCCCCGAGTCAGTGGCACGAGGGCCCGCTCCCCACGGCAGCAAGGCACGCGATTGGTGGAAAGGGGCGGCCGGAGGTGAGCATAAAAATATGCCCTCCCAGCCACAAAGCACGGCGTCACTTGGTTCCCCAGACACCGCCAGAGAAGGCTACTGATCGGCGTACATGGGGAGTGTCACTTGCGGGCGCAGATGCGCCCGGCGTCGTGACGTCATGACGCCGTGGGCGGGGACCCGCACTCGCGTCATTGGCTCCCAGCGCATTGATACGGAGGGGTAGGGGACAAGGTGTTGTCCCCGCCCCTCTGTGCGGTGAGGGCTGCTGGTGCTGGGTGAGAGCATCCAGCAGCCCTACATGCGCTGAGTGGGGACCACAATCAAGGAGGGGAAGGATGCGGCGAAAGAAAGGGGGGGAGAACAGGGCGGAACCACATGATCCAGGACGGCAGGCAGAGAGGCAGAGCAGCATTTGATGCAATTTAAAAAAAAAAAACAAGGACATATAGATAGCCCGGACATGGCAGTCATACATGATGGACAGTAAACTGATGCAAAAAACGTATCATATAATAAAGGGCAGGGGGGGTGTTGAGAAGGAAAGACATAATGTTAGGCAGATGCAAATAAAAAATAAATGATAAATTATATACACATGAAAGTTCAAATGAGTGAGATAGTATATTGAGGGTGTCTATGGATATTATTCATCTGGGGGCTCCCACTCAGAACCACCAGAGAAACCCTCCAGGAAGGGTTTGAAAGAAGTTGCACCGTTGAGTCTTGCATTAAAAGTTTATTGGTATCACCTCCACGCATACCCTGGTGAACCCGGTCGAGAATCAAAAAAGAATTTGGGACATATACCTTCATGTATTCGGGTGACATGTCTGCCTAGGGGTAAATTGGGGTTGCGTGTTCTCATAGAGAGAATATGTTTGCATGCCCTGCGCCAAAATTCTTGGATCGTTTTGCCTACGTAAAAGCTATTGCATTCGCAGACAAGGAGATATACGACCCCACAAGTGAGGCAGTTGGCATAGTGTTTGGGTTTGAACTGTTCCCCATTGGGTAGTGTAATGTTCTGGGGGGTATTAAGGAATCTGCAATAATTGCAGCCTCCACATGAGAAGGTACCCTTATTTTTACACGGGTCGCGTCTGCCCCCCCTCTGTATTCACTGCAGACACGGCGGTCTCAAAGTGATTGTGCCCTCCTGTATGTGATCATCGGGGCTGGTGGTACAAATGGCCCAATCTGGGGGTCAATGGTCAGCATGTGCCAATATCTGGTAATGGCACGTTTAATAGCTCCATGTTGTTTGGAAAAAGTGGTAATGATGGAGATTGGGTGAGCCTTATTCTTTTTTGATGAAGGGTTATAGAGTATGTCTGTGCGCGTTCTCCCCAGTACCCTTTGATAGGCTTTTTTAAGGCATTTGTGCGAATATCCTCGTTCCAGTAAACAAGTTTTTAGTAAATCGGCCTTTTTGAAAATTAAGTCATCTGTGCAGTTGCGTCTAATGCGCAGGTATTGGCTGTACGGAATCGATAGGATTAGGGGTTGGGGATGGAAGCTGCTGGAGTGGAGTATAGAATTACCCGCTGAGGGTTTTCTAAATAGACCTGTTGTCAGTGTGCCTTGGCTGTCTTTGAGGATGATCGTGTGAAGGAAAGTAATACTCTCCTTGTTCCAACTCATGGTGAAGGACAGATTTAATTCATTGATGTTTAATTGTTCTAGGAAGTTGGGTAATAGTTGTGTGGGACCATTCCAGGTTAGGAAAACGTCATCAATGTAGCGATACCACATTGTGATGTTTTCCATGTATGGGGCAAGAGATGCTGAGTGTAGAATCATTTGTTCCCACTCCCCCAGGTACAAGTTGGCGTACGATGGGGCACAGGAGGTCCCCATGGCAACGCCTTGTACCTGGAGGTAGTGGGAGCCATTGAAGGAAAAGTAGTTGTGAAAAAGGATAAATTCTAAAGCTGCCAAAAGGAACTCCTTGGTGTTCTGATCTAGTAGGTTGTTATTGGAGATTACATGTCTAATGCAAGCAAGGCCTTTGTCATGAGATATAGAACTATATAAGGCCTCAACGTCTATGGCAACAAGTATGGAGTCTGGTAAAATACACAGGCCATCAAGGTTTTGAAGTAGGTGTGGGGGATCGCGAATGTGGCTAGGGAGTCTGGAGACATGCGGCCGTAGATACCCATCCACAAATTTACTGAGTTTTTCGGTCAGTGAACCGTTCCCAGAGATGATGGGTCTACCAGATGGTTGTGTTAAGCTTTTATGGACTTTTGGTAGGGAGTAAAAAGTAGGTGTACGTGGATGCTGTGTTCTAATGTAGTCCCATTCAGCCTTGTTGATGGTATTATTGCTATAAGCTTGGTCTATTAGCTCATAGAATTCCCGTTCGAATCTTTCAATCCGGGTTGCTGGGATCTTGCAGTACCATTCTTGGTTGTCAAGTATGTTGGTACACATTTGTTCATAAAGTTAATTTTCCATCACTACGATATTGCCACCCTTGTCAGATGGTTTTACAGTAATTGTGGGGTGGTCCTTAAGAGAGCTCAGCACCTCTCTTTCGGGTTTGGATAGATTGTCGTTGGTGCGTGCTGATGATTTGATCTTGCATATGTCATTGGTTACTAATTTGACAAATGCAAGCACATTGGGGTTAGTGTTGAGGTTAGGGAATTTATCTGATTTCTTTTTAACTGAAGGTGGGAGTGTAGTAGGCAAGTCAGATTGATCAAAGCGGCCAAGGAGCTGCTCCAGGTCTATTTTCCCTTTCCCGTTCTTCCCTTTTAAAGTCCCCCAAGAGGAATATACCCTGTATATAAGAATCCTAGAGAGGAGTCATTATTTTAGACACAACAGTACTGTAACTCCTTTTGGGAAGGAGAGAAAGGGTTTATGAGGTAATCACCACTGTGACCCAAACCTCTGTTTGCTTTGTCTTTCTGTCGTATAGAAGTATAAGATAATTTGTTGTGTGGAAGAAGCTGTAAGGTAAGACAGCCTCTGGTTCACTGGAATATGGGTCTAGAACATGGTAAAGAGGCTCCGCCTCCCCCTAACCCCGGGGAAACTTGTATGGATTATGTTGCTAGGGTTTGTGATTTATAAATTCTTGGGTGCCAAATTTAGTAGGGTGGACTGAAACTATGCATAGTAGTGATCCCTTCCCCCGAGATGGAGATAATGATGAATTTCATATGGATATGTTTTCAGGAGACCCTCGTGGGATATGAAATCCATCACAGCTTTAGGACCATACCAAATTTTCCAGTGAATCTCTTGGGTAGGGACTTGCTGGGAAAATTGGGTATGAAGATAATAATGTCCCCAAGTGGCGGTCTTAATGTCTATTCAAAAAAGGTCCCCATCATGCCCATTTTGGATCTTGGTGGGTCTCATCTTCTGTACCCCATACAAAGCCACGTGGGTCTGCCCCACCCACTGACAAAGAAAGATATGCTATCTTTTCTTGGTATGATTGGTTACTGCTGCCAATAGATACCTGATTTCTCTTTCTATGGTAACCTCCTGAGGCAAGCCACAGGCTCAGACATGCCAGATTGTGTAAAATGGACAGATGAAATGTGTGATGCATTTGTGTACTTTAAGACAGCAATGGTAACGGCTTCTGGCCTCAGATTGCCCAATTATGGCAAGAGGTTTCACTTGTTTGCCAGGGACAATTGTAAAACAATGGCGGGAGTCCTGGCGCAGGAACACTAAGGAAAATTCCACCCTATTTAATTTTTTTCAAACGTAGTGCCAATGCCGGTACAGGGCATGCTGGCATGTCTCAGAGCTTTGGCATCTTGTGCTATGTTAGTAGAAATGGCTACTTCTTTTACTCTAGGACATCCAACCACCTTACATACTACTCATAATGTATCCATTTTGTTAAAAAATATTCATACCCAACATATTTTAGCCCAAAGATTGAGTGGATACGAGGTTATTCTCCTCTCAAATCCAAATCTCGAAATAAAATATGCTTCACCCACTTCAGGCCCAGCCCTGATCCTAAATGCGTTACTAGGTTTAATAGGAGACGAAGATGAGGTAGTTCCTCAACATGAGTACATTGAAATAATCCACCAGGACACATCTCCACGAGCAGATATGTCTTCCACTGCAATCCCTGGGGCACAAAATGTTTTCATGCAGGATATGCTGTAGTCCAGTTGCCTGATGTAGTGCTCAAAGCAAACCCAGTCCCATTTCAATCAGCACAGGCTACAGAACTGATTGCCCTTACAAGAGCATGCCAGCTCTTTGCAGGACAAGATGTGAACATTTATACTGATTCTAAATACGCGTTCAGTGTATGCCACAATTTTGGTATTATCTCGTTATAGCAGCAGATGGCAAATCAATTTCACATTCAACATTAGTGTCCAGCCTTTTGGAAACTATTAAATTGCCTCGCTCTATAGCTATCCACCACTGCAAGGCACATAGCACAAACCAAGATGATGTTTCAAAAGGAAATGCCTTAGCTGATAAAGCAGCAAAAGGAAGCAGCTTCTAAAGAAGAAGCTACCATACAAATGCCATCACTTGCACCTGAAATGCCCGTTAGACCAAACCTTGTCAGATCTTCATAAATATGCTACAGACACAGATATTAAACAATGGAATATTGCAGGAGTGCCAAAAAGCACATATACTGGACTTGTCTGTCAGGAGGGGAGACCATGTGCACTTTTATTTCTTTCTTAGTATCATGGGGTAGGGCACAGAGGCTGTCAGGTCACATGTGAATTATTGGACAATGATTTATTTATCCCCAGTCTTCCCCCTTTGGTCAAATCATATGTTGCCAGATGCATCACATGCATCCGAAACAACCCAAGAAATCCACACAAGGCAAAACATGAACACCTTACATATCCATCCATACCTTTTACAAATTTACAAAATTGACTTCACCCATATGCCTAAGTTAGGTAAAAGACAGGAGTATTTACTTGTGATAGTAGACATGTTCTCAAGATGGACAGAAGCATTTGTAACCACAAAAGCAGTTTCACAAACAGTTGTAAAAATCCTCATGCAGGAAATTATCCCTAGATGGGGATGCCCACTCCAAATAAATTATGATAATGGTCCTGCCTTTATTTCAAAAGTGTGCCAAGATTTAGTGAAAGCACTTAAAATTGATTGGAAATTTCATATACCTTACCACCCACAAAGTTCAGGTATTGTTGAGAAAATTAACAGAACTATTAAAGATAAGAAAAGCAACAGGAGGTACATATAAATGGCAGAAAGTCCTACTAGCAGTTTTGGCCGAAACAAGAATGACCCCCTCTAAGAAAACAGGATACTCTCCATTTGAAGTCCTTATGGGTAGGCCATTTCCCACCCTGTGGGCCAGACAACCAGTTATGTTAGAAAGAGGGGACCTATAATTAATACAGGGAGAGTATATTAGGAAACTCATTGAAAATCTGTACAGAGTTGAAAGAAATGTTGCTCGCACCTCTCCTTTCTCTTCACAGGAACCTACACACCCTTTCCAGGTAGGAGACGTAGTGGTGGTCCAACAACTGAATCGTACTAAGAAGCAAGAGTACCCGTGCGGACCCCGATCACTGTGATCGCAGTCACACGTACCGCAATCCTTACCGAGATACAACAGTCCTGGATTCATGCCAGTCGTGTGAAGAAGGTGAACCAAACACCTAAGAAGCAAGTCAAGGATAAAGGAGGTGAAGCAGCTGGTACAAATCCTCGAACAGTGAGTGAAGCAGGTGGTCAAAACTCTGAAAAAGATGACCTCACTTATTGCACCACAGACTTCTGGGAAGGCATTTTGCCTCCTGCTCCTAATCTCTCTGATAGTGTTACTACCTACATTGATCATAACTAACTGTATTTATCATCCTGAGGACTTGGGAGCTGCCAGGAAAGGGTCCGTCCGCTGGTAAGAGCCATCATTTGGCATGCAGTACTGTGGTCCAATAGCAGGTGTCTCCTGGCAGTTTGTAACTGTCAGGAGAGACTTTCCCTGCTGGTGTCATCATTGGGCCGCAGTACTGGTGTCCACCAGCGGATGGATCTGGGCAGTATGGAGTAGACAACACTTCCTGCGCTCAGGTGTTACATGAGGACAATTACTGCAGTCTTATAAATACCCGGCAAGCCAACACATGCTTGCCTTGATATCACTCTCTCCAGGTGCCCTGACCTTGTTGCCTGTACTCTGACCTTGAGCCTGTATCTGACCCGACCGGATCTCTCCCGATCCCATCCTGGACCTGTCTCTCCTGTCTCCTGCTTACCTTGGATCCCTGCTCTGCAGCCCATCCATCCATCCTCTCTCTCTCCTGCTGGATCCCCATCCTTACCCATCTACTGATCCCCAGGTGTATGACCTCGGCCTGGCTTTTGTTTACGATTCTGATATTTCCCATTTATTGTATATATTATTTGTTTGTGGTTTTGTGGTTGGTAGTGCACTGTTTGTTTTCACTTCTTGTCACTTATTATAATAAACACTATTATTATTTCACTTACATGTGTTTTGGGTTTCCTCTGTGCAGTCCACACAGTCTGGTCTACTAATTCCCTGATAGTATACCAAGGCCATCCCTGACCAGACGTGGCTGCATTGAGGAACCATCCTGGCTTGTTAGCCTGCCAATATGGATTTCAATGAATACACTTATTATTCTCTGCTGGCAGAAGAGGATAGTGAATATAGTCTCCAGATTTTAAAAGGATAGACTAGTGACCAGCTGATGGAAACCATCTGATCAGCTCATTCCCTGGTGGATCAGGGCTACATGTCATTTGAGGATGTTCAGCCCTTAATCCAACTATGTGCAAAGCCAGCCCTGTCATGTTTTCAGGAAGGAAGTGATGATTTCTCTCCCCCCTTCAATTATGGCCAAGTGGAATCTCTGGTATGGTTGTTAGAGGATGATCCAGCCTATTTCATTGAACGTTATTCCTCTTGTTCACAGCAGGTGTTGACTGATTGAATCCATTCAGTGCAATCTCTGGTTAGTCAGGCTGTGTGTAAATCAGCGTTTGTTCAACCTGTGCTACAGGCATGGTCAGATCTCCTGCATTTAGCGACAACATCCCAGCCCTGTCATTAATCACCTGCCTTCCCAAGTATCTATCTCCCCATTGCCTATGGCAACCTCAGCTACAGCCCAGTTTACTCTGCTTCCTACCAAATACTATTACCCAGTCGCCAAGTGTAGCACCTATCCTGCCTCTTCTCCTCCACCTGTAACAATCCCACAAAACCCTCCTCCAGCCACTGTTCCTTGGTCTTCCTTTTGCCCAGATACTTTCTTTTCTTACAGTCCTGCACCTACGTACAAAGCTGCAGAGGCTAAGCCAAAAAAGAAACAAAAGTTCTTTCCGACCCACACAATCCTGCCAGTAGCCCAACCTGCCTCCACACCAACCAACCTGTTCCAGCCTGATGTCCCAGTGCCTGCCACCCAGCCTGACGTCCCAGTGCCTGCCACCCAGCCTGACGTCCCAGTGCCTGCCACCCAGCCTGATGTCCCAGTGCCTGCCACCCAGCCTGACGTCCCATTTCCTGCTACCTAGCCTGACGTCCCAGTTCCTGCTACCCAGCCGGACGTCCCAGTGCCTGCTACCCTGCTTGACGTCCCATAGCCTGCTACCCAGCTTGACGTCCCAGTGTCTGCTACCCAGCTTGACGTCCCAGTGCCTGCTACCCTGCTTGACGTCCCAGTGCCTGCTACCCAGCTTGACGTCCCAGTGCCTGCTACCCAGCTTGACGTCCCAGTGCCTGCTACCCAGCTTGACGTCCCAGTGCCTGCTACCCAGCTTGACGTCCCAGTGCCTGCTACCCAGCTTGACGTCCCAGTGCCTGCTACCCAGCTTGAGGTCCCAGTGCCTGCTACCCAGCTTGACGTCCCAGTGCCTGCTACCCAGCTTGACGTCCCAGTGCCTGCTACCCAGCTTGACGTTCCAGTCTCAGCCTTCCAGCTTGACATCCCAGTCCCAGCCATCCAGCCTGACGTCCCAGCCTTCCAGCCCGACATCCCAGCCTTCCAGTCTGCTGTCCCGGCGCCCGCCTTCCAGTCTGCTGTCCCGGTGCCCGCCTTCCAGTCTGCTGTCCTATGTGTCTGCCTCCCAGTCCTATGTGCCTGCTGTCCCGGTGCCCGCCTTCCAGTCTGCTGTCCCAGTGCCCGCCTTCCAGTCTTCTGTCCTATGTGCCTGCCTCCCAGTCTGATGTGCTTGCCTCCCAGTCTGATGTGCCAGCTTCCCAGTCCGATGTGCCAGCTTTCCAGCCTGATGTTTTGATATTGGTGTTCCAGTCTGAAGTCCCTGTGT